>OY756422.1:39815636-40510636 GCA_963576905.1 Mystacides longicornis
AGGTAAAAATTGCTTATGATTTCTCTGTTTCATGTTATTTATTCAACCTCTGCCCTTATTCTCGTAGCGGTCTTAATACGCTCTTATCTTGATTGACAATCATAAAATGGCGGATTGGTATTCACAAAACAAGATATCTAGTACCTAGATATCTTAAAAATTCGTTATGTTTGAAATATCAGTATGAAAATGATCCAGTTCAAGATAGGATTTAAGATTAGATTCCGATAGTTTTTTGAATACGACTGCTTGCGATCGTGTCTTAATCTTATCGTTAAGTGATTTTTAAAAGCCATTGATTACGAGAATAGCCCTACTCAACCTGTATTTATATTATATGTTATTATTGTTTCTGCTTTTTGTAATTTTATAATTTTATTATAAAGTTATATAAAATCTTTTTATATATCTTACAACAACGTATATTTTTTAAAGATAAAATTATCATTGGTAAATTTTCGATCAATCTTCACTCCTTTTCAAGAGTTTTATATGTCTTTTAAAAGATAAATTGAACAAAAGTGGTGACAATATGCAACCACGCGGAATACGTTTTTGAATTATTAGATTGGAATAGGGAAAGGCAATAGCTTTTTTATAGTAGCAAGAGACAGAGATGCCTTTAAATAAGCGATTACCAACTTCTCCCAAGCCCATCTTTGTTATATATTTAAGCTGATAAAAATAGTCTCTCAAAGTTCACAAAAGCAATTAACCTGCTGTAATTATTTATTGCAACTGTATTATTTTGATTTAGATCCATATCAAATGTACCAAAAGAAAAGTAATGTTCTCACATTCTGATTTTCTTAAATGCCCCCATAAATTTATTTTTTACAGCTCTTTATAATATTACGATCCAATGTTTTGTTCGGATATGATATTTTCATATTTTGCAATAATAATTTATTGCTACAAATTTATTGTATCAATATTCAAATAGAGCCTAATAAAAGCTCACGGAATTATGGTCAAATAAAAAAGTTTTCTGATCGCTACGTGCTGGATGGGTCGCCGGGAATCTTTTAACGATGAGCGATATTCCGAAGATGTTCAAACAGGAATAAAAATCAGCATATTTTATTTTGTTTTATGCTGTGCTGCGGGGGTCACCACTGTGGGAATGTTTGTTGTTTGTGCAGATTGAGAATGCAAAGGTTGGTGATGGATGATCTGTTTATTGATTCAATAACATGTTATTATGAATGACGCAAAACCGATAAAAATGGTAATTTCGAGGTGTTCAGTCAGTGACCATACTGAAGGTATGGATGAAGGTTCGATGCCGGCTGGAGACCACTTTGAGTGGACACAGATATTTGTAAAAACCTACTGGTTGCGCACAATGTTAACCTCTTTAATTACCCTCTTCTATTTCTCTTACTTCTGACCTGGCCTTCCTTGAGGACGGAATCGATGTGTTCGATCCACGACATTATCGGTCGGCCACGCTTTCTTCCACCTTTCCTTTCAGCCTTATGAATTATTCTCTTTAATACTAATAAGTGGTAAATGGTAAAAAGTACTAATAAGGTTGCCTACGTAGAGTTTTCTTTAATTTTCTCATTTTTCACGAAATTTTCTTAAGTTTTTTCTTCACAAGAACCTTCTCCTGATAAAAGCCGACACAACAAAAAAAGAATTAGCGAAATCGGCTTAGCCGTTTAGGCGTGGTGCGATGACCACGGAAAATAGCTCTCCATTTATACTTATAAGAAGATTATTTTCGTTACGTATGAATAAATTCAAATACACACGTTTCTCATTTTTTGTAATCCCACAAGCCAGATCAATTCTCAAATAAACACTAATAATAGGTACCTATCCTTTTTAGAATTCAAAAAAAAAAATTGTTTTGATTTCTCGTGTAAGGTTGAATTTCAAACTTTGGTTCTCCGTTCTGAGAAGGTAGATATTATTATAAAAACTGTCGGCAATTTGATGGAATAAATGATTATTATAGAAGTTGCACGTGTAGAGAAATATTGTAGGTGGTGTGGAAAAATAATCGTATGAATCGAGGACTATTCCGGTAAATCGTCAGGTGTACGTTGATATAAGACCGTTAAGTGTCCTGAGCGAAGGAGGGGGAAGCTGTTGGTAATAGTAATTTATATCGGGGATAATATCACAATAAAAAAACCTGCCTCCCGCCCACGTATCTGGAAATCGTAAAAATATAACATATTATTAATCTTGGAGAGAAATCCGGTGATTTATCGATCCTTCCACCCGCAAAATAGTTAATTCGCTGCAAAATATCACAAAAAAAAAAAAATTAAAATTCAAACACAGGAAATTGAGAAAGTTTGAATAAAAATGAGTATATTATGCCGTGCATTATAAAATAAATATTTGTCTTCTAGAAAAAATAAAGACTCGTCGTTTTTGTTTCTTCTTCGCCATTTGGTCACCGTATATACTAGGGTGGCCGTCAAACTACGAGAATAAGGTACGTTTATTACAAACGCCTAAATGGTACCTGCTCATTTCCATTTTTATAACGTTACATTACTTCGTCGTCTCATTATTTCTCCACTAAAAACTGGTTACCCTATTCTTGAATTTTTAATGCGCTACATTAACCGACGGTGACCATACTTCATCACGTTTTATTTATTCATTTTATGTTTTCATAAAAATGTGATGTTGTTACTTTGGAGTTATTTCCCACAGAGGGCGCTGTAGTGTTTTATATTTTTGGAAATTGCTTTTAACTTCACAGATTGCTTTCGCTACGGAGGTGAATCGCTATGGTTTTATGTGGAATATCTCACTTAACAATTTCGGCGCACCAACAGGCACAAAGGGTAAAAACACTTATTTCTGAAAGCTTCTCGCTATGATATATTATTGGAAAATTAAACATTCAGTCTAGAAGTGAAAATAATATTTTTGAAACAAAAAGCAGAGCACGTTAATGTATAAATTCATTCTTTTGCTCGTTTTGGATTCGCGATAACCAGAGATTTTTTTCAATAATTCAAATTTCTTCATTTTCAAAAAAAAAAAAAAAAAATGAAAAGATCTTTAGATTTGTAAACAAGGTGGTCGAATTTTAATTGAATTGAATTGAATCTTAATTGGTCTTAATCTGGTTGATATCAAACATTTTAAGATTCCTTAGTGAGATCAAGTTTTTTTTATGATAAGTAAAGAATATTTTATGATCAGGTTGATTTCTTTTACTATTGGCCTATTTATGCGCTTTCATAATTTGACACCTTTTTAATAGCTTAACTTTACACTAAATAACATTTTTACTATTCGCATGGTATAAAATATGTGTATAAGTACATTATACATTCATACAAAAATATCTTTCCTTCGTTTCCTTCGAAAGTAGATTTTCTTTATTACTATAATAATTGATAAGTTCGTCCATAACTAGTTTTTTTTTCTCGATAAAACACTATTCTACGCTGAATACTTATTATTCAAATATATTATGACAACACCAACAACGGGAAATATTTTCAAACTAACAATATACGTTACTATGACAATAATAACAGTCATGGGCGTCCGCGGGAAATATCAAATCGATACTCGATCCAAGGTTCCTACATGCTTTATACAACCGTTTCTACGGGAACAAAATCAAATGTTAAATAAGAATCCTTTATGGAACAATTCAAGTTATTTATTTAAACAATCAAACAATGAATTACCCGACAGGTTTTGCGAACAGTGGTCCTATATTCATGAAGAAGTCCATGTCATGAAGTGGACGAGCATGGGCTTATTTTGTATCTTATTTTGAATCACTGATATACAAATAGATTTGATTCAGACGTATATAACAAGAAACTGACATGCTTAGCAAGAAGAGGTAATTATATTATTACAAGTGAAAAGGGATCGAATCCAAGAAATCTTACAAACAATATATTTAATCAAGAACACTTGAAAATCTCAAAATCGAAAGGTCCGATCCTTTTATCTCGTCTACTCATCAGGGTTGTCCTCGAATCTACTCATAACCCTTCTCCAAATCTTGAAGTGGACTTAAGATGTAAAGCTGAAGAATGCAACCTCGCCTTGACTTTGCCATAGGGTATTATATTCGACACCAAGAAGGATCAAAGATTAAAACTTCAAAAGAAGACTTCAATGATAATATAAGCAATTTAAGATTTGTCAGATTCGTAAATGTTTGTGTAACTTTTGTACGTCCCTTCATCCTGAGCCAATACAGAAAAAAAACACAGGTTGAAGACTGCATTAGTAATTCTTTAAAATTTTCTTTAGGTACAATGTCACTACAACAAGGCGATTTAAGCGATCTTTCAAAAGACATCAAATTTTAATGGATTCAAAATAAATAGTGCGTGCTCGCTGTAAGAATATTCTAGCTGGTACCAACAGTTGTGTCTACAAGTAGGTACTTACCTGCCTTCAATACATAATTCCGACCGATGATTCTGTTTTAATTGATGTTTACAGAGCATATTCTAACAAACGCACCAACATTTGATGTAAACGTAAAAAAAAAGTAAAAAAAATATATATATAAATGTTTATATGGTCAGAATTATTAAAAAGTTGTCTACGCTAATTTTCATAAATTTTCCAATGTTCTGCGCAGCGATCTTAAGTTTTCTTCCATAAGAACCTTCTCCTGACATTAGGAAACACAACAAAAAAGATTTAGTGAAATTATTGAGTGTTAACCAATACAATGACATCTTCAAACAATGATACACCGTTAGTGCGCATTTTCTTGTTCTTCAAGTTTAACCAATATTATTTCGCTGAACATTTTAAAGGCCTGATAATTCTAGATTTCTAGCAGCTCTCCAACGCCACGTCATTCCTTAAAAACAAACAAACAAAGAATAATAGGTAATGTAGAATAGTGGAAGCAGAGCGCCATTTGAGCGTTCTATTGTGAATTGAAATCGAAACCGTTTCCTGTTTCCTACCGAAATCATTTTTCATTGAATAGACGACACCTGTGCGAAATAATAAATAACACAAACCGCAGCTAGTCGGCACAATGGCATGTTCAATGTACCCGTGGCAGGATAATGGTGTTATCATGTTAATAATGGATTTATGTGTTTCATATTAGATTTAGCGGAACAAAGAGACTTGGAATCGTTTACGGATGTTGCGAGGTGGCTTTGTACATAGTTCGATGGAATGAGACCCAACCCGCACACAGTTGTTATCGATGACTTTTTCAAGTCAGCAGTTGCACTAACTTATCCGTCACAACACAACTATCTTAATATTATATTTCTCATGTTTCATCATAAATAAGTGACTAAATTCCTTCTTAAAAGTTGGACAGACTTTTATAAAACATAGTGTGTTTGATAAGATTGATTCGAGACTAGCTAAAATCCCCAATTTGGTCTGGGGGTTACGACGCCGGCTTTCGTACTGTTTCGTTCGGAGGTCAACGGCTCGATCCCAGGTAACTAACATCTTCCTCTTTCACGGCACAAGTTGAAAGTAGCTTACCTGAGAGTCAAAGAGTGAATTTTTGTGTTCATTTGGGTGAGCACAGTTTCATAAAAAAAAATATTGCTTTTAGAATGAAAAATAACATACTACACGAAATTATATACCTAGTCGTTTTTCAAGTATAAAATACATAATGTTTTTTCATTATCACTACATGGTAAATACCAATAAAATTATTTAAATTATTGGTTTTTATTATTTGCTTATTTATTTATTTTATTAATCTTCTGGGAGCATCAGTTGCCATCAATTGAAACTTGTGTGAAATATCTACCTTTTCACGAATTAAAAGTTTGTTTCATTGGATGAAAACAGTTTACTTTCACTTTCACGACAATTTTAGGCGAGCTCGACTGATCGTCAATATCGCGTTGACATTCTGTTGAAAACATTTCATGGTGGAAATGTCAACACGAGATTGACTAAAACACTTGAGCCCATAATAATATGAAGATTGTTTATCGTAAAAATGCAACTAGGTACTTACGTTCTTTAAATCTGTTACATTATTTCAATGAAATTTCGTTGGATGTAGTTTTAAAAGATTTATTAATGTAGGTTAATACCAATGTGATTTCTTTTATCTAGTGTGCTAATATAATCTTATATGTGATAATGAAATTTAGCTTCTTAGACGTTCCAGTAGACAGTACAACGCCAAGAAGATCATCGGGGATTAAAATTAAGTTCCTTATTAAACTGTGACGACAATACATTATTAGTTTACACATCTCTAAGTGTTTCATTAGGTGTAACCCATTGTTGTCAATGTTTATGAATAAAATAGGACCGTTACCTTCGGGTTTATAATATTGGATCGCACATACAATAGGAGCGGGCCAAGCCGCAAGGTTGAAACCGCCTAATATCAAACCCTAACTTACTGCCTTTTCATTGTTTGGGGTAAGAAGATTGCAGGATCCGGAAACTATGATATTATTTTGTTTGAAAAGTAAATACCGCGTGGGTAATATACAAACCAGAGCCGTAATTTTTAGCGCTAGGCACCTCTGGGCCATTGTAAGCGTGAGAAAAGTAGATAATCTATGAATAACTAAATACTAAAACAATATTCAAGAAGTTATCTACAGACATTTTATGTAAGTGAATACAAACTGAAGGATTTTAAAGGTGGGCTTAGACCAAAGGAGCCAATTGAAAGAGTTTGCCTTTTTTACCAACAGTGATAAATCACTTCTGGACTTATAAAAACCTGGCACAACATTAAAACGGTGTGACAAAGATGAAATGATTTTTTAATCTGTTGGCTTGATGACTATTTAAGTATTTTGTGCAAACAGTTTTTGAAGAACGTGGCACTTTTCAAAGTAGGTACTCTGGTAGGTAGGTAAGATCGCAACTAGATCGTGTGAAGTCAGACCGTCTCATAAACACTACTCCTGTGGGGCTAGTACGGGTTTAATCGAAAGCTAATTGCACGTTAATAAGCAATTATTAGCGTGCAATTAGTGTTCGAAAATCATTCGATCATATTATCTGTATGGAAATTTTTCTAAACTCTTTCGATGATCGTTTCGATATTCGATCATCGAAAACTTATACTAATGGTACTGGACTCACATAGTCCACTACCAGCCACAGAAAGTTTTATCCCTGAATAAAAGTTCTTGGTTTTCATTCTTCCTCTTTATTATTTGCTTGGTGTAAACATTGAAAACGACCCTTTGTTCACACCTAGTTCACACCAAAGATAAATTAATAATATTTTTTTTTTTTTTTATAGCTTTAGTTCTCTCTCCGTTTAGTCTGAGCTCTCACCTTTAGATTTCTTATCATAAAAGTGAGTGTCAACCACTGAGTACAAATATTATTAGAGAACTTTTATGGATGCGCAGAATCGAAAATTTGTTCCTTTATTCAACAGTCACGTGACTGAAGATAAATCCTCAATAATAATTCAATTTACTTTCATCCACAAGCACAAGACAACACAACAAAACCTATACTAATCATATTATGATTAAAACATAAAATTCCTTTGTGTTACCGCTAAAATATTAAAAATAAAAAATCGTATGTCACACACCGCTACCGACAAACGTCACGATTTCTATGAGTTTAATAGCAGTCACGCGGTACATGTTGGGACCATGCGTAGAAGCACATTATTTCTCTAGTATTATTTCTTCTCAAAGGTGTCAACCAATCGTGTGACACGAAGACTCAGAATAAAACTTAAGACTTGGTTACACTATTGTGTAGGTATGTAGTGCCTAGTAGAAAATCATTAGACAGAGAAACAGAATGAGAATCATTAACTAACTTTGTGATACTAATACACAGGACTTTATATAAAATATCGGTAAGTACCCAACTGGTTTTTGCGCACCTCTGATGTCAAGGGACACACGTTCTGAAAGTTTCCAATAAAAACACATCCCCGTCACGCCGCCATGATGTATTGTTATCTCAGCTCTAAACACTTTTACGTAATATCCTCCACTACTCACTCGCTCCGTCCCGCTCGCACACAGAGACCTCCACGACTATTGTGCGCGCATTTTTTTGATTTACGACATTTTTCTTACCGTACGTTTCTTACTCTAGAAATATGTTGTTGTTTTCTACGGTAAAGAACTATTTCATACCGCTGCTTCTCAAACTGTTTTATGGTTCGTACGCTTCATGTAAATCAACAATCAATCAATAATCTCCTAGCCCTTATTCCTTCCCCTTCCTCTTTTACTTCTTCAAGTAAATTCAAGAAACATATTAAACAAATAGGTATATAACAAGAGTAAAAACCAACAAAATCATCCAGCTCTTAACAAAAAAGAAGAAACAAATAAAAATTTAAAAATAATATAAGAACAATATCCATTGGGGAAAAAACAGTGGGTATGTGTACCTATATAGATAAAACCAATGATCACGATTAGGTAGGAATATAAAATTATGTAATGATTTGGTAACAGAATTACAATAAGTGGCTAACCATGGGATAGTGCCAAATTATTTGACACACTATCGAACGGTTTATCCATAACTTTTAGTGTACCTAATTCTGTACCCAAATATGAGGAACTTCGGTTGAACGCATCGTACGCAATCAGCACCTGTTAATCCGGGATTAATTAATCCGGTAATTAGTGATCCGAATAATCCCACCTGTAATTGAATGCCTGCCTTGGCGGCGCTTATAACCTTGCGGCTAAGCAGAAATACGATCCTCCTAGTTTATGTGTTACATCAGGATATTAAGTACGCGATTCGTCTATAAAAATGTAATGGAAAGGATCGCTATTATTATTATTAGATCTGAATCAACTGGCTGATACACAATCATACAAAATGTAGTATTGGCTATAACAGTACTCAAATAATCTTTTTGTACATTCCTTAGCTACACTAAGCACACCGTATCCAGGCAACAGATCCAAAACAAAAGAACTTCCTAAGTTCATCATAAATGTTTGCACCACGTTTCGTTGTTGCTCTGAAATTAATAATAAAGAACATTACAAATGCCCACACTGTTTATATACACGTATTACGAAGGTATTGTCTTCGGCTCGGTCGGCTTATTGGCTATCGTCCTTGTTTGACATGGCTAGGGATACGGGCTCGAATCTCGCAGGCGGTTATTGGATTTATCGACATTTTGAACTTGTCGAAGATTCCCATTATTGCGTAAGATACGACGAATTTACTATGGCGAATATTGTTAACGTAAATTGATCACACTAAGCCATTTTTTTTTTCATTTTTTTTTATTAGATAAGTGAAAAAATAATATCAAATACAGTTTAATAAAATACAGTTTAAGTACAATAGTAAAGTCGCGCCAAACTCATACAAATGAATTTGTCGGCGCGAAACAGTAGTGGCTCAAATTTGTAAAAAAAAAACACAAATTTTTAAAATCGAACACAAAATAGGTATTATTAATTTAATGAAAGTATCAAGTTTTTGATTCCATAATATTGATAACGCGTGGTTTTCAAAACGCAAAGTTATATTTACAATCAAAAATTTAAATATTATGATTCACTCTTATTTAATTCAAGATCAGTCGACTTTGGGTGGAAGTCTTTAAAAAAAACTTCTCTATTTCTGCACCGAATTTGTCCCCTGATGATATTTTTTCATCTTAATATTTTACCTCGGCAAAATGCTGTATAAAGTCGAGTACATGACTCAAATAGGAAACCTTTTGAATTTTGTCAAATCGGCTTTTGGAAGTACTCCGACTCTATTGACCATATCCGTCTACATTTCAAAAGCTTCTAATCGCTTAATTTCCCTAATATGGCCACTCGATTCATCCAAAAATTAGGTAGCTAAAATTCATTGATGAAATAACACATCGATACTCCCAGAATACAGGATTTCGATTAATAAAAGGATACCAGACTATTGCAGGGAAAATAATTTGTTTTATGGTTTCCTTTTGATAGCTTTGTGATATCATCGAGACTCTTTTCATCTCAAATTGATTTTTTTTTGTGAAAATGAAAAAAAAAAGTTTTTCTGACAGTAGGATTTTTTTTTAAATAATGCAGTTCCTGTAGGAAGAATCCGAGTATAGTGCCAAAACGCCAGGTGGTCGTTTTGACGCTACACTCGGATCACCACGGGAGTCAGACAGGGCTGCGTTCTGGCTCCTTTCATATTTATTATTGTCATGGATTTCCTCTTGATAAAGTCACACAGAGAGATGGTCTAATGGGTGAAATGTGCGATCTGGTGTACGCGCCGGATGATCTAGCTTTGTTCAGTGCCATAGTGGAGGAATTACAGCGCAGTGTTTCAAGATTGCCACGAAACTTAATGTACACAGTAAAGTTGCATGACTGCGCATCTTACATAGAGCTGAAGAGGGCTGCGAAGGACCGGACGAGATGGAAAATTAGATGCAGATGTTTGCTGCAAACCAATCCGTAGGATTGAGACCGTAGAAGAAGTAAAGAAACAATCGACTTTACTAAAAACTCTTTACGGATTAAAATTTATACACATCTAAAAAAATATATTTCTATAGAAATGATTGCCACTTTCAACATCTTTTCCACATTTTTCTGAGTCTTTAATTAACATTTGTTAATAAAGGCGGTCAGTTTAGAATACTTCCACCATTACGGAAGAATCTGTTACATTTAAATGGTCTACCACCATGCACCTTCTGCACAAAATATCGAAGATCTAACTTACAATAGGTAAACTTTGATACCTAAAAAAATGTTCAATGCTTATGGTATAAAATGTTATAAATTTTGCAAGATGCGATGTAAAAACATTTAAAATATAATATACATAGAAAATTTATTGGTAGTAAAATTGACGCGAAACACAGTTGAAGGATGTCTGGCACTAACAATAAGTAAGTTAGTAATGGATGCTTTGTACACAACAAAAAACTTTTTTTTCAAGACTTGAGAACATAAATTTTGATTTATACTTTTGCTTTGTGTTTTTTTTTTTTTTATTTCAAAGCATACAGTATGTAAAATATGGTACTTAAAAAGTTGTTCAAGGGTTTCTCATTGAGAGAGTATCGATGAAAAGGAAATGGAATGGATTCAGATACAACGAAAAGAAGTCTAAATATAGTTAGCTAAAGTCGATCTGAATAAACCTCTATTTTTCTCAAGTAGATAAGGAACTAACTAAATCTCAGTTCATTCGTTCGATAGACAAATTTATGCTGATTGTTTCAATAGATAAATCCAGGCACAAATCTAATCAAAGGTGTCTGTCTGTTTGTAAAACGAATCCAGGCTCGCTGCCAAAAATTCGATTTGCCGATTTTGAAAATTTTGGAATTACGTTTTAAACAACCGAAAATAATACGAATAACCAATGTGTGCTTTTAAAATTCATGCAGTTTTATAAATTTTAAAGGAAGATAATATTGTTTGAATGTAATTTTCTCGTCAATAATTGTATTAAATCCTTCCATTTTTTCTTGAAGTCAGTGCTCAAAATTCGACCATTACTAATTATTTAGATTATAAGTTTGACCATTATCAAGATTGCTTTGTAAAGACTGAGCGAGCGCTATTTCACAATTTTCTTTCAAAATAATGACATGGATACGACAAATTTGAAATGTTGATATGTTCAAAGTTTTTTCTATGGTTATTTACCTAATACAAAAAATATAATTCTATTCTCAATTTGACCACAGATACCTAAGCAAAAGATTTGTGTCAAATACATCGAAGTGTGTGTGAATATGCTATACATAACCTTTAGAGTAGTGTGCGTAGTGTTTTTTTTAATGGTTTAATCTATTTTTATGCATAATTAAAAAAAAATTAGCATCCGCCACACCTTCTCTATAATATCATTAACTACTAGCTTTCCCGACAGACGTTGTCCTGTGGACCTAACCAGAGGCGGCCCGTTAATATGTGCATAATATACATACTAACTTTCATATTATATTTTATATTATTTCTTATCAATTTTTCAACTTTTTATTTTATTTATTTTATTATTTTCTGTTATCCGGAGCGGAGAAAAATCCAATAAATCAAACATTGGAAGAATCTGTTAAGCCAATCTCGAGTTAAAGTGTTCGCACTAACCCGACTTTCATTTATATTATAAGTGTGGGAAATTTCATAATCCTCCGTCCGCGAAATTTTCGTAAAAATGGTCACAAAGTTTTTCCTTCACTTATTAATATATAAAGGGAAGATGTATGTATGTATGTATTAATATATAGATAGGTACCTAATTAAATAGTCAAATGCTTATTGTTTGGAATCATAAGCGCCCTGTTCCTACTTTCAGAACATAGAAAAAGAGTCTGATTCATTATATAATTTGGCATATTACAGTCTTTGGGTCTTTAGTTAAATCTATGTTTTAAGTTTATTTGATTTGAAATCTTTAAAATGATTAGGAATTCGAGTTTTTTCTTTACTATGAATATTGAATTTCAAATTTTTTGACACATTTTGTCAATCACACCAAACCAACAATTGACATGATGTCAAATTCCAATTAAAAATCAAAACTAGAAAAGTTTGTTTTGATAAAAGCACTAAGAAAGTTTCCTTCGTTAAATTTTCTAATATTTTGGCGCATTTTTTCTTATTTTTTTTTCGTTCATAAGTGCCCTTTTCTGGCGATACAAAAACACAAAAAAAAAAAAAATTAGTGAAATTGAACCAATATTCATGCTGATGCAGTGTGCAATGCGATGAATTTGTTCGGTCTGTGAAAGTTTTAAAGAAAAAGAAAGACATTTTCGAATCTCTCGATAATGTCAACGGAGGGTTAAACAAAAGCGCTCGAGATTCGATTAGTTTAGTCAAAGTGCAGCAACTGTGTATTATAAAAACTTATAAATCTTATAAGCATGTAGCGTTGCCAGAGACCCCATATCGGCTCCATCACACTTTGACGGAATTTTTCTCGTTATTAAACCTACCCTCGGGGTGGCATTTAAATTCCGTTAATTATCATAATATTGATCGGTGGTAAAAACGCGGCAAACTCCGGCGAAGAGACCGAGCAGTTATTGTTTACTTTTTATTTGGGATTCAAATGAGGCGTTCTACAAAACTTCCATATTATTATTTTATTTGAATTTTAAATAGTTTTTGATTTCGAATAGCTGTATTGACTGACGCCATTGTTAGAATTATTTTTTTTACAAAGTTTTTGTATGAATGGATGTGGTTAATTGCTTTTTAAATAGTTAGTATTTTAGATCTTTGATGTTTTGAGTAGAAGGTTTTTTTGGTTGTCCAAAAAGAACCTTATATCGTTTTAACAAAAATTTATTATAAAAATATGAACGGAGACTACCGACCTCGCCAGCCTAGTTTTATAGGCTTTGATTTTATATCAAGAGGTCACGGGATCGATTCCTGATTGGGTCAGAGGTTTTTAAAGTGTTTATTTCTATTATATGAAATTAGATGGGAAAGGTTGACTGGAAAAAAATGACTCAGGTAGTGAGTTCCGCCGGCTATTCTGACATCTTTGTATATAGAGAGGTGTAATTTTTTTATAATATGTTTAGAAAAGAAAAGATCAAGGGGAAGAGATGATTTTGTCATGTTGAAAGAAGTAATGATAAAAAAACTATAGTTGGGAAGAATAAAAGAATCATGACTTTAAAACCTTGGTGGCAGATTATCTCTGTCTGCGCCTTTAGAGATATGGTATGATTGTTTTTTTTTGTCAATGCTGAAACATTTAATTCAACGTGGATTTGTTAATTCAATTGTTTCAGGCGGAAAAACTGAATCAAATTGGTTCGTTCGGAATAAATAATATTTCAACTATTTTATCGAAAAAAAAACCACATCAGGGGTAAAAGAATTAAGCTCAATTGGCTTCATCAGCGCTATTACGTTCATAACGCATCCAACAGAGTACCTACTTGTTGCTCAATCAAAATATAAATAAAAAACAATCAACATACGTGAAAATTGATTTGATTTAGTCTACGAAATATATACCTCAGGCTATTTTTAAATTAATTAAGTCATATGTTTACTCTAAGTGAATACCTATAAATAAACTTTCAAAAATTTACTTAAACGATTTTGATAAGACAAAATATGTGAAATGAATGAATGTGTATATAACAACATTAACAAAAATGAATATATTATTCAAACAAATACATGACAGCAGACGCAATCTTTAAATTTTGGTTGCTCTACTTGTTCTCAATAATTTCCAACTGTCAGCTCTATATCTTATTAACTACTAAATGCTTATCTGTTGTGTACATATGGGGTTTTTTGGCATGTTGAACATGTTGAGAATTCTCATGTTAAGGAGTTTTGGAGATTTAAACATTACCACCTAATGGTGAACGTTGTTAACATAAATTGATCACACTAAGCCAGGCTTCGAAATAACAGTAGAAGACAGTCGTAAGCCCGTAGTGGTGTGTTCCATTTAAAAATCGAACATCAGTAATGAATTGTTGGAGCCATCAGTTGTTATAATATATTCGTAAAGAAGAATCAAATATAATAATTGTATAAGTTCGTCCGTAGCCCGACTTTTTCATTGAACACTCAATTCTACGCAAAATATTTTTCACAAGAATGACAGTAGCAATCCAACTAAGAGAAATATGTTCAGTACTACAGGTCGTGGATTCAATCCCAGAGGCTGACCATCTTCCCTTTTCACCACACAAACTTTAAGTAACTTACTGTAAAAAAGACAAAAAACAGTGTAGGTATTTGTGTTAGCTTTTAGTGAGTAAAGATTCATTTATATATATTTATATATAGATTAATTTGTAACGTTTTCAATATTTTTATAGTATCGGAAATATTAAAAGCTCAGATTGAGCTATTAAAACAAAAAAAATATCGGGTGAAAATGTTATAGAAAGAAGATAATAAAAACATACGCGGTAGATTGGGGACCTTAAAATAAATAATATAATCCTATCTCGAAGAAGACGCCGAGAAAAAGAGACAAACACTATAAAAAAGAGAAAGAGCGACATCTCATCAAGCAAGTTTTCAGTTTACGAACACATTAATCATTTTTGAGAGCGAGAGAAAAAACGAGCGACGCTGGAGAAGTAAAGACCTCAGACGTACTGTGCTATAGGGAAGACCAGGGGCCTCGAAATACTAATAATGTCGATGTTTACCTACAATAAAACTTTCAAAATATTAATTGTAGACGTATTATGATCAAATAAGCCGATAGTTATTGTTACATAGCTTTAAATCTAATCTGAAAAATGGCACGAAAATCGTTGGCGATCACAAGACCGAAGTTCAGAATCTTCGACGTGCTGATTTCCTGGAAATAAATTAACCAGAGTGGATTCTCGTTACTAATGGTGTTATGCAACTTGACGCTTCACAGAATGCTACTGATCTTCCAGCAAGATAGTAGCTCTCTCTGATCATGCTGGCCCTTTGAACCCTAATTTCTTATAATTAATTTTAGTACTTAAATTTTTTTTTCAATTGGTATTAAAATCATAATGTAAACATTACCTATTATTTTTTTAAATCTTACTAACAACACCCGACCAACCGATGCTAAACGCCAGCGCACCCAGCGTAGGCCCATCACTTCTACCATTATGGGGATGAAATGGACTTGGCTGGTATATGTGTTAAGGATGCCGAACAGTTGGACGAGAAGAGCGCTGTTCTTCCTCCCATCAGGGTCCCGAAGACAAGGAAGACCGTCAAACCGTATTCCACTCCTTCGAAACAGAACTGAGGGATTTGGACATGGTATGGGAGGAGGTCATAAACTTTGCACATGATCGGGCACAATAGAGAGCTCTTGTTACCTCACTATGCTCCTGAGTGTGTGTAAAGGGAGTTCAGATAAGATTAAAGACCCACAACTAAACCAGGATATTTTTATGAATGATTCTTATCTTCATAAAAATTGATCCGTTGGTTACTCCTTTTAATACAGTTCGATGTTTTATTTTCAATTAATTTATAATAAATATTTTCTTTCGGGTACATTTCATAAAGATAAACGTATTAATAACACATTTTGATGAGTGGTTAAATTGCAACCCCTATAAGGCGCTCCTGGATGGTTGTTGCAAAGTAAAAAAAGGCTAGAAAAAGAAGAAATGGAGGAGGCCAGAGGGGCGCTACTTAGAAGCTCCATTGTGCATTTGATAAAGAATAGTAATAAGTGAAAGAAGCCAGTAATTTTTTACTACCCTCCGCGTGTCCCGGCCAACAAAACAATGGGGTATTTTTGAAAAAAAAAAACGTAGAGACTGCTTGACGTAAAGTTGGTGTATTCTTCGTGATAAGATTTTATTTGTAGGTTTAAGCTACAGAGTCAAATCGAATTCGGACATCGAAAACAGTTTTAAAAAAAGAACTTATAATTTTACTCGTTCGATTTATTCATCTCAGAAAAAAAATCCCAAGAAATCTTCCAAATTATGCACGGAATTTACTTGTACATAAACTTAGAAAGGTTTTTTTTCTAGATTACCGGCGACTTATTCTATTGACTTAGAAAGGTAAAGCTTATACAAACCCTCAGACTGAAACGTTCACAGAATTTCGTTTGGGTTTACCTACTTGCACGACAGATTTTTTTTACCTATAACACCGTATCCCGTAATGTCAAGGCAGAGAGAACGGACCTTCACTTTTATCTATCCAACCATACTTCTTTCGCTTTTTCCACAGACATACCTTTCCCATAAAACCTCTCCTATTTCTCTTACTTCTGACCTGGCAATCTTTGAGGACAGAATCGATGTGTTCGATCTAAGTTATTCTCGGTCAACCACGCTTTCTTACACCTTTCTTTTCAGCCTTATAAATTCTCTTTGTCATTTTGTTTGCATGTATTCTTTCCACATGCCTAAACCAGCTCAATTAATTATTAACTTTCATCTTTGTCACAACACTAACCTCTATAACACATTCCTTTCTATATCCCACAGAGTTTTTCCACAACATATTCTTAGTAGAGCTCTCATCTCACCTGCATTTATACTACATACATTCGTCTTTTTCACATCCATATATCGTTGATGGTTAGAAGATTGCGTTATACATAAGTGTTTAAGCTTGTAGTTAGACGTTGTTGAATCTCATATTTGTAAGTACCGCCCACCCTGATGTCACTATCTCACGACATAATACTAGGTTACTATTGAAAATGTTTAAAAATAAAAATATATTCAAAAACCGATGGTTCCGAATCTGCGAATCATCCCGGAGATTCTACGAGTATGTACATAAGCTGGAGTTCTCGGTAGGGTAAAAAAAACTTGGCTTTCAGGACTACGAGGACGAGTCTAGAACTTGGGAACTTTTTTCGAGGAAACCATTCTTTATTTTAATTTTATTCGCATTGTTATTCAAAATCAAGTGCGCAGGAACCAAAGGAATAGACTTTGGGTGAAGTTTGTTTAAGAAAAAAAAAAAAGAGAAAGTCTTTGTTCACCCTCTCCCACCCTACTTTGTTCAGCCTGTAGAGCGATGCACTCCAATTTAAATTTGCAGATTATCATTGTTATGTATAAAAAATAAAAATGCAAGTTAAAAAGTTTTGTATGAGGTCTTATATGTTATATCTTTTCTTCAAACTTTTTATAACTTCATATTTTTGACATCAAAACATTGTAACGCAAACTTTATGTAATTTTGAAAGTTATATTTTCTCACATAAGACTGATCAAATTGAGAAATTCTACACAGTGGGAAATGATCAGGATTCGGTGTGCGATATTGTTAAAAAAAAAAGGATTAGTTGAATACTTATATTTTTAAACCAATAAAAATATAATCTATCACTGCGTAGGATATGCGGAAAGAGACTGATTGATAAGGTAAGGAATGATAATATTAGAAAGGAATGTGGAGTGGATGTTAGCGTAGTGACTAGAATGAAAGTGAATAAATTAAGGTGGTTTGGGCATGTAGAGAGAATGATCGAGGATAGAATGACTAAAAGGATATATAAACCTGAAAGAATGGGTGCACCTAGACGAGGCCGACCTCGAATGACATGGTCCGACCATATCGGTGCCGTCTTAGAGGAGGGCCAAGTCAGTAGCAAAAGGAATAGAAGATCATGCATACGGAGTGTTATGCGTTTGGAAGAAGCGAAACAGGTTTGTACGGATAGGAAAGAATGAAAGTCTGTACTCTCTGCCTACCTCCTTCGCGAAACGGCGTGATGGGTAAAAAAATGCTTAAAGAAGATTCTAAAAACAACCACAATGAAAATAATGAAGGACTTTTAGGTGTTAATTATATACCAGCGTAACACACAAATAACTCGTGTCCACACGACGTCAAAGGCGAGAGTAAAATAAAAAGGCGCATAAAACAAACACGTTTGCGCAAATATAAAAATTTTGTTCAACATTAATTACACATCTTGTGTTGTAAAAGAAATTAGGACGTTTTTTTTGTTCATTTGAAGCATGAGGCGGCTGAGTTTCCAGGATAAAAACAGGAGAGATGAAAAAAAAAACAAAAGAAGTGAGACCGGCACTTAAGTTCGTGAGGTGATACAGCTTAATATTTTATACGCTAGGTCACACTGAAGGGCATGCGTTTGTATTTCTTCAAGTAGGATTTTCTTAAGTTTGCTTTTTTCTTGCAAATAGAACATTCTTTTTATGTTATATTCATATTTCAATATTTATACACCTATCTACGTTGATATTTTTATTTTATTATAAGGTTTTACTGTCTTCTGTTAGTGTTCTGAAGGCTGGTTTGGTTGTACCATTTTGGCGGTAACGAAATTTCATGGCGGTCGAAATTCGCTCAAAATTTAGAAAGGTAGAAACATTCTGAAATAATCATTTTCAATGTAAAGTTTGCATTAATGTGACTCATATAACCCAATGGGGGGACAATTATTAAGTTACAAGAGCATAAAAATAATTAGTTCAAAATAAATGGATTTCACCTTTGTTGTGAAAAAAAAAACTTTTATAAGTAGGTATCTACCTATATGAAACTTTTGGAATTAGGTAGGTACCTACTTATCAATATTTTGAGGACTGAGAAACGGCATTATAATCTACAAAAAAAAAATCTATTGTCCAAATATTGTTATGAGTGGGTCTTTAAAGGAGAATAATTATTGTTATCGATACGTAATCTTTTTATTCTACAGCTATGCGGTAGAAGAATTTTATTGGATCACTGCTGAGTGCTGATTCCGTATTACTTTCGGTGGTGTATTTTATTAATTAAAAAATACGACTTCGTAAACATGACGTTATCAAGTTAAACGCTTTTTTCAATATATCCGCTTCCAAGTATAGGTAGATAGATTACTCTCTCGAGAGTGAATTGCCACATTGTAAAGAAGAAGAAGAAGAAGTATGGATAGACTTTAAATAATAAATAAAATAAATAATCGTGAATTTCGAAGAAGTGTTTCCAAAATATTGTTGATGTTTTCTTTTGGTTTGTATCATAAAAAATAAAAAAAAAAAACTTTGTAATGTATTCAAATACATAAAAAGTGAGAGTTGTGCGATAACAAGGTAAAGTTATGACGTGCTCCGCTCCGGCAGGGCAAGGGCCAAGTGAGGTGAAAAGTTGACAAGGAAAATCTCCCGAAAAACTCGACAAGTGGGTTGAATCGTCCCCTAGATATTTGCTATGTTTCGTGGCGGTATTATGTATGTATTTATACGCTTTATAGGTACATAGGTTTCTGCGTCTTTACCTACTTCTCTTCTGAAGAGATTCGAAAGTATCGATGTTATTATCAATAGATTGAGCGATGGAAGAAGAAAATATTTTACAAGTACTCGATAGTTTTTTTTTCTAAAAAAATGTGCGCCACGAGTCCAATTATAACTTAAAAGTTGGGAATAGATTGTAAGTTTAGGCAATTATTAAAAATGACCAACTATGAGGTGTCAAGAGGTGGGAGTTATTTGAAGTCGCGAAAGATCGAGCTTCTTATGGCTGCCTATGCCCCTTCCAAATAACAGTTAAAGTAGTAGAAGGTACATTTTAGAAATAGTGGCGTTTGCTCAATGTTTTGCCTATTTAATATCAAGTGTTATACCTTTTTGAATAGTTAAAAAGACGTAGAAGTTTTTAAAATTATCTGCAGAACAAGTCCCATATTTTTTTTTTAAAAAAAGCGCTTCAAATTTAAAAAACACTTAGTGAAAATTCTTTAATCCTAACCTTTGTCGAGCTGTATTTTTAAGATCTTAGTAGTAGGTTCAGTTTTTGTTAATCATTTTTATTAATTGACATATCCTCTCACTAGATACCTACATAAAAAGGCAAAAAAGAAAGGAATTTTTTTTCTAAATCTTTAAAGTTCAATATCTCCATAAAGGTTAAGTTTCGGAAATCATATTATAGGATCAAATCCATCAGAAATGAACTAAATAATAACGTCCTTTAATATTCCGTACGACTTTTCCTGTAACCCTGTATAGACGAACATGAAAATAAAACACTCTATTTTTCAGCTTTGGCTTTATGTTCAAACGGTCACGGTCAGAAGAATTGGCTGAGGGATTTTAAATTGTTTTTATAATTTTGACTTGCGCCTTTTAACCATACGACTATATATATAGAAGGATCTTTAAAATAAATCTTATTTTTTATTCAATGTAATGTGAGGAATATGTAGTTAATAAATTGATTCAAATACTTAGACAAAAATTATTTCATTTCTTATGACAAAATTGTTTAGAACGATTTCGGACAACCATTTTCTTCAACTGGACAACCATCTTCAGTAATCTAAAGATGGACGGTCGTCGAAAACGTTATAACTAATAATAAATATACTCATAAGTTTATAAATATAGTCATAAGTTTATAAATATAGTCATAAGTTTATAAATATAGTCATAAGTTTAGTAAGAATAACATAGTTTTTTAACTAGTTTAAGGTTCACAGAATACAATATAAAGATCAGATGTTTCTTACTATATTATAATATGTAAAATGCTTCACACAAAATACAAATTTCGTTAAGTTCCGTCTTTACATTTGGAGTTCCACCCTGCCAAAAGCTATCATAAATCAAATTACAGTACCTAAATGTGACAAAACTATTGGATTTCAAAAGTATTATATCTACTCACTGCTAGAGAGAGCCTTTCTACCTGATAGGAATTGTACTTGTCCACTTAATCAGGTATTTATACCACTCTATAAGGGCATAAGTATCCTGAAGGAGATGTTTGTACTTCATCTTACATAATATTGTAGATATCTATAGGTATACTTGTTTTTATCTTTATTTAAGATGGGTTATGTTACAATATAAAATACACGAAATATTATAAAGTGTTTAAAGGACGATGAAAAATGATTTTATGTATCGTCTCAATGATTTATAGACCACTTTATTAGACTTTGACAATACCTAAGATTGACGTTTTTAAATGAATAATAATTTATTTCTCAATAAAATATGTAAAGGGAAACAATATTGTTCCTTTCAGAATATTATAATAAGCAGTCAAAAATATCGATTCATATAAGTTGGCATTTTACTGCTTTTATTATTGTTGAGAAGACCGCGCAAAGTAGTTAACAGTTTTTTCATGAATTCCAACACAGTTTGTTTGCCGAATCACTCGAAAAACACAGTATTTCGTACTTAAAATATATTAATTGATTATATGTACCTATATTGGGTAAGGTCCCCCATTCAAGATCACTCCATTAGAGTGCTCTCATTTGTTGTCAGTCAAACAACCTTTTTAATCTCGGTGACTCTCGCGCTATTATGGTATATATATATATATATATATTTTTTTTTTTTTTTTAATTGATTGTATTTTTTTTTACTGCATTTACCGACAGGAGACTGAAAGGCTCTTTACACCTTTTCAGCCTCGCCCACTTATGTATTTTTCTATTTATATGCATTTTTCTGTACTATAAAATATCACCCTTTTGAGATTTTTGTGACTTTCAAGATGTTTACATAATATACCTATTTATTTTTAATTACATCTGCTGACAGGAGACTGAGAGGGCCATTTACACCTTTTCAGCCTCGCCTACATATTCATTTGTCTATTTCGTTGTGTACTTTTGAAGATTGTTTCATGTGCGATTCTTGTTTGTTTTCCTATTATTTTGTATCATTTTTGTTTGAATTCATTAATGTAATATTTTGTATGATTTTGACGACTCCAAGTGCCTGAAAAGGCCTAGGGATGAGAATGATAAATAAAAAAATAAATTAGTACCTACAAATGGAGGAACTGGAAAACCTAAAGCACGGTACTCACTTGCGCCGCGAACGTGTATCGTTATATCAATTTTATCAAAAGGATGCATGTGTTCCGCTCGCGTTCGCTTTTTCGAATCACGTATACACTTAACCTTTCGATTAATTTGATGTAATGTTACACGTTCGCGGCGCAAGTGAGTAGGATGCTTAAGGCATTGGCGTCGCAGGGCGGCCGACAGGGCAGAATGGCGACGACTGCTTGAGGAGGCGAAGACCCACAATGGTTTGTAGCGCCATAGATGGGTGGATGGATCAACTGAACATAATAAATAATATGTCAGGAAAAATAAATAATTATTATGTAGGTAGGTACCTACTTTTATCTAAGTAAGTAGTTATTTTAAATATTTTTTCATTAAGTTAATTTTTGAAATTTCTTATTAGTACCTTACATACATACTCCCTTTAAGGCCCCCCGCACACTGCAAGCCAGCCTGGAGGAGACAAATCCGCAGCAAACCCAACCCGCTCGAAACCAACCCCCCAGCTCGATCGAAGCAATCAAACCAAAACGCCGGTCCCACACAAATCAAGCCCGCCGCGGATCCCCCGCAAACCAATTCGCAATGCGAGGGGCCTAAACCCCACTTAGGGGCATAGGGAGGCATCAAGAGCTCTCCATTGCGCTCGAAGGCGTCCGAGGCTCATTGTGCCACTTCTGACCGGTTGAGGTTTAAGGACGTGAGATGGTCAACCTCACGGTCCCGATCTTATTTTTTGATTTCCTGCCTCCTACAGGATGCTCGAAAAGCCAGCAAAAAGAGCAGAGGTGCTATTCTTAGCCGGCAATCCCACGGCAACCTTACGTAGGTTGCTGTGGGGTATTGTATGTCTCGTTGTGTGTAATTGCGTAGGTAGGAGAGAATATGTCGTAATTAGTCGTGTTTTTCAATTTGAATTATACTTGTAAACCTAATCTTAATACAGTATTCGAGTTTGTAAAGAAAATACATTAATCCTCACGTTGATAGACTCGTTCAAAGAAAGCTCCCGATTAGGGAGAGTCGAGAGTTATATCTGCCAGCCGACTGGCTCCCGTACCGCCAGGTGTCGCAGCCTTGTTCAAAGTTAATTTTCAGGATGAAGAGTGTTGGTAATTAAGCCTGATTCCGAGAGAGGTGTTGTGAGCACATTTGTAATGTCTCCCTCGCGAGGGGAGGACATAGAGCTCTAAGTCATCTAGACTTCGCGTTTAAGTACTTAACCAAGAAACTATCAACAAAAACCTAAAACTCAGTATTTTTAGTGCTGTCCAGGTTGTACGGCTGTGGTCGATAAGTGTTATTACTCAATATTTCACCTAGATTTTATTTAGTCTACTTTAACAACATAAAAAGTCCCTATCAAAAATTTTTTAGACGTAAAATCAAAACGTTTATAATCACAATATTTCTTAATAACATGTTACACTCGGTACAAGAACAAAAGTAGGTACAATCATCATAAACTATATATTAATGAGATCCAAATGAGATCATATTATATCACAGTTTCCAAAACTTTACATTAAAATTTGAATTTAAGATTGAAGATCAAGTAGATGAAAATCAATGTTGCACTAAAAATCAATCAAACATCCATAAGGAGATTGAAACATTAACAAAACCTTGGTCAAGGGATGACTGATGAGTTCACTCAATGGCAATGTCAACATAATATGGCACACAACCAACTGTGCAATTATTTTATTCTTTTCAGTTATTTCAAACTGAAAAATGATTATGAATTCTAGTGAATTAGGTTAAAATTGATAAAAAAAACAAACCCTCAAAAACAAGCATAATATTCCAAATTCTAAAAATCGTCAATAGTGTTAGTACCTACATTACTGGCTGTATGTTGGTACATATAGCCATGGTCGATTATACCAGCTCCGAAGAGGACACCACGACTGCGAGCGACATCTTACATAGCTTAGGGATAGAGTCGACACTATCTAAATACCTACCTAGACCAATCTAGAGCCAATGCTGTTTTCTCTAGCTAGCCTATAGATATTTCGAGAGTGTTGTGAATAAACTGATACTGATCAACAATACGCGTGCCTATGTCAAAAAAGCGCTCTTGGAAGAGACACTGAAATATTATTGCTAAAAACACCTTTTTTATGATGAAGTGTTCTTACTGCTGTTTGCGCTTCAAGATTCATAGTAAATTCATAGTAGCTCAAGCTGGCTTAAAAATCTGGAGTATTCTGGAGCCTCTTTAGATAACAAAGTCTTTTAATTAAAAATAACATTTGGATTTATATACGTGGAATTGTTGAATCGTCTTCAGTAGTAAAAGCATTCTTCATAGGTTTTTTTGTCACGTATTCTCCTTCTAAACATGTAAGTAATCTGAGTACAAAATTTCTAAGTTTATCATCTATGTTGAAATTCTCCTCTCATCCTTCATTTTCTTCGCATTCGTGAGACTAAAATCTCGCAGTAGTTAGATACGTGGTTCCCAGCACACTCGGAGAACACAAATGGTAGTTAGCAAACTTTGTAGCTGTGGAAGGAAAGGTGATGAAATGTGTTGGAAGTCATTGACAATGATATCTCTAATGTTCTGGAAACTCTACATTATTGGTTCAACTCAATAGTGACTGCCGGAGAAGGTATGTATATTTGGAAGCCGCACCTAGATCAATAATTATTTCAAAAACACTAAGTATTGAAATCTCATAACGCGAATATCCTAAGAATCGTGTTATTGGAATTTCGTCCGTAACTCGATTTTTCTGTTGGATTCTCGTTTAGAACCCAACCTACGCGAAATATTTTTCATACATATCGCAAAACTAATCCAATTAAAGGATATTGTCTTTTTCGTTTGTAAGTAAATGCACTTTGATATGCCTGTTTAGCAGATAATCCCGCCAATGCTCAGCATATTTCTATTGTATCTAACTATTTTAAATATTACCTACTTATATTGTACGTATGTGATGTCTGCACTTAAAGGTGTCCGTTGAAAATGAGATAAAATAAATAAAAAATAAATTATAGGACAAATCTTATATATTAAAATGCAGAGCTATTTCCCGATGTCATCGCATCACGCCTAAACGGCTGGACTGATTTCGCTAATTCTTTTTTTGTCGTGTAGGCTTTTATCAGGAGAATGTCCTTTTAGAAGAAAAAAATTAAGAAAAATGCATGGAAAATTAGAAAATTAAAGAAAACTCAACGTAGACAACCTTATTAGTACATTTTACCTTATAATTTTTATACCAGTTTTGAAATTTTGTCAGAAATTGTCAATTGGTGCCACTGACAGAATGCGGATGGAATATACATGGTTTAAAACAGACGCATCGTTCGGTATCACATTGGTCAAATGATAATTAATTAATCACCATACAAATTCGAATTAAATATTCATAGTTAGGAACACAGGAAAACGTCTGTCAGGAAAGCTAGTAAACAATAAATGTGTCTTTTTTATGCCTGTCTTCTGACAGGTTTTGCTGGTAGTTTCACTTATGTAGTGATAGACAAGAATAACCATTTAATTATATGCTTTGTATTGAATTTCAGTAGGGCTATTCTCGTAATCAATCGCTTTTAAAAATCACTTAACGATAAGATTACAAGACACGATCGCAAGCAGTCGTATTCACAAAACTATCGGAATCTAATGTTAATCCTATCAGTTTAACAGTTAAGTGTATAAACGACGCCGCCGGGGCATTTGGGAAATTCCCTCCATTGTTTCAATAGGTAAAACTTGGATTTTTTTATTGAGACTCCAGGTATTCCTGTAATGAGGTGTCTATTTTGCTGTCACCTTTTAATTTTTAAACAATATGCCATCCATTCATAAATAATACCTATTTTGTAAAAAACTTCGTTATCTGTCTATTGGGTGCCGGCCGGGCTCCCATACTAATTGTATGTAAATGGTCAGGAATTATCTATATTTCGTGGAACTTGGGCGTGTCTCCCTGATTTTACTTTCATTTTATAAATAGATTGCAATAAGTTGTACCTATTGTAATTTACGGTTTTTATAGTAAAAGTAATATTTGAAATTGTGTAGTGTTTTATACCTACATAACTAGAACACCTGCAAAGTATTGGTATCAATACAAATTATAATTTTCGTATTTCATTTGTTTCAAGATACAACTAATAATTTTTATATTCATAAACTTTAGGTACTGATCTCGCTAGCTTAGTGGTATAGTGCTATCTTGCGATAAAGAGGTCCCGGACTCGATTCCCGGTCGAGTGAGAGTTTTCTAAGTATTTTTTCACTTGATGTTTCTAACCGGCTTGTCTCATATTGGAAGGAAACGGTTGACTAGAAAAACTGCCGGTGATACCTACTGAAATCTTTTTATATAAAGTTATATTTTATTGTAGAAACTGGCAGTGCTATCAACTTGGGAGACATACTCATCTTAACTAATTTTGAAACTAAAATCAATAAATACTCCCCTTTTTGACCCCACTTCGGGCCACAGAGAGACAATAAGAGCGCGGCTTCAATTATATCTTCTCACACCATGTCCAAATCACATAGCTCTGCTTCAAACGAATGGGACATGTTGTGAGAGGGTCTCCCACATCTTCTGGTTTTCTTCAGCCAACTGTAATTCGGCATCCTAACACATTTCCCAGACAAGTCCGTTTCCTCTTCATAATGGTAGAAGTGACGGGCCACAGCTGGGGGCGCTGACAAAACGAAAAAAAATAAAAATATAAAACTTTTCTATACAAAGGATTAGAAAAACTTTCACCCGACCGGGAAGCGAACCCGGGACCTCGGATCTGCAGTCCACACAAGTACAACTAGGCTACCGAGGTCGGTTAAAAATGATAAATCAATTTTTAAAACTAAAATGTTCTTATCTAAATTTGACAGGAACCTAAAAGAAAATATTCATGTGAATTTCGAAGTTGAACGTTCACAATATGAAAAAGATATCTTCGGTTTTTTGAATAAACCAAAATTATTACATTGGTATAAAATGTACCAAAAAATCTGTCTACGATGCACCGCACAAAGCTGTGGATTTTGAAAAAAAAAGAAGATATTCACACATTACAACGAAACTTTTACTATGAACGGACCTTTTGAACATGTAATTAAATTTCATAATTGTTCAATTTTCACCAAAAATAAGAGTAATAACCATTCCAAATTAATATGCGATAAATTTCGAATTAAATTGTATACATTTTTTATGTGTTTATCATAACCCTTGACAAATATCCTTGGTTCTTTTCAAAAATGTATACGCAATATCGAAAGCGCCATACTAATTGTATGGACGCCGGCCGAGCGTTGAATAGACAGATACCTGACTTTTTGCCTATCAACACTTAACGGTACAGGTTTTGCTGGTAGTTTCACTTATGTAGTGATAGACAAGAATAACCATTTAATTATATGCTTTGTATTGAATTTCAGTAGGGCTATTCTCGTAATCAATCGCTTTTAAAAATCACTTAACGATAAGATAACAAGACACGATCGCAAGCAGTCGTATTCACAAAACTATCGGAATCTAATGTTAATCCTATCAGTTTAAACTGGATCATTTTCATACTGATATTTCAAACATAACGAATTTTTAAGATATCTACTAGATATCATGTTTTGTGAATACCAATCCGCCATTTTATGAGTGTCAATCAAGATAAGAGCGTATTAAGACCGCTAAGAGAATAAGGGCACAGACCTGACCTTCCTTGAGGACGGAATCGATGTGTTCGATCCACGTCATTCTCAGTCGATCACGCCTTTATTTATTTAAATCATTTTTTCTACATAATATGATAAATCTACCCATCAGGCCAAGCCTGTCTTGGGGAGACTAAATATGAAAAATTAAGCAAAACATAAAAGGTAACGATTTTTTTATAAGTATATTTTAAGCTTGGCAGATATTTTTTCCGCATTTCACAGAAAGAGAATGTGAAGTAGACAAATAGTAACAAAAGTCCGCAATAATATATCAAAAAACCAAAAGTTTGTTGACTCTATCAGGACCAATATGGGTTCTGTTGTCAAATTCTTTAAAAGTAACATTTTGTTTATGTTTACGCGTTTGTAGAAAGATACGTAGATTTCACATCGTACAGCTCATTCAGTTTTATGTGAAAAAGCTCTAAGAAGCAGAAAGGGTTTAGAATAGAAATGAGCTTGAATCTATTCCAAGCCAGACTATAAGTCGATATAATGTGATTTTATATCGGAGTTTAATTACTGAAATTAATTACATGCGCCGCGGACCGCTCGTTAAATTTAACGATTTTAATAATATTATTATCAATAGTAATTAACATTACTGTCGGGGTTATTAAAATCTGTCTGCCATCGTAGCCGTGCAGCGGTTATCTGCGTTCAGGTGGCAAAAATCATTCCCACTGCCAATTTTACGATCCTTTAAAATACTTAATTGGCTCCAATATTGGCAATGTTGGATGATAAAGCAGCTCTTGAAACAAAGCAGAATGGGAGTTCAGTGAAAGAACAGAAAACGGTAGGTACTTTTAAAGGTATGAAGTTTAACAGTTTATGAAAATATTTTATGACTAAATTTTTTACGTTTTAGGTGAATTTTTATCGATTTTTTATTTTATCGACGTTAACTTAACAACAACAAAAAATTACCTATAAATGTTTAGAATATTAAGCTCGGTACTTACTTGCGCCGAGAACGTGTATCCTTAAATCAATTTTATCAAAAGGATGCATGTGTTCCGCTCGCGTTCGCTTTTTTGAATCACGTATACACTTTCGATTAAAATGACGCAATGTCAAAGGTTCGCGGCGCAAGTGAGAACGATGCTTTATAGAAACAAATCAAAGTCCTTAATGTTACAATGGCAGGCGTATGTCAGAACATCACTAATACCTTTATTAAAAAAAAAAAAACTTACATCAATCAAAATGAGTTCGACCGCACAAAACTAAATAAACTGGGATAGAAAAATATAAATAGGTACAACTTAAAAATATAAAACTGAATATAATATTTTTCATTATGTTAATCAAAATCTACCTACACGTGTGCCCTTTTTTAAGGAGTGTTCGGTAATATTTTAAATATTTTGTTATCTATTATACTATTAGAAATATTTAATTATCAAATATGTAACAACTAATTACTCTAACAATTCAATACAGATGTTCGATTTTTAAATGGAACAAACCACAACGGGCTAACGACCTTTATCACTTTTCGTTAACAACGTTCGCCATTAGGTGTTAATGTTTAAGTCTCCAAAACTCTTAGTCATGAGAATTCTCAACATGTTAAAAAATGCCACACAAGTGAAAGTAGACAGTTGATAATTTATGAGATATAGAGATAAAATTTGGAAAATATTAATTATGTATATTTTGACTATTTGATTTATGTAACGTTAAAATATGATCCTTACTTAATTGATATACATATATTATAGATTACTTTACCCAATTTACCTTGTAATTTACACCAAGGGTAAACCTTCAAAATCACTCAATAGTAATTAGTACCTACCTAGCTATCTCATTTTTTTGGAAACATCACACTCCAATACCAAATATTTTCTGAGTTAATCAATTTGTTTGTGTACGAAATACAATAGACTTAATGCAGTCAATAGATTAAGTAAGATGTGATGTAGGCTGCACCGCTTCCAGCCTACGTAAATGGGGATGGATGGACTCACCAGCATGCGCATGTGGGATTACACAAACAATCGACCATCTGATAAACGAGTGCCCCATGTACGCATTTAAAGAAGGACTACATGACTTGCACTCACTAGCGGATGACGCGATCCAATGGCTTCGGTCTCTGAATGTCAGATTGTGAGCGACCATAAGAAGAAGAAGACGAATAGATTAAGTATAATTTTATATTGATAAAACCTAGCCCTATTTTAGATAGGTATCTACTAATTAATTTTCATTAAACACTATTTTTTCAAATAATAATAATATTATTTCGATTTAAAGTATTATTTTAGCGTTCGTGACAATAAAACAATCTTATGCAATCATAAAAAATTAAAATAACAAATGTTTACAAAATAATACGTAATTATAATAATATTAAATGAGTATACGAAAAAATATATTTATTTACCCAACAAAAACTACAATGTCCTTAAGAGGTTTAAAGTATTAATTTGTAGGTTCATTAGGGTGGGTTGTAACCCAATAGTAAATCAATGTAAAAAAAGAGTGAGTACCTACCTACTAGCTGGGAGTTTAATGAGAGTTTGTGTTGTGTAGTTCTCATACGAGGTCTCCCCCCGTGAAATGTGTTTAGTGGCAAATAAAGATAAGCTTAAATGTACGTATTGCGTGCTGCGCCGGGCACCCGTTTACTACAAGGTTCTCAATGTTTCCGCTTAAGGAACTCAAAGGAGGAATGTTTTGATTGAAGACTGAAGAATGATATCTTTCTTAGCTCTCGGGCTTATTCGTAATCGGTTTCCTTTAAAGTCATCACAGTCACTTGCAACACAATACAGCTCCTGGATGCATAATATTCATACATCTATTTTTTAGTTCTGTTCAGAATAAAAGTCGTGGGGCTAAGAATAGTACCTTTGCTTATTCGCTGTTTTTTTAGCATTCTGTAAGAGGCAGGAAATTGAAAAATCAGATCGGTGCCGAGATTTTACCACCTCACGTCCTTAAACCCTCACAGGTCAGATAAAGCGCAAGAAATAAGCCTCGGACGTAAACATTGCGCAAGTTTGAGCGCAATGGAGAACTCTTATTGCCTCCATTAGTCCCTGAGTGGCGTTTAAGGGGCGCATAGATAGAAAAAATCAGTACAAAAACAGATTATTTATAAGACAACTATTTATAAAGAATATGACGTAAAAACTAATGACTCTAAAAATTCATTACTAATGTTCGATTTTTGAATGGAACAAACCACTACGGGCTTACGACCGTTTTCTAGTGTTATTTCGAAGCTGGCTTAGTGTGATTACTTTACGTTAACAACGTTCGGTATTAGGTGGTAATGTTCGAGTCTCCGAAAGTCTAATCATGAGAATTCTCAACATGTTCAACATGTCAAAAAATCTCATGTATACAACAAGTAAATATTTATAATAATCAATAAAATATAGAGATAAAAGTTGAAAATTATTATTGAGAACAAGAGAGCAACCAAATTTAAAGACTGCGACTGATGTTATGTATTTGACGCCAGGATATGACTATATCCATTTTCGTTACTGTCTCATCTTTATTGCCTATTGGCTTTGTTGGTGCACAACGTTCTAATCATTTATAAGACAACCTGCGCTCCTTCATTTTGAACATACAAAACCAAAAGACGCTGGCGCACTATAAAGCTGATTTATAAAACCAAACGCGCCTTTTTCTTGTACTCAAGCAGGTATTTATAATATGTACCTAAGTGAGATATGAATTTTCAGGGAATTGATTTAAGCTATGTTTTTTAGTTATCAGCTTTGGATTATGGCCTTCACAAAAATAACATATTATTTTAATGATAAAAATACACAATATATCTCAATTAAAATAATTTTAAGTTTATTTTTCATTGATAAAATCCACGACTGTTTTAAAAACTTTGGTGAAGGAACAGCGAGCCACGTTATAAGATATTAAGCTAATGGTCATAATTATAAAAATAAAGTAGATATTTTTAGTGCTGTACGCTCCACCCTAATTGTTCATATAAAACGAAATTAGAAAAATGAATCATTCAGAATGGGTGGGGAGTTAATAAAGCTAAATGCTGCCAATGTAGCAGCTACTCAGACTACATTAAATACCTTCTAGATGTGAATAACTTTTTGAGTGTGGGTTTTTCTTACGTTTAGATTGACGCTATGAAGACTTCAAACCATTTGCTGTTTAAAAAAAAAACTACCCCATTTTCTTAAATTATTTTAAAATACATTGGAAATGGACATAATATTATATTCTTGAAGTATGAACTATATTTTGATTCCTTTTAAATTTTTACATTAAAAACTTGCTCAATGGCCAAAAGTTAAGAAGTAAGAACGTCTTCATCTATTTCGAGAGGAGGTTTTGTGAGACCACATTTAGGTACTTTTTGCCGTAAGATCCGTGACCAATCGTGATAAATTTTTTGTTTTTTAATTTCCCTTGCCTTTCCACGACATCCAGGCAAACTAGTCAATGCCATCAATGCTTTGTTATTTATTAGAAACACCAACAATCAACTTAATAACATAAAAATCAAGAAACATAAACATAAAATCTCCAGTGCTCTAATAACAGGTATCTCCGGGATGGATATTGTCCACAGTTAGGTACCTACTAATAAAAGAGTAAGTAGACGTTGTTTTTATTTCAAAAGAAAATTTCTGAATTTATATATATATTTTTCTTGGTAAAACACTATAGATCAATAATTTATTATGATCCGGCAGGGAATTTTACCTATGAACCCTTGATACAAAAAACACCCTACTTAAATACGTTCCTATAAAAATAGGTTATCTTAAGGCGATATGACAATTTAAACCTATTCTGGAACCTAAATAATACAAACTTTTGATTACATCAAGTGTTACTCTGATTTTGATTATGTATTATTTGGAAATGTGAACGCTATCATTCATGAAAGCTATCGAGTTCTTATAATTTTTATCGTGAAAATGCAACTATCTTACTCTATAAAAATCTAGCCGTTTTCTTTGTTACCTAACTCCTCCTTTATTACTGGACGGATTTCGATGAAAAAAATTGAAGATGTCGAGGGTTACCCAAGGATGGTTTAGATGAAAACAGGGGCTTTCTAGATGCTATATTTCTGTTTTAATTAATGTTTTTAGTTTTTGCGTTTTTTGCTCCCATTTCAACTTTTATGTGTCAAAACAAGATCGAGTTTAATCGAACTACGTTCGTAAAAAGGGTGATTTTATTTCTAAAGAGCGTACATAAGACCTAAGAATCGTTTGTGTTTTTTTTAAAATTGTCGTTCGTTTTCTAAGCAGGTATTATGTTAAGGTTTTTTTCTTTATACTGAGAGAAAGATATAGATAGGTATGTACAAGAAACGGGCATCGCGTAAAGAACGGTTGGCTGTAATATATAAAACTGAAACTTTGGTTATCTGTTCTACTAATATCCGGGAAGGTTTGAGCAGATTATGAGTTTAATAGATAATCATTCCTTGGAGGGTAGGAAGTAGAAATGGTTAAAATGTAACAAACATTGCATAAACCAGGAGTAATTTATTTTTTTCATTCTGGGTAAAGTCGAAGTTCGACGGGCGGGTCAACTAGTAATTAATAAAATTTACCAACTAATGAACAGGCATGTCTTGGTGGAGTTTATTTGAAGTTTCGTAGGCACACGTCCTAGAAATACTCTTTTTTTTTTTTTTTTTCACAGGAGACTAAGAAACAACGAAACTAGTCGGGATAATAAAAAATTGTTGAAAAATTATATATTATTTTATTTGAACTATATTTAAATTTATATAATATGTCTACCTATATCATGTATGCTCTCAATATTACTTAAACTTCGAAAATGCCTATCTATGTATGTATGTAAATATTCGATGAAAAACCATTTCAATAATTTTATTCACAATTGAATTTTCCATAGTGGATTATTATTTTTCGATCGAGCCCACTTAGCGATCTCTGACATTCCAATTTCATCATCATACCTACCTAGAGGTTCCCATCCTATACCTACCTTTACATACCCACCTACCCTGATACGCACTTAATTAAATTATACTTCCGCTGTGTTACGTAAAAACGTGAAAATTTCGGAAAGAGTGCGAAAGAAGAAAATTTTTAAAATCTACCAACATTAATTTAAGGCCAGAGATGGATCAATCTTCTTTTTTTGAACTCAAATGAATTTGATAGCTTTTGTTTAAAAAATCAAAAAAATTCTTTAAGTACAAAAGTGTCAGAACTTCCCTTCTTTCTTCGCCCTAGTCTTCATCCCATTTACGTGGGGTCAGCTCTCCTAGTCCTCATTCTCCAAGTCCTTCTGTCCCCAGCGTCCTCCACACGAAGCCTTGCCTCTATTAAGTCCCTTTTTATTGTGGATATCCACGTAGTCAGGTGTCTACCTAGGGCCCTAGAAAAATTGAAATTGGCTACAAACGAATTATTCGACAATGTAGAGTAGGAAGAGAATTGACTGTCCACTTCTTATATTTTTATACAAGTGTCTTTTTTTTTTAAATGAATCTGTGCTCACTCAAAGTGAACACAAATACACTCTTTGACTCTTTCATAGTAAGCTACTTAAAGCTTGTGTCGTGAAAGAGGAAAATAGTCAGCACCTGGGATCGAACCCACGACCTCCGCACGAAACAGTACGAAAGCCGGCGTCGTAGCCGCTATACTACCAACCACTTCTTTTTCTTTGTTTGGTTTAAATAATTGTTTATGTTTCCACTGGAGTAGACAGTTAATTTTTTTCGCACTCTTCATTGACTAAATCTTTTGGGTCCAATAGGCCTAGACAAATTACATTTGGCGATCGACTACAAACGAATTCTTCGACAATGTAGAGTAGGAAGAAAATTAATTGTCCACTTTTTATATTTTTATACAAATGTCATTGTTTGGTTTAAATAATTGTTTATATTATGTTCCAATGGACAGTTAATTTCTTTCGCACTCTACATTGACGAAGTCTTCGTTTGTACGAACGTCAATTTGAATTTGTCTAGATCGGCTGGTCTTCTGGGTCCTGCTTCTATGTCCATTGTCTTCCTTATCATATTTTCCTGTGGCATTCTCATTACGTGTTCGTACCATCTATGTCTATTCTCGATAACTTTTTTCTCCGATAAGAGCGACTTTGAAACCATCACGGATATGAACATTTTTGATCCTACAAAAGTGTGAGATCATCGTTTGAAATCCGAAAGCAGTTGTTACAAAATCTATCCACCTTCTTCTTATTATGAATTTTCGTAAAAATTACACCTTTTTTAACTTTTGAAAGGTTTTCAGACTTTTTTCCCCATGTTCATCTGTTCAATAATGGTAAACAAATTGCTTATCACGCGTTTGATACCCTTGCATGCTTTCGGACAGGGCTTTAAGGGGATTCATTCTTTTGTGAAAATCTAGATTTTTTGACTGACTCCTCCAGAATTTGCAGAATTTTTCTTTAAACCACATCTCAACGCTTCGAATATCCTTTTATCTTTTGCAATGACACTAAGTCTTGCATCCCAGTTCTTTATGAAAATTAGTTTGACATATTATTATACAATTCATTAAAATAATGAAAACATGATAGAAAAATTATGAAACAGTTTGAAAATACTCGGTGAAAATGTAAGAGGAAATTCGGATAGAATCCATCCCTGAACCTTTCCTTGTAATGGACTTGTAACATTATTTGATTATTCAGATTTTTTTTAATTAAAAGTAAATTTTACATTTGTATGAAGATATAAAAAAAGAGAAGAACAGTGAATAAATAAAAGAAAAATATAAAACAAGGTATACCTAAAATAAAAGTTTTAGGTTCCGATTGATAATTTTAAATAAAAAAGTTAGAACATTTTTAATGTAACACAAAATAAAAGGAAAAAGTGGGATGAAATTAGAAGAAACAAATAAAAAAAGTGCTACGAAGCAATTTTTATATTAGAATCTTTCACATCGTTCGGACTTGATGTAAATGTTAATCCTACGAACGTCCCTTAACTTTAAATGGTCTACCATCAAGCACAATGGTCAAAGCATTATAGAACCTTTTTGGGTTTTTAGATTCCCAGTCGAGTCCAAATCGTTCCATGTTATTGTCTGTGTTTCTCAACAATTATTAATTATTTGCCGGCGCTAAACTGTATTAGATATCAGATTCGTATGTATTGTGTGAGCGTGAAGTTATAATATAACCACCTCCTGTCAAACCGTAAATTGCTGACACTGTATGTTTCCAGAGAGAGGTTTAAAAGTATATTGTCGAAAAAGCTTTTTATTCCATTAATGACAATATGTTAGCAACTGTAGCCTCTTACTCATGTGTTGTCTGTGACATTTAATTAATATATTGACATTTTCATTTTTCTTCTTGACATTTCTCTTGTTGCTACTGCAACTATAGCATTACCCATTATTATAATAAACGAAATGTCCTTAGTTTTGCACATTGACGAGATGCCAATGGGACCCTTTACGTTGGCATTGAATTCCAAATTCTCCATTGCTTTCGTTGTGTTTGCTTTGTTATTGTTTTATTGTTTATGGTATTATTTTGTGATGCATTATATGTAAAATATATTTGGCGGTCACGATCTTCGGCATCGAGGGACCGACTGAAGAAGAAGAATATCTATAAATTTAAAATTATTATTTTTTCCCCATCACGCCGTGTCTCGTAAGGGGTAGGCAGAGATAACGGACCTGAACTCTTTTCTATCCAAGCATACTTCTTTCGTTTCTTCCACCGAAATAACATTTCTCATACACCCTCTCCTATTTCTCTTACTTCTTACCTGGCCTTCTTTGAGGACGGAATCGATGTGTTCGATCCACGTCATTCTTGGTCGGCCTCACTTTCTTACACCTTTCCTTTCAGCCTTATGAATTCTCTTTGTCATTCTGTTTGCATCCATTTATTCCACATGCCCATATCTACTTGTTAACTTTCATCTTTGTCATAACACTTACTAACATACCACATTCCTTTCCTTTCATTAAAAAAAATGCGATGCGCAAAAATAAGTTTCGCTGCTAAAGTGACACATTTGCGTAAAAAAGTGTTGATTTATTAAAGTCTTGACATTATCAAACAATAAAAAATACCAGAAAGGCAAAGTATTCACAGAAATGCATTTTTGTTAGGTAGTGCGAGTATGTTATTATTTTGATTGTTTTTTTCTGGCTGTCTTAACTTAACACACTTAATACTTAACTAAGTTGTTTTTCTTTTCTAAAAACAGTGACTTCGTTGTTCCATATTCCTTAATTCCCTAATATTCCTCACATTAAGTGTTTTATTCTTTGACGGAAGATTCGATTACTTGTTTTATAACTTATTTATGATTCAAGCATCAGTAAAACAAAAAAGGCCTACAGCAGTGTAATAAAGAATACAAACGAAAAATAATGTTATTTTATTGTTGGTGCTCAATCGTTTTGTTCCAAATTTGATTGGTGTTATTTTATGAGGTAAACTTTCTTCTCCCGAAGACGCGAGAGCACAATTTACGACCCGGACCCTCGAGACGGAGATGGCAGCTTTATTACCGAAATTTTTATGCAATAAATCATTCGCAGTATTTTTTGTCCCAAAGATTAAAAGTTTGTCTTTATATAATAGCTTAGATTTTTTTTGTTCTTAAAACTGACTTTATTAAATAAATGCAGGTGGAAAGATGAAAGAAGATTGGAGGAAACTTTAGTTTTTACAAGAAATAATTGTTGAATAATGTTACCGAATGTACGTACAACTTTTATTCTCTACTTGACAACCATTAAGTTTCAAAACATTGGTATGCAGTTTTTTGACAGAATTTATTTTGAGCTTTCAGAAATATTTTTTTTTTAATATTCGAGCGTTGTGTTCTCAACATTCTTTCATTTGTCCCGCATATAAGCGAAATCACTTCACGAGCTATGCTGAGTGAACACAGTGCACAGTGAAGACTTTCAATAATTCGAACTCCATTATTCTGTTGTATTCATCCATGGTGCGAATTATCTTGGAATATAGCTCACCCATATGGTCCCCGGTTTTTCATGTGCATATTCTTGCTATAGAGAGTCCAAAATAGATTCTTACGATTTCTTAATTTTATGCTGGGTCTGAGAAGGGAGGATGTGGATTATTTATACCTTAGAACAATATGAAATCTAAACTGTTTGCAAAGCAGAAGAATATTTATTTATTTATTTATTTTTTCAGAATATGTAACGCAAATTTTTGTCTGCTGAAACATCTGCAGCCCCAATATCGCATCTACCTGCCACTTTTAAGATCAATGGGGGTGGAGGTCACAGTGATGCGCGGGGTAGGAAGCTTGGCGAGGGCAGCGGTGACGCTCAGGTCAGACAGATCGCTTTGGATTACGCCACGAAGAAGTTCTTTTTTTTTCGATGAGGTGACGACCCTAACCTTTCGGTGGAGGAGATATGTATGCGTGTGCGCGGATTTTGATTTTAGAACAATAGGTAAATTAGTGTTGCGCAAGACTCTTGTGATTTTAATGGACATAATATGGACTGTTGTTACCGTGCGTATCATGCATATGAAAACACAGGCTGCACCGTCAGGGGAATCCGCATTTGGAAAACATCGATGTATTTAATATTAACACAGCGGTTCAGAGATCTACTCAAAGTGAAATTAGCATGATGGGTCTATTTTTTTCTATTATTTTTGTTGCATAGGATTTCTTTCTCTTTTTGCAATTTACATCTGTGGGGCTAGTACGAGTTTGATCGAAAGGTAAGTTCACGCTAATAAGCGCTTATTAGCGTGCAAATAGTGTTCGAATATCAAACTATTGAATGATTCGATCATTTTTGTATGTGCATTCTTGGTGGAATTATTTAAATACGGTAATTAAAATGAAATAAATTATTTGTTATTCCACAAATTTAATAACCTGACTAGTTTCGCAGGCACAGGTCCTGCATGGTCACAGGTGACTTAGAAACATGTGTCTGCGAAACCAGCCAGGTTATTAAATTTGTGGAATAACAAATATTTTTTTTTAAATTACCGTATTTAAATAATTCCATCAAGAATGCACGTTAAATTCGTTAATTTTATTAAAAGTGAAAATGTTTTTCACAATTTATAGTCAACTGAGTATATAAGCTATGTAATTTGTTCGTCAGAAACTATGCTAGAAAACAAACTAAACGTAATGGTGAAATAACAAATAGTAATAGATACAAAAGTGTTTGAGTTTAATAAGAAATACAAATATGTACAAGTGTTTGCTTACGAGATTATCGTAAATCATCGATATGATAAAAACACAGTTTGTTGAGAAGTTCAGGAGGGATCCGATTTTAAGCCGGCGATGTTTCCTTGGAAAAAGTTTGCCGATATAAAGTGGGATTAGTGTAATGGGCTCGGCGTAAACACTCCTATTAGGACCGTCATTGGATCTGTTATGGTTCTTCTTTAAATTCCGACCATGAGATTTATATTTTCAAGTAGTTATTATTAGGCCAGGGGGTGGGGGTGCAGGGTATAATCGCGTGGGAAGAGAAGACAAAATGAAGTAGGGTCATGATTTATATTAAGAAACTTTATCTCTTTGTTATGTTTGTGAACGCTGGAATGTACTCCGATTACGTTTCGCTGAAATTAACCGGAAACTATGTACCGAAGCACGAACGGGTTACGTAGAAATCCGTTAATATTTATTTAAATCCTTCCACTAAACGGGGTAGCCAGCGAGCCGTCGAAGGGTGTGCATTACCAACAGTAAAAGATAATTTTAAATGTTAGGTACGTAATCAGATCACAATAATGAATAGTAAATATTGTGGTCTTTTTTATAAAAATATTATATTTTCCGAACGAATACTGTATGTGTTTGAGGTTAACATTGGTAGGAGGTAAGGCATTATATAATGTAAACTCTTTGTGTGTAGGCGCCATTATATTTTGGTGTCCATGATGTACACGGGGTTTTTTGATCCATACCTCCTCAATATTGGTCTCCCATGGAAACAATGCAAAAGGATACATAATATACGTTGGGTAACTACCTCGGTGGATATTGTTGCCCCATGGCCAAAAGTGAAATGATGTCTTCATGGCGTTGTAATGCCGACTACCCCTCGCACATAAAATCATCTCCAGTACCTACAGGAGGGCGAGGGAGGTCATATGCCAATGCGGCAGTGGATGGTTAAAGCTAAAAAGAGCAATAAGAAGTGATAACATGTCAACCTTTAACACTGTCATTTCTTCATCGAAAAGCACCCTTGAATTTGCTTATAATATACCTACTAATTCCACAATGATTAATATTTTTTTTTATAGATGGGTCTATCTACATTTTTACTGCCCTCTGACTGATAGTTGAGACTCAAACTCAAACACGTGAGTCAACCAGTTAAATCAAACCATGTGAACCCAAATTTATTAAGAAACTAGCATTCTTGACAGACTTTAGCATGTTTTTAAGATGAATGTTGAATTTGAGTTTATATAATGACGAAATTAATTACCTGTTTCATACATACAGTCCCTATCAATCCATCTGTTTTAAACGATATTTACAGATCACATTATGACAATCGCACCAACAACGGACACTTAAGAAAAATTTATGTCATCATTAGCGAAATTGGTCCAGTCGATCACACGTGATGCGATATATAAGTAAAAAGGGCTCAATTTTTATGTATAGAGTTGAGGTTAACAATATATTAGCTAGAATTTTTTTTAATGCAGATAATAATGCAGTAGAGACTTTTAATAATTATTTTAAATCTCTCCCAAATGAAGACCTTTATAAATGGTCGGGTTCCAGGGGAGTCAGGCTAAAGAAATTTTGCGGCGTTTTCACAGCATCAAAAAGATACTTAATTTAGTTTGTAAATGTTTTGGATTAATTTCTTTAACAACTTCATTAAAAATCTCGACCTTAATTAAGATTATGTTTAAATTTTTGTTTTGTTTTGTTATAAGATCTTCTTTCTCTCTCTATCTGCCATTTCCTCACTTCCTCAACAACAAAAGACTGGAAATGTAGGGTAATTTTTATATTGTTTTCCTTGAGGAAATTACCAAAATTTTTCTTTAGAGAGAAACTGACATGTACACTAATTGTACAGTACAAGTAAAATAATCGTAATCTTCCCTGTACGTTATTTTTTGGAACTTTTTGTATAGGTACCTAGGTACTTATTATTTATTTTAACAAACTTGTATCCAAGTTTTCTGTAAATACACATGAAACTTTTATAAAACCAGGTAAGCATTTTTTAGTAAACTTATCTATGTTTTTTATTAATTTTAAATATGCAACTTTAAGATTGATTACGTCATTTCCTTTCCTCTATATTCCAGCTCCTATCTCCTGATTCTTGTCTTCTTCGCTATGCTTTCAATTGTATAACATTATGTTTTTAGTTTATTTATCTTTTTGAATGAACCTATTATGTATTTTTTTAAACTTGCAACAGCTGAAATTATCCAACCTGGTTGGTTGGAAAAAAAGCCCGCCAATTTGGTTATTTATGTATTATTATTTTTAAATTAAGTATTTTTTTATTATACCTAATTGAAAAAAACATACCTTATTATAATTAAATACTTAAAAATTTAAATAAAACGATTTTTATCTTTTCCACAATTTATTTTGTCCCTGACATGTTTCGAAAGGACACGCCTTTCATGTTCACAGGGTTTGGTGAAAAAAAAAACTTTTTTTTTGTTGTTTTGTTTTTGTTGTTTTTGTTTGTTTTTTTTTTCACCAAACCCTGTGAACATGAAAGGCGTGTCCTTTCGAAACATGTCAGGGACAAAATAAATTGTGGAAAAGATAAAAATCGTTTTATTTAAATTAATTCCACCAAGTATGCATGTTCAACAACTAGTTAATTTAATTAAATACTTATTCATTTTAAAATATCGGTATAGAGAAAGGAAGTTTTTAACATCATACATTAGGACAACAGAACTGCCTTATAAAAATTATTATAATTGATCCGCTTGGAGCCAATATCTCTATTTATTCATCTATTCTGACCCATTCTGAGAAACCAATTAGCAATCAAACTGTAAAAATAATCACCTTATTTCCTCTGCAAGGACGCTCTAACTCTCATTATTGATTGGTTAAAAAGGTAATTACCTAATTTATCATTACACAAATTCAAATTCAATACTCATAGTAAAATTCCTTTAGTTTCAATACCCTCATTCATATACGCTATTCAAACTTTGTTCATCTTTACCTGACGATTAACATATCCCGCACACTACAGAATTTTAGTTAACCGATAGTTTAATTTTGTATCCAAGTTTCAAAGAATCGAAGATTAAAGTTGTCTGAAGGCGTTCAAGATGAATATGACACATACCTCTGATACATGAATTAAGGTCTTCTACAATTTAATTATTATTACACACCATCATCTAGTGGTTGACCGAGGGAACGAATGCCTGGGGACGACCATTTCAATGAACTTAAAATGACTGCTGCAGATGAGATAATCAGTGGGGAAAAATTGTTGCCAAACAAACCCAAAGATTGCGACCAAAGAATAAGATGCAAGTGTTCTCATTGTAGCGAATTTGTATGGCTCCGAAAGGCTTAAAACAGTCTTGAATTGTCGAACTTTCGGCCGACTATCTTTATTATAACAATCGGCTGAAAGAAAGTCGATAGATGTATGCCAAGCTCTAAAGTCACCATTTCGATTAGAAATTGTCAGTTTTAAAGGTATTAAATAGACTCGTTTAAGATTATAATCGTTTATCGCACAATTCAAATCGCAACTTTATTGAAGTTTTGTACACTTATGTAACTCATTGTAAAAATAACGCTAGTTTAAAGTTAATATATATTAATAAGACACGAAGGTTCTAGCGGGTAGGACGTGTCGTTAGGAGTCTAGCAGGGAGTGCGCCTTTGGGAAACAAATAATGCATAACTCGTTATGAACGCCGTTAAAATAAATTTATCCCAAGAGCCTTCAACTCTAAATGAAGCGCCTCTTTACACCGCTAATGTCCCAACTACCTCATATTTCCCGTGATTAATTGTTATAGTTTGCTGCTGAGCAGAGGATTAGGACAAGTTAACTCTTTTATTACAAAAACACGAAAATGTCTCCAAACATAAAAGTATACGGACCTTTTTTAACTTTTGTATTAAATATCCTCTTAATTTCAAAGAAACAATCTCATCAAATAATAATTGTTGATACCCCGGTAGATCAGTCGAAGACTTTCGTACGTATAGTGTACCTACGTACGGTTGTGGGCTCAATCCCCGATGTCGCCCATTTCCACTCTTTCTCGACACAACCCATGGTTTGGTATGAAATATGTCAAAAGTGTATTTATGTTCACTTTGAGTGAGCTCAGGTAGGTACATTAAAAAAAAAAAAAGAATGACATTCTTCGAACACATTATTTGCAACATTGTAATACTTAGTCATTATACAAATTTATAAAGAAAACAAACTTTGAAGTATTACTATATATCTATATAAGAACATAATAATGTAGGCTTCCCTCTCTCTCTCATGTTTTTATAATTTTTCTTATAACAACGTTATGATTTATCCATATTCGTTCGTTTTACCATAATGTACAAATCTTGCAATTGATTGTTAACTAATTGAAAGTAAAAAGAGCTCAGAACAGGGGGGCAATCCATTCTTGTGATACTTTAAGTCATCTCAAATAAGAATTTAATGCATTACCAACGAATTTTATTGGATAAGTGGCTTTGCACTTTACTGAACTTTGTAATAAAAAATCCGCAAGGTGATAAAAGTGAAGAGTTTAAAGTAAGTACCCACACATTTCCAACATCATCAACTCTAAAATAGTATGGGAATGCCTATCAAAACTTAATGAATTAGGCAAGGATAATAATGTCACTCTCTTCTGGGTCCCGGGACATGTCGGGGTGAAGGGCAACAAACCAGCAGATAGGCTAGCGAAAAGAGGTGCAGTAACACACTAAGTTGGACCAGAACCTTTTTGCGGTCTAAGTATAAGATTTTTCCAAGAAGAGATAAGAACAAAGGGAAGGGAAGAAAGAGAAGAACGGTAGAACAACCTTCCCGGACTTAGGCAATCTAAGGATCTTCTTGGTGGTTTTAACTCCAGGAGAACCAAAACATGTTTTAGCCAAAGTAAAATAGGTCTTAAAACCCTAACAGGCTTCTTAGCGGGTTACTGTAGGGAACACCTGAGGCAGCTGGGACTCGAAGATGATGGAACCTGTAGATTTTGCGAAGAAGGGGTAGAAACACCTCACCACCTATTTAAAGACTGCAATGCAGTAGTTTATGCGAGAGCAAGAAGTTTTGCTTAACACAGGATAGAGGTGGAGAACTTCGCCGCCTTGGATCCCCTCCTAATACTGCGGACTTCTTGAAGTGTTTGAGATAAGTGGGGAAGCTCCAATTGGGAAACACCATGACCAAGCAGGACAATAGACAGGACGGAGCGCAATAAATCCCCTAAAAAAAGTACTTACAAATAATTGTCAAATTCCCTTTATATTTTTCAAGTAATTGAACACATAAAACGTTTTCGCCATGCAGTAACGAAGCTAATCTAATTACGATATCCTTGTAACGCTCGTATCCCAGCACTGCTCCCCTTATGTGTTTCCCTCTAAAACAAATGTTTATTTCCTATACATGGGGGCTGGTTTGTGATATTTTCATTACAACACCAATATCATAATATTACCATATTTTAAATTCTTCCTCGCAATATTGCTTTGATAACTAATAAATAAAGAATATTCGCACTCTTTCTATGGCTTAAGTGACGGATATAATCAATGACATTACGTAAGGATCTCAATAGATAATAGATTCTTACATAAAATAAATTGAATAGGACCCAGGTGCGATCCCTGTAGCACTCCCGATAAAGAATTTTTGGGGTCTTTTTCTGAAGTATGATAACAGTCACTGCAGTAGATTACCGTGCACAACTTACCTACCTCCCCAGCTTAGACATAAGAATATCGATATAATAATTAAAAACTTCATCGATCATAATAATATGAAGAAATGGGACGAAAAATAACTACAAAGTGCCAACACTGCTGTAAAGGTTGCTAACTCTCTCTCTCTCTCTCTCTCAATGATCCATATTTGCGAGCAGTAGGTAGTAAAAAACAAAAAATCGATGTTTGCGTTCATGCAAATTCCATAAAATCTTATGTAGGTACATAAAATCTTCCTACCTTAATCACACTGAGAAAGACATTAACTAGTATTTGGAGTAAAAACTCCCATGATGAGAGTAGAGAAGTCATTTGGTTGTGAGGGATGGGAGAATTTATTCAGAAAAAGGTGAGCAAAACAAAACAAGGGCAGATAATTAAAGAAAGGGCCGGCGAGATGGATGCGAGGGGGGCAATGATCAACCTGGCGTTTGCCCCACCCCATCATTACTCAGCCGAATGTGAGCTAACTCAATTTTAGAGTTTTCACAAACAAGGTAAAACCACACTACTTAAGGCCGAAGGATCGGAGGAGGCCGCGCCACTTCAGCCGAGTACCAGGAGGAAATTTATGCGGCTCTGGTAATCTACATGGAGGTCGGACGAAAAACGCGTCGCATAGTACCTCTAAATGATTCTAGTGATGCGAATCAAATAAATTATAACAGATTAATATAACATTATTTTATGATATACATAATCGTTCTCCAAAATATGAATCATGAGTGAAAAACTATCTACCTTTCTAATTAATTTCATGAAGAAATAAAAAAAAATTGATCTGAATGAACTCAGTATGAAGCGATCTCCTTATCAAAAGTAGGGAAGTGGTATTATCTATTAGATAGGTACCACAATATCGGTTTGTTATTTTAAGCAACTTTAGGGTTTTCTCGTTGCCTGTACCTAAAGTTCGTGTTTGCACAAAACTGACAATTAACTGACGCGATACCTGGTATAAGAAATCACACACAACTAAATATATGTGTGTGGTCCGTACGGAAATCTCCGAGTAGGCGGCATTAGTCGGTTATTCAATAATTTAATTAGTCAGTTTTCTGGGGTATTCTAATATAAGAGTGAGAATATTCCACCTGTTTTAACTTCAAGCCTCATGCTTAAAAAAATTACAGTGTATTTTGTGCTTTTAGTAACAAGTATAAAGTAGCTCTCGAGCGACCATTTTTGGTTGTGATGCAAATGTTGGCAACCCTAGAGTGAAGGCTGGAATAATTCTCTCATCCGTCTCCATGTGTATTGCGTCTAATGGCAACATTAACTAACGGGGAGCCTCCGTAGCGGGGGTCATTAGGCCTCCCAATAATGAATCCGTTAAAATAACAAATCGACGATTGTTAGTTTACATACATACCTACAAACCGTTTTATATATTATCCCTTGTAGATATCACAAGGAATTGCTAAAGAATCGTCTTGCATTTTCATATTAATCATACACTCTCTTTCTGATGGTTAGAAATAATTATATTTGACTTATATGTCACTTTGTCCTGCGACTTTCTAGTCACCTTTAAGGTTTTGTCTTAATAAAAAAACTGCGACTTGTAGTTATTTTTTACCCACCACGCCGTCTCCCGTAAGGGATAGGCAGAGAAAACGAACAATCCAAACACGTTTCTTTAGCTTTTTCCACCGAAATACTATTTCTCATACAACCTCTCGTGTTTTTCTTACTTCTGATCCACGTCATTCTCGGTCGGCCACGCTTTCTTACACCTTTCCTTTCAGCCTTATAAATTTTCTTTGTCATTCTGTTTGCATCTATTCTTACCACATGCTTAAACCATCTCATCTTATTGAATTTTATATTTGTCGCAACACTTACATTCACACCACATTCGTTCCAAATATTCTCATTCCTTTCAATATCCCACGGAGTCTTTCCACATATTCTTCCTAGAGCTCTCTTCTCTACTGCATTTATATTACATTCTTATTTTTCATCCGTGTCCACGTTTTACTTTTATACATCATTGATGTAGTTTTAGCAGTCATACTTTTGAGTTCTGAAGAGCCGAAAAAGATGGAAATCCAGCTGCCATCGAATTTAAGATTATTCATGAAGACCACCAGTTGAGTTGTCACAGGGACGTAGAGGAATTGTGGCAAGCGAAGTAGAGAGCGATGCCGTGGATGGTAACACGTGAGGGCATTGGACTTCTATCAATAGACTCATGGTTGGTGACACCATTGGAAAACCTACATACATGGATCTACTTCTCTGCAGGTGAGCTAAATGTGAGTGTGGTGAGCTCTAAGACGACGACCACTTCCTGACATGCCCATTATTTGGGAAAACTACAAGACCTCACCCTGTCGAATGACAAAGATATGACTGTCGCTGCTTACTGGTGTGACAAAATGTTAACCGGATACCGAATATAAACCAATTTATATTTTCGACCGCATAACTACTCGTTGAAATATATTTTGGAACTAATTTGAATCATACAAAATATTTAGCCTGAAGAAGAAGAAGACGTTCTTATAAAACCGGTCAGCAGTGTAAAATAAATTGAATTATTTTTTTTTAATTTAATTTTTTTTTTTCATTAAAGTACCTACCTAATTGGGAAAATTTCAAGAGTGTTTGGAAGATTCAAAATTCTTATTGAAAAGTCACATTGTAATGCAGTAAAAAGAAACTACATTAAACAGGGTTTATATAGAACTCTATCTCAGGGCTCACATTTCATAATCAATGGACAGGTGTCTAAATATTATATGACGTGTTGTGACCCCTTTCAACAATTTTGGCCACCATTTCAACAAGCATCAATAATAATTTTATTGACGGCGATGGTTGATTGGAAGCTCAATAACTGCGTATATGACACAACGGAGGTGGCAGTAAAGGGCCTCAGGCCACTACAATAAATCATGTAACGACAGGCGACTAATAAAGCGGCTATAAAAGGAGCCGCGACCCCGAGTGGCCCCGAGTTAATTTATACGAACAAGTTGGTTGTATCACTTATCAGGGGCGGGCTCTGGTATAAATTAGGTGGAGGGCAGCTAGCTCTTAGACAAGGCGGGATTATAATTATATGCAGGAACTAATCCAAGCGAATCACTACGCTATTAAAGTTTGTCTCTTGGTAATCGAACTTAAAATGAAATATCCCTTAATATGTGGCTAGGTTTATCATAAAACCGCTACATTCCAAGCTAAAATACACGTTTCATTATTGTTTAACAATAATAATGGTTCGGGAATTCTGCGTAGATTGTGCAAAATTCTGCAAAGGTGATAATGGGCATAAAATTAAAGAGTATTTTTATATCACAAATATTTTTCCTCCATATTACTAAGTAGGTAGGTAAGTATACATGCGATGTGTTATTTCGTCATTTGATCTAACTAAATATGCGAATAATAGACAAAAAGTTACTAACGAAACAGCGAATATTTTTTTTGGATATTTTCTTATTTTATAGGTTTATGAAATTTATATTTTTGATGATTTTTTTCTGCCTCTCTCAATGGTTTATTTCATTGGATGACAACATTTTCTTTTTAAAGCTAGAAGGTACAGTTATAGAATGCGCAAGTCTAACTGAATTTGCTTTCTATTATTGTAAATATTTTTTTATGAAAATTTCCATGATAGTATGAGTTGCTTATGCTCACTTTTAAATTTTACTGAAAATTAAAAATGTATGTAAAAATGGCCATCGCTTTTCGTTTCTTTGAAATGTATTACGGCATGTTATTATTTTTTTTTATTATAGATATATTATTATTATTTCAAATCATTTATTCATTAAATCATTGTAAAAAAAATTAATTAAAATTAAATACAATGCTATATACTAAATATAAAAATATCGGTATTATCTCTCATGATACATCACGATGTAATGTAATCATGAGAGATCTTCGAACTACAGAGAAAGGAACTTTCTTAACATCCTACATGAGGGCAACATAACTGCCTTTTGCATGGCATATCTGAGACCACAACAGATGCCAAGTTTCCCTAGATTGTCTTTAAGAGACTTAGGAATAACTCCATTCGTCGATATCACTATAGATATTATGTGTGTGGTTGGTGTATGCCACATATCCTTAATTTCGTGAGCAAGATCAAGATATTTAATTATCTTGTCTTGCTCGGCTTTTTTCAAATTTTCATCATACGGTATAGTGATATCCACGAGATACGTTATCCCGTTCCTACGATTATTTATTATTTATTATTACATATTATTTTAATAACCACATTAATCTAAATATAGGTACAAATGTTCTAAAGTTAAGACAATACCACCGCATCACGATTGACGCTAACATTCGCAACCAGAGGCTCCCCAACCCCAATACTTCTACATACTATTATGGAAAGTAGATGGACTTGATTGGGACATGTGTTTGGGTTATCGAATGACAGTTAGCTATGGAGAACGTTGTTCTTCCTCCCATAAGTATCTCAAAGATGGGGAAGACACTCTAATTCCGTTTTTCGCAACATTGAAGCAGGGCTGAGGGATTTGGACATGGTGTGGAAGAAGACCATAAACATTGTGCAAGATGGAGCACAATGCAGAGCTATTGTTGCCCTCCTACGCCCCTAAGCGAAGTCACAAAGGGAGTATCATATTGTGTTGAGCTTACAGAATGACAGCACGAGTTGGTTTAGGATGAAAATTCTCTTTAAATATAAGTAACGTGTGAGCTTGAAAAATATCTTTACATAAATAAGTTTCCACAAACATAGAAGTCTTAATAATAACTTCTGAAAAGAAACCCATTTCTTGTATGCCCAAATAAGCTTTGAATTTTTTTATAACATTTAATATGGACACCTTATCTGAGCTGAAAAAGTTAATGAACGTCATCAGAAAGATCGGATTAAATATAGTGCCACCGTTATCGGAAAGTAACAAGCTTAAAATAGCCCCGTTGATAGAAAACGTGAACAATGCAATAAGACTGGTAAGGTCATAATTTTGTAATCCAGGGGCCAGAAGAAGACGTGAACAAAAATCAAATATTTTTTTGGTACGGATTAATTGAATGGAACAATGTATTGGAGCTAGCGCGAGACTCAGATGACTATAATGTAGCTACAACGATCATGTTTCACCAGGGATCAAGTTCATACTAGCATAATAATATTATTATAGTGTCCATACAAAATAGTGCAACAAAAATGATAGTTTGAAAGTTTTAAGCGTCGAGTAAAAGCCGGCATACTCGGACGGGAAAGTTGAATCAAACGGAATTAATTGCAAACTTCCTCTCACTATTCGCCATCCGAGCCCGTCCCACAGCACGAGCCATACAGAGGAGTTGTGGATAGAACATGAGAGGGCTCCCTCGGGGCTGGAAGGCTGCCGCACAAGACGATGCTCTGATGGCAAACTATCGGTGCGTGGCGTGGCGCGAGCAAACAGTTACATTTAAATATTAGTGACAGAGATAACGCTGCACAATTAAATGACTGGAAGAAATGTAAAGTAACTCGTCAATATTGAGGGCATAGGCAAACTGCGTTTTACGAATACGACTATTATAATATCGTGTACTGAATCTTAAAATATGAATGAGATTTAATACGTAAAAACAGACATCATAATCTAAAATCTGCGGTGCAAAAATAAAAATTCTTCTAAAGACAGTAATGAAGAAGACAAAACGTCATTATTCGGTACATAACATTGGTAATGATGAATAGGAGCTCTAAGACTGTCTCAAAAAAAAAAAATGTAAATTTTTTTACAGAATATTTATGGACAAGTTGATCAAAATAAATAAGTTACAAGTTTAGTATTTTCTGGAAAAAATTTAATCTTCATTTTTTGAGATCTGCGATCTATTCAATAAGGTCCAGATTCATCTCAGTTATTTTGGGACGCCCTGGAAGACTGATGTCTCTCGGAGATTCCGCTTATCCTTCTATTCTAGAGGGTTTCACCATAAACTATTTATTTATCTCCTCTGTCTTAACAGAGTCGAGATTGCAGGTTATGCGTCTCTAATGAATCTTTTCAGGAATTTTTCCAAAATAATACAAAAATATACATTCTTTTTCCTTGTATTCATTATATATGTATATGAGTACTCGTAATAAACAAGAGTTTTTTTTCTCTTCAGAAAATCCGTTAGAATGCCTTTACGTATTGGTGTTATTTACGAGTAGATAAAAGCACACACGATATAGGACAATATACTCTATTAAAATTTAAGTCGTCATAACTTGTTTCGTTTATCGCTCGTGAAATAATCGTTAAACGAGGTATCGCACGGCGGGGTGGTGGTGTGTCAGCTTGCAGAGAGCAGATAACCCGTAGCGCGGTGTGAGACGCCGCTAACTAGTGATTTGGGACATGAATAATATCATTGGGTAATTAAATTGATAGCATCGCCTAGCTCCACGGTCTCCGGACTCGGGAACTTTCCACGCGGCAATCAGGAAGGAACATGCCAAGCCGACATGACATAATCTATATTTATAATATGCTAAGTTCGTCTGTTACTCATTGAATATTCAAAATAACAAAGATGGACATTTATACAACCAATTTTTTGATGAAACAAATATAAATGCCAGCTTTTATGAGAATCGGTACATGCATATTGCATACGGCGGAAAAAAGCATATTTTGTTTTTGTTCTTACTTAAAAATCTACTTATACCGCGAAGAGTCATATTTCAATTAGATAGCAGAGAAAACAGTTCTAATAAATAATATATTATGTACCTATCTCCATTACGCTTTTTATGCCCACTTTCTTACTATAGTTACGCAGCTAGTTACAATATAATAAAAATTATTCCGTGATCAAAGTATTGCATTAAGAAAAATGTAATTTAACCATTATTCAGCGTTAATGTAATCATTTTATATAAAAAAAAAGAAGTGACACACCAGGATACACCCTGTATGATAGCTTTATGTTTATTTAATGTTTAAATGAATTTGAAATCACGTGACGATATTTCCCGACTGACAGTTCATACAGGAAGCTATACACGTGCGGATATTAATATTTTATGCAATGTCAAAAATGGTACATAAATTTTGATTAGAGTTTGCATCTGGAATGCAGGTTATTTATTTATTTATTAACAATTAATATGCAACTAACTGCGTAAAATTTGACAATCTAATGGAGAACGTAGATAAATTGGTTTATAAATAACCTTTTTTTTTTAATAAACCACTAAATTTCCATACAAATATTCCGTAAGTAAATTTATTTCAGAATAAAATGAATCACATTCAGCAGTCTTTCGTTTCGCTGATGAATGTGATTATGTTCAATTTTAACTGTTATTATTTTTTTAATATTAATCAATCTTCTATGGTTTTCTATAGCTGTCTCGAAATCAGGTATAGTGTTTTTTTAAACAATATTTTGTTAACTAATCTATTAGACGGAATTTTTTCACGAAATGATTCGAACTTGAATCTCTGCCACACCTAGGCGCTATCATTCGGGCCATTGAAATAAATAAATAAATTGGTATAAATCAATAGCATAAAAACATATTGTGAACCAACAAAAGAGTAGGTACCTATGTGATATAAAATTATGTTTTCCTAATTGTGGGGGTTGTTCTACGATTAGACCAGTAGGTAGGTAATTTTTATGAGAGTTATAAATATCGTTATAAGTTCTTCTGAAAACTGTTTTTCTCACTCTGTGTGTATAAAAAAATGATAAAGCACTCTCCAATCAATCGAGTGTGTTTGACGGAACCGATAATTTATTAAAATGTTGTTATCATAATATTCCGTGAGGGCCGGCTCCGCTATCTTGTTGCCCCCTATACCGCCATCTTGTCGGTCCCCCACGGAAAAAAATATTCTTTTAATGTAATCTCTCTCCGCTCATCTCAATTCGTATCGCATCCGAACGATAAATTCCCAACTTATCAAATCTATAATTCAAAAATAATAAATTTAAAATTATTCCGAAAGAAAGAGAAAGAAAAAACAAACGATATTTTTTTTATTCATGAGATAAAACGCATTTTTGGAGCGGGATATTGCGATTTACGCCAACCAAATGTGCGCTTAAACTGAAAAAGAAAAAAAAGGAAATAATTCAGCTACATAATCTATACTTTCACAATGCGAAATCGTTGAGTAGAATTCTACCTTGATGTATTGTCAAATCAAATCAAAACTCCCTTTGAACTTCACTCAGGAGCATAGAGAGGCAACAAGAGCTCTCTACTGCGCTCGATCTTGCGCAATGCTTATGACCTCCTCCCACACCACGTGTTGATGTATTTTACATTCTATTTTAATTCGACAAAAAAAAATACTACTGAAATTGAATAATAATAATATAACAATTTTCTATACAAAGGTGTTAGTAGGGGAGAGTATCCATGAAACGGACATTTTTCAAAAATGTCACAGAGATAATTTATTTATAATAGCTTCTAATAGATAATAGTGTGATCTTCAAATATGTAGTTTTCTCTTCTCTTATACATCAAAAAAATGTTAAAAAGAAAAATATAAAGTACATAAAAATGTAATTTTAAAATATGTAAATTATGTCCGTTTCATGGAACCGTTCCCTTGAAACGGACACGGGGTCCCATGATGCGGACACATTATTACCTACACCTGTAGGTAAAGTTTTAATTGTAAAAATGAGACACTTTTAGTATGAAAATATTTCATTTATTATTTATTAATCAATATATTTGTAATTATAAACATTATAAAGATTTGTAACGGCAAATAAAAAAATACAATTTAAAAACATTTTTTACAAAAAAAAAAATATTGTTCCTGTTACACCACTACTATTATATGCCCATATTTGGCAGATTTTGCACATTAGCCAATCTTCTTTACTGTTCGTGTATATTTTGTTACATATAGGACATATGCCATTTTCTTTTGATGAATCGTATGTCCACTTCATGGTCCGTTTTGCTGTCCGATTCATGGGATTTTGTAAAATCTTAAACAAATGTATATATTTTTGCAGATTAGAAGGTTATTTATTCTACTGTTACAATTTTATTAACTTAAATGAGCGAGTTTTAAGAATATATAAAACATGTATAATTTAAATCAAAATGTTACCTTTGACAGATTTGGAAAAATGGAAGAAAAAAATACTTTTATAGTGGTAAAAAAATAAATGCGTGCACTCTACTCAAATACTAACTCTCGACTTACACGCTCCTGTGGAGTGAAAGCATGCACTGCGTGATCGACAAGGATATAATAACAATGCGCTAGATCCCATACTAACCGAGTTCAAACGTTTGTCCGTTTCATGGGACGTCCGTTTCATGGATACTCTCCCCTATAGCCGGCGGAACTTATTGCCTGAGGCAATTTTTTCCAGTCAACCGGTCCCGTCCAATCTGAGACAGGCCAACCCCGGGTAGAAATATCAAGTGAAAACACACTTAGAAAATCTGTGACCCGACCGGGAATCGAACCCGGGACCTGGGATCTGAAGTCCACGCTAGTACAACTACTTAGGCTACCGAGGTCGGCTTATTATCGATCTATGTACTTACTAATAGTAAACGACTAGTTCTTTTATATGTACAGCAGGTATATGGAATAAGCTGCTACCGTGCAAGCTTTCTGCCACTGCTTAGTTTTCCTGGAGTCGATACTTCCCAATATGATGACCATTTTCTCCAAGCTGAGGTATACTGATTGAGAATATCATGACTAGAACAAAAATTCTTGTCATTATGGAGCTGGGCTGAACATGTTTTCCATAGCCTAAACGACAAAAATGGAAGATCATCTTGTTGTGGCGCTATAAAACATCCCTGAGAAACCCTGACGACCGCAGCATCGATGGAGAAATGATCTGGTTAGGTTTGTGCGTGACGCATATAATATGCAGAAAGCGCAGGATAGACAGGGGTGGAATATAATGGACGTGAGGACTTCAGGAGTGCATATTTCCAGGCATAGAAGAAGACAACATTTTAAAATAATATATGAATCTTAGTTTTGCCTGGTAAACCAGTGCCTCACGTATGCATCTGAAGAAGGACTGCAGGACTTGTATGCGCTGATCCGAACAAATGGTTTCGGTCTTTGGAAAATAAGAACAATATAAGTATACTTATATTTTTTTTTCATCAGAATATACTATCACTTTACAATGGAAATAATATAATACCTATATGAAAAAAAAAAACAAAATCTGGTATGTGTGGCTTCCGGGTATCATATCCCAAGCCGGAGCAGCTCGCTTCAAGCGTCTGTCTTGTGGATGAAATACGATATTCTGTAAAGGTGGGCTCACACGGCCCCGGTCGCGATATTTTTACGTCCGTATGGTCGTTAACTCGTTGGTTATAACTTTACAATGCTCCCATATTTTATTAAACGACCTCTAGGCACATAAGGTTACCGCTCGGTGCGTTCATAAACGCATGATAATCATTACTTCTAAAGACAGTCAAATTATAAGAAAAAATAAGACCATTTTTCCCCATTCCAAATTATTGTCATTCGACCCGTGCAGAAAGATGCGCGACTTACGGGAAGGTTTTTTTTTTTTTTTTTTTTTTTTTGTAAAGAAGGTCAAAGGACCATATGCCCTTTGAGTCACCGCGACCAATAAGATCTATTGTGACATCCTTCAATGAATTCGTGGAGCGCTGCCTCTTATTGTGCCACGTCTCCGGAGGCCTCTTGCAGAGTGACAGTGCCTCTTCCCGGCTCCTGCCCTCCGCAAAAGGTCTCCTTAATCTTCTTTTTGAAAGATAGGTCCCAACAGGATTCCCATCTCTCGGTTGCAACAAATTATTTTGATCATGTGAACTTATGTCCACTTTGACCACTGATGTGGAAGTACCTATTATATCCATCACACCAGGTCGGCTCTACAAAGGTGCCATGTACATCCTCCATAGCCAGAACTAGGGAAATAAAAGTCCGCCCCTACAGATCCCTGCATGTAGGGGTAAGGCAAAAAGTCACCCTGAGGTTGCCTGGTATCAGGGAGCCTCCGTTAGTTAGGAAGGTTAGTAACTAACGAAGGCTCCCTGATACCAGGCAACCTCAGGGTGACTTTTTGCCCTACCCTACATGAAGGGATCTGTAGGGGTGCACTATTATTTCCCTAGTTCTAGTTATGGAGGATGTACATGGTACCTTTTTCGAGTCGTCAGAGCCGTCCTGAGGTGGAAGATATAATGGGTACTTCTTCATCAGTGGTCAAAGGGGACATAAGGTCACGTGACCAAAAGCAATTGTTGAAACCAGGAGATGAGAATTCTGTTGGAATCTATCTTTCGGGGGCATGAAAAAGATGATTAAGGAGACTTATTATTGCAGAGGACAGGACCTGGAAGAAGCACTGTCACTCTGCCAGAAGCCTCTGGAGACGAGGCGCAATAAGAGACAGCGCTCCATGAATGAATTGAAAGATGTCACAAAAGACCCATTTATTATCGCAGTGACACGAAGGGCATCATATTATGGTCCCTTGACCTTCCTTATAAAAAAACCATGTGTGTTTGTATTTTCCAATAACCTCAATAAATAATAATTTTCTATTCCTGACGTCCAACAGGTTTTTCTGCTTGTTTTTTAAAATACCAACAACAACAGCCATAAGGCAACATCTTAACACCCATACGAGACAGCAATGGAAGCAAGTAGGTGCCTACATGACGCTAATGGCTAAAGGGTTATAAAACAGCTTGGTAGCCTAATTATTGGTAAGATATTTTCCTTTATCTTTCATACGCCGTGAGTAGGTGTGAAGTTCGATGTGAGCAACATGGTACGACATAATATTCAGAGTATTGATTTCTAGTACCTACCTACAAGCAGGAGATTCAACAGTTATTTACAAGCAATTTAAAAAAAAATAACAAAATATTTATCTTAATTTTAAAGAACTTTGATACAGTCTCTTTACTTGGTGAACGAACATGAATGTTTTATCTCCACGAGCATCCCTTACCAATATTTCGTGTATTAAATTTATTTATTTTTTGTTGCCAAGAAATAAAAATATTTATTATTTATTTATTTAGATATTCATTTGATATCACAACATGGTCATGTAGCCTTATTCGGCCGTCTTTTTAGAATGAAATATTTTCTAGAGTCTAATAAAAAAAAGGAAATTTCATTTAATATAACTACACTGTGTTTTATATTCGCAGATATGTAACGATCTCGCTTTAAGATACGAGGGATGGAAGTATAAATACTACTCTTATTTTCTCGAGTATCCCGTATAAACCGGATGTTCGAATTCGATACAAACAATAATATTCTACAACCGCAAACTTTCCATTGCGATAAAAATTCATCCACTTCATTAGGGCGCATTTAACCCAAATGAACATAGTGCCAGAGCTGGAAGTAAGGTAATATTTTCTTGATCGTTGATATGGACAATAATTATCTGTCATCCCCCATTAGTAAGTTCTTGCTTGTTATAGTTTCCAAGGTGTCCGATATCAACTATAAAAGAATGCTCTGGTTCTAGTTTCGTTTGGTGTAATTGGTAGTATGCTCGTTTGGTGTTATTGGCTCTTATAGAAGTGGATATTTTTTTGGTCTTAAGACTAAAGAAAAATGTTTGAAAAATTGATTTCTTGCGAGGTTAAGGCCAATAGAGTTGCATTTTAAAACGAAGTTGTTAAACGAATTTATAATGATTTGATTGCATTTGACTAATAAAACGTCTTCAGTTGACTTAAAAAATCTAAACCCTTCGCTAGGGAAGAATCTCAACCGTTCACACAGCCTCATCAAGTCAGCTTTGGAAAAGAGGTAGCAGTTACGACATAAGCCTTTGCTTAATGTGAAAGATGTCAAAAGTGTATTTTGTGTTCACTTCAAGTGAGCACAGATTCATTTAAAAAAAAAAGTTATCATTTAAAAGATGTTGTTAATCAGAATGGCTTTCTGTCCGCTAATTGCAAAAATTTCCCCAATTCAGCGCTTGAAGAAATCTACGGCGGCGAAATCCTCTGTCTTTGACCTGTTTGCCAAGTTTTTTGCTCTCATATCCAGAAAAAAAATCTGAATGACAATCTGCAAAGAGGTATTGAGGCGATGTTTCTCCTCTTTTTTCACAGAATCTATAGGTTTCACCATTAACGAACTCCATCAGTTTCCTCGGATGTGTATTTATTATAGTTCCACAGTATTTTTAAGTCCGTATTGCAATGGCCTAGTATCTTGAATGATACTTTTAAGTGTGTCTCCTGGATGAAGTTTTTAGATTGGCTCTGTCCGGGAAGGTAGTTCAGTAGGTAGATGAGTGAGTTAGAACACCGAGTTTCCGTGCACGAACGAGGTGCAGGTCGGTTTAAAAATAGGATATCCGGGATGTAGTAATGAGGCAGTTTATAATCGGACTAAGATTCGGCGGATGAAATAATTGAATCAACTCTGGCCGGATCTGCCCGTTAGAATTAACGTCCTTGCGTGTGCGCTGCCCCCGACATAGTAATGAGCTCCGGAGCTCCCCATATAAATTAGCTCCGTTTAGTCACTCACAAAAACCTCCACTCATAGATTTTAATCCTAGGAACACAACTAACATACTAGATGCCGATTATGTCCGGATAGATCTACCTCGAATTATTAGTCACTGTGATTTTTTTTTCCAAATAAATGATACAAACGCATTTTTTATTCGTTTAGAAGCATCGTGTGTTAAAATATTCCTAAATAAATTTCCAACTCCTTTCACCATAATCAAAATTCAATCAATCGATCAATCGATTCTCCCTTTTACACCCCTACTCAGGGACATAGGGAGGCAACAAAAGCTCTCCATTGCGCTCGATCTTGAGCAATGTTTATGACCTCCTCTCACACCATGTGAAAATCCCTCAGCTCTGCTTCGAAGGAGCAAAATTACTATCCAAATAATGATTATGTTTTAAGCTATGATTATGTCATTGTTATATTATAGTATTACTAGCTTTCCTGACAGACGTTGTCCTGTGTTTCTAACTATGAATATTGAATTCGAATTCGTATAATGATAAGCTTAATAACTTTTAAACAATGTAATTTAAATCGATGCATCTGTTTCAAACCATATTTATTTATTTTTTATTTTTTATATTTTCCTTCGACATTCTGTCAAACAACTGACAACTCCTGTCAAACTTTAATATTTAATTTCTATTTTTCAAATCTGAAATAAAAATAAAATTATATTGTTAAAAGTTAAGAAGTTAAATGTTAAAACTAAGAAGGTTACCGGCTTAGAGTTTTATTTGATTTTCTATTTTTACACACAACTCTCTTAATTTTTTATTTCATTAGAACCTTTTATATAATAGAAGACAAAAAAAAAGAATAAGCGAAATCGATCCAGACGGTTAGGCGTGACGCGATGACCACGGAAAATAGCTCTCCATTTTTATATAAGAGAAGATAAGCTATTACAATTATGTATAAATAGTTAGAAGATAAGCTATTAGAAACGATTAAATTATACTGTAAGCTATTAGAAATGATTGGATTCTACAGTAAGCTATAAGAAATGATTGAATTCTACAGTAAGCTATTAGAATTGATTGAATTCTACTGTAAGTTATTAGAAAGAGGATTATCTAGAAACCGACTAGATGACAAATTTTACTTTATTTTTAGATAATACCTTTATGAGAGCCCTCTCTCTCTCTCTCTCTAAACTGACCGTGCAAATTTAGTATTTTAAAACTAATGCTAATCAAAAATCTATATTATTAAAAGTAGATTTTTCACAAAAAGGACGTCGTGCAAAAAAAATTTCTATTTTTTTTTATACCTATGTGCAACAAAATTTAACATTATCAAAAGACTATAGGGGAGATTGATGGCCGCTATCACCAAATTGTTTCCCTACTAACAAAGCTGACAAAATCCAGGTACCTATAATTTGTAATTATGATAACATCCTCAGTACATTTTTAAAGAGCAGGTAACAATTATTACAAGAAGTAGGTAAGGAAAAAATCACTGCTATTTTTAAGTATGTTATTCAAAGTAATAAATTGAATAGGCAGCAAGCGTTACGGACAATTTGTCGCATCTAATGGGTTAAATTAACCCGGCCGAGCCCAAGACAGATCCAATTAGCACTCGAATATATTTCGCCAATATTTGAGCATGGCCAGACTGCGAGATTTCCATGTCTCGGACAAAATATTAATCATACAATTTTCTGGAAATGAATTTGCTCGAAAACCGACTTGTCATTGTGTGAGTAAGTATTTACTTATTTCAAAGGGATAGAAAATCTCTTTTATTTATACTTAATTTATTTTTTATCATTTAGGTACCTTTTACATTAAAACCCATAGTCAAGTTGTTCCCATTCTAATTAAATTTCTATATTTATTATCTTGTTTACAAGTTGCAAATTTTAGTAAAATGACATTATGTATTATATGTTTGCACTTAGACTATAGTTAAAAAAATTCCTACATTTAACTTTTATCCAAGTTTCAGACAAGGTGGCATGAAATTTTTTTTCAAGTAATGAAAAACGACTGAAGTCGTTATGTTCATTCTTAAAAATATTGAAAAAAAAGCTGTTAAAACAAAACAGAGGAAAATAATTATAGGACAAAAATTATAAATACATTAGGAACTGCTTAATATTAGAGAATTTTCAATATTTTACCCTACAATAGCGTTATAAGTTATTTTGGAATCACCCTGTAAGAAAGTCCCTACCACTCCCTCACTCTGTTCATAAAGTCATTAAAATGTCATTAACGATTTTATTTTCACTCCACCCTGTATAATATACTGTCTATTAATAATAATAATATTCTTAAGATATGACATAACTAGACACACTACCCTAGGGGAATTCTTCAGGAATTGATCAAATTAAAAAAAAAAAAAACACGAAATCAAATTTTACTGACAGATTGGCAATTTTATGTCTTGTTGACCAAGTCAAAGTTTATTCAGTCAAATATCGTGAAATATTATTATGCTATCGTAGGCACACTTCATGCGTATTGAAAGATGCTCGTAAATTCTGGTTTTGTATTAATGGTGTGACCGTGTGTCCTAACTAGAAAGCGTGCGCGCGTCCGCGCGTCCGTGCGTCATGTTTCATAATATATTATTCAAACGCGGACGGATCGTTCAAATTGAGAACATTGTATGATCGCTCGTCGAATGGTCGCGCGATCACTTTTCAGTTAGGACAGGGCCCGAAACATTAAGGTTGTTCAAACTTTTGAATAACATAACATTGAACTAAGGACATGCATATTTTATACATGCAAGGTTGAAAGTTTATTGGATGCATATTTTCTGAAAAGTGTATGAAATTCTTTGCCTCATACTATTTTTTTTTTCAAAGGAATATCTACTCGAAATATTATGCACCTACCAAACAAAGAATTGAAAATTTTGACTATCTATTAACAATTCTAAAAATTGTCTTTTTCTCTACATTTCCGTTTCAGGCGACGAGTTCATGGTTTATTTTGGATTTCCATTACGTTCTATCACATCAGAATTCATCCCTACATTTCATCAGCCGTCCTATATGTCTTGTATGTAAAATAGTTTTTGTACCATATGCAATTTTGATTGCATGACTGGTCTAGTCTTGCACTTTATGTAACCGATACTAAGACATGATGCTAGGGTTTGATTTATTTGAAGAGTGTGCGCACTTGAAAGATGGTATAGTCGTATAGTGCATAAATTAATCTCACAATGACTGAACATGGCCACTGCACGAGTTCGGTGGATAGAGTGTGACTACGTGTTACAATATTAATGTGGCTATTATTAGTAGGTAGTGAGGATAATAACAGATGATAGTGCCATCACATCCCTGGCGGGGTAGACTTGGAGGCCTGTAATATTCCGCGGGCAGGAGGGAACAGGATAACGTACTACACACGCTGCTGTTAGGTAAAGCATCTTGAGTAACGCTCCTTGGACGTGCCGTTGCAGATACAAGGAAGGTATGCCCAAAACGATTAATCGTAAATCAAAATACTCAAGGTTTTCTTTTCGACTTTTTTATACAGCTTACATGACATAACGTTTATCTTTATAAGATACATGGGAGAAATCGAAATATTATTCATAAGTAATGAAGTAATAAGGAGGATAGAGACATAACTTAGAAAGAAACCTATACGTAGAGAGATAAAGACGTAGAGTGCACTTTCTTAGTATTTCTTTCTTTTTTTCTGACTTGTTACTAGCGGAAAGCTTAGGTACTTACTCAAAATGCAATCTCCAATGAATTAGGTATATGAAAGCTCAAATGCGTTTTTTTTTGTTTACAGTGAATTTTCACAACGTAAATAATTATAAGTCTTCTTCTTTTTTCTGATTGCAGGATACGAATGGAAATTCATCATGTCAGAGCGATTTGCAAGTAGGAAATTTTCTTTCACTTTAGATTATTTTACAAATTTTCAAGTTGGGTTTTATACCTACCAGCAAGTTCATTCAAATTGAGTTACGTTGGTTTCAATAAGTCAGTCATTTACTTCATTACAAATTTCAAATTTGTATTTTTTACCCATGAGTTTTTTAATACTTCGTTTATACCAACATTTTAGAGGTTATGTACCGCAAACTATAGGTTGAATGTAGTCGATAAATCGTTTGCGGTAACATGTCTCATAGTAAGAAACTGTTAGTAGTCGGGACCTCGTTTAAGGCAGCCCTTGATTGAGACAAGTATACGTTATTATTATATTAGGTGGTGAGGGAGTCAGAAGCATCCCCACTAGGAACACGCCTGTGCTATGCGCTGGTAAATTAACCTTTAGACCTGCCGACTACATGTTACATACCAAAGTCGGAAGACAACCAACCTATACCCACTACCCACATAACATACCTACTCAGACTCACATAACTCTGCTATTATACGGTGATATTCAAATCTATATATCAATACGTGAAGGAAAAACTTTGTGGCTGTTTTCACGGAAAATGCGCAGTTGAGGAGTATGAAATCTCGCCAACTTATAGTTTATATATAGGAGGGGTGGCAAATGCTAATATTTTCTTAAAATTATGCATAAAATATATTAAATCAATAAAAAAAACATTACAAACACTACTGTAATGTTACGTATTTGATACTCACACACGCACTTCCACAGACTAATAATTATAAAAAAGATCGACTTGATAGAAAAAAATGTCAAACGCCTCACAATGGGCGCAGAAAGCTTTTTGAAGACGGTTTATTAAAATGAAGCTGAAAATAGCGGGATATTCAAACTCATTGCGTCAAATTGAGAATAGATTAATGTTGTTTTTTTTTTAATATCTAATAGTAGAAAAAACTTAATACCTAAAATTGGACGTATCCAATACTCATGTCATTGTTTTGGAAAGAAAATTGTAAAATAGCACTCCCTCAGTCTAATGTTCAAACTTAAAATCTAAATTAGTTATGGTGGAATTTCGAGCACTGGTCGACCACTTGTATTGATACATACCTACTCGTAAGTCGAGTCTCAAAAACACGTGTAGGTTATTTAATTTTCATCATTATGTATTAAAATTGTTTGAATCAAAAATGAAAATAATATACCTACATAATATTATTATGAAGAATATTTTGTATTTACACTTTCAAAGTAAAATAATATGTTGGAGTAGGTATTAGGAAATAAGATACGTAACAAGGAATTTTTCATTCAAGCAACCATTTCCACGTGATTTGTACATTCAAACTTCAGTTAAAATATGTAGGTAATTGAAACAAAATATAAACACATAAGTATATAAATAAAAACAAAACTCATGTTATTTAGGGTTTTTTATGCAATATGCCTTATTAATGCAAGTTTTGCTTTAGAAGGTTCCATGAGCTATTATACACAAAGTTCTAAGTACTTCTCCAATCAGTAGGTAGGTACAGACCTTATGATATTTTGGAGACTACAGTAATGACGTATTTAGACCACATAAAATTTATTGCCAATGGTTTGGAAATACATCAGGTCAAATATTTGAACTATCTGGGTAGAATAGTACAACGACAAAGGCAATGTTGATGACGAAATCAGTAAGTAGCACTGAGCGCGGCTTCTCGCGCCTTCTGGAAATTGAGAAAGAGAGGGTTCGACAATCTCAATCTTTCAATGTCCACTAAAGCCGCAGTCTATAAGGCTATGACCATCCCGACCCTTATGTATGCATGGTTGTGAGAGCTGAATTAACTACCGCAGCCATACCAAGTCCATCGAAATGCTGCAGCAGCGCCAGCTTAGACAGATACTGGGCATGATTAATTCTCCAAAGCAGAAGTGCTTAGAAGGTTAGACTGCCATTGAATAGATAGGCTTTTTACCCACTTTTTCTTGAGCTGGTCCGGTGATCCAATGAGCAATAAAAGGTTTCTAAAAATCTGATTTATGGCGAACTTTCTAAGAAAGACGGGAAGAATGAAGAAACTCGCAAGAGATTCAATGAAAATCTGTATACGGCGGTGAAGAGTGTTGGTTGGCAGTGTAACTAGGAAAGTGTCGCTGCGAACAGGGAGGATTGGAGAAAAGTTGTAGAGGAATCTCGAGGCACTGAAGTGATAAGGAGGCGTGGACCGACTGTCGGATTGGAGATTCCCTATCCGGAATGCAGGAGGATCTGTCTGTCGCGGATCGGTCTCCATAGCCACACCAGGTGGAACCTTGATAAATAATTATTTCCTTTTTTTATGTACCTTTTCTCCGATTAACGGGCTTGATGATGAATTACAAATTTAGAAGATTTCTATTGCAAGAAAATTGGCTGACTGTAAAATGTTCGAGGAGGTTGTTGCGAATAGCCTTCTCCCAACAACTTACAGTGCAATGCATTATTCGTCTTTCTTTTCAAAATTATTTCATATGCCTTAGGTAAGTGTTAATAAATCAGACTGATTAATCTGATTACTACTAAAAATCTTAAACAAAATATCACTAAACTAAATAGAGTTGGTTTATCAACCAGTGGTATCAGTCGACGGCTTTCAGATGCACAGCGTTAGTACTGGAGGTAGTCGTTTGAATCCCGGTGCTGACAATTTCCACCCTTTGGTTAGTGTGAAAGTGTATTTGTCATCACAAAAATAATAAAGCTAAATTTTACAAAAATGGAAGTGTAAACGTGTTTCAATTTCTCTTCACCAATTCAGACAATAGATCTTTGGATGAAGTAATAAATAAGTAAGTGATGTATTAAGAGGCGAATAACAATAATCAGCTTCTCCCAAAAGATTTACAGCCTCTCAAATTTTTACGTCACGCCCCGGCGCTACGTGCCCCATACCTGATGAGGAGGAAGCTCTTGGAGCGGGCCTGCGAGATATGGCCTGGCGGTTATCTTGGGTGAGAGCTAACATCAGGAACATTATCAAGTGCGGTGATGTGTGGTTATACCGCTATCTCTTCCACTCCCTCCGCACGCAGTTTTTGTGAACTCGCACCGGGATCTGATAACTCGTTCATTATTCCTTCCTATAGATAGATACTACCACGTACCTACCTGATGCCTATACCTGGACTAGCAGAAACGGAAAGTCATGTAGCGATTGCTTTAATACTTTTATTTCAACGTTCTATCGTTTAAATTATTTAAGTATCTTTATGGCCGTTTTCAATGACCTGTCTATCTTCTGAAAAACTCTATCCATCTTTAGGTTTTCATAAAATTTCTATCCGAATTTTGTAAGTATCTACTTTTTGAAGTACCGTGAGGTATTAATTATATAAAAAATAAACGATGAAGCGTCTTACTAATATTTTTCTAGTAGTTTGTGACACTAGTGATTACTGTGCCACTAGTACCTATAAGTTTTCGATAATCGAATATCAAAACGATCATCGAAAGAGTTTAGAAGAATTTCCATACAAAAATGATCGAATGATTCGATCGTTTGATTTTCGAACACTGTTTGCACGCTAATAAGCGCTTATTTGCGTGCAAATATCTTTCGATTAAACTTTTCTTTCTGTGGTTTTGCTATCATCCGATTTTGAAGGTTTTGCTCCAGTTTTGTGTTTTGTCGGTATAGCCTTAAAAATATTTTTTCTTTAAAAATGATATTTCAAGCCGTAATCTTTGGCTCTGACTTCGAAGACGTAGGTTCGGATTAAATTTCGTTTCGGTCAATAAAAATACCTACTCATAAACAATTTATTGACCGAAATAATGCTAAATTTGTGCGTAATCTTATAATATAAAAGAAAGTCAGTTTAGTGCTAACACTTATAATTCGAGATCGGCTGAACAGATTTTTATGATGCTTGGTCTATTGGATTCTTCTCCGCTCCAGATAACAGAATAACTAATAAAAAATTGGAAAATGGATAGCAAATAATATAAAATGTAATATTAAAATTAGTATGAAACGGATTTACTGACAACAACGCCTTCTGTGAAAAATTATACTTTTTTATTTATTTATTTATTCATAAACAATAATTAAACTGAAACGCAAATTTTATTTACTTGACAACCATTCAATTTTAAAACATTGGTACGCAGATACATTACAACAGCTTCGAAATAAATAAACTAAAAATGAATTTTATCTCTATATTTCATTAATTATTATTAAATATCTGTTTGTTGCATACATGAGATTTTTCGACATGTTGAACATGTCGATAATTCTCATGATTAGTAGTTTCGGAGACTCAAACATTACCACCTAATTGTGAACGTTGTTAACGTAAAGTGATCACATTAAGCCAGCCTTCGAAACAACAGTAGAAGACGGTCGTAAGCCCGTGGTGGTTTGTTCCATTCTAAAATCAGTAATGAATTTTAAGAGTCATTAGTTGATAGATAATTCTAAAAATGAATTGGTTTGTAGGAAGGTAAGTACCTGTTTTATAATAAATTAAATAATAATTTAAAACTACTTAATATATTTTCAGAACCATTAGATACAATAATTACTATCCAATTGTGTTAAATACTTTAGTCGCATTAATTAATGAATTAAATCGGTTTAAATTTATCACCTAGAATAATAATTGAGAAGTTCTTTGAACTAGCGAAATTATTGTACTTTCTTGACAAATTATAGAACTTTTGCGAATTTCAGAATTATGATTTGAAAAAGAAGACGTCATGAATTTCAAACACCTGTGTGTTGATGTCAAAATGCAGAGTTTTAAATCTGCAGTTATCTCCGGTTCAATCTCCTGCAAGTTCATCAAAATATGCCGTCTCCGCTGGCTGGGACACATAGAGAGAATGGACGAACACACTACCCTCAAGAAACTCTGGAGTGAAAGCCCGACTGGCAGAAGAAGTATTGGCAGACCAAGGCTGAGATGGCTCGACTGCGTGACTGGAGACCTGCAGTCCCTGGGAGTGAGGAACTGGCGTCGCAGTACGGCTGACAGGGCGGAGTGGCGACGACTACTTGAGGAGCCCAAGACCCACAATGGGTTGTAGCGCCGTGGATGATGATGATGATGAGTTATCTCCGGTTGCCTGAGGGACAGTGTTGGGGAGACAAACACTTGCTAATGAAGAGCATACTCAGAGTATGCAAAGCATCTGTGCGACCAATAAGTATGACAATCCGGATCGAAGCTAGAGCTGACACAGCATGGACACATCAGCTCCATAGAATGTCCGAAACGAAAACGTATAAACGACTCATACCATGTAGGTAGATCCCCGCAGAACTTGCATTGTCGTCGAAATCTTAAGGCGGAGAACAAGGTTCTGGAGGGACCAGGCCAAAAGAAAGGACAGCAATATAATTTCCATGGTCGTAATGCAGATGATCCCAGAGGGACGCCGGCCTCCAAGATGCTCGCCAAAAATATGGCGAGAAAGCTGGACTTTATCATCACAGGAACGGGAGTTGAGCACTTATTAGAGGTGGCAGATTTGAAGACAACCCATAATTCGCCTGTATTTGAAAGATATATTAGGCGTCATAACTTTCAATGGTGTTTTTTCTTTTAACTTGCATATATTCAGGGGTTGGCGTTTGAAAATATTGCAGGTTCTTTGAGGAAAATAAAAGAAAGAAAAACGCGCCTTTATTGGTGGTCTTGTTAACTCCCTGCGCTGTACAGAGGGCGAGGTATGTGCGAGGTTAGCTCGAGGGAGGTTGATAAAAGAAATGACGTGAAATCTAGTATTATCTTGGAGGAGAAAAAAATTGGAATATCTTGAAGAGGAGGGAAAGAGATCTGGTTAGATCGTGAGTGTCGCGGAGTCTGAGAGCCGTAGGGCATGTCAAAAAAATACGCCAAGTTGCTTACTATAGGTACTTTAGGTAAAATAATGAGTGTGTAGGGCGTTACGGTGGAAAGCGGAGGGAGGCGTAAGTCGATTAAATTTTTACTCAATCATTTGAATTCATATCTCGGGTAACTGCAAGGAAATAAAATAAAAATAATACACCGCTTTACTCCGCCGTACGCAAGTTAATAAATCGAACAATATTGAACCAGTTTGCGTATGTACTTGTAATAACAGTACATCAACCGTATATTATAAAAATTTCGTGACAAAGTGTTTGTTACCCTACTCCTCCGAAACGGCTAGAAGATTTATATTTTTTTTTCTAAATACATTTGCTAGCTATAAAAATAGGTCAATCAATCGATTCTCCCTTTTACATCCCACTAAGGAGCATAGGGAGGCAACAAGAGCTCTCCTAATGATGATAAGGGTGTCTTATCATCTCACTACCTACTTAATGTAAGTGTGGTTAGTGGCATGGCGGATACAACGCCGGCTTTCGTGCTGTTGTCGTGCGGAGGTTGTGGGTTCGATCCCAGGTGCCGACCATCTTCCTCTTTCACGACATAAGCTTTAAGTAGCTTACTGTGAAAAAGTCAAAGAGTGTATTTGTGTTCACTCTGAGTGAGCACAGATGCATTTTATAATAAAAAAAGTACCTAAACAAATACTCGTGCATTGAAAGCCAGGGAAAGTTTTAAGTGATAGGTAATATTATTTATTTATTGTAACTTATTTATTTATTCTAACAATATAATATTATTATACACTTCAATTACAAAACGACATTACACATAGTGGAATTTATTGCCTCACTAGACGCGGGTCTGTTCTGAGGCAATAGGTACTATTCAAGTATTATCTCTAAAATTACATACTCAAAGAAATTGAATACTTTGAATATACGAGTACTTATGACCTCTTTTGTAAGGTTTTTTTTCCATACAAAAAACACTAGAGCGTAACTTCATAATGGTTCCCTTAGAAAGGATATTATGTTTTCCAATTATTGTTGAATTAGCATAACGAATGGCCCAGGACTGTGTTGGCTGAGGAGGGCACTGTTATCCTCCCATCAGGGTGTCGAATATATGTGTTCCGCTCCTTCAAGACAGACCTGAGGTATTTGGAGGAGAGAGAGAGAGGAGAAGATTGGGTAAGATCGAGCGCAGGAGAGAGCTCTTGTTGCCTTCCCATGCCCTTAAGTGGTGTTGAATTTTTTGGCATTGCACTTCGAGAAGGAGAAGCATGTTATAAAACCTTGTTTCATTTAATATCAATATGTTCTGTCAATTTAACAAAACAATAATGGTAAACAAACACAATAATGACGATTGGTGTGTGAGAGAGAGAGAATACTCTAGAACTAGGGATGGATAGACAGAGACAGGGAGATAGTAATGTTTGGATGGCAGGTACAGGAGGCTGGCAAACATTGTGTGATGCGAGTAACGACAAACAAATATGGGCCGAGGCGGGCAGAGATATTATATTCACGATTGCACGCCGCTTTGTGAACAACGTTAGATTCTATACATATAGCGCCAGGCTTCTCGGGAAAGTAAACGACGTGTCCGTTGGGCTGAACCATTTTTAATCGTTTTAAGATGACCGAAATATAAATATACATTATCGCTCAATTGTGAGTGGAATTGCAGAAAATTGAAAAAAATATGACCAAGAGTCTCTCCACTTCCTTGAAAAGCCGACTGACGAGACAAAATTTAAGTGCTTTAAAAAATTTAAATTAGTTAAGTTAAATTATTTATATTCGTACCTACCTAAATATTTTTTTTTATTCGTCGTATCAATTAGGTACATATATAAACTCTATAGATTTAAGCAGTTTTTTTATTAAAAAATATATTTAATAAATTTTAATGAAAATTTAGACAATTCTGTACAGAAGTTTTTTAAAGACTTTTTGTAGTCAAGTGTGCTACAAACTTCAGTAAGTACATAATAAATATAAATTCTCATGGTGTGTAAAAATGGTACATTTAATAGATTTTAACATAAAAACTGTAGGAGATGTATTTAATGATAGCAGCAAAGATTGTATTACGTACTGAGGTAACCTAACAAAACCTTGTGATTATAATGCTGACTTACACCAGCGATTCCTAACTTTAAGTAGCGTTTTACATGGTGTGTTCAACGCTAACTATGATGTGAGGTATTTATTCATATCTTGTTATTCAAAATATTGTTAAGTCATTATTTGAAAGTTTGGGAGCGCGATGGTAAACAGTTTGAAAAACAGTTGCTTATTTGTTTATGCCGGATTAGAAAGTTTGGAATTTTTTTTTACGCACTGAAGGTATGTCCAGGAAACCATTAAAATTTTCATTGTTTACTAGGGCGGGTCGATTTGCATTTCTTCTAATATTGCTAACGTAATAGTTATATTTTAGTGCTAAATGCTGTTTAAAATAGGTTTGCAAAATATTTTTTTAATTTAAAAGATATCTTCTGTCTCCGAATTGAGCTCAAAGTTTCAAAAACATTTTAAAATTTATCGTATTTTGAAGCAGGTATAAATAAATTAAAAATATCTTTAACTTAATATTTTTTTAAGATTGTATGTCATAAAAATGACGGAATAACCAGTTCCGTATGATATAAAGCAGAAAAATGCAATTTTAGATAACAACAAAGTATTTAAAGCGTCGCGAAAAACCAGAGAAAATGTCACGAAATGAGAAAAGGGTTAAAAATACCAGTATTGTATTTTGATGGCCGTAAAGCCAAAGTTTTAGGCTAGTGATTAGAAAAAGTGGTCAAAAATACAGATGAACAATAATTAAGAGATAGTTAAAGGAAACTGATTCTAAATTGATGGAAAATTTGGAAAACCGAAACCGATAGAGAGATCGATTACAGATTTATTTTCAAAAAGTTTATTTCATTTGATATTTTACTTGTCGTCTGATGTGATGAAAAAAAGTGTAGGTTAATACCGGAAAACATGATTGAATAATTATTTTGCAGGAGAAAAGACTAATAAAACCATAGAAATGATTTTTTTGCTTATTGCAAACCATAAGTAATCCCAATTGAACGAGTCGCCGGTAATCTAGAAAAAAAAACGACAAGTAACAATTATTTAGGTTTTTGTATAATATGTTGATAGTACTTTCTCAAATCATCATACGCATTCTGACCAAATTGGAAAACAACTTGAAAAATAAAATAAAAAACAATTGATATGTTCCAGGTGATTACAAGAGAAACTACTATTTTATAATTTAAAGATCTACGAAAAGATCAATTATATTTATTCCAAATTGGCATCGTCATACCAACAGGAACATTTTCTAATGATTTAGGCAACTGAGCTCCAGGAAAAATAATCCATGTAATAATCGCTAAACTAAGCTAATAGGATTCTGCGACTGCGTTTCATTCAGAAAGTTTGATGACTTTAACTTATCTTTGTTATTAATGTTTGTGCACCAACTTACCTCGCAAATAATCCAGTTACCTATGGAAGTTTAATTTCTTATCCATATATTTATCAGATTATCAAATCTGTTATATAAACTGTAATTACTAAAAGAAAAAGCTATCTCGCTCAAAATACACTATGTAGTAAGAGAATGAACCGCTCGCCGGATAGTGAAAGCTCGAATCACCCGAAAACATGCATTTTTGATCCTTGAAGTACCGAAAGTAAATTTTGAAGCATCCCTTTACAAGAACTACGTTATAGACAGACAGCAAAATGTAACAGAAACACCAACCGACAAGTATCTTACGAAGATCTTACGGCATTCATTACATACAATGGCGAAGATGAATGAATACAGTTTCCTGAATTTTTCTTGTCATATCCAAGGAGTTTGACGATCTGTGAAATTGTCAAAGAAACCTCACCAACTTTACGGAGAAATTTATCATGAAAAGATTATGTAAAAGCTTAGAAAGCAACGAGTAAAAAAAATATCAAGCCCAATTTATCAAAAACAATCACTGCAAAATAACATAATTTCATATACTTGCTTTACATAAACAATTTAAAAGTTTTATTTATTATTTTTGTATAATTAAATAAATAGAAGTATGTACTTGAATTATCTGTGGTATAATAAAAAAATGAATAAAAAAAAACAAGACCGGAATCATTTTACATGATTATTATAAAAATATCAGTTAGTATGGGATATTTTCGTCCCATACAAAACTTCAAGGTCGATTCGGAGACAGAAGACCTTATTTTTTTGTCATGAAATTTTGTAGATAGTTATAATACATCATAAGGCAACAAATTATCACTATTACAATAAGATTAGAAGCACTTTTAAAACTTCCATACTAGAATGGCCCAGCCTATTGTTTACAGCGATTAGTATAGAAGGCAAATTCTCCCGTTTTGAGGTGAATGCTTTGATTTTTTGACTTCAGTTCAATATCAGATCTCGTTCAGAAAACATCTCTCCATAGTTTATTCCAATTTTGTTTCCTTGTTAACCAATTTATAATTTTCGTCGCGTTTTATAGTTTCTGTAGTAATTTGCGAGTGCTTGACGATTGAGCTATGGTGTGTCACATATCTAGAGTTTTGTTTAGAGTCCCGCGATTGTTTATTAAACCTTCCGTTTAATTGTGATCATTACTCTGGAAGATTCCCTCCGGGGTGGCGTAGCGTGGTTGGAGAGGGCAAGTGATACACCATACCTCATATGTGTGAATGTGACGTGTTTATTTTCTTTTTGTGCATGGTGTTAAATATTTGAAGGTATGCTGAATTTCGGGTGAGTGACCACATATTTATTAGAGTGTTTTTGTTTCGTCGCTGGCAGCTACCCCCAGGACGATGATAGGGCACAGAGATATATTTTTATGTTGTATTTTGTTTGTTGCTTGGTTGCCCCCCGCCAAGCATGCTTATGGGCAAGTTCCTCGATGTGGTTTTAGATGAGAGATATATGGCCGACGCGATACGGCATATTTATTAATATTTCTGATCTCTGTGTGCCAATGGATTTATTGTATTGCAGCATATACCTACCTGTATTGTTTTCACACGTCACCTGTCAAACACACGTCGCGAATTGTTATCTGTAATTCGCGGGTTACCCCATTTGCCGATACCAGTGGTGTGACCTATCTTTAATGTTTATTTTTGAATCCGGTTAGGAATTTCATATTTAGAACCTTCCAGTAAGCTCAGTGTAGAATTTTTATTTGTAGAGGTACATTGGTGTGTTCCCCGTGAGAGTAATTTTATTCAGTCGAGCTATGAATGAGTTTACTAAAGTTCGCGTCTGTCCGCGCACAGATAGAGTTTATATTTTAGTTTTCGCCGCCGTGATAAATGTAAAGTTATAAAACCGGTATGTGTAGGAGGGCTGTGGACTGAAGATATACCTCACATGACTCTCCGGGAGAATGGGTTGACTGAATTGGACGCTCTTCAGCTCAGCTCAGGAAGTTCTCTTCGAAAAAGCAGTGCACAAGCCCAAGATGGTGAGCCACTCGGAAACCTAATGAGGAAAACTTGTGGTCTGATGTACAGCCCGCGGTAATTCGACTAGAAGGTTAATTAGTGCGCCGGTAAAGTGATCGAACGGTTATTTTGATAGAGAGATCGATAATCAGTAAATATATGTATGCGAGATAGTCAGTACAATTGTTAATAGGCAGGCTCGCGTTGTTTGACTGTAGCTAGTCGTGGCATAATTTTCGCGTAGTAAAATCCTGTCCTATTTTGAGTCTTTGCCGGAAGTACGTTTAGGTATTTAGAGTCAAGAGTTCCATAGTTAAAAGATAGCTTTCAGCCCCTGTAGTCTGTACACCATCAGGAACCTTTTCCGTTTGTCTATATACACTATATCTGATAGCCGAATTTCGGCCCCCTCTTTGGTACCTGTTCGAGGCGTGAGGTCGCATCGAATTGGGCCAGTCTCGGACCTTCGGAGTTTTTTTTTGTCTGAATTTTGGCAAGAAGGTTCGTTTGACATGGAAGGCCCTCTTTCGGTGGCTAATTCCTCCCATAGACCTCGATCATGCTTATCAACTACTTTATTTTATAAACTACGATCAGTAGAAAAAATAGCTCAGCGATAGAAAATATTGCGATCATGCAAGCTGTCATCGAGATAGTTTAACGCATACCTATCGCTTGATTGTGAGCTGATCTCTGTAGATTTTCATCCGCCATATTGGATTTAACGTCAACTGACAGTTGTTTCGAGTATACAAGAACGCTTTTTGTAATAAAATACACTGTATTTAAGTTTTCCACCCATCTAAATATGTGCTCCCTTCATATTTTGGTCCATTATATTTTGGTTAATAATTTAATAATAGGAAATTTAAAGAAATAAACAAATATGCGTAATCATTCGAGGGCTCACAACCATGATGCACCAACTAAATTTTTATAAGGAATAAAATGACGCTTTGATGAAAATATTCAAATAATAATTTTTAAGTAAGTAGGTAGGTACCTACAAATATTAAAATTGGAATTAGTTCATTTTGGCTGAAACATAAAGGTTTCGTATGATTTAATAAGGACTTAACTATATTTTGATATAAAATAAATTATTAAAAAATAAGCTTGTTTGCTGCAGTATAAAAAAAATAAAGTATACCTACTCTGCATCAGTAACTCGAAATCATTCAAATCTGACATAGCGCATCTTGAAAATACTCGCGTTGCACGGCTACTATTTTGTTAGTTTACAAAATTTTGCGTGAAATGTAATCTTTATACATAACAAGCGCGGATCGAATATTTTTTTACAAATAAAGTAAAAACTGATCATTGAGTTATACGTATGTAATGATGATGGTAAACCACGCTTGATGGTGGATTGAAAATTCAATAACCTTTTTGTCATTATTGAACTGTCGAATTGAATTATTTTGATCCTTTTAAGATTTTTTTTAATTAATCTTAGAACGCGTAATTAACCTAAGTTTAAAGATGAACGCACATGGCCCCAGACACTCCTATAATAACGTTTTCGAGATTTCTAATTACAAACTCGTGAAAATCTCTCCATAAGCTCTCCATCTAACTATTTCGCTCGTCTTTCAAAGGCGTCAACATTCTAATAATTAATTATTCGCTCGCTTCATCACACCGTGTAAGCGGAAACTCATCTTCTCCAGCTTTCCAGAATGTTCTGATCAAACATAATTAAAATGTGAGATTTTTTTATCGCGATCAAGAATCGGTAAGGCATGGCGTATTGAATGAATTATTGTTTGAAACTAAAGATCAGTTGGGTCAGACTTTTTGTGGGTTTTTATAATTGAAACATTTTTCCGTTTGTGGAGTTCTGACCCAGTTCTGATTGCATTGAATATATAAATATTTTAGGCAGAAGAAATAGCTGAGGAAGAATGCCTGGATAAGGAATTGCTGTCTTCTCGGCCTACCCGATCAGAAAAAACTGATTGATTTTCTAAAATTATAATATTAGGTTTGTGTTACGTCAATCGAGAGTAGGAATGGAGATCTCTTATTGTATCCCTATGCTCCTAAGTGAGCTGTAAAGGGAGATGTGATTGTGTAAAGTCAAACTGACGGATATGGTAACGAATATGATTGCTATTTGAAAACGGAAAATTTAAATCTTGATAAATTCAAAAAGGGTAAATTCGGGAAAAAAAGAGGGAACTTTTGATAAAATAAGGTGAAATTATTGAAGATTGGCAGGTAGCTATACCCTCTACCTTCCTGCCTTTGAAATGAAATTAGCTTTGTGGAAGTAAGCCTGAGAAAATCATACGAATGTGATTTGTGTTACTTTTTTGTCGATGAATGAACCCGTCTCTAATAATGGGATGTGTCGATTCTGTTGGATCTCATTCAACATTCAGAGGCTTTTTGATGCTCACCAATGGGAGAAATCACGGAAACACATTGGAAGGTACGTATTAATACTCTGCGAACGTAACAAAGCCTGACACGAGGTTTTTATTTCACTTTCTCTGTTGGTATATTTTATTTGCCTATTATTGACACGTCGAGTCAAGAGCTTAACTCTCCAGTCGTTTGTTGCTTCATAGATTTTTAAAAGGCCTTCGAAAAGCCACACACAAACCATCAATATTTAAAATATGCTAGGTGATCCTAGTAAAGCATTTAGAATCACCACTATCCTATGTGGGTGTGTCGCTGCGGTTGAAACGAACTTCCTCAGGAGAATCTTGGGTATAAGATGGTACCACCACATCAAAAAAGAGGCGTAGGCTCATCACTTCCACATTGTCAAGAGGAGGTGGACATAGCTCCGAGTTCCGTGAGGGAGAGCTGAGGATCTGGATATGGTAAGAGAGAAGGTCTAAACATTGCGAAAGATCGAGCAAAATGGAGTGCTCTTGTTAATATTGTCTAACACATGGGTTTGCGTGCTCTCATCCTATGAAGAAACTGAAAATACCACCTACTAAAATTGATCGTGATGGTGACGCCGAGGGGCAAGCATTGTGGCTGCAGAACGTTCCAGACTGGACCAGAATCGGAGGAGTGCAGGAACTGTTTCCGACGGCGGACGACCAAGAATTTTTCTTGATAGTGATTGGCAACATTGGGGGGACTTGAACTAGCAAGCTGTTCCAGAAGAATAAAATTTAAGAATATTCAAGTTATTTATACAAACATTTTGTATTTCTTATCGCATTGTGAAGTAGTTTAAAAAAGAATCAATCTCTCCACTTTAAACAGTTTTACATTATCTTCATGGTCGTAATTTTTCAGAAAACACTGAAAAAGCCGACGGTGAATGAAAGACAAAATAATAAGAAAGCAATCCTCAGCAAATAGGATATCGGCTGTGTAGGAGACGAAAATTCGTCGCACCCAACGAGATGAAAATTGCTTTCGAAAAAACATCCCCGCTAAAATAATTTCTAGACAGGTAGGTACCTACTCGCATATATTTTATGATATGAAAAAAAAAGCTTCCTGTAAAGCTCGAAATATGGAAAAAGATGTTTCACAGCGATGGATTTTTTCTCGTATATTTAAATTTGTATTTACGATTTTTCCAATCGCTGGAAGTAACTCCCAAGAGTTTGGAATATATTGAAAAAAAAATCAGGAACAGAATCCAAAAACCCATCGCTTATTTGCATTTAAAAATATTAGAATACTGAAATTTCCAACTTTTTCATTTTTATTTTATTTCTTTTGTTTTGTAAACAAACAATTATTCATTTTCCGTCGATGGAAATAGATTGATGAATCTTACATATTATTATTTAGTTCAAAAGGTTGTAATGTTTATTTTAGTTCCGAAAGCAAAGTAATAAAGTTAATATGACATAATCTTATGTAATAATCTAGGGAAAAAAAAATTAAAACCAATAAGAAAAAAAAAAACAAAATGAGAGTTGCATCTCATAGATATATTAGTTCGAGGGGTAGAATTGACTAAATAAGTAGGTTACATAGAAAAAATATAACATTTTAAAAGTAAAAATAAAAAACAATAGATTTTCAAAAAGAGATAACTACGTATGTCTTGAAATCACAAGGTATTTTGATATTGTTATTATTTCCTTTATTTTATAATTTTACATTTTCTCCTCTAGCTCTTCCTTAGATTATTTTATTATTTTTTCGTTACATATACTTTTTTTATTATTATTTGAAATTATTTGCATATTATAAATCGTAAAACATTTATTTTGCAATGGTTATGTGAAAAAAAAAAGTTTTATAACATAGAATAAATTTACTTATTGGTACGTAGAAAGGTAGGATGATTGTTTAAAAATATCAAAATTTTAATAACTAGGTAGGTACCTACTAATAATTATAGCCAATGAATAGGGTAAGAAATGTAAAGGGTAGGTAAGTACTTTTTCTTTTTATCTCGGGAATTTCTTGACATTTTATTAAATAAATAACACTCTTCTATACAAAGATCTCAGTATAGCCGGCGGAACTTAATGCTTGAAGCATTCTCTACCAGTCAACCGATCCCGTCCAATCTGAGACAGGATTCCAACCCCGAGTAGAAATCTCAAGTGAAAAAAAACACATTAAAAATCTCGGACCCGACCGGGATTCGAACCCAGGACCTCCTGATCAGAAGTCGGAGCCTTTGCCACTAGACTACCGAGGTCGATATTATCGAGGTATTCTAACTCATTATATAAAAATACACTTTTGTAGCATATTGTTTATTAAATTATATTTTAACTAGTTTTTTGTAGGCGCATGGCGCCCACTTATGGCCTTTTCTTGCAAACTTTGCTTTTGTATAGCTGAATTCGCATGTGAGACTTTAAAGCACTTGGTTGATTGAACTCTTTATGAAAACTCAAAAAACAACTTAAACTTTTTACTACAAACTTTGCATTCAAATGGATTTTAGCATGTGGGTGTTTAGTTATTTGATTAATTAAACTTTTTATTGCAATTATTGCATTCGTATCGCTTTTCTCCGCAATGAAGTCGCGTGTGTGCGTTAAAGTTTCCTGATTTGGTAAACTTTTTCATGCAAACTTTCCTTTCTTGTGGCTGAATTCGCATGCGAGTCTTTAAATAACCCGTAAAATTGTTTTTCTTCATATCAAGTTCTTTTAAAAAAGTGCTCAGCCACCAGTCATAATATGTTACTGTTTACTGTAGGTAAGCGACATTAGTAGAACAAAATTTCTCTTTAGTTGCGAGTTGAGCCATCTTCTGGGAAACGCAGGAACTTAAATCGTTAATGGCATCTGTCAGTCAGTCAGTGAGTCAGTGACAAAGACAAATATTATAATAAGATAAGCAGGAAAACCTGCCGGACGACAAGCATGGCAAAGAGTCATTAATTGTTTGATTGTCTTGTAAGTCTAACGTGCCTTAAAGGGTCCCAATTTTACTAAAAGTACCACGTTGAAAACTGAGAAAATTTGGACATTTATTCCCGTAGCAATTGTTCAATGTAGAACCTATCCTTTCATCAAGTTTCATAATAATATTATATTTCGGTTATTAATTATTATTATCGTATGGGCTAATTTTGTATGTCACATTTTATGTAAATTGTTACAAAATATTTTTCAAATAGTTAGTGTCAAAAAAATAAAAAAAATATTACTTATTGGTGTGTCAAATAAATTGCATTTGCATGGTTGCTAACAAGTCAAAGAGGTATTAAAAAATAAATTGCGAAATGACAAATTGATTGTTTCATTGAAGTAAGGGACTTTATTTATAATACCACCAAGAATGCTCGTTCAATTCGGTTTTCTGTAACACCAAACAATGTTTCCACAGTTTGAAACTGAGCGTATATTATTATTATATTATTATTCTGAAATGACAAACAAACGATTGAGTTGCGTCGTATCCAATTGTTATTGAGACTTTTGACATTTCTATATTCTGAAAATATTTTATCCAACACATTTATTACGTAACTACTGGCAACCGATCAACTAATGGATTGTGATTGCCATGGAGTCAGTTGCAATCATTGATTGCGTTGAGTTGGAACGTGAATTTGAGAATAGCAGTCATAGTAATTAATAATTATTGTTTGCCTTTCTCGATTAACTAAATTAGATGTTGTCTATGTCTAGTCAGGTCAATTTATAGAAGACGTTGGTTTATCTTTGAAGGCATAAAAAGTAGAGCTGATATAAGACAGAAGGGGCAGCAATATTAGCGCAAATGTCACTCTTCAGACAAAACAGTCTCCCGTGAAGGGTACCTGCCCCAGGGTCTACCTCACGCGTTATGTAAAATATCCGATGTGATTAATTTAACCCATTCGTTCCCCGAGGGACTAAAATGTGACATGATTAATGAGCGATACAATTGACATTTAAAATTAACGGTTTATAATACGCGTACACACCGGTACCAGCATCACCCAGCGGTAACAATACATATTAATATTATTTGTCTTTGGGCTGACTCACGATATTTATCATTCTTGTGATATTTCATTGTTCACTGAAATAAACGTTAATCGAATACTCGCTCATTGCGCATCCTATCGTGTAGGTGTTCTTTTGTTTTAAGAAAAAACAAAGCGACCACGAGATGTTACAAATCTCAGTTAGATTTGAAATTTCGAAAGCGTTTAAAAAAAAAACTGAAAGAGAGACTGAATGAAAGAAAAAAAATGAAAAGGAATGAGTGTATTAGGGGGAAAGAAACGTCGTTTAGTTGAAAGCATTATTACAAAAATATGAATATTATTATGTCGAGATGGTTTAAGCTAAAACGAAAAGGTGTACAAAGGCACGGTCGACCAAAAAATGATCTGGATCGAAAACATCGATTCCACCCTCAAAGAAGACCAGGTCAAAATAAAGAGAACTATGACAGGCTGTATGAGAAATGAAATGTACTTAGATAGAATAGTGGAGGTGGGTTCTTTCTGCCTACCCCTAACGGGACAATAAAGCGTGATGGGTAATAAAATGTGACAATTTGTAAAATAAAATAATGGTCACAATTTTGCGGCATCATAAATAAATGAGTTAAGATAATAAGATATCTACCTATGATAAAATATTTTTCACATGAATTTAACTCATGCACAATTTCTAAGTATGGGTATTTAGAATCAATCTAAGATGCCAAAGCTTCCATACAGTCAATCTATATGCTTAACGTTTTATGATTTTTTTTCACCATGATTGGACCCATTTTATGTTTATTCTCTAAATTTCACATATTATTATAAGACATTATTTTTAAGGGTTTGGGTGCTTCAATGCTTCATGTTAAATTACTACAAATTCTATCATTGTGAGTGTGAAGTTTTTGACAAAAAAAAATTGTAGAACCTTAAAACGAATGAAATTTATTTGAATCAGTTTGTTGCTAGCTTTTGTTTTTTTTTTATCAAACTTCTTTCCGCAAATCAGGGTGCGACCGTTTTGGGTCACACCAGGGTTATATCCGATACGTTATACCGTGTGATTAATTTGCATTGTGATTTTTTAACGACTGCCGTTAATTTGACCGCGGGTCATTAGGGGTTAAAATAGGAGCGAGTGAGAGGGAGAAGCCATTTCCGTATTTTGTTTGAACAAAATTTCAACTCTTTGGAACCTGGCAGCCTTTATAAATAATAATTATTGTCGATCTGTCAAAATTGTTTTACGGCCTCCAAATCAATCGATATTATATTTTTTTACGGTTTATTTTGTTTTATTTTATTCGTTTTATCCAGGAGGATTACGGCAGAGAGAATCACCTGGCCATTACACCTACGCGCAATAAAAAATACATAGAAAAAGTCCTTTTTTTCTTCTAAGCGTTTATCCGTTCCGTATTTCAAAGGTTAATTACGTTTTTTTTTTCAAATCGAGCTAATGTATATTTTCCATTTAACCACATACATTTCAAATACCCTTTGGTAAAAACAGCATGGTTCCGTGAATCGATTAGTGTAATGAAAACGAAACAAAAAAAAAAGACCAAGATTAAAGGTCGGCAAACAGAAAGATACCTTCACTAGGGTTTCTACAAAATAAAATTTTCACTTTTTTTTCGACGAAACAACAAAACAAAAATAAAACATTAATATAGAAAATAAAAAAATACTTATAAGTTTATGTTTCATTTTACGCCGGAATGATGTAAACAATCGTTTTCTTTATAGGCTTTTTTTTAAGCTATAGGTTCACCCACTTTGAGGACCAGCCCCTGTAGACTGGACAATTTGAATTTTGCGAAACGAATTTTCGCAAATGTATAGTGCGAAAAAAAAATGAACTGTCCACTAGAATGTAAACAATTATTTTAATCAAACAGTGATACTTATATAAAAATATAAAAAGTGGACAGTTAAATTTCTTCCTCCTCTAAATTGTCGAAAAATTCTTTTGTAGACATTTGCAAAATTCAGATTTCCCGTATATTTTGCATTCATTGAGGTTATTTTGACATTCTTCTTTTTTTCCGGCAACGCACCAGATCTCGAGCGATTTATGCATTATTTTGACATTGACGAATATAATATTATTATCATAAGTAGGTAAGTAGGTACATATTTATATACTGCTACTTGACCGTTAAATTTATTTTAAATATATTTTTACTCAAATAATTTTGAGTTCAATTTTATATGAACAAATAATCCGATCATATCAGATTAATGTAAACCTACCGTGTTTTGAAAAAAAATTGTTGTTGTTAATAAATAAATCTGTGCTCACTCAAAGTGAACACAAACACTCTCTGACTATTTCACAGTATTCTACTTAAAGCATGTGTCGTGAAAGAGGAAGACAGTCGGCACCTGGGATCGAAGCAACGACCTCCGAAACGAAACAGTGCGAAAGCCGGCGTCGTAACCGCTAGTCTACCAACCACTTGATGTTTTTTCAAATTCAACGAAATTATAGGTAGGTATGTACTTATCTACCTATTATATACCTAGAATCATTCACTAATGAAGGTGAAGAATTTACCGGTTTTACATTTCCTAAGTAGTCCCAGAAGGCACCTAACGGATCTTGGAAAACTGGGAAAGTAATTATTTTAAAATCAGAATTCGACGTTTTTAAGGGTTTTCAATTTAGGTCAGTACCTTTTTTATGTACCTACGCTGCTTCAATCAGAAAACCTTATTTATCAAGTGGCCATTTTAAAGCTATTTATTCCCCAATTGTGTTCATTTCTTCGAGTACATTTTTTTATTTGAGAAACATATAAAAAAATTTGACCGGGGAAACATTATTGCGTTTATTAGTTAAATATCTATACTATAAGGTATTAAACACAATAAAAATCAAGAACCTAGGTAGGTTCTATTGGAAGTACATAAGTTAATATTATTTTTATACTGTAATATTTGAATTTATTTTTTTTTTACACATCACGCCGTGTCCCGTAAGGGGTAGGCAGAGAAAACGGACCTCCACTATTTTCTATCCAAGCATACTTCTTTCGCTTCTTCCACCGACATTTCTCATACAGCTTCTCCTATTTCTCTTACTTCTTACCTGGCCTTCCTGAGGACGGAATCGATGTGTTTGATCCACGTCATTCTCGGTCGCCCACCTTACACCTTTCCTTTCAGCCTTATGAATTCTCTTTGTCGGGGTCCAAGGAAATGTTACGCGCAATAAAAGAGCATTTAATGCCTCTCAGCCACTGCATTTCAACTCGACTCTCACCTACAAGTGGAGGACCCTGTTACGTTGGCCCAGGCTGAAACGGCGGTTACATTCGGTCCCTGTGGATGCTAGGGTCAACAAGCCGAAGAGAGTACGGGGTGCCTTGCATGGCTGTCCAACATGCAGGGCATTTCCTACACCTGATTCCTTTCCTCCTGCCTTCTATGAGCCCTCCCATCCATATTCACCTAGTCCTATCATTCCGGAAGGAGTAAACCTTTCTGCCCAAAAATCCCCAATCCAAGGTGTCATTCGACCCGTGCCGAGGGATGCGTGACTAACGGGTAGGTTAGTAACTAACGGAGGCTCCCTGATACCAGGCAACCTCAGGGTGACTTTTTGCCTTAACCCTACATGCAGGGATCTGTAGGGGCGGACTTTTATTTCCCTAGTTCTGGCTATGGAGGATGTACATGGCACCTTTGTAGAGCCGACCTGGTGTGATGGATATAATAGGTACTTCCACATCAGTGGTCAAAGTGGACATAAGTTCACATGATCAAAATAATTTGTTGCAACCGAGTGATTGGAATCCTGTTGGGACCCATCTTTCAAAAAGAAGATTAAGGAGACCTTTTGCGGAGGGCAGGAGCCGGGAAGAGGCACTGTCACTCTGCAAGAGGCCTCTGGAGACGTGGCACAATAAGAGGCAGCGCTCCACGAATTCATTGAAGGATGTCACAATAGATCTTATTGGTCGCGGTGACTCAAAGGGCATATGGTCCTTTGACCTTCTTTACAAAAAAAAAAAAAAAATTCTCTTTGTCATTCTGTTTGCATCCATTCTTTCCACATACCCAAACCATCTCAACTTATTAACTTTCATCTTTGTCACAACACTTTTTTTTAATTGACAATTTCTAGTCATGAAAAGGACAGAATATTCCAAGCGTTTTGTTCTTACTCATGATTCATTCAAGATAGAAATTAAAAAAAAAATGGTTAGTCGTTCTTTAAAAACATGAAAATTTTGACGAATTTAGTAGTGGTTTCGTACGCAATAATGAGGCGACTGAAAAACAGCCTGAAGTTGGTTGTAAAATGAACAAAACCTTAATCCTTTATCATACAAAATATACGTCACAATGACGCTTTGTGTAACAAAATATTATTTGTTGGAATTTTTTTTGCGGTTCGTAGAAAATAATTAATCAGTTTTGTTTTCGAAATTAATTATTTTGGCCTAAAAAATATATAAAAAAACTTGGGGTCCATTGTCATCCACCCTCGCGCTGCCCTCTGCCTCCACTGTTCCTCGTTAACTTCCTTGTTATCTTTTAATTCTTTCACAACAATCTAATATCAAAAGAGACATCCTCTCCTGAGAAAGGTAGGTACTTGAATGCGATTTACCCCCCAAAAATAATCTGGACCATAAGCCATCATTTTTTTAGAGTCTTGTTGAATGGAAAATACTGAAATTTCAGAGAGATCTATTGCAGAAGTTAAGTTGTCAAGAGATCAATAATTAAAAGTCAAAGTTTTCTTACCACAGTTGTTTTATTCTTACTGCTTGGTATACGGATAAATCTTCTTACCTGTAAAAAAAAAACAAAATGACTTTTATTATTGTGACTATAAGATGATAATTAATAATATTTAAGTTTGTAATAATCTACAAAAAATAATAAATCCCTATATACAACACTTTTGTTGGCTCCCTACGCCCCTAAGTGGGGTCTTTAGGGAGTTTGGATTTGGATTGGGATGTGAGTATTTGGAGACTTCAGGATAATATGTTAGAGATTGCCAAACGCCGCCCAGGCAGGACCACGTCTTCTTTCTATCTCTGCCTCTTGATTTTCCCTGCCTAACTTTATTTTGTGGCCTGGATACACAAAGAGCCATGGAGAGGAAGATGTTGGGTACAAGAGAACAAACACATAGATACGAGAGAAGGCCAGAGTTGTTGATGTGGTGGAGAGGGTTGCCACCCTGAAGTGGGGATGGGCATTGGGCGGGCCATGTAGCTAGATGCCCGGACGACAGATGGACCAGAAGAGTAGTGGAGTGGCTGCCTAGACAAGGCAGAAGGAATGCCGGCAGACTCCAGGCCAGATGGACGGACGACATCGCAAAGATTGCAGGCCGCACATAGAAGAGAGAATCAGGACAGGAACAATGATTGAAGGAAGAGGGAGGAGGTCTTTGTTCAGCAATGGACGGAGACAGGTTGACAAAGAAGAATCTCTGATTCTGTGGTGGCATGGTAAAAGGCATTAAGTCAGTGGGATGACATTTCTCAGTATGGCGGATTTACTTGTCAGTATTTTAAAAGGTTTCATTTTTGTCAAATATTATTTGATACGAATAAAATAGATCAACTTTGATGCATTTACTATACGAAAAGGGTTCACTATACGATAACTCATATTTATTTCTTCAATATTTCTTTGTTTATATGCTTTATTTATAATGCGTGTCTTTTTACCTTAACAATTTTGGCTCATAGGTTGAAAAATTTTGTACTTAGGTCAAATTTTACAAGGAAATATACCCAGTTACTCTCTATCACATGCTAATTTATTATTTTTCAACACTTACATTTTATTCTTTAGGATGTTAGAGCAAGTGAACTGTATGGATAGGGAAAAAACTAGGAAATTATGGGTACAATATACTTGAAGGGATGCACAAATAAATGTATGACAAATTGTGTACTCACCGCCTTTTGCTCTTGAAGTCACTTAGTAGCACATTTAACACTTTGAAGCAAGAACATGAAGTCTAACACGAAGTTACACGCACTATAGCCGGCCACTGTTGTTGAAGTCTTTCTTACGTCTGTATTTCTTCCGTAGTGCGGTGGTGACAATAATTCGGCAGTAGTAACATTATTTGTGCGGGACACAGGTAGGTATAGGAATAGAAATGCCCTAACATACCGCCCACCAATTTTACGAAGTAAAATTCCCACACAAAAAAAAAGAAAATAAACTGAAACCCCCAAAGAAAGAAATAATCAATATCTACAACATCGCTGTACAAAACGCGGATCGAAATACAAACAAAAAAAATGTATAAGAAAAGGAAAGAAAAAAAAGCAATCTGTTCTCAATGCTTCACAAGCGAAAGACAACCGAGCATTCACTGGTTCTCGGTAAAAAGTAGCATATAACATCTAGCAAATCATATTTGTAAATCAACAAAAACGTAATGAAAATAAAATAAATAACAAAATAAAAAGAGTTGAAATATCATTTCAAACAAAGTAAACAACTAACAGACACTTCGATAAGTGTATACTTAAAAACTAGAACATGAACCTTTTACATGTGAAACATTAATTGACAATTTTGGATTTAGTAGTTTTAGCTCCTCGAAGCTTATGTACGTTGAGCAGAAAGGGTCCCCCGAAGTCAATGCCGAAACGCGAAAAGGAACGGCTGGGGTAAACTGTATTCGAAGGAAGGTTTCCCATTAAAGGTGTTATAGAAGATGCCCTCAGTCTGGCACAGACCGGACACTTAGACAGACGAGACTTTGTCCTACATCGAGCTGAAATGATCCAAAACTTTTGCTGGATAAGGAATTGCCGAGCTCTTGGTCCAGCATGAAGGTAGCTCTTATTGTAATAATCCATCAAAATATCGCTTAGATGGCTTTGTTTGGATAAAACCACAGGATGCTGCTGGCTTTCCTTAAGATTAGATTGCTTCGACCGCCCACCCACGCGCAATATACCCGATTCATCAATAAATGGACATAACTTTTGAAGTTGACGAGAACAGTTCGCACCCAACTGGATGGTCTTTAAATCATGATAAAAGTGCTTACTTATCTTTAGTATAACATCACTTGCAGGTTCACGCTTAGATACGATGTTAACGTGAACTGAAGTTTTGGTATCAGGAAGCTGTTCCATTTGAATCACTTTGGGTGAGTTAGAAGGCCAGTTTGACACAGGAAGTTTTAACCACATTGGTCCAAAAAAGCAAGGGTGGTGAACAGTAACTTGCTCAGCAAGCAAACCTCTAGAAGCAGGATTATCATGTGACACCACATGACGCCAAGATGCGTTGTTGGTGTTTTCATTTATTTGTTTTATACGATTGGCTACAAATATTTTTAGCAGATAAGGAGGAGTTCTTAGCCATGACAAAACTATAATAGAATCTGTGAATAAACAGACATTGTTTATATTCACAGAACCATTGACTGAAGAATGAACGTAGGGTATCAATTTTGACAAAAGAAGAGCTCCTTGCAATTCCAGACGTGGAATTGTCAAGGTTTTCAAAGGAGCAACCTTAGATTTAGCTATTAGAAGATGAAGTTTAGGAATAGAACTATGTACAACAATGTAGACTACGGCGGCGTAACCACGCTCAGACGCACCCGAAAACCCTACTAATGAACACGGAGTGTTTTCTGTGGTGCCCAAATATCGGGGAATATGAAGACCTGACAGAAGTCCAAGGTTACCAGCAATTTTAGCCCACTCTTCTGCAACTGTTGCAGGAATGGGACTATCCCAATCAATCTTTTGCCGCCATAAAGTATGGATTAGACATTTTGCTAGAAATAGAACCGCAGGACCCTTCGATAATTTACGTTCTAAGTTTTGTAATCGATGAAAGGCTATGTTATAAGAATCACGGAGATTAAAGTTCTCAGTGATTAACGTAAGGGGTACTACATTCTGACCATCACTCTGCCGGTAATGTTTATTTACAAAAATCTCTTCACACTTAACGTCATCAGGATTTGGCATGTATTTGGATGGTGGTTCCTCAATGGCCCAAAATCGCTTAATCGAATCGTCAAGGGAAAGCTGAAGTGAAGTACTTGGTGTATTTGGTATGTCACCTATTAGCACCAGACCAAATATTGTCGACAAAATCGAAATATTACTATTGACATTTTTGAAGTTTGTGGCCCGCCCACCGTCAAGAATTGAAGTAAGTAAAGTGGCTCCGAGTAGGAAGTCGATTTCACCGGGAACATCGAAACCTTCATCAGCCAACTCCTCTCTCGAAATACCCATTAAAGACAAGTCCACATGTGGCCTTGACGCAGGCATCTCACCAGAAATATTTGAAATAACAAGAGCCCTCGATTTTATCTGAGGACCGCTCTTGCGTGCTGGCTTGAGGCAACATTTTACCTCACCTATTATGTTTACGGGGTTCTGACCAACCCCCTTTAAGCCACCACTGTAAACATTGATACGCAGGCCCAGACGTTTTGCGCAGCGTTCAGTCATTATGGAAACCTGTGATCCGGTATCTATTAACATTCTAATAGATCTATAAGCACCGGCGCTATCCTTGCACTCCGCCGAAGCTGTACCCAACAGAGCAATGTTGAAAGAAGCAGGTACAGCCATTAAGGTCTCATCTACCGATATTGAATTGGCAGAATGTGATGATTTCACATCTCTATGTAGCAATGTATGGTGACGGCCACCACACTTATTGCATGTGAATTTAGAAGCACAATTTCTCACCTGGTGAGACTTAAGACAATTGAAACACAGTTTCAATGATTTGACGATTTCCATCCGTTTGACATCTGTATTTTGAAGAAATTCAGAACATTTCATTATAGGATGTTTATCGCTTTTGCACAATTTACAAGTTTTCGTAGTATAACCATTTGCAGTATAACCATTTGTAGTATAGCCATTTGTAGTATAACCATTTGTAGTATAACCATTTGTAGCAACAAATGCGCGTTTATAATGCGCACTTGTATTCGAAGAAGAAGAAGCACTCTTATTAGAAGTAGAACGAGGTAATGTACTCGACATTTGTAGAACGCGTAGATGATTATGTAAGAAATCTAGTACTTTCGTAGCGGTAGGTATTTCATCAATTTTCAATTGTAATTCAAATTGACGTTTCGTAGGTGGATCTAAATTTCTAATGATAAGATGAGCAATAAATAGCTCGAAGATATCTTGCTTTTTAAAAGATTGAAGTGCGGTAAAATTGTCTTGAAAGTAAGCTATAAATTTCGACAATCCTTGTACAGACTCAAATGTAATTGGTTTAATGTTAAGCAATTGCTCAGAATAGTGACAGAAGAGAACTCTCGAGTTTTCATAATGCTTGACCAGCGCATTCCAAACAATAACATAATTTTCCTCCACTATCGGAAATGATTTTATTAAACTGAGCGCTGTTCCGCTGACACAAGATAGTAAGTAATGATATTTCTCAATGTTAACATACGCGTCGTTTTCGTGAATCATGCTTTTGTATACCGAATGGAATTGACACCAATCCTCAATTTTTCCATCAAATTTTGGAAGCGAAATTGGAGGTGGCCTAACATTGAGTATTGGTTTATGCGGTAATATTGGCTTGGTGTCGGTTTCTTTTTGATCTGATTGTTGACACAAACGTTTGCCCACAGCCTTGATGTTAAAGTAAATTTCATCGAAACACGACTCTGCACTGGTCAAATCATCATGATTTTCATCCCCACGATACTCGCATAAAGACTCTTGTATTTTATCCTGAATGTCTTGAAAACTACTATAAATATCCTCGAGTTTATCTAATCTCGCAATAAATACTTGACGTTTAGGTTCATCCCCTAAATGCGGAATCAGTTCTGAAGTTACTGTAATTTTGGAAATAATTCTTGACCGTTTTGCCTTTAACACATTGATTTTACGAATTACCGTCTCCATTTTATATAGGTATTATGAATAATATGCAGGTTTAACACAATGAGAACGATATAACAGAAAGCAAAGCAGGTAAGAAAAGAGAAAGAAGTAGAATAATTTCACGTAACTGTAAGAACTGTAACGTATCCGTACTGTTATATTGTTTTTACTTTTAAATTATGACACGCAAAAATATAAATGTGCAATCGAAATGTATTATATAAAATACAAATTCACTGAATGACCATACGAAAAATAAGTACAAATAATACTGCTTTTACACCAAATTATTCTACGAATGTTTTGTGAAAATATACAAGATTCACTCATACAAAATAATATTTAACTCGTAGGTATACGATAAATTAATAAATATCAAATTAAACAATAATTTACTTCTGTCCCGCGCAAGTAAAAATCTTATGTATAAGATTGAAAAGGACAGAAATAATTTTACCATTAAGAAAAACGAAATATAATGTCTTATGAAATTTGAAACAAAGAAATCGTGTAAGCAACTTTTTTACTAAAATGTATGGAACCTCGCGAACGTTCAGTCGAAATTCGCTTGTACTTGTACGAACATTTGTAATAAATGAACAGATTGAGAACTTAGAAATATTCGTAGTTAAAAGGCCGGTGAAAAAACACAATTAAATTATACAATCGAAGTTTAAACTATTGAAATATTGTACCCGAATGAATTCTCTACTTTATTAACTAGTTTTTAACCCCAAGCTAAGAAGTAATCCTGGATCGAATGGACCAAAAACGAAGGGATGTTAGAGCAAGTGAACTGTATGGATAGGGAAAAAACTAGGAAATTATGGGTACAATATACTTGAAGGGATGCACAAATAAATGTATGACAAATTGTGTACTCACCGCCTTTTGCTCTTGAAGTCACTTAGTAGCACATTTAACACTTTGAAGCAAGAACATGAAGTCTAACACGAAGTTACACGCACTATAGCCGGCCACTGTTGTTGAAGTCTTTCTTACGTCTGTATTTCTTCCGTAGTGCGGTGGTGACAATAATTCGGCAGTAGTAACATTATTTGTGCGGGACACAGGTAGGTATAGGAATAGAAATGCCCTAACAATAAATATTAGTTATTTTTTAGCTTAGGTACCTATAATTATTTTCTAGCATAGCATTCCCAGAACATCAGTAGGTATATATTTTTTTGCTCAGAATGTAATATTGTTAAGTAATAAATGAAGAATATTCTTTGAATAATAAAATGAAATTAGTTAATTATAGGTATTATTACCTTTGTTAAGATAACCCTCTCTCACAATGTACCGATCCTTCAAAGCAGAGCTGAGGAACTTATACACGGTTTGGGAAGAGGTCATACAAGCTGCACAAAATCATGCGCAAGGGAGGTTCCAATATCAAACCATTGCAAAACAGATGAATATTCGTAAATTTGAACATTACGACTTAATGGCGAACGTTGTCAACGTAAAGTGATCACACTAACCCAACCTTCGAAATAACATTAGAAGATGGTCGTAAGCCCGTAGTGGTTTGTTCATATTATTTTAAAATCGAACTGTATGATCAGTCATCAGTTGTTGATATTATAGTTCGCACTAGCCCGACTTTCTTTAAATTACATATATCAATAATAGTATTAAAATAGCAATGAAAAAATATTTAAAAAAAATAATAATATGCAGATAGTATTACCGATCTATTGTCTATAGCTTAACAATAAAAACAACGAAAGTTGTAAACAGATTAGTGGACAGATAAGGAAGATACCTGCCACAAAGTTCACAAAATACATTATTTAAACACATTTTAAGAGGTTAACTTTTAAAAGAACGGCTTCTCACGGCAGCTCTATCATAGACAACACCGTTTTACTTCGTGGTATACAAAATTCGACGCGCGTCGTTTTACCTTGCCAAATAAAATTAATATTGAGTTATGCCGGAACGAAAAAATGCTTTTAAATCCTTTATAAGTGTATTTTTTTTAATTTATGTTTTTGAACTTTGTTCTGTTTGTGATAATGTATGATGTGGCGCATATAACTCAAAATGCTGAAAAACGCGACTTAATGCCTTTTACCATGCCACCACAGATATATGAATACGGAATTATATGCTGTGTTCAGTCATCCTAGTAGACAATGATTTATTTTAAGAGTAAAATTAATTCAGCTAACAAGTTAACATAACAAATTTTGATTCCAAAGAGGTGGCAGTACAATTCAACTAGTTAGCTACCATTGTATATTACTATACTGATACCTTTGTATAGAAAAGTGTTATATTAAACAATATTTTCAAGAGATGGCAGTGTAGTAGGAAATTAATCACGTATGACTTCATACCTCATGTTAGGATATTTCATATTATTTCAATGGTCGGACATACCGAAATTATTATGGGGATTTGTGTCACTTACAATCCATTTTTCCGTGTTAAGCTATAAATGTTACATACACTCAGGAGTATTTCATTTTATCAATACAAGTAGGTACCTATGCCTCGCGCAATACTTTAGATACAGATTATAAATATAAAAATTGGAAAAGGGCTTATTTATAGTTTGATTGTCGTTAAACTTAGTTAAAAACAACTTTTTCTTGCCATACCTATACACTATACAGGTAAATAAATTTTATATTTTAATATTTCGTTCCTATAAGGGTCCCAATTGTACTTTACCATGTGGGGGTTACGGTTAATTCGTATTTTTTTTACCGTAGCAACTATTTGCAAATAAAAAACTAATTCCCGTCATAGACATGTCATAGCAACCATTGACATTCTGACGAATGTCTTTAATATGAAAAATGTTTCCCGTAGGTACCTATAGTTGGATTTCTTAAGTCATTTGAAAAATATGAATGAAAACTTTTTTGCGTGGGATCAGTGTTTCACTCAAAATATTGATTTGTTACGAACGAACTTCTCAATTACATATGGATGAAGCATCAACACAATATCGATGCTTTTCAAACTTGCCTAAGTCCATACTTAATGTTTTTTTTTTACAAATTTATGTAGATGTATAGAAAATATTCCACGGAACATTTGTGTGTTTTTCAAGTGAACCTATGTCCATTGCTTTTGTTCGAAAAATTTAATTTAAAAATGTGTGTTTTTTTTTTAAATTCACCTACGTCCATGACATAAAACATATCATAATTGCCTACGTCCATTTGAACCAATCATAGAAGAGAAAATTTTGTTTTTGACAACCATCATGCCGCCATTTTTTTCAGTTATTAGTATTTTTTATTTTATTTCATTAAATCAATAAATATTCCATTTCTAAAGCGAAAAGACGATAAAGTGTGAAAGGGGATATAGTATAATTTTATTATTTTGTTTTTTACTAATTTTACATACTTATTCACTTTTAAGTATTGTTTCTTTATTTTTACAATTATTTTATATCTTAAAATATAAACTAAATACAAAAATATTTTATAATTAATGCCCCAATGAGTTTTCTTGACTAAAATGTCGAATACCTACCTATATTTATTTCAAAATTTGCCCCAGTTTTTCAGATTTTTTTTTCAAAATTGACTACGTCCAGGTGTGTTTTATCAAACAAACCTAGGTCCACATTTAAAATACGTTTTTCTTTCAAATCAGTTAAAATTTAAGGTTAAATATTGTGAAAAATTTAAATATTTTCTTTATAAAAAAATACCATCCTATTTTTTTATACAAATTTTATACGAGAAAGCTGTAATTAAAAAATCATGAATTCTCAAAAAATGGTTTGTGTGACTTAGACGAGTTTGAATAGCATCGACACATATGAAGAGATGTGTATTTTTATGGAACTAAGAAGTATGTATAGTGTAGTAGTTTAAATGAGATAAAAAATAAGGATACAATAGTTTTTTGTTTGTTAAAATAGGGCAAATAACAAAAAAATTAAACAAATTAATACGCATGATCTTAATGGTTTGAATGGACAGTGGTGATTGGAGGTCGAGATGGTCGTCAAGTTTATTTTTAGTTCCCTTTCTGTGAGGGGGGGAGGCGATTGATGAAAGCAATTATTAGCGGAGAGTGGTGGGGGTGATCAGTCCGGCAGGGGGGGGGGACCAATTAACAAATTTTTGCGAGGGCCAAAAGTGCGGAATCGCAAGTGAGCCCGCTGTTATGTCCATTAGTTGCTACAAGATTTATGTATTGGATTTTTATTATTCAATGATCTGTGAATTATGAGCACCCCACAAGCCAAACACCACATATTTTTTATCCTCATTTTTTACGACGCGACCGCCCTCCGCCATTTTGTATTTTATCATTTTTCTTTTCTCCTTGTCTTTCATATTTTTTTTTGTTCATTCAGCTCCGATGAATCGGACATATTTACGACGCATTCAATTATGCCTAGTAACAGTTAATGAAACAAATAGCAGTGATTCCGAACACTGTGATTTTTTATGATGATTGAACGTAAGATGATAATTATTTTACTTACCTACTTAAAATAAATTAAATTTTAAGTTTGAAAAAAAAATCTACCTACCTACTCACTTGCATAGCTTACAAAAAAGGCTGAAAAAATAAGACAGTGGAAAGCGAGATGCAGAACTTAGCTGCAAACCAATCTGGAGGATAAAAACTGAAGAAGTAGATATTATGCAAACAGATTTTAACCTTTTCGTCACAATTTTGATGGCAATATGTTTAAACCAGCTAAAAATATCTGAATGCTAAGAAGGATAGATCTCGAGGTCATAAGCATTGCGCAAGATCGAGCGCAATGGAGAGCTCTTGTTGCCTCCCTATGCTCCTAAGTGGAGTTCAAAGGGAGTTTTGATTGATTGATTTGAAGAAGGATTATGACCTACCTTACTATGTACATGCGCAATGCCGGATTATTGGACCTGTTATTGGACCACTGGAGATTCTATGTTTTTGTTTCATGATTTTTTTTTGGTTTGTGCGTTTTCTTGTGTTCTGTTTGTGTATCATATAAATAAATAAAAAAAAACATTTGACGCTAAATCTCTAACTGAACTAGCTCTTTTATTATCTACCCGTCGAATTGAGTTTTTTTTTTATATTTTGGATATCTGTACCCACCGCGCCGCGCGCCGTGCCCTTCAAGCAAAGATAGAGAAGACGGACATCCAATTTTTTCTACCCAAGCACATTTTTTTCACATTTTCCACCGACACAACGTTTCTCCTTTTTATATCTCCGTTATACCTATTTTTATCAAAAAGAAAAGAACAGTGAGATGTTTCTTGAACCTCGGGTAGTCCCAAATAGTTTGTATGTATTATTTATATTATACTTCTTTATCCCCGTTTTTATATTCCCAGTCCAGGATGTACCGGCCACCCGAACGAGATATTCTCTTCCGACCTCCATCGCCGTCCTATTAAAGATTGTAAAGGGTAGGCGTCGAGGGTGAGAGAAAATGGAGAAGTCCTTAAAAGTATTATAAATGGCGTAATTCTTTTAAAGGAACAGACACTCCCCCGAGATGAAGAGAAAAATTAAAACGACTCCAACGAAATTGAAATTATAGTTCTGTATTTTAGTATCATGGAGCTTGTTTTGGTTGATTCCGTTTTAACCAAAGTAATGAACTTATCTACCGCCTTTGTGAAATATTAATTTACCTACATACCTACCTACTTTTTATTGGGCAAAAAAAGAAAACCTCATTGGGTATTTTTATGGGGTAGAATATTTTATTCAATCATTTCAGATTCGACTCCAGTGAGAAGAATGTAACCCACACAGAACTCCTTTTCAAGTTGCACAGCTTTATCCTAGTTCAGTATAGTCTATTGTAAAACCGAAGTGAATGCCCGCTTGAGTAATTGAGTCGTCTTTTTGTACCATCCGGAATATAGAAAAGGCACACGGAGAATATGGCCAAGCCAGAAGCCAGCTCAATCTACGTTTCTGGATTACGTACTGAAATGATTGGCTGTTATACTGTAATGACGCATTGTCTCATAAATCTATTCGCAACACTAAAGAATTTATTCTGTTGAGCCTTCGTCAGATGCCAAGATTCACATCCATGATTCACTAGCAGAGTGCATGCATTAAAGGGGCTACACTTATTTCTGGTAGAGAAGTTACATATGTGTAAAGTACAAAGCATTATTATGAGTTTATATCTTTCACTGCCTGCAGTTAAATAATGTAAGCATGAAAAATATAGCGAATGCTTGACGTTTAATGTCACTTGGCGTAGCTTGAATACCATAATAGAAACGACAACGACGGCGTAAAATATATGAACTTGGTTAAAAGTTTAAATTAAAAAACTTATGCAATATTAGTTAGTTATATTGAAAATTAGAGTTCTTTTGTGTAATTGTTAACTTACCCCTTTTCTGGTATTGCATAGCACATTGAAACATTATTGAAGACAACCATTTTGAATTGCGCATATTAGACCCGTGTCAATTTGAACCAATTACATAGTTACTGATATACCGACATATTTATATTTTGTAACTTGGTCAAACCGTGCATGGTACGGTTTTTGAAAGCTGTGACGTAATGTATTTTATTTATCGGTAATGTTGTCATTGGTCGGGAGCTAATATTAAATGTGTACATTTTAAATTTAATAATAGTGTAGGGGACATTAATCAAGTACCGTAGAGCAGGTTGTTCTAGAGTAGCGCGTGCGTGCCCCCAGTTGGTGACATCTGCAACTGAAATGTAGAGCTGATACTAGGGCCGTGCGTGCTCGTTGGGATGAGGTTTATTCGAGCGGAAAGCGGAAAAATATTCTAAGCACAAAAAGTACTACAATGATACAAAATAGCTTACTTAGAGTAAGAAAAATTATGCTTTTTACTAATTAGAGACAGAGATATTTTATAATTCTTTTCATCCGTCCCAGCATGGAATAATTGCGTCTTCTATAAATACAGATTGTGAAATACGAGTGATAAGTTCTCAACTGCCAATCAGGTATCAAGTTTTCCTCCAACTAAAAACTAATAAGTTCAAATTAAGGAGTGGTTAGTATTCTAGCGGGTACAACACTGGTTTCCGTACTGGAGGTCGAGGGTTCAATCCCAGGTGCCGACCATCTTCCTCTTTCACTACACAAGCTTTAAGTAGCTTACTGTGAAAGAGTCAATGAGTGTATATTCGTGTTCACTTTGAGTAAGCACAGACACATTTTTGTATAAAAAAACAATCAACTTTTACAATTAATATGGGATTTGGACATGGTGTGGGAGGATTTCAAGGACATGGAGCGCAATGGAGAGTTCTTGATGCATCACTATCCCCCTAAGTGGGGTGTAAAGTAGTTTGGATTTGGATTGGATGATAAATATAGTAAACCACAATTATTTTTCTAACTTGAGGTTATCAGTTTTGTCTAATGAAATAATTTTACTATATTTTACTCGAATGGTTTTATTTTCAATAATAGCCCCTGAATGACGGTTGTCTGGTAGAGATTTCTATCCTCCTATATACCAACTGGACTACTCTGGAATTTTGGTTCCTTCCCTTAAAAGCAGGACACATATTTTCTCAGCACCGATTTATTGAGTCGACAATGAATTTTCAGCAATGACAACAGCCTATTTCAAATGTAGGTAGGTATATTAGATGCTAATTAGTTTGGTTTATTTTTATGTGTGATCAGTTTCATTGAATTCTGGATATTGTTAGTTTATAAATTGTTCCAATACATTTGAACAGAGTACAATCGCACCGTAGAAACAATAATGACACTTTTAACAATTCCCAGCAACAGCCGTAATTACAACGCACGCACGAATTGTTGGTAATTGATTGCCAGCAGAATGTTGCTCTCCGTGTTTCCGATATGGCCGACAACACAACTCGGCACGCTATTTTTAATTATGTCAAATCATATGGCACTGGCTTGGCAATTAACAAAAGTGATTGTGTACTTTCGGCAACATTATGTACGTACGATAATAATTAGGTAGGTATATAAGTATTTTTTTTTAAATTTCAATTTAATAACAATTATTTATATTTACACATTACTAATAATTTATCTTTATCTTTATTTATCTCCCATATTCCCCTCGCGAGGCACTCCGGGTTTATTTTAAAATGTTCACAATCTTATGATATAAATGAAAGTCGGGTTAGTGGGAACACTAATAACTCGAGATCGGCTGAAAAGATTCTTTCGATGTTTGATTTATTGGATTCTTCTCCGCTCCGGACAACAGAATAACTAATAGTAAGTTGAAAAATGCATAAGAAATAATATAAAATATAATATTAAAGTAAGTATAGAATGGATTTTCTGCGACGCCATAACAACAAAATTATTGTTGATAGTTCCATCTCATTCTCGCAAACGTAATTGCCGCTCTTACAGTAGCCCACCCCACTTCAATTTTCATACAAAGTCAACAAATTTATCGGGCATTTTCATAATATACTTATTATGCACACGCAGCATCGGTACTTCATTGTGTCTGCGCGCGCACATAATATTCTCGCGTTGTTCTCGCCTGAGCCATGAATATGAATAAAATATTAATGTTTTGGAAATATTATAATGTTATTAATTTATTAGTTTAACTCAATATTAATTATGTATTCTTTTTCTGGGGGCGCAGTGCACATTATGCACGTATGCACGGGCGGTTAGAACCACAAGTAGGTATATTATAAAACAGGAGTACCTACATGATTATACAAATATAATACGTTATAGGCAAAATTTGACCAAACATATAAATATGAATGTTATTCAATGCCAGAGAGGTGTAAAGGGTCCCATTGGCATCTTGTCAATGTACTGAGCTAAAGACATTTCTTATATTAGGTATATGGCAAGGCAATATTATAGTTGCAGCAGTAGCCTTAGTATAAGTTTTCGATGATCGAATATCGAAACGATCATCGAAAGAGTTTCGGAAATTTTCCAAACAAAAATAATCGAACGATTCGAGAGTTTGATATTTTTAGAACACTATTTCCACGCTTGTTAGCGTGCAATAACCTTTCGATAAAACTGGCACTAGCCCCACAGTAAGTAATGACAAGAACAAAGTCGTGAAGAGCGATAACAATGTTAATCAAGTGACTCTAAACCAAACAAAGTTAGGTGGCTAACATGTCATCAATGGAGTCAAATGCATTTTCGAAAGATACCATTTAGCCTCTCTTTCTATATCATAAAAATTATTACCTAGTATTTGACTACGTAAATACGTCTATGGTTTTTGTATTTTAAAATGCATTTAATGAAAACAACTGATTTGTTAATCCGCAATATTTCTATCACCCTGACTAGTTTTGTAGGCACTAGTTCTGGATGATCAAAGGTGACAGAGAAATTCGGCGTAATTCGAAAATAAATATTTCAACAAAAGTCTTTGAAAAATTACGAGATCCTAAGTCCACTAGTCTGAAGAAAATCGTAGGTTTGTGACTGAAGACGTGGTGATATTTGACAGAAACAGAGAGATGGCAGTTTATTATTACGAGATCCTAAGTCCACTAGTCTGAAGAAAATCGTAGGTTTGTGACTGAAGACGTGGTGATATTTGACAGAAACAGAGAGATGGCAGTTTATTATTACGAGATCCTAAGTCCACTAGTCTGAAGAAAATCGTAGGTTTGTGACTGAAGACGTGGTGATATTTGACAGAAACAGAGAGATGGCAGTTTATTATTACGAGATCCTAAGTCCACTAGTCTGAAGAAAATCGTAGGTTTGTGACTGAAGACGTGGTGATATTTGACAGAAACAGAGAGATGGCAGTTTATTATTACGAGATCCTAAGTCCACTAGTCTGAAGAAAATCGTAGGTTTGTGACTGAAGACGTGGTGATATTTGACAGAAACAGAGAGATGGCAGTTTATTATTACGAGATCCTAAGTCCACTAGTCTGAAGAAAATCGTAGGTTTGTGACTGTAGACGTGGTGATATTTGACAGAAACAGAGAGATGGCAGTTTATTATTACGAGATTCTAAAAAAATGATATAGGTATTATTTATAATGCCTAAAGGTACGTACTCACTTGCGCCGCGAACCTGTGACATTGCATCAATTTAATCGAAAGGTTAAGTGTACATATATACGTGATTCGAAAAGCGAACGCGAGCGGAACACAAGCATCCTTTTGATAAAATTGATGTAACGAATCACGTTCACGGCGCAAGTGAGTACCGAGCCTTATAAGATATTGAAGGAAGAAAAAGCTTTTCATATAAGCACCTAATAGTTTTATTTCAAAGACAGTATTTAAGATTTCCTTAGAAATTATTCATACCACTAGCTGACCCACCCGTCGAACTTCGACATAATCCAGAATAAAAAAAATAATTTTGACTTATTACATGAATTAAATACAGTTTATAACATAGAAACTGAATCAAATTTAGCTAATAATTTATTTCATTATGTATATAATGATTATAGTTGATTCGGATGTGGGATGAAGTACGACGGGTCACCTCTATAGATGTGTAACTTTTAAAAAATCCAAGAGATGGCGGTGTAGTAGTTAATAAATCCCATGTGATACTTACACGTTACGATATTCTATATATTGTTGAAAGAATAGACGTCCATCAAATGCAAACTTTAGCGAATTATTATGGTAATTTAAAAATCGAACAGTATTAGTCAGTCATCAGTTGTTGATAATTCATTATTTTATAAAACTTTAAAAAGTCCATTTGGATCTACCAAAGGTATACAAAATAATGGAGTGCTCACATAATCAGAACTCTATTTAATACGTAAGGATTTGAATACGATATGGCGAGGTGGGCGCACTGAGCGTGGGTCGTACGATAAAAGTTTGTTGAAAGCGGGTGTAGGAAAGTTTGACAAACACGACATGGGTCAAACGATACCTAATAATTGTTAATTGATTCCCGGGAGTTTTAGAACATCTGATTAAAGGCCTCACCTGTTAGGAATTGCAATACGTTGATAGGAAGCCTTATGCTACATCATTTTTGGTTAAGTTCGCCTGTAACTGGAATTTTCGAACAATCAAACTACCAAAAATATTTTTCATTCATATATACATAAGTCTCTCTTCCATCAAGTATAGTGTAAAAAGTGATCAGAGATTGTTTTCCTTTAAGGTCTATCACCCACAAGGGGGGATGGCTTGAGAAGCGATCACAAGCTCCCACTTACAGCTGTTGCTGCTGGGGAAGAATATTTTTGATTTCCCACACTACAAACATGTTGGAAAAAATTGGGACTCATTAAGCGACGATATGAATGACTAAGATTTAATACACTGTAAAAAATAAAATGATTCATTTCTATGCCCCTTAAGCCGACAAGGGTTTCTGCTAGTTAAGTACCGATTTAAAATTTCTGTGTTAATAATTATTATGTTGAAGAACTCTGGATTGATACGAACAGGAATCAATTTCAAAAGTCAAAACTGTTAATTATTATTCTAGCGAAGCCCCGAACCAACTGCTGCGGTATCATTCAGGAGTGGGCAAAGCGTCAACCGCGTACCATATCGAAGTCTAATTCCTATCTGACACTGGAAAAAAATTACTCAGGCAAACTTTCGACATATATTTTTTCCAAATATACAACTGAGATCGAACCCACGTACGTCAACACAAAAGACGTTGACTGAACTGCTAGCCTGCAACCACTTCATTTAGCTCAAATTATGTAAGGAAAGTGACACCTAGAAAAATAAAATATAACATGTCATTGTGTCACATCTATAGAGAGGGCAATAATTTAGGTTAAGGATATGAAGTGTCATTATTTTTATAATTTTGTAAACTAGCTTTCTATGAATATCGAATATGAATTTGTATGATGATAAATTAATTACCTATTAACTGTGCTACTTTCTATTTTTTTATTTCATATTATAAACCTTCAGCTGACAATCTCTAATATAAATTAAAGTCGGGTTAGTGCGAACACTTATAACTCGAGATGGCTCAACAGATTCTTCCGATGTGTGATTTATTGAATTCTTCTCCACTCGAGATAACAGAATAACTAATAAAAAGTTGAAAAATGAATAAAAAATAATATAAAATATGTAATCAAAGTTTGTATGGAAAGAATTCCATGCGACGCGACGCTATCTTTGAAATAATCTAACAACACAATGATTGTCTTCTGCACCTGCGCCCTCTTATTCTTGCATACGTAATTGTCACTCTTACAGTAGCCCATTTCACTTACTCCACCGTTTCTGGCGTTTTAGATATTATTCATACAAAGTCAACCAAATTGCGCGATATAAATTATATTCTTGCGTTGATCCCGTCTGAGCTTTGAATAGGAATGAATTATGGACGTTTTAGAAATAATATTTTAATGTTATTATTATTTAGTTAGTTTATTTTTGTTTCTGGAGGCGCAGTGCACAATGAACGGGCCTACTCTGGTTAGGACCAAAGGGTCCACAGGACAACGTCTGTCAGGAAAGCTAGTAGTAAATAAAACAAAAAAAAAATAGTGAAATTGGTCCAGCCGTTCACGCGTGTTGCTGACCAAAGGAAATAGGCCTCCATGTTTATAATAGCTACAGATTTACCCATAGTTGTTACCTGTTAGGTCCAGTACTCACTTGCGCCGCGAACGTGTGATATTGCATCAATTTAATCGAAAGGCGAAGTGTATACGCGATTCTAAAAGGGAACGCGAGCGGAACGAATCCATACTTTTGATAAAATTGATGTAACGATACACGTTCGCGGCGCAAGTGAGTATCGAGCCTTATGTGTTTTGTTAAAATAAATAGGAAATAAAAAAAAAAAGATTGCCCGTGTGGATCAAAACTTTTGCTACCCCTGATTTAATTCGATATGATAATTACAAAACTGAAAATTAAATTATGTTTGTATATTCCTTTTAAATTTAACAACCTAAGTATATTCAATATAGTTTGATAGAGATTTTCACCCATCAAAACAAATTAATGTAAAACAAACTCACAACACAGATATGCGTTTGACTAATATAATATATTACCTAGGTACGTTGAGTTCATCAAATTATTTATAGATAGGTAATTATAAATATGGTTTTATAGAACGGAAGGCAACTTTGTTGAACATTATAAATAATGTAATAATAAGTGTTTATGTATTCACGTATGAAAGCGCATTTTAACAAATTAAAACTACATACGTAGTTAGCTAGAGCTCAAGCGCTTTCGTCAAACTCGCGTTGAAATTATCAAGAGAGTGCCTAAGAAATATACCTAAACTAAGAGTAATTTTAGTCAATAAGTTATTTATTTAATAAAATTCTATAAATATTCCACTGTGATAAATAAAGAAAACATGGATCACTCTCTCGAGAGTGGATTGCCACATTCCAAAGAAGAAAGAAGAAAAATAAAGAAAACATGCGGTAATATTAATTATACATACATACATACATTTTCTCTTTAAGGCACCCCGCACACCACAAGCCAGCCCGGTGGAGACCGACCCGCAGCCAACCCGACCCGCACGAAACCGCGACCTCCCAGCTCGATCAAAGCAATCAAACCAAATAGCCGGCCCCGGACAAATCAAGCCCGCCGCGAACTATCCAGAAACCAACCAGCAATGCGGGGGCCTAAGCCCCGCTCGGGAGCATAGGGAAGCATCAAGAGCTCCTCACTGCGCTTGAAGGCGCCCGAGGCTCATTGTGCCTTTTCTGACCAGTTAAGATTTAAGGACGTGTAGTGGTCAACCTCACGGTCCCGATCTGATTTTTCCTTTTCCTGCCTCTATTAATTATTATTTTAAAAGAAATCAGCTATTGTTTTGTCAAACATAAAAATACTCGTTCAATACAAACATTATTATTATGGATAATTATTGACTGATTATTTTTAGGTTTCCATACACAGGGTTACCCAGAAAGTACGACTAAGTGAAAGTCCAGAGACAGAGGAGATAGGAATATATTTTTGTTTTTTTTTTCGTAAAATTCTGACTTACAAGATGAACTTAAATGGTTTTTGAGATACCTACATAATTCTTTTTCTGTGATAGCTGAATCGTAGACCTAACGCAATACAAAAACAATTAGGTATGCGTTAATCTGATACAATAAGCAATGTCAAAAAATTACAATTTTTCGCAATTTTTGTACCTACCTATAGATATTTATATGATGTTTTGAATTTATTTTTGTTTTTGTTTTTTTTTTGAATATTTTGTTATTTGTGTAAACTTTGACGACTCCAAGTGCCTGAAGAAGCCTAGGGACGAGAGTGAATAAATAAAATAAATAAATTGGATTCTCCTCCGCTCCGGATAACATAATAAAAAAATAAAGAGTTGAAAAATGTATAAGAAATAATATAAAATATAATTTTAAAGTTAGTATGGAACGGATTTCCTGCGATGCCAACGCCATCTATTAAAAATTCTTTAACAACAAAATTATTGTTTAGCTGACAACTGTTGACATTAAAAGTGTGGGTAGATAGATGGAATTTTTTTCGAGCTTTCAGAAATGATTTTTTAACATTCAAACGTATTTTAAAAGTAGGTACATTGCATAAATTAAAAATCAATCAATCAATATTCATAGTAAGAACTAAAACAGGAAAACGTTTGTCGGGAAAGCTAGTAAATCACCAAATATATTTTATTAAGGTACCTACCTAATTTATTTTTAAATCAATTAACCACATCTTGTGAACTTGATTGGATAACATTAAATTGGATTTCAGTTTGGCCTCGTTTATTAAATACGTGTCTTAAGACAAATAATATTACATTAATAGCAACACAATATAAAATATGAAATGGAAAAAAGCAATTTATCAATGAATACTCATAATATAATATTGTACAGATAGATGATGAAAATTAATCAAAGTTGAAGAAAATAAGGTAAAACTTTTAGTTAATAGAATCTTTTATTTTTTGCAGGTGTGATATCTAAACAATAGAATATAATTAGACAGCATATTATTCGAACAAGTTTAAGAGGTTCTCAATATTAAACGTATTGTCAGGTATGTGTATACCCACATTTTTGCATTATTAGAGATTATTTCGGTTATTGTTTGAAGGTGCGGGTGTTCCGCGCCACCCCTCACCCCTCCCCGGAGCAATCAATCATGATACGTTTCGAAATAAATCCGTTTTTATTGTTTGACAGGTGTGCATCTACCCGCTAGGAGGGTGTAATATAACACACGCAGAGCCTTCCTTCTGTTTATAGGTAGACAAGTAGTATGTTTCATATCCCCACTCTGGCTGGTGTATTTATCTGGGAATGCCTACTTTATGCTCGGAAAAATCTTACAAATACCCCAGAAAATGGCGATGTACATAGTCATTTTACAAGAAATAGACATAACATCAAACCTATTAGGCACAGATTGACAAAGACATCAAACAGCTTTGTTTGTCTCAGCGTAAAGCTATTTAATCTGCTCCCGACAGATGTTAGAAATCTGAGTAACACTGAGTATGAGAGAAGGGTGAAAACATATTTGTTGGATAAATCCTTTTACTCAGTTAACGATATGCTACACGAATCAAAATGCTACGTATAGCATCGAACCCTCACACATATGTACATGAACGACGTGCCTGCTGACTATTTACATCAACAGGCACTGAATTGACATATAAATTGTATTTATTGGCATCCCCATCTTGTATTATTTCACTTTGAATTTAAATTGCTGTGCCCTTGTTTTGTCTTTGTTAATTCATTATAATTATTGATTCTTTTGACGTGAGCGTGAATGGGCCCTTTACACCCAGGCATGACTCAAATACTACATCCATTTTCTGAAAATAATAATTAGTGCCTTAATTTTGTCATGTTATGAATTTAAATTTGAGCTCCATGTTTTTCTTGTCTATTTTGTTTTATTTTATGTATTTTGACGTGAGCGTGAATGGGACCTTTACACCCAGGCATGACTCAAATAGATAGATTTTCATTACAAAGTCCTACTTGCTCGCTTACAGTCTTACCTTTTCCCCCTTATGTTATTTTTGTGAATAATTAATTATTGTATTACGATATTTTGACCATGAATTGATCTGATTTGTCTCCATCTCTATAATATATTCTTAATTTATACATCTAAAATTGTGAAAATTTTGACGTCCCCAAGTGCCTGGAATGGGTCTATGGTGGAAAATGAAATAAATAAAAAAAATAAAAAATAATACTTGATAAAGAATATATTTTTTCGTATTTATGCAAAAGGAAACATTCACAAAATGAAAACTTCTTATAAATTCAGAGAATTAGCCTACTTAAATTTTTTCCTGATTGTAATAATGAAAAAACAGTGCCTACCTATAAGTAACTACACTTTTAAATTAAACGAACATTATATTAAAAGTAACGAATTGAACGTGCATTCTTGGTAGAATTATTTGAACACTTTATTGTCCATGGATTTTTTTACTAGTTTTACGGGCTTACATTTTTATATTGTTTCATATTTGTTCCATTTAAAAATCGAACATTAGTAATGAACTGTTAGTCATTAGTTGTTATTTTTATTTTCTTAGACCAGGAGCAAAAGGAATAGAAGAACATGTATGCGGAATGTTTGGATGAAGCGAAAGAGGTTTGTTTGGATAGGAAAGGATGGAAGTCCGTACTCTCTGCCTTCCCCCTTCGGAAAACGGCGTGATGGGTAAAAAAAAAAACAAATGAAGATAGAAAGAAGAAAGTATTGACTATATTAAATCTGTGTTACACTCATTACACTATATTAAATCTGTGTTACACTCATTACACTATTTCAAAAACCTTTACCACATGATGTAGCTTAAAAGATTTGGAGGCATGGAACTGCGGTAAAGATGGAAGCATGACTCGAGCTAGCAAGTTGGTAAAAAATAGTTTCAAAAATACAAGAAAGATCGAGATGAAAGCGGACGATGGAAGCTTTTGTTCAGAAGCGGACAGGAATAAAATACGGAAAAATTTGTTTAAAAAAATTAGGGTCATTGTAAAAATTTATTATTTATTTTGTTTGAAGTGTGTTTATTTTTCCTTGTATTAAATACCCATGCTCCAGGCTGAAAACTCAAAAGCTTTTAAAAAAAACCTTGTAAATTTCACAAACGAATATATGTAGGAATAAAGGTTTTGACAACCTCGTATACAACCAATATTGTGAGAGATACATAAGTAGGTATGTTTAATAAAGAAGGATTATCAGACGAATAGATATATCAGAAAGCACTACTGACTTATTTTCGAGAATTTCAGAATGTTAAGCTCTGCGGAATATTGGAATGTAGCTTTGTTACGCTCGATAGCTATATCAGACATTTAAGGAACCTCTATGAAAACCTGTTTTGATTGTTGTTATTTGTCTATTTGACGAGAAAAAAATAATCCAAGATTAGATCTCCCCTCAGATATTATGTGTGCATAGCAAAAAATTGGGAAAAATCTATGACAATAAAATCATCAAGGTTACGTTCTCATTGCAACGTTTTCGAACGCAGTCAAAATGATAAGAGTAAAAGTAACCTCGAACTACTAGAATCTATATATTTGTGACCATTTTCATTTTTACAAAAATGCGCATACGGAGGCGGGAGGAGTATGAAATTTTGCACACTTATAAATTTTAACTTATTTTTTTTTTAAATTGAACCCTTTTTTGAGATTCTACATTTTTTGTTGTCACGATCGTATCAGATAGACCCATAATTGTTTTTGTGTCTACTATGTATACTATTCAGCTAAACTAGAAAAAAATATGCTTGTACCTCAAAAATTGGTGTCTCTGTAACCATTTATATCCTGTAGTATAGTATAAGTCAGGTTTAGACAAAAAAAAAGGACTAAAATAGTTATAACTCAAAAACTATAAAAAAATCGCTGAACGTATACCTGTATAATGTTGAGTTATTTGGATAGACCTAGGGGTGTTCTATCTCTGGACTTTCGCTTAGTCGTACTTCTTGGGACACCCTGTTTAGATCAGGAGTGACGAATACTATTTTTTTTTTAATTATGCATTACAAACACTAATGTAATGTTGTGTATTTGATACTCACACACACACACACTCCGATATATTTGACATTGACACAGACGCATATAACAAAAGTTTATATATGGTCAAACTGAGAATAGATTGATATTGTTTGTCTTTAATAAAAATAGAAAATACTTAGTACATACATTTCAAATTTGACGTATCCATGTCATTGTTTTTGAAAGAAAATGTTGAAATAGCGCTCGCACAGTCGTTGACAATAGAACCTTTAATTTTCAACCTTATAATTAAAATAAGTTATTTTCGAATTTTGAGCGCTGGTCAACCACTAGTATTTTATAAAGGAAACAAGCACGCAGTAAATTGTCTAAAATCTGGTCAACATATTGTGAAGGCATTGGTAAATAAGTAAAAAACAACACTATTAAATTAAAAAAATCATTTAAAATGATATAATTTAATGACCTAGGAATGTATGATGTATTGCTGCTTAGTAGCAATATAATAAATATATTATATTCCTTATAATAAATAGTACTTTTGACAATATCGGTGCACACAAATGTGTAACTTTTTACAAAATGGAAAATTCGGGGATTCTCACACTGAATTTTTATTGAGTCTAATATTGCTTACGTTGAATTTCACAAATGAGTAATTTTTGCGAGCAACGACGAAGACTCTGTATATTAAATGTATATGCCAACAATATAAAATATAGGCAAAGTAATTAATCTAGAAGCGTCACATCGGGATTTACGGGGAGTCAAATAACAATATAACTTAATATCGTGATTAATCACTCAATACGAACAGGAAGTCACAGCGACTACACTATATTCATTACTAGAGGGATCCTGTTACTTCATTATAGATAACTTTACTATTATAGATTTATCATACATGGTTTAGGCGATCTCTATACAAAACTATAAAAAATATTATCTCCAGAAAACCTTGGTACCATAATTTGAAGTTGACCCGTCCTCAAATCGTTAACATTTGCCGGATGCGTTTTGGTCACCATAGGCTGAACAGTCATTTGTTCATAATCAATCTAGTCGACAGTCCATATTGCGAGTGCGAGCTGGATCTGGAGAACTTGGACCATGTGTTCTTTAACTGTCCTTTAAGAGACAGGTACGAGTTGTACAATAGAATGAATATTCAACTCCCTTTCAATATGACCCATCCCTTGTCCACTCCTTCGAAGAGCATATACAAACATATTTTGGTGTACATAGAGAAAAATATGATTTTATTATAGATAGTTTTTTTTTATATTAAATTTTTTTTCTCTTTCTCTAACTATTTTCATTTCCCGTCTGTGAAGTCTTACTTTGCTGCCAGTTGGCACAAAGAGTAGGTACCTTCATACCTATGATTTTATTTTGTCAATGCATGTCGTATTCATTTTTTTCTTTTTGAAAATAGTGAAGATGCTCATAAAACAACACTACTTGGCCTCTAGACCCTTATCTCAAATAAACTCTGCGAACGACATCACATTAGGGGCTGAATTATCTCTGACTTAGATAGGTACTGATTTAAAAATCCATAAAGTCTGTCCTTCCTCGGAATTTTTGGCATTCCAGTTTTTACCACGTATATTGAATGCCAAATGCCTGATCGATCTCCGCTCTACCATAATTTCCAAAAATTTTATTTGTTTTTGTTGTAGATTTTTTTTTGTTTTTTTTTTTTTTTTTTGGACAGTATTGTGAGCTCATAACTTCATTCCTATAGTTTTATACGATTGTTATTCACAATGATGAACCCAAGTGTTCTGTAAAGGACCTACGGGACATGTTCATAAATAAAAAAAAAAATGAATATATTTCCCAGTTGTCAAAATATCAGCTGGATTTTCAAGTTAACAAGTTATTCAGATTGACTGACAACCATTGTATTCAAATTACTTAAAAAAAAAAAAAATTTGTTTGTTTGTTAGTTGTTATTAAGAAACTTGAAAAGGCAAAACGCTTGCGTATAATGGTTGGTGTTTTCATGATATTATGATTGTTTGTGGCTGGGGTAAATCGCGCCTAATTAAATGTGTCATTAGGGAAGGCACCTCCATGTAGATGAGATGGTACAATAATTTCACGTTACATAATAGAAAATAATAATATTAATATATTCTCCGCCGTGGAAGGGAAATACACGCGACATACAAGTTGCTAGAATAACGTTGTTCCGAACTATATCAGTAGGTAATTAGTGTATTGTTTGTCAAAATATCTGCGATATAGATCCACACTGTCTTACGTCTGAATCAAGGAAATGCTATCTGGAATGAAGGCGATAGATCTTTATATATAAAATGTCATTGTATAGAGGAGGTACTAGAGAAAAGCTTTTAAACCATGAACGAGATTCAATTATCAACAGTTACTCTTAGAACATTGCTTCAATACTGCAGATTATTATTGGAGGACTGATGATTCTATGCTTTTGTCATGATTAGTTTTAATTATGTCTAGATTCTTGTGACCATTTTTCATTCTAACAATTCATTAGATACTAATTGTTGGAATCATTAGTTATTACATTTCGTTAAGATCTAGGTAGTTCTGAAAAATGGTTACAAGAATCTAGACATAATTAGAAGATTGTGCACCAACAAAGCCAATAGGCAATAAAGATGAGGCATTAATATAAATTGATATATTCTTATCCTGGCGCCAAGTACATGACAGCATTCGCATCAGTCTTTAAATTTGGTTGCTCTCTTGGTCTCAATAATTTCAAACTTTTATCTCTCTATCTCATTAATTATTAAATATCTACTTGTTGTATACATTAGATTTTTCGACACGTTGAACAATTGAACATATCGAGAATTCTCATGATTAGGACTTTCAGAGACTCAAACATTACCACCTAATGGCGAACGGTGTTAACCGTAAACCGATCACACTAATTTTCTGTTTCCCTACGGATACGCCGCTACTATAAAGTCAGTTCATAACATTGTCAATATTATTGTTTCCGTAGTAACAAAAAACATTGTCATATAATTTTGAAAGACGCCGTCTTGTCAGACGACGGACCGTTCCCTAGGAACCCAGTGCATAAGCCAGCCTTCGAAATAACAGTAGAAGACGGTCGTAAGCCCGTAGTGGTTTGTTCCATTAAAAAATCGAACATCAGTTATGAATTGTCAGAATCATTAGTTGAGACATATTCGTTATGATTTGTTTTGTTTATGTTATTCAGTAGTTTGGGTAGGTAGTTATTATTGGTCTATAGCGGAATCTACAAGATATAGAGACCAACACTTAGGTCCTGTAACAGGTTAGTATTTTAGGTTGTAACAACGGAAGGAATATAAAGAAAATATCTAAAAACTGTCATTTTAGCACTTTCCTGTATAAAGGACTTCAATTATTTATACCTAAATCTTATTTGTGCATATTATCTGACAAGCAAGCCATTTGCTTGCGCTGCTTTTTTGCCACTTTTAAGTTTTGTCTAACGATTAACTATTTTGTCCGCCATTCACGGTTACTCCAAATGGATTTCATCCATTGTGACAGAAAATAAGTTTGAGTTTTTTTTTCACTCATTATAACGAAATTTCACTATGTTAACCTACAAGCATTTTGCGATGATTTATTAAATAAATTTAAAAAAAACAAAAATAAGTGTAGGTACCGTAAATTTTCAGAATTGGAACTCAAGCCGGGAAGCAAAATCATGATTTTTACCTTCAGATTACATTTAAAGAGTTCAGCTTTTTCCACCATTGCGATGAAGGAAATAGACTTGGCCGAGACCTGTGTTAAATATACGGAATGAAAGCTGGTCGATCTGCACTGATCTTTCTCCGATCATCCGGAGCTAATAACATTGTGCCAATGCCATCTACCGAGGAATACCAGAAGCAACAGTTTGACACACCTTGATTCAGAACTTCACTATAGAACGCATTCATATTCGAAGAAGAGCTTTGCGAATATTTCCACAGAGGACAACAACAATAATTATTCTTGCGTTTTCTATTTGACCTTTGAACTCTCCAGACCCTATAAAACCCAAGACAAATAGGTATTTCCTCGCCGTTTAGTTCCTCGCAGTTCACCTTGCTACCTAGTTTTAATCTTGTACCTAGTTATTAAGTTTTATTATTGACAAATTAATTATTATTTTATCTGTAAAATAAAAGTGCAATATTCATCGCGAGTTTTAATTAATGCAAACAAAAGTTTTCTTTCTTAAGACATTGGTGAGTAACCAAACATGGATATTATTTGCATCCTCTGAGACATTATTACTCTTTCTTAATTCACATCATCTTGCAAAGCATAAGAGCTCTCGTGAGTACTTCATTTTCTATTCATATGTTCCAAACAGGCAAGATTCCCCATACATGGCGAGGACCTCTAGACCAGCCTCACCCCATAACATGTATGTATTTTATATCTCAAACTAATGCCATTTTCTCTTAAAAAATACTTTGTTATGAAAACAATTATATATTTTATTTATTTAATCTCATAAAAACACGTTTAAGCACCTGCGTATTTAATTCAATATAAATCAATATAAATAATAAACTTGATTATCAGCACAATAAAATCGTTTTTATCCATAATTTGACAAACAGGCTACGTACGTAGATATAAAACGGGTATAAAATTGACGTGACATACGATATCATTGAACGGAGCTCAATCACTAAATTCAAAACGATAATAATAACAATAATAACAAACTGCGAGGGAGAGGGCGGGGGAAAATGGAGTCATCCAAGGGTGGGGGTGAGGTCTGGCAGGGCTCAGTAAACGGTTGATTAAATTTTGATATTCGACATACAATAATTCCAGGCTGATTAATAATATTATTGGAATCGCGAGTATGTACTCGTATATTCTAATGTATTATAATTATTTGAACCTCGGTCTACCTGAGATGTCACCCTAATGAATTGTTTCTAAATTGAATTAGATCTGCTGTGCTATAATATTATGACGTCTCTATCACCTCACCTAATCCATGTAGTTTTCCCACTGGACTGAGTGTCCGATCATATTCTGTCGAGCCATTTATGTATGTATGTATTCAATTCATATCTGATTATGCTTTAGCTGAATTGAACAGATTACCAGTCTACCTAACGACATACGTTTTCATAAAGTAAAATTGTAAATGAAAACGTGAACTTAAGAAAATAGTTGGTACCTAGTATGTACTATCCAAATATTGATTATTATTCTGAAATGACAAACAGACAATTGTTATTGAGACTTTTGATATTTCTATATTTTATCCATCACATTAATTGCGTAACTAATGGCAACTGATTTAATTCAAAGCAAGAGCTTTTATTTTTTAATGACATAAAGACGATTGATTGCCTCGTATCCAATAGTTGTAACGTCTTTCGACACTCTTCTATTCTGAGTGCATTTTATCCAACACAGCAATAATAATTATTGTATTACTACAGGCAAACGCGATCTCAAGCTAATCGATTTTGGTTGTAGAGCTTTTATGATTTAGATGAGTCAAAGTGCTTTAATTAACATTTTTTTTCCTTAGCCTTAGAGTACGATAAATATTTTTTTCCCCCTTGTTGTTTTGATAGGTTTTGTTTTATTATATATGACGACTTTCGTACGTAGAGCGTACGTCGAGAGTTTGAATCCTGATGCCGATCATTTCCACTTTCCCAACGCAAGCATTGCTTTGTGTGATAGATGTCGAAAGTGTATTTGTGTTCACTTCGGGTGAGCCCAGAAATGCACGGAAAATATTTCACTTGGGGTGAGAGATACTAAACGACAAACGAACATAATCGATTTATATATTTTTTGATAATTTGACAATGTAGGTATGTTGTTATGAATGAAGGTAAAAAATAAATCAATATATTGACCAGCATTGTTTCCGCTGTCTAGGAATATTTTTCTTATTAATAAAAAGTCTGGGTAGAAATTTCACCCATTATAAAAAAAAACATAATATTTTTTATCATATTCATAAATATTTCGTTAACATTGTGGGATGCTATTAAAAAAAAGGTCACAAAATATTTTTTTATGAAATAGGTAGGCAGTTAATTTTTTTATACTTTATCGTGGTGAAATCTATAATAAGTACATACATTTATCTGGATTAAGAAATATAGTCAGGGGATTTTTTAGGATATGAGAAACTTAAATTTTTTTTAATTAATTTTAATCGAGGAGAGGCTCTCAGACAGTCTTTCAAGAAAACGAGGTAGAGGAAATGGAGAATTGATATAGAGGAAACAAAAGCTGAATACGCAAAGAACCTGTAGCCCTAGTTTTCGATGATCGAATGTAGAAACGATCATCGAAAGAGTTTCGAAAAATTTTCATACTAAAATGATCGAATGATTCGATCGTTTGATTTTAGAACACTATTTGCACGCTAATAAGCACTTATTTGCGTGCAATTAGCTTTCGATAAAACTTGAGAATTATTTAGAACGTTGAAAAGAAAGGTGTACAAAGACGTGGTCGACCGAGGTTGGCATGGAGCGTGGAACACATCATTTCCATCCTCCAGTAAGACCACACCAGAAAAAAGAGAAAAAAGAGAGGTTGTATTAGAAATGGTATGTCATAAAAGAGTGGAGGACCGTTCTTTCTACCTATCCCTTTGAAAAAAAAATATTGTGAAAGAAAGTAGTTTAAAAGTCACCCAAAGTCAACGGTTGATCCCAAAAATCTTTCACAATGATTAATTCTAAGCCAGTGCTGTGTGGCTTGGTTCTCTTCACCACTTTGGCCGCGAATTTCAGGCCTGAAACCAGGAACAATTATTGTCACCCACCCACAGAACAACAAACCTACAAACAAAACTAATTGGTTCATTCTGAAGTAACTTGCTAATGTGCCGCTCTCACCGGTGCGAACGTAAATCGGAGCGATCGTCAAATTGAATTATTTCCTAGTAGGAACATAATCGCAGCACCTACTGTACAACAAAGTGTTATTTTGTTATTCATTTTCCGAATGAGAGTACTGAGCTGGTATTGTATTGTCATTATGAGTTGTGCGTGCGAGTATTTAATGTGTACCTATAATAAACAGTGCGTTTGTGGATTGTTTAATTCGAATCAAATGTACTATTGGGGAAGTTTTAACCCCCCTTTTTTATATTCATTCTGCATGAATTGTCTATTATCTTGTCGCTGTCATAAGATCGCTCTTGTTCGCGATGTCTTTTCAACATAATCTTGATCTGTCACTTTTTTCCTGGTTGTTTTGTAAGAACTATCATCGACGGTCAGTGTACTCCTATTCAGCATTTTTATCAGCCATATACATAATGTACTCGTAAATTGTACACTATGTACACGTGCAGCTATGTATTTGGAGTGACTGAAATATGTGCAGTTCACAAATGCTTGGGATGGGCATCTGTCTGTCAAAAGTCCCAAAATCTGGAGAAGTAACCTTCAAGAATGTGAACATTTCTTTAAATTCAAAACATTTAGTGTGTGTTCTAATGGGAAGTTTTCTGGGGAGCTTCCGACAATACACACTAGGTGGCAGAACTTCTAATCAGGTCTATTGTCAAATTCAGTGCTGCCAATGTAGAGATGTTTTTATTCCTTTTTCTGCCACTAGAGGCGCCCTCGCTAACCCGGTCTATGGTAAATGTCAAATTAACGTTTATAATTTCAATATCTACATATATAATATTAATACGTGAAGGAAAAAGCAATGGTAAAAATAACAAAAATACAGTCTCAAACTGACAAATCTCCGAACGTATTTATGTTTTAATAACCAGCTGTCATATTATTATAATATTTAGATGAGAAGCGCTGCTACCCAGTATAATATTATTATATTATCTATGCTGCTACCTACCAAATGGCCGTAAATCGGCCCCGTTGGCCACACTGAATTTGACAATAGACCGGATTAGCTAGGGCGCCCCTAGCGGCACACAAGGGAAGAAAAACTTCCCATTGGAAAGCTTTCGCTCGTCGGGCGGCGTAATAATAATATATTTTCAAACGCGGACGGACCGTTCAAATTCATAACATTGTAGGTATCATTGCTCGACGCTCGGACGCGCGATCACTTTTCAATTAGGACAGGGCCTTATAGTATTTTTATTGATTTTGCCCATCATATTGGTACAAATAAACCAATTATTGTTAATTGTGTGAAATTGAACACTAAAAACACAATAACAGGATTTTCCCTTATGTGGACCCTATCATCAATTTATAGGTCTCCCGTATGGAACTTAATACTAAATTGTAAAAATTAAAATCCTGGAATGTTCTGGTTAAATTTAAGTTAAAAAATATGAAAACCAGATTTTTTCTTAAAATGGAATAATTAACTTAATATCGATTTGTATGTTTGAACAGTAATTGAGTTAAATTCAAATATTTCTATAGATAATTTGGTGGGGTTAATAATCTCCCCTCCAGACATACTACGGTTAGTAACATAATTAATTTATGTATGTATGTAAATGACTGTAAATTCGTAGGCAGTAATTTTGTATGTAAGTTTCTACACCAGCGCCACCAATAGGGAAATCTTATAATTATTATAAATAATAATGACGTTATCTCATAAAATAATGTCAAACTACATGCAGATAGGCAGGGGGTAGGGAGGTATTGTTTGTTTTAATCGGATGATGTTTCCTGCAAATGTGGATACGAACAAACTGGAGCTGATTATAATCAAAGACTCATGATTGTTAAATTATAAATATTATGCAAAATTTTATCACGTAAAAAGTGGTCTGATTTTCAAAACAGCGAATTGGTTTTACTCTGCATTATTCACATTTTATAATCCTTTTAATTTTCTGCTGGGATTGTCGGTCCCTCAGGATGCTCTCGACCACTGCCAAATTCTGCATCTTATTAAAACAAATGATCGAGAAGAATACTAATAATCACTTTTATACTCCATCTCCGACTGACCTTTATTTGTTGGATTCCTAAATTCTTCGTGTTATTATGCCGTTCATATATAAGCCTTTCGATTCTGGGCAGCTCTAAAATGTTTCCAGTTCAGTTTTGTTCACTCTTTTCAAACCAGCCATTTCTCGATACCACAATATCAACTCAATTTTTATCATTTTCCGATGTAGTAAAGCATGTTAGTTTTTCTTGTCCTCAATAATATACCTACTTTAACTTAACAGTTCATTCTCCCTTAAATGCAGAATTTCTAGATCGTCAAGTTTTTTTCATTATTGAGACATTGACATTAATATTTTCTACATTATTTCTTATGGAGTATGAAATTCTAATCACGAAATATGAGAAGTTTCATTATGTAGGTATAAGTTTCATTATAATATACGCAATAATATACGCAAGTCGAAGAAACCACTCAATTCGTATATTATACGAATTGAGTGGTTTCTTCGACTTGCGTAAATTATATCTACTTCAAAATTTGAAATTCATTAAAAGAAAGCCAGAATTGTTTGTTGGCTCAACTAATCACAGATCAAGTGCCAGACTGGGAAACGTGTATACTTTGCCTTCTTGTAGAACTAGACAGAGACTTCGACACCCGGCTTATGTGGCACCCAAACTGTATAACAGTGTGCCCGATGATATCAGAAGCGTGAGAAGTATGGCAGCTTTCAAGAGACACGTCAAGCTTTGGCTCGCTGATGTTGATATATCTTCTTTTTTGTTATAAAATTCCTGTGATATTCCCATTGCTCTGGTCTGCTTAGAGATTGTTTATTTATTTGATGATTTTGCTGGTTTTTCCTCCATTATTTCTTATTTTATTTGTTCGGCAGTTCTTGCACCACCCCATTGCAGGGGCTGCTGGTTTTTTGTCTATGACTCTGCTGATATCTCTGGGTGTGGGGCTATTCTGATCCATGATATTTTTTTATTTTTGATTTTCTCGTTTATAAAGTCTCCCATCTATGGATTGTTTTATTTTGTTTTAGCAAATCTATTGCAAAGTATTTGGACTTCGACCTTGTAAAGTATATTTTAATGTTAGAGTATTATGGTGTGTATGTTTTTCTCCTTACTTAATAATTGTGGTGACTTTTATTACCTTGTCCACGCTGACTAGACTGGTCAGTTTTGTATGTTTTTTTTTGTATGTTTTTTTTTAAATATATTTATTTTATGATTTTGGTTTGTTTATATATGTATTTTTTTTTTTTTAATACAATTTATGCAATTTATCTATAGCTATGCGGATTCATTATTAATCTGCTTTTTTAATATTCATTGTTGCTATTTAATCTTAAGGAAAGAGAACTTTTTTTTTATTTTTTTTATTTACCTATTTATTATTATAAATTCTGTATACTATTCTTGCGCATTTAAAGGCTTTATTTTAACTTGATTTGCCAATTGATTGAATATCTTGTAAATTGACTGGAGCATAATTGTGATTTGGGATTCTTCTTTTGCGTATCTGTGTACTATTGAGTTGCAGGAGCGCCTGAGGATCTTTTTGTAAAAATATTATACTTTGTTTACGGGCATTTGGATACGGATCTTTTTGTAAAAATATTATACTTTGTTTACGGGCATTTGCCTAGTGGGATTTCGATTTATAAACTAAAATTTGTATGAACATGATTCTATGTATCTGTGTTTTTTTTTATCGAAATAAAGAATATATTATTATTATTATTATTATTATTAATTATAACAAAAAAGGTTTATTGTTAGTTGGGTGAGTTTACAGGAGCTAATTTACATGTAAATGTGATGTGAGTAATGCCAGGTGGAGTTGTTTCTCGCAACCTGCAACTAAACTAGACAAAAGTAATTCCCATCTCGAGGGTAAGTGAGTCAATTAGTGCGTCATAGGAACGAAGCGTCTCTATAAATTTGGCGAAACTATCTGCCCCAACCCTCGTTCTTCTGCCTCAGCCGGAAACTTGATTAAAATCTTGATAGAAGCTAATTTATAGATGCTATTCCTTATGGCAATAGCTGGCAGCTACCAACTATTTCCAAGAACACACAACGAATTTACATAATGTACAGACAAATCAACATTATTTTGGGACTCAAACTGAGCTCTATATTGTTACCTAATTTTCTAAATATTCATAGCTCATGGTTAAATATGGTTGCTGGGTATCAGGATGATTAAAGGAAAAATAAGTAGAATCACAGTTTGCGATAGACGGGTATTCTTGTCTAGGACTAGGAAGGAGAGCCGAAAGGCGAATAAATCACATATTTATGAATAAGCAATCGATCTATGAACATTGAACACTCATTTTAGCACTACTTGCCGATTCGAAAAGACGAATAGAAACTAAATTATAATAATCAAGTGCAAGTTTTGTATGAAAATTAATTAGTTAAAACATTATGTAAATTTGATGAACAAATTGCCTACTTAAAATAGCAAAAGGTACTCGAAATCTTTAAAAAGTCAAATTGACCTGGGAGTTATGTATGTTGTGTCGGTTTCAAAATTAAGACTCCATTGAAATTCCGAATATCAAAGACATCACCAGATTAATGACTCTAAAAATTCATTACTGATATTCGATTTTTGAATGGAACAAACCACCACGGGCTTACGACCGTCTTCTACTGTTGTTTCGAAGGCTGGCTTAGTGTGATCACTTTACGTTAACAACGTTCGCCATTAGGTGGTAATGTTTGAGTCTCCGAAACTCCTAATCATGAGAATTCTCGACATGTTCAACATGTCGAAAAATCCCATGTATGCAACTAATCTACCTTCTGACTTTTGCAACATATTATTCTTAATGACTCATTATTAAAATGTTTATTGGTAACCGACCTGATTAACTCAAGAGTTCCTCAGACATTAATAATTGGTACAAGTTGGTGCGATTTCTAGACCATATTATACTAGAATAATATAGGTAGCGTATTCAGTAATTATTTAAGCACAATCTGTCCCGGGGAGTATTCCAATCCACTCCAATCAGATTTATGGCAACCTTTCGGGGTGCCAGCACACCCCCATCTATCATGATAATATTTTACGATGAAAATTTGTATGTTTGTTCCAGAAATGTAATAACCCTAGGTGTAATAACATCGCCCTGATAACATCCTGCACTAGTTCGAAAATAAATTGGAAATTTTATACTTAAACCGCAAACTATCACAGATTCAAGCTGTCTATAGTAAAGTTTTGTTATTTCTATAAACTTAAAGGGAGGATTCAGGATCTTTGTAACAGAACTGTGTTTTGACAGGAATAAAATTAAAGATCTTAGTCGGTAAATATTTAAGGATATTAGTGAATGCCGAAAAGTAAAGACTCCCAAGGATGCATGAGTAATTGGGTGATTGAATATTGTTTTCGTCCATATTATATTGTACTTTATCATAACTGTTGTCTGTTCATGCGTTACAAATAAATAAATAAAAATAAAATTATGCTTTGGTCTTCTAAATGAGAGCGAAGCAAGTTTGTGTACCTACCTACCTACGCTTTCCGCGCATCTTTGTCAACTTTTGGCCACGTTAAAGAGATTTTCTGTTTGACAATAAAAAACTTTAGAATGCCGTCTAATGTAAGAGTTATTTCAAAAGTCGTAAATTGGCTTCCTTCCCCTCGGTCCTGCGCGAAATTAAAGACTTCCGTTTCTTTGTGCCCGAGGCCCCGCGGGTCTGGCGGCGGCAGTTGTGGATGAGTTCTGGAATGATCAGCACGAAGTGGAAATTAGTTACCAAGAAGTCATTCATTATGTTTTCGAAAAAGACAATAAATGAAGGAATGAATTTACATACATAAATAATGCACATCTCGTATATATAGAGTTACATGGTTACCGTAGACGGTATGAACCACGGACGTCTTAAACCGACAGTTAAGTCCTATGAGAAAAATGTAATAGGTATCTATAATTATTAAGTGGTGCATGGGTAGGATGTCAACTTATTAAATATAGGGAGATGATTCAAACATTACTTAATTAATATATATTTTTTTAAATTTCTTTGAAGATTATCAAAAGATATGGGATTTTGTAAAAAATGAATGGTTGGTAGACTAGCGATAACGACGCCAGGGTTCATACTGTTTCGTGCGGAGAAAGTGGGTTCGATCCCAGGTGCCGACCATCTTCCTCTTTCACGACACAAGCCCCTAAGTAGCTTACAATTTGAGTGAGCACAGATTCATTTTTATTATAAAAAAATGCATAACTAGGGCCAACCACATATTATGTATGATTCTAAGCGTAAAAAATGATGGTGAAGATACCTACCTACGTAAAGTTACGCTAGATCTTGCGCAATGTTAATTGTTTCCTCAGCTATGCTTCGAAGGAGCGGAACACAGTGTGAGAGGGTCTTTCTCGTCTTCGTGACCCTGATGGGAGGAAGAACAGCGCTCTCCTCGGCCAACTGTCATTCCGCATCCTTAACAAATGCCCCAGCCAAGTCCATCTCCTCTCCACAATGGTAGAGGTGATGGGCGCACGCTGGGTGCGCCAGCATACAGCGTCGGATCATTGTAAAATAATAATTAGAAGTAAGACTAATTGAAAATGTAACAACCTCATGCATTTTAATTCTGAATTCTTTGCCTTCTATGGAGCTTTTATTGTACAGTGGTAAAGTAAGTAAGAAGACAAGAGGTGATGTAATGAGGTGAGCTCGCAGATGTGAGAAGAGGGAGTAGCTACCTACACCTATTGTTGTTTGTCGCGAGCGTGTTTCGATTGTTTTAATTATTGTTTTTGTTGAAGAGCGGATCAGTGCTCCTACAAATAAATAACATTCACAAAGTTCCACTCGCCTCTCACCCATAATTATATTATTCTCATCTTGTTCTAACGCGCGTTTTACGCCGAGACTACTTTAAGCAAAAAAAGGACAATGACATTGGAAATCAGTGTGAAAATCACTCACTTGTCTGCTTAAGCAGACAAAATAAAGTTTACTTACGTACCTAATTCCCTTCTCGTTCGCAAAATTATTGGGCGATTTTCTTCTGGATATTTTGTAATACCTTATACAGGGTATTTTCACAGAAATTTACACAGATTTATATCGAAAGCCGTCATAATATTGAAATATTTTAATTGCTACAAAAAAAGGGTTTCAGTAATGGACTATGTTGTTATTAATTCTATCTACTATTAAAAAAATATCAAAGATATTCCAGGATAGTAGAAAATCGCCAATCTAAGCAAAACTCCCCAATATCAATGATTTACAAATTAATAAAATTCGACTAGGTATGCTACAAACATAGGGAAAAAAGAAGAACTTTGCAGTTGAGTAAACCAATAGAAACGTTATTAAAATTATTCGGAAAAATCAGGATGCTATAAGACGGATCTGTGTTAAAAAAAATAGGGTAATGTGTGAAGCCCAAAATTCTGTCAGAAATAGAAAATGGTATAATTATTGTAGTCAAATGCAAAGAGTGGATAATAGAAGAGTCCATTAGGCAGCATTTCACCATAAAATCGACCTTTCGAAAGACCTCCTCAATGATGGATGAACGAGTGGGGATCGATATCTCAAGAGGACGAGTTCTAGATGAAACAGGTCATCAAGACCTTAAGGAAGATGAGGAAGTGGAACGTGAACAGACAACAAAAAATGGGAGTGGGGAAAATATAGAGATGTTTGGCGCAAAATATTTCAGATAAACAGCGAACTTGGGGGGGTATTCGTTGAGGTGTAAACTGTTGTATAATTTCAAACAACAAAAGCTCCAGCGAACGAGTGAGTGAGTAACAGATGTGCAGAGGCTTCCCCGCGCCACTGTTTGCTCTCACAACAACAATACCGTAATGAGTTCTGCAAAGTTTAAATGTTGAAATAACAGCCCGGCTAATAGCTTCTCCGATACCAGCTCTTACAACACACACTGCACAGTGCACACAGGTGGAGGCAGACTTCACTCAACAGTGTAGGTTTAGTTCGGATGAGACGTATCGATAAGGTCGGCGACAAGCTGACTTTTATGATACGACACACTCAATCTACTTTCAAAATAGTCACGTTGAATAAAACTTCCCAATACCACTAACGTAAGGAACTGAGATTTACTCTTTGTATTCTCTTTACCTATGCGTTTACTTCTGGTCAAGAAGTCGTTGTGATTTCTGAACGATGTTTTTTTACTTGAATTTTCTACCTGACTGAATAAAAATTGCTTAAGGCAATAAAATATTCACACATTAATACTTCGTTGAATAAAACCTATTAAGTATAATAAATGTTCTCGAAATACACGAAATGAGACTAACAAAAAAAAACGCGCAGATCCAGCAATGGAATATTTTCTTTATTATTGCGCTTTTTAAGTGTGTACAAATTTTTTTTACTTCCTACTTAGTTTTCTTACTCCACAACATTCTCAATTATTTGAGCATTTCAATAAAATTGTTTTTTCCTCACCATCATGCACTATTATGGAGTTGGCATATTTAAAAAATAAAAAATATGCTGTATTATGAAAAGTTATCTGAAACTCATACACCTACCTCCAAAAATTCTCGGCAGAATTTGTGTACCTAATATTGTAAAGGAGAGTAATATAAACGTCAAAATGGAGTTCTTTTTTTGGTAGCCACGTTTGAACCTACCAGCGACATGTGTAGTATGTAAAATATGATTATAATCTAAGGATTATAGCATTTGATACAGTTATTGAGATAGAGGAAAAAAAAACAAAAAAAAAAACGAATTACGTACTACGAAACACGAAATGAAGACGTTTTATGGATGTCGTGTGCCTGGATATGAAGGCAATAAAGGGCGTAGCGCGGGTTCCACTGTACTTACCACATAAACAGGCGGGTAATGGCCGGGAAAATGTTGTAGAACGAAACATCATAATAATATCGTAAACTGGGGCGTAAAAGTGTGTGGAGAAAAAAAAACCTTCCGTTTTCCATTTTGACGTTCATTTTTTATGAAGGTCCTTCGGGCCGGAGAGCGGTACGGGCTGTTAAGCATTGATTAAATGATGGACTTCGGTTCCACATGAATATTTCGGACCGACATCAAACTCTGCATAATTCGGACATCATCTTTATAACGCTGTACATAATTATTATTGTAAGAGTAGAATATAAATGCGAAGCCGATATCCTATACGTAAGTTTCCACGTTGCTCTCATATTAGTTTGAGTTGAGAACAGATATTATTCCAGGAATGAAAAGAAACGTGAAACAAAAGATATCCGAAAAACAAAAAACCTCGGTTTGTTACAAATGGTATCCAGAATTGTTGTTTATATATAGAAGGTAGGTAGGTACGAGCGAGATAGATTATATTATTTAGATATGTTTTGCGGTTTCATGCTTTGTATATTTTTTGTTCTGTAGAGGGTTGCGGGCAAACGCGGTATTACGGCCATATATGAAAACTTTCCCGGCTTTGATGCCACACAATCAACTCTCCAGTACTTCCTTTAGCGACTAAATAGTAATTATTGTTTAAATAAGATTGTAAATGATTCTAAATTGTAATAATTATTGCTATCGATAAGTGAAGACGCGATGCCACACAATCATGATGCCACACAATCAACTCTCCAGTACTTCCTTTAGCGACTAAATAGTAATTATTGTTTAAATAAGATTGTAAATGATTCTAAATTGTAATAATTATTGCTATCGATAAGTGAAGACGCGATTAATTCGTTCATGAATGACGTTAACATTTTATCAGAAAGCTTTTTTTTATATTATAAACACACTACAAAATAATCAATCTGAAAATCTATTAAGTTGTTTTTAGTTAATTCTGATTTGTTCTGAGTCACACCGACCGCTCGGTTATCTTCGGAACTGAAAATCAAAAATAATTATTGATAAAGTTCAGGGAAGCGTTTTATAATGACTCGAAGCATTCAGCGCGGGCGTGAGCGTCAGTTTCATACATTTCAGCTGTCAGCACTTATGTTTCGCTTGCGACCAGCGAGACTCTCTAACTAACCAAACATTACGGTTTTGTTGTTGTTTTCGGTTTATTCTGATATTGAACACTATGGATGACGTTTGTGTTTTCAAAATGGTGGTAAACTTTCAAATCCTCAAATTGTCATTAGAAACTACATAAATTTAAACACCTTGTGCAAATGTGGTGGTTGGTAGTCCAGTGGTATCAATCGGCGGCTTTTGTACGTACGTACAGCATCTTGGAGGTCGTGAGTTCGAATCCTGCGGGCCACCGACGATCTCCCCTTTCACGATACAAGCCTTTGTTTAGTGTGAAATAATGATGTCAAAAGTATATTTTGTGTACAATTCGAGTGAGCACAGTATAATTTTTTCATATGAACAAAAGAACAGTATTGTTTGTTTATAAATTACTTAAGTAGTTCATAAAATGTATTGTATTGTATAGAAACAAGATTCGTACCAATGTACAAACGTGTAGGCATACAAAAGCTTAGATTACTATTAATTACTATTGTATGATATCATGTTTTTTCTATTATATTTTTTATTCACAGTGTAGCTAGCTATTACGTATATTTCCTGATTCACGTTCTTGTTCGGGCCAGAAGAGAGTTACGGCAAGCTGTAGATACATAAAAAATGACAATCCGGAAATTTTCACGCACATTCGTATGATACTCGGTAAGTGTGCGTGTAATGATATTTGTGTGAGTGTGTCGACTCTGGAGTAAGATAATACTGATGTATCAGCGCTAGGGTGACCATCATAACATAGAACCAAAACCAAAAATATAAAAAAAAAATCATCATGAAAATAGTTTTTTCTTAGCAATCCGATGAAGGTTGTATGTAATGGAAATGTGTACACCGTCACCTGGAGCCTAAGTCAGATGGATCAAAACGGCTGTCTATAGTTGGCGCTTCAACGTAAACAACTGTCAAATTTATTTCAGAACTTGAAACAGTTTTCGTAATGTCACGACGTCACGTTAGAGATAATAATATCATCACCGAAACGTTAACGGCCTATCTCGGCTCCTCATATTGTGTTCCATACTTATGTGTTTGACTTTTTCATCTTTCTTTACTTCGCTATCTGATTGCTTTATGATACAGCAACCAGCAAAATTAACTGACCAAGCTTTTTCTGTACTTCTATCTTGGCGTAAGTTTTCCTATTTTCTAATTCTGCCTTAACTTCTATGTATGGTCAGAAGCGAAGAAATCCCAAAATATTCGGTTTAAAGTAGTATTTTTTTTTGCTTTAAAATATGTAAAACCGGTGTTAGATTCTGTTTTATTCAAGTCGTTTTGCTTTACCGTGTGCTTGTACAAGCAATACCTACACGAGTATAATGAAAGATTTCTATTTGGAGTCAAAGTTTTACACGAGTTTAATGAAAGAGTTCTATTTCAGTTATAATAAAAGAGTTTTATTTAGAGTCAAGAAGGTTCTTAGAATTTTATAAATCAAAGTAATTAGAATTTCGGAAAATATGTGAAAACAAATTAGAGGTATTATTTTCATTTCAAATTTACAGTAAAATTAAACCGAAACATGGCCGAGAATTTTTGATCAACAAAACTGATTCTCGTAAGTCAAAACCAAACAACACAAATGTATGTCTGAATAACAATTATTTTCATATTCAAATGATTTCTCAGAAATGTTTCAAATAATATTGTAGCTAAATAAAAATCTTTGTTGTTTAAATACCTACCTAATTGTAAATTAATTTTCATAAAATTAACTAAATGAACTTAACGTGATTAATTTTATAGAAGAGGGAGTTACTCTTTCACCACTTTCGTATTTTTCAATATTATTTTTTTTATTTAATTTTTAATATTAGGTATTGTACCTACCTATTTTTTTAAAATTAGACACGTGGAAATATGTTTCCGTATTAGTATCATTATTATTTCCGTATCGTATTTTCAATCAAATCTCTTTATTGAATTTTAAAAAGTTTAGCTACATTTTTGGTACATTCATAGGATATAAAATGAATCTGGCTTTACAAGTTATTATCCTTAGATTAGCTGATGACCAGCCCCCGTAGACAAATTAAAATTGTCGTTCGACTACAAACGAAAATTTCGCCAATGCATAGTGCGAAAAAATTAACTGTCCACTGGAACATATAAACAATTAATAATAATACTTGGACAACTTTTATGGCGCCGTTTAGTGAAACATCTTCACCTCAAGGGCACCTCACATAAAAAGTAAAGAGTAATAATCACCCATTAGGTTCGTCAAAACATAGTAAAATAACAAAAATTGCAATAATCCCACAAGGTTCGTCATAATATTGTAAAATATGTGAAATCATCATAGATACTTGTAAACAGTCAATTGGATTGGAAGAATGCAAATTTAATACAAAACATCAGTAAGACATCCGAAAAAATGGGTCTTTAAGAGTTATTAAACAATAATTGTTAATAATTATTATTTAAACCAAACATTTACACTTGTCAAAAAAATACATAAAAAGTGGCCAGTTAATTTTCTTCCTACTCTTCATTGTCGAAGAATTCGTTTGTAGTCGATCGCCAAATGAAATTTGTCTAGGGTTGCCTACTGGTTGACGTCGCATCAACAACGCCTCACAGAATAATTTGCCGGCGGAACTCAAGAGCGCAGCTACGCTTGCGATCTTTCGTGTGAAATGTCGTGAATATCTAAAGAGTAGTGATAAGCATAGATTAGTAATGTGAATGTTGTAGAAATGTGACGTCTAAATCTGTATAATATAAGTGGAATAATATTGTTATTTTTAAGTTATAAAATATGTAATTTTTGTAACTTCATAATCTAAATAAAAAAAAAAATAAAAAAATAAGCCTATACCTACATAGCTATGCTGGAGATACCTGTTATTGGAGCATTGGAGATTCTATGTGTTTCTATCATGCTTTTTTGTTTTGTTCAGTGTTCTGTTGGTGTCTCTATTAATTAAGTAAATAAATAAAATTACGATCATTTTAAGAGGCAGGATAACTCTTTATAAGAAAACGAACTTGTTGGTTTTTTCTATTTTCCTCGAAATTATTAGATAGATATTAAATAAATAATCTACATAAATAATCTTTATTACTGATGATAAGTACAATATGGTGATAAAACATTCGGACAGTAGAAAGAGCGGACTCGGATCCCGAAGGATCTCTTCCACCCAATGCATACATATTTTTTTCACTAATTCAAACTATCATAAACTTTTTTGCGAATTTTTCAAAATGATAATAAGCCAAATTGTAAACGTTTGCGAGTATATTATGTAAGTAAACATTCGCACAAAATATGAATTTCTACCAATAGCGACGCGATCATACAAGCGGATTCATTATAAAATCTTAATTTTTCCATACTTTCAGAAACAAGGTTTTTAAGTATCAACGAAAAAGATAAATTACTTTAGAACCATCTAAAACTAGTAATTGTTTTGTTTTACGAGTGCAATACATTCTCGGTATAACAACTTTTCCAACTGTCGATTTGTTGAAGAGAAATTATTTCTCGAGACAGATCGGCAGTATCAAGCCAAGATACGTGAGATTTGTATGGCCAGGTCTAGATTTTAAACGGTTTTTTAAACTTTGACGACAAAAAACACCAACTTAGAGGCTTTGCAGCATATAATTATGTTCCATAGATGGATTTACTCAGAATTCGGAGGAGAACATTTAGTGTGTCTGTGTGTGTGTCTGTGTGTGTGCCCCCCCCCCTTATAACTTTTGATTCGCTTGATGCAGTGATCCTAAAATTTCAGAAAATATTTAATACTTTAAGCCTACAAAACTTGTATACTCAGAATTTTTAAATTTTCTTTCAGTCAGGGATAATCAACCTTTGAATTTTTACATAATTTTTTCGTATATCTCGAAAAATATAAAAGCTAGAACACTAAAAATGTGTATGTGTATAGAAAAATACAATATCTCAAACAAAATTTAATGAAAAAGTTCCAGGGTTTCTCAAACTTTTTTTATAAAGAAAAATATTTTTTTTCTGACAAATTTAAGAGTTTCAGTGCCTATATTTCAGAATTTAATAAAAATATCGAAAAACGCCAAAACACATCAACTAGATAATTTAATTTTCTATAAAAAAAAATACATTATAACAGTACATCTCAAACTTTTCTTAACAATTTTTGTAAAAATTTAATTTATTGACGATATTGTTTCATACAATAAACATACCGACTCAGGCCATCGACAGTTGGATCTCACGTTTACATGCAACTAGTTTGTTAGTAATGAGAATATTTTTTATGACTATGGTTATGTGTATATTAAAAGATAAATTGGCGTTTTAAAGGGCGCATTGAGGTTAAAAAAGACTTTTTAGAAAAGCATAATTATTTCACATTTTACTGAATTTTCCTTCATATCAATACCGAGAATATATTTTTAAATTGTGTACAACATAATATAAAGTTTTAAATCGTCGCCAATGATCAATTTTTCAAAAATAAAAAAGAAAGAATGGACACAGTACACGAGGTACATAGATCGGTAGAAGAATAATATTATAACATAGAGATTCTTTTGCTAGAACAATAATAAAAATAATTCTTTCTTATGTTTTATGTCTTTGCAGTGGCGTGCGAGGGGCCCGTGGAATGATATTCTGTCGCGGTGATGTTACACCAAACCCCTTCTGTGATCGATTTTTTTTTACACAAAAAAGATTAAATGTTCAAACGGAGCGCGTGTTGTATATTTTACATATTATTATCTCTCTACGCCATTAATAATAAAAAAAAATACGATTTTTCAGTTGAACATTTTTTTAGGGAGAATTTGAAAAAAAAAACTCTTGTAAGAAATATTTACATTATTATTTCAAGATAAATCGAGAGAAATTTAATATTATAATGGATTTTCTTACAATTTAGGTATCTCTTCAAAGCTTAAATATCCGTTGTATCATCTTTTTTTTTCAATTTCTGCTACATATTCATACCTATAAGTACCTACATTATGTTGCGGACTGAAATTTTATCCATTTTTCTTGGAACAATTTTTTGAAATCTATTTTTATTTGATACTAGCTTTCCCGACAGACGATGTCCTGTGGTTCTAGCCCGAAGTGACCCGTTAATATGTACATGATGTGCACTGCGCCCCCGTTAAACAATACAAAATTAATAAAATTCACTAACTGATGAATAACTGATTCACTAACTGATGAAAAAAATTGTGGAAAAGTTAAAAAAAAATTTTATTTGATCTTTATTTTTTAATACAAAATTAATTATATTGAATTAAACTAATAAAATAATAACATTAAACTATTTCTGAAACATCTCTATTTCATTCGTATTCAAAGCTCTGGCGGGAACAACTTGAGAAAAATGCGCTCGCGCACACACCCTACCTCGCCTATTACCAACACGAATATGCCCGATAATATTGTTGACTTTGTATGAAAATTTTCTAAAACTATCGAAACTGTGCGGTGGAGTAAGTGGGATGGGCTACTGTAAGAGCGTATGCTAGAATGAGAGGGAACTACCCGCGATGTCGTGGGCGCGTTCCAGTAACCTTTCCATACAAACTTAAATATTGTATTTTACATCATTTGTTATCCATTTTATTAGTTATTCTGTTATCCGGAGCGGAGAAGAATCCAATAAATCAAACATCAGAAGAATCTGTTGAGCCAATCTCGAGTTATAAGTGTTCGCACTAACCCGACTTTAATTTTTATAGTAGTTGGCAATGGATAAAAATAATAACATTTTTCATTTTTTTTTTTGCAAAATGTCTAATAGAAGAATAAATTGCTCAGATATATAAAATTGTAACGAAATCAGAGAACTGTGGGGCTAGTACGAGTTTCATTGAAAGCTAATTGCACGTAAATAAGCGCTTATTAGCGTGCAAAATAGTGTTCTAAAATCAATCGATCGAGCCGTTCGATCATTTTGTTATGAACATTTTTCGTAACTCTTTCGATGATCGTTTCGATATTCGATCATCGAAAACTTATACTAGGGCTACTGTGACACATCAGTTGACGAATGACTAACTGAAATTCAGGCGGTTGGTAAGTTCCTTCAGTAAAAAGTAACCGAAATTTGACAAACGGATGTTTATAAGATCGGGCCTTAATCTTAAGCTGCTTTCAGTTTTCATATATATTTATTGTTACTCTAAAGGGCGTCAGACACCCTGACACAGCTGCAGTCTTATCTATTTGAAAACCAATATTTTCTAGTGTATTTTCGAACTTATTATTATTAGTTCAGCACGTTGAATAGTCACCAAATCTTCAGTTTGCTCCCACTTCTGATGCAGTGATAAGGTACTCGATATCTATGTTACATCATTACCGGCATTGTTCCTTAGGACATGTGAAGAGGGTCGTCTACTTACTAGGGACTTACGTGTGTAACACTATCACAACGCTAGGGTAGTTTAGTTGTCGTCACATACCTACTTAATCTTATAATATAAACGTTTCTGTCACTGACTCACTGCCTGACTGATGTCATTAACGCTGGTTGTTCCTGTGTTTCCCACAAGATGGCGCAACTAAAGAGAAATTTTGTTATATTAATGTGGCTGACAGCAACATATTATTATGACTGGTGGCTGAGCACATTCGAGGTCTTTATGTGGAGAAAAACAATTTTACGGATTATTTAAAGACTCACATGCGAATTCAGCCATAAGAAAGCAAAGTTTGCATGAAAAAGTTTACCAAATCAGGGAACTAACGCAAAAAGTTTAATTGATCAAATAATTAAACACCCCAATGTATTGGGAAACAATCTCAACAGACAATGAGTCTATCAGATCTTGGACAACAGAGCTGACGGCTTACAACCTCCTAGGTCAGGTTAAAAGCGCTTTCTATTACTTACTAGTAAACTTTCGCTGTTCTCTGTTGCCAATTGTCATTTCGTCAATAAAGTTTCAACGAAATGAAAATTGGCAACAGAGAACAGCGAATGTTTCCTAGGAAAAGAAAGTGCTTTTCTTGACCTAGGAGGTTGTTCAAAGCCATTTGAATGCAAAGTTTGTTATAAAAAGTTCAAGTTGTTTTATGAGTTTTCATAGAGAGTTCAATCAACCAAGTGTTTTAAAGTCTCACATACCTACCTATTATGTATGCAGATACAGTCATCGTACAGAATTTACGTAATGGCGCTATACCTATAGACGTTTCATAAAAAAAATCTGTTACTTAACGCCAGCTTTAATGTCCTGAAAATTCAGTATAAGGGTAGCCACTGGTGAAGATATTTAAATCATCCAAATCCTTGAGCCTTGTTTCTATAGAATAAGTAGGTATACGACAAATGAGATTCTTATTAAAAACTTTTTAAGGCAAACACACACATTGGTAACATAATAACCATCTTGAAATATATTACGATGTGCTTATGTGATTGAAGTTCTCGTAAAAATCCGAATTGATTTTTTGGCAAGGCCCAAATTGAAGAAGAATAATATTTTTACGAATAAAGATACATTTTATTTTAATACAATTGGGTATCGCAATCTGTTTCGATTTGTACGAAATTTATTGGTAAAAAAATAAATTAAATTCTTTCAATGAATGTTCAAAAGCTGATGTAGTTTAAAAACATAATAAATTGTTCTTCCTTATTGATTTTATCGCTTAATTAATTGAGAAATTTCTATCTTTCCAATATCTTTTGACTGAACCACGTCTACCCAGTCAGCTAGTTCTCAAATCTTATATATAAAAATGGAGAGCTATTTCCCGATGTCATCGCATCACGCCTAAACGGCTGCACCGATTTCGCTAATTATTTTTTCATTGTCTAGGCTTTTATCAGGAGAATGTCCTTTTCGAAGAAATAAAATAAGAAAAATGCATGGAAAATTATAGAAAACTTTACGTAAACAACCCTATTAGTACTTTTTACCTTAATTTTTATTCCAATTTTGAAAATTTGACAGAAATTGTCAATTGGTGCGATTGACAGAATGCGGATGGAATATACATGGTTAAAAACAGACGCATCGTTCGGAATCAAATTGGTCAAATGATAATTAATTCATCACCATACAAATTCGATTTCAATATTCATAGTTAGGAACACAGGAAAACTTCTGTTGGGAGAGCTAGTTTTAAATAAAAATGCTTACATAGTCTTCATACAAAAAAGTTAATATATAACATTTCAACAGTATGATATTCCCTACGTATTAAATTTGTTTGGGAAGCGTTACAGACAGTGTTTATTTTTGTTTCATAATAAAAACTATTGGATCCAAAATACAATATTGTTTTCATTTTATACACAAAATAAACAAACTTCAATAAAAATTCGTTATCTGAAATATTAATTGAAATTTTATGAGTCTACCTAGCACCTACTTGGTTGGTAGGTACTAAGTAGACTCATAAATTATATACCTATGCTGTGTTGAGGTGATTGGTTGCCTGTATTACTATTATGTAAGCGAATAGCCATTCTCCATTGTGTTGCCCATTCTCCTGTATGGGTGTGAGTCCTGGCACCTGACTTTGGCCCAGGCACAAAAAGTATCTGCATTCGAAACGATGTGCCTCAGGAGAATTTTGGTTATAAGATGCTACCACCGCATCACAAACAACGCTATACGCCGGCGCACCCAGCGTGAGCCCATCACCTTTAACTATTATGTGGATGAGATGGACTTGGCTGGGACATGTGTTAAGGATGCTGAATGACAGTTGGCCGAGGAGAGCGCTGTTCTTCCTCCCATCAGGGTCCCGAGGACGAGGAAGACCCTCTCACACTGTATTCCGCTCCTTCGAAGCAGAGCTGAGGAATCTGGACATGGTGTGGGAGGTAAGAAACCTTCCTTCCATGATATTTGGAGCGCAATGGAGAGCTCTTGTTGCCTCCGTATGCCCCTATGTGGGGTCTTAAGGGAGTTTGGATTTGGAAGCGAATGGCCAACAAAAAATGCACCCATGTGCCTGTTTTTTTCTATCCACACTCCTTAAATTTATTTCAATTTTTTTTATCTTTGGCTGTTTCTTTTACTTCTGAACTGGCTGAAGAAGGTACCTACTTCTTTAAAGATTCGATTAAATTTTAAAATGTTCTTACCTCGATTTTTGGTATTCTTTCTGCGTGTGGATAAATATGTATCTTCTTACCTGCAAACAAAATAAAATTTACTTTAATTTTCTTTCTTAAAAATACAAATACCAACCTCTTTATTTGACGAAAAGTGTTAGGAAATCAGGCATTTATGCCTTGCAAAATGCATCCGCCAGGGATAGAGGATTTTTTCAAATAAGAGAATTTCTAAGCTTCCAAATAAATTAAAAACAGGTTTTAGGAAGGTTTTCATCCAAATTTCTCTTATCCTTTAATGATATTTATAATTTTTGCAACAATATACCTAACTATGTAAATGTGATTCAAGTGCCAAGGTGGCTATAACAAAACAAATTTAACTGAAATCGATAAAATTTACAAAGGGAATTAAGTATGCTTCGTTACGCATTTGTGGGTGAGTTTGACATCAAAAAGTTTATTCTTTCAATAAAAACCATTTATCACCCCCACGTAAACAAACGTGCCCTTTGACATAGAACCCGCAGCCAGGTGTCAGTAAAGAAAAAAAAGCAACAATATAAAAATTCATATAGCGCCCACGAGGGGCGGAGGAATAAAGAATGAAGTGTCAAAAACATATTTTTTTATATACGTATAGGCAAGTATTTTTGTGGATATTAAGTATTTTTATTTTTTAATTCAATCGAGGATGTTAATAAAAGAATGACTTGATCTACAACGTTTGTATGATTATTTAGCTTGGTAGGTAAATAAGCAATAAAGCGAAAGTAATAAGCTATGTTGAAATGTAAGCCAATATGAAATGTTTTTTATTCCCATGTAAAAAAAAAAGAGTTGAGTACCTAACTAAAAAAGTATAGCGAATCCGAGAAATGGAATAGTCCTAATACATACCTACATAGGTAGGCGCACGCCATTTGTTCCGTGAACCGAAATTCTTTTATTCTTTGTTGAAATATTTTAAAACAAAAGAATAATGAAACAAAATATGACGAGATGAAATCTCTGTAAGAATTTTTCCGTTTTATCTTTTGAGTAATTATTTGCTTCTGAAATGACATAATAATTGTTGAATATAAAACGTTAGTAAGTGCCTATACATTTAATAATACTTTCTGACTTTCCCTTAGATACAGCCTGTAAATAAATGTTTCCTCGGTGCCTTTCTTTAAAAATGTCCGTGTCAATAGAAAGTCGTCAAGTATTGATGAATAATTTTCGGTTCAAATAAGCCCCAAACGTGTGCCTTAGCCTTTCAGACAAAAGAAGGTTTTTTTTTTGTAGAATTGAACTTGTGTCAATATCCTTTTACGTCAAATAAGACACCCAGATGAGAGAATGACACTCACAGAAGAACTGTGATTTTTCACTCTACCTGCTATTTTACTGAAATTATAGAATCTGGCAAGTAAAGTAGGTACCTTTATAAACTATTTCTTCTATATTTTTAGGGCTTATTATAAAACAGCTTCATAACATTTTTCATGTTTTTTCTTTATTTGGTTATCGGTTTCGGCTACCAGCCATCATCGGACCAAACTTAAAACAGACTATAAAAAAACACAAAAAAAAAAACAGTTAAAAAATAGTTTATTTTTTAAAAGATAAAAAAATACCTTTATAAAGATATCCAATAAATTTTTGGCAAAATGTATTTATTTCAATATCCTATTTTAAACGTTTTTAAGTTAAATGCTTTTCGATTTGTTGTAACAGTACCTACTCTTGACATTGTACCTATAGGTACAATAATTGACTCAAGAAGTCTTCCATTTAACAACTCTTTACACGTTAAGTAATTAAACATACATACATTTTAAAACTTACTAAATGGGTATATATTTTAAGTGGGTGAAAGGTACTCATATGATTTATTAATTATTGTCCTTGAAAAGGAAAATATAGATCTATACCTACTGGGCTTATTCTTGTGGCATGACAATGAACAAAAAAAAACACAGATGAAAACCCCATTATTAGTATTTTTGTTAAAAAAAAAAAAGAAAAATAAATGAAAGAAATTTAAGATTAAAGTAATATAATGGTACAGTCGCTAAATTCACATTTATTTAAATGACAATAAAATCACGCCCATTCAGACAATCTTGGAGAGCAAAAATAAAAGGAGGCGAAAAACAACGTAAGCGCTTTATGACGTTTGTCAGGTCCCCCCTTCCCCGCACGCTCGCAACCCCCTAATCTCTTTTGTATCAAGTATTTTTTGTGTTTTATTCAAACCCAGTAATGGTATTTACGATTTTTTGTGAGAGCCGAGGAGATTCTTCTGTTTGCATTTGTTCAATTGGAGACGGAACCGAAACAAAACGAATACGACGAAGCCGCGTGATTGAAAGCCTCGCGAAACCGCCTGAACAAACCCGACAGCCTGAAACACAAAAAAAACATTCTTACTTTTTTCTTAAAACAAGTTGATTTTGCTTTCAGTTTTTTTTTTCACTAAATTGAGGCATCACACTTTATAAGAGGGTTTTGTATTGAGATAATTACCTACACTAAAAGCAGTTGATTTAACGATGAAATGAATGGTCTTAAGATGAATGTCAATAAGACAAAGGTGCTTGTTTTTGAAAGAGAAGATTTAAGAACGCAATGTTGTGTGAAAGTGATGCCTTTTGTTCACACGTACCGAGTAAACGGGCGAGACAGTGCACTCGGCCGAATACTCGCTGCGTCTAAACCTTAAGGCGAGTGCAAGGCCATAAGGTTTAAATGCTCATCACTCTCTCGGACGAGTAACATTTTACTGTCTCGCCCGTTTACTCGGCACGTGTGACCAAAGCATGAATGATAAGAACTTGGAACAAGTGGATGAGTATGTCTTTTTAGGTAGTCTATTTAACAGAGATGGAAGGTGTGAAAAGGAGATTGAAAGAAGGAAACTGGCTGGTAGAAGGGTTGGCGGTGCCCTTAGAACTCTAATGAGAAGAGAACGTATCTTTTAAATCCAAACAGTTTATGCACAATGCAATCCTGATATCATCCATGATGTATGTGAGTGAAACATGGACATGGGCGAAAAATCTGGAAGTTGGAATAAATGCTGTGGAAATGAGATCACTGCGTAGGTATGCGGAAAGAGACTGATTGATAAGGTGAGGAATGATAATATTAGAAAGGAATGTGGAATGGATGTTAGCGTAGTGACTAGAATGAAAGTGAATAAATTTAGGTGGTTTGGGTATGTAGAGAGAATGACCAAAAGGATATTATGTTAATCTGAAATAATGGGCGCAACCAAACGAGGCCGACCTCGAATGACATGGTTCGACCATATTGGTGCCGTCTTACAGGAGGGCCAAGCTAGGAGCAAAGGGAATAGAAGAGCATGTATGCGGAATGTTATGCGTTTGGAGGAAGCGAAAGAGGTTTGTTTGGATAGGAAAGAATGGAAGTTCGTACTGTCTGACTACCCCCTTCGGAAAAAGGCGTGATGGGTTAAAAAAAATTGCAACATTATTTCCATTACAAAAGTCTTATTCAAAGTTCGCTAAAAATATAAACTACAAACAACAATGATCACTGATCAGCTTTGACTCACTAACAATAATTAGACCTCTTTAGAACAACATTTTAGAGAATGCTCCCATCCTCCATCACCTTACCGTGGCCAGCATGACTGGTGGTTGGAGCTCATTCATAATTATGTTCCCTCCAAGAATAACACTGTCAGAGGCAACCCCCTCCCTCCTGGGTTGTTTACCATGGACAAGGGGATTATGTCACCCGAATTACCGAACGCTTTCTCTTTCAGCCTAACCAACAGGTAGACCCACTTAAGGTTTATAAATAATTTTTTACTTTCACCTCTTTGGCCCTTTGCAAAGTAAGATATTTTAATTAAATACAGGAATGAATATACATACATGAAGGTAGATTTGTTTTACAAATACCCTCATATTTTTTAAGTTATTCTCAGGATGACTTCCCCTCCTATTTTTCTACTATTTTCAAAGATTCAGCGATCTGCTTCTACCTTAATTTATCATTGAAAGGTCTTTTTTGAGAGTTTTTTTCCGCTTAAAGGCCTCATTCCATTATCATCTTAGTTGCCGTATCCATTATATCATCTTTATATATTTTTTTTTTTTAACAATATAAAAAAAGAAAATCACTAGCTAATACATAATATACGAATTCATTTCCCGACTAGACAAAAGTTTGATGCCATCAAATTATTACTATATTGTAAGTTCTTGTCCTGGAAAACGCATGGATCTTGTTGTTTTCTCTAAAGGAAAATTCAGTAGGAAAATTATAATATAAACCTTTTATTTTTGCTACGAACGTTACCAAAAGAACGTTTAAAAATAGTAACTCCGATTTATATTGTTGAACGCGTTTTGGCGGCACACTGTGAATCTGTTCTACAACTTTTCTGATCTCTGAGTTCCTGAATTTCCCTAAACTATAAAATATTCTTAAATTCGTTTGAATTGTGTCGTGAGTTTGGGAACTTCCTATTTAAATCAAGATATGAATGGAATTCCCTAGTGTAAAAATGTGCTGTTATTGGTGTGTACATAATAATATGTAAATACCATTTCATATAGTGAAGATTCCGCTGCCTGTAATTTCAGTGAATTGATCTGAATTCTTATACGCCGGGAAGGAGAATTAATATTGTTATAGGTCAAATGAATTTCCCTGTTGGGAAGAGGATGGCAAACGAATTGAAAAGAAAACTCGGAGGCCAAAAACCTGATGTGTGAACACACCAAGACACTCGGTGCTGGAATTTGGAGAGGGCGTCGGGGAGTATGGGATAAAACGTGCCAACGAGGTATTAAAGGTTTAATTGGAATTTTAGAAGTTCATGTAGAGAAGCGCGGAGTCCCAGTAATAATATTGTACGTGTATGTGCGCGCGCGGAGGTATGCGGAAACGTTGAAAGTTTTCATTAAGTTTCTGCCTGTTCGGTGCTCCGTGTGGTTGGGTTGGTTTACTGAAAGATCACCACAAATGCGGAAAACAGGATTTTAATTACATAACGATTCTTGTACAATATTTACATACTGTTATTATTAATCAGATAGACGGGAGGGCTCCGATATTACATCACATCGTTATTATTAACTAGCGCCGCTCCCCGATTCATTTCGGCCGTTAAATTAGAACCGAGCTACGTGGTGCCCCGAGGGCCCCTTGCTTAACGAAATGTTTTGTTTACATATTCTATAATCATCATTTTTGAAAAGGAAGTTACGTATAATAAAACTGTTAGAACCAGGAAGGAAGGTTGTATATTTTTGACGAGCTAACGAAATATAAAATAATTAGGAAGTTATCTACCTTGCGTTCCCCAAGTGGAGCACATGGTTGCCACAAATTCCCTCCAAGCAGTAGGTATGCATTATTTTAAATCAAAACAAATGCCTTTGAAAAGTCCCGTTTTGATCTCTGGACGCCCTGAGTTGCAGCAAAAGTTCAAAACCTAATTATTGATAAATTCATGATACACGCAGGTCATTACGAAGTCAATATTTGCGAATTAAATTTGCGTGGATTTTGGACTAAAAGGTTCGCTCTCGTTACGGTATTTTTCTTGAATACGTTAGCCTCGTGTATTTTTGTTTTTTTTTATCCAGGGACATGATACAACTAGGAAACGAACCTCAAGGACAAGAACATCAAGTTATTTAGGTTTAGCTGCTAGTCAGCTTTCCCAGAGGAATATGCAGGAGAAACAATAATATGCTGGCCGGTATAATCAAAAAAGAAAAAGATGATTTTTTTACCTGCTCTCTGAATTCTACATAAATTCAATAAAAGATGCACCACTTATAGTCCTTTGCTTAAAGAATCTAAATTTTATTGACATATTTTTCCTTAATAATGAAAGCTGTTCCTTTAAATAATTATATGCATAATCCAAATCATAATAAAATTAAATTAGTCTTACAAATAAAAATCAATTAATTAGTTATCGTGGACAAGAAAGCACAATAATAAATTACCTATTGTTAGTTTGATTAAAGCAAAAGGTCTTCGAAATATTGCTCATTCACGTTCGTAACGGATTTTTGTTTGTCAAAAACTTTTCACGCTGAATTGGATCGAACTGGGAGGGGCTGAACTTTTCGACGGAGAAGAGGGAAATTAGTCAAAAAATAACGAGGCCTGACAACAGATCAAAATATGAAGGGAAAACTTATTTTGATAAATTGATAAGCATTCATTATGAATTAACTAGGAGAAGCTCTAGGGAGGGAAACACCCAAATCGAACATCGATTTTTTATTTTTTTTTATTTTGAGTAATAAAAAAATATTTGCTGTAATTCAAAATAGGTACCTACAGTTTGGAAGTTGTTCAAATAATATTGAAACAAGAATAAGGGCATTCTTCTTCTTCTCACGGCTATTTCAGTCGATAACTTCCCTGTCATGATTCCGGTATCCAACTGAATTTCAGCATCAGGATATAGAATTGAAAGGCAATATTCAGAAGAGGATATACTCCAATTTAGGCTCTACGCTGATTTTAAATAACATCTGATTCCCTTTAATCCCTCTATAGAATGTCACTTAGGTATTTATTAGCAATGCTGTTAGTTTTTCCACAAACACATATTATTGTTAAAACGTGCCGTTATTAATATGTGTTTTAATATGTACACTATAGCTGACCCAACATAATGTAAACAATGTCATAATATGAGTTTTGAATACGATTGAGATAATGGTAAGTTATTATCATTTTATCAATCTTATTTCGTGCGATGCGTCTGTTTTAAACTATATTTGCAGCGCGCATTCTGTGAATTGCACCAACTATCAAACAACTGACAGTTGTGTAAAAATACAAAAGGTTTCATTAGAAAAGTAAATGTCGTTATGTTTTTTTTTAAATATTCTTTTAATATTTCATTTGTTTCGCGCAACCTTCTGAATACTTAATCCTGAGAATGGCAAACACAACAAAAAGAAAACTAGGGAAATTGGTCCTGAAGTTCACGCTTGATCCCGTGACCAAGGTAAATGTACATTAGTGTGGGCCGATTTCCTTTTTTCCCTCTATTGCTAACGTAATAGTTATATTTTAGTGCTAAATGTTGTTTTAAATACGTATGCATAATATTTTTCAATTCGAAAGATATCTTCTGTCTCCGAATTGAGCTCAAAGTTTCAAGAAATTGTTAAATTTGTCCTATTTTGAAGCAGGTATAAAGAAAGTAAAAATATGTTTTACATAATATTTTTTAAGATAGTATGCCATAAAAATGATGGAATAATCAGTTCTGTATGATATAAAGCATAAAAATGCAATTTTGACGTCAACAAATTACATAGAGTGCCGCGAAAAAACCAGAGAAAAACTCATGGAATGAGAAAAGGGTTAAAAATACCAGTATTGTATTTTGATGGCCGTTTTCTTTTCAAAAAGCAAAATTTCATTTAATCTTTTACTTGTCGTCTGAAGTGATGAAAAAAAGTGTAGGTTAATGCCGGAAAACATGATTGAATAATTAGTTTGCAGGAGAAAATACTAATAAAACCATTAGAATGAATTTTTAGCTTATTGCAAACCACAAGTAAACCCAATTGAATGAGTCGCCGGTAATCTAGAAAAAAAAATACGACAAGTAACAATTATTTAGGTTTTTGTATAATATGTTGATATTGCTTTCTCAAATCATCATTCGCATTCTGACCAAATCGGAAAACGACTGGAAAAGTAAAAAAAAAAAACAATTGATATGTTCCAGGTGATTACAACAGAAATTACTATTTTATCATTTCAAGATATACGAAAAGATCAATTATATTTATTCCAAATTGGCGCAGTCATACTAACAGAAACATGTTCTAACGATTTAAGTAACTGAGCTCTAGGAAAAATATTCCATGTTAGATCGCTAAACGAAGCTAATAGGATTCTGCGACTGCGATTCTTTCATAAAGTTTGATGACCTTAACTTATCTTTATTGTTAATGTTTGTGCATCAAGTTACCTCGCAACTGATCCCGTTACCTATGGAAGTTTAATTTCTTATCCACATATTTATCAGATGATCAAATCTGTTATATAAACTGTAGGTAATTACTAAAAGAAAAATTTATCTCGCTCAAAATACACCATGTAGTAAGAGAATGAACCGCTCGCCGGATAGTGAAAGCTCGAACCACCCGAAAACACCCATTTTTGATCCTTGAAGTACTGAAAGTAAGTTTTGAAGCATCCTTTTACAAGAACTACGTTATAAACAGACAGCAAAATGTAACAGAAACACTAATCGACAAGTATCCGACGAAGATCTTACGGCATTCATTACATACAATGGCGATGATGAATAAATACAGTTTCCTGAATTTTCCTTGTCATATCCAAGGAATTTGACGATCTGTGAAATTGTCAAAGAAGCCTCACCAACTTTACGGAGAAATTTATCAAGAAAAGATTATGTAAAAGCTTAGAAAGCAACGAGTAAAAAAGATATCAAACCCAATTTATCAAAAACAATCACTGCAAAATAACATAATTTCATATACTTGCTTTACATAAAAAAATTTAAAGTTTTATTTATTATTTTTGTGTAATTCAATAAATAGAAGTATGTACTCGAATTATCTGTGGTTTAATAAAATAAAATGAATAAAGAAACAAGGCCGAAATCATTTTACATGATTATTATAAAAATATCAGTTAGTATGGGATATTTTCGTCCCATACAAAACTTCAAGGTCGATTCGGAGACAGAAGATATTATTTTTTTGTCATGAAATTTTGTAGATAGCTATAATACATCATAAGGCAACAAAATATTACTTTTACATTAATATTAGAAGCACTTTTTTAACTTCCATACTAGAACGGCCCAGCCTAATGTACATAGATGTATTATGAATGTTCGTACCTAGTCATAAAAGCAAACATTTCTCTTGGCAGATTCGTTTATTTTTTTCTATATTATCCAGTTTTTGAAAAGCGGATTGAATTTCGCACATCAGTCACGACAACTTTAATGCCATGCCGTGCGCAGTGCCTCAAGCTTGCGAGAGAGCTGCCGTCTGACCTGCCGCCAGAGATTCGGTAAGGATAATTGGATATTCTGGAAAAGTTGTAGACAAAGAAAATTTGGAGGCGAGCCAAGAAGGAAGCGCGACCCAATATAAGCGCATAACTGCTACATTCTGTAACAGATGCTTTTCTTTTGGGTCAGAACCTAAACGGGGAGAGTTTTAGCGAAGTTCATTATAACTGAACTCCCTAGTTTCTGTTCTGTTTTGGCGGCGTTTAAGACTCGATCGCTGTGAATTGTGAAACCGTTTCTCAATATTTTTTATTTTCTTTTTTTTTTATTTCAATTATCGTCCATTGACCATCACTAGGTACTTAGACTCGTCAGAGGTAGAACAATAAAAAAGCACATTCATGAAAATACAAATTGGAGCAAGTATAACAAAAAAGGACATGTGGGCATAATGGCACATACCTATACCTTCTTATATCCGTGTTATTGCCCGCGAGTGGTCATTAACACTTCGTCATATTAGTGATCAAGCGTGACAACAGCTACGGGCCTAACTTTAACATATCTAAAAGTCCAACAATTGGAACAAGTCAATAAAAGAGTTAATCCGTGATGATTGGGAACTTACATCTCAGTCATCATTATTTCGTCAATAATTGTATAAAATGCCTTATCCAACAAATACAATTTCACCCCTCTCCGAAAATTCACCGAATTTAAGGCCCTTGAGTTATCAAGCAACTTATTAAACAGGCGAACGCTAAGACACAGGAAGCTTTTATCAAGCTTGGCGAGTCTGTGCTCAATTGGTCTTATTTTTTCCTTTTCACGTGTATCACATCCATGGAAATCCCGGTTCAGAGGAGTGGAGCACTTCGTTGAGAATCTTATCATTTTGTATCAATAGTAGTTACTAATGACAGAATTTGTATTCAAATACTTTTTCGTCTCAAGAAAATCAATTTAATCATAACCTAGATTGTACATGTATTATGTAGGTATGTATTGTATGTGTTCATTGCTTTTATCAGTTGTTGAAGATTTTTTTGGGCGTCAAAAATGATTCTTTTACACACATGTTCTCAGAAGTCTGCAGATAATACTTTTGTTAACAAAGAGCGCTTTTGGCATTGTTTTCTTTATCCTTAAATCATGAGTTGATCTATTGATGTGAACTAAATTAAATAAAAAACAGATAAAAATTCAATTTTCTGTATTATTTTTTTTTCAGATATTTAGTTTGATAAAATTCAAAATTGTTTAAAACTTATAACAAATAGGTACATGGGTATGTATGTACATAAAAATACAACACATAATTAGCAAAATTTGCTAATACAATAATTGCTAATAATGACTAATGTTTGATTTTTAAATGGAACAAACTACTATGGGCTTACGACCGTCTTCTAATGTTATTTCGAAGGGTGGCTTTGTGTGATCACTTTACGTCAACAACGTTCGCTATTAGGTGGTAATGTTTGTCTCCGAAATGTCTCCTATATTATATCTGTTCATACTACATTGGATTTCATACATTACCCTTGATTTAAATATCGTAGAATAATACCTTTGACAAACTTTCGATGATTTTGAAGTCATCTCTAAAGTTACCCATAACTACTTGAGAAAAAAATAATATTTTAATAACATTGATTAATTGACATTCGCTTTTGAAAGTTGGCGCGTCGCGACGCAGCATCGTGGCGCTTTTGAAAAATATCGATAAGGGGAGGGTATGTTGAAAAAGGTAAACGTTTAGTCAAGCTTTGTTTTAGAGGGAATAGGTGGGTCCCTGCCGACGTGTCACTACAACACTCGGGATCACAAAAAAGTTTAAGCAACGGGATAAATACTAAGAAATGGTGACTCGTTACCATAGAGTAATAAAAGCGTTCAACGTAAAATTATCTACATTCAGAAAATAACTATTTACTTTGTTCTTTTTATGTTAAATAATAAATAAATAACTCTCTCTGACTCTGTGACGAAACAGCACGCCTCGGCCTTCGAGTCAATGCCAGTAAAACGGAGCTCATGGCGAATAATGCCTGCCCCGATAAACAGCTACCGATAACCATCGATGGTCACCAGGTGTCCCGGGTGGATAAATTTAAGTACCTGGGAGCAACCATTACCACCACTGGTGAGCTCCCGAAACGTATCGGTATGGCAAGTGGCGCTTTCAACAACATGACCAAGATATGGAAGGCGTCGGCGTTTAGTGTCGAGACAAATAATTGTAAACTGTTTGATGCGTGTGTGTTGCCCATTCTCCTGTATGGGTGTGAGTCCTGGCACCTGACCAAAGCCCAGGCACAAAAAGTCTCAGCTTTCGAAATGATGTGCCTCAGGAGAATTTTGGGTGGAAATGGATCACGGATGACGCTATACGCTGGCGTACCCAGCGTGAGCCCATCACTTCTATCATCATGGAGAGGAGATGGACTTGGCTGGGACATGTGTTGAGGATGCCGAATGACAGTTGGCTGAGGAGATGGATTTGGCTGGGACATGTGTTGAGGATGCCGAATGACAGTTGGCTGAGGAGAGCGCTGTCCTCCCTCCCATCAGCGTCTCGAAGACGTGGAAGACCCTCTCATACCGTGTTCCGTTCCTTCGAGGCAGAGCTGAGGGAGTAGGACATGGTGTGGGAGGAGGTCATAAGAATTGCGCAATATCGAGCGCAATGGAGAGTTTTTGTTGCCTCCCTATGCTCCTGAGTGGAGTTCAAAGGGAGTTATGATTGAAAGCAGATAAAAAGCGAAATAAAAGAAAACAAAAAGTTTCCTACAAAGTATAATAATGGTACTTAGGTATAAAAATAATACTATTGATTGAATACGACGCACACATCAATCCGAAGCAAGAACACAATCGAACGCACAACGCTGTCAGTTATTGTCGCTAGCGTGACAGTTGAAAGGCATTAGTAACTGAGCCTTCAATAGAAAAAATGTTTCCGCTAGATTGGAGCCTACGTAGGTACTTACTACATCCGGGCGCATCTCACCAGGAACCAAATCGAGATACTAAATTTCAACACGAGAAGCGTCTAGCTGTTGTTGTCAAATCAAAAAAATATGATGATTCTAAATAATTATTACGAAAAAGCACATACCTATCTATAATTTTCTTTCAAGATTTCAGAAATAAATTTTTTAACATTCAAATATATTATATTAAACGTATTTTTGTATAAATTACAAATTCGTAATCCATATTCATAGTAAGGACTACAGGACAACGTCGGGAAAGCCACTAGCCAGTAAGCAATAAAGTTAAAGAATGAAGAAATAATCTAAGAAGAAGTAAACAAACAAAGAAATATGAGTGTAGGTATATAAAATACCTCAAAGAGATTTTACATTAGATTGGGGCTATTGACTATCGAATCCCGCCCGTCCTTTGGAATCCACTTCTCCGGGGGGGGGGGGGGGGGGGGCTTCCTTCGCCTCGCCGCTATAATAATAATATTATTGTTACAGGAAGGATGGGCGAGTCTTATCCCTTATCAGGGGAGCAGACATGAAGATAATACGTCTGAGAGCTTGTCGTGGGGAAGGGTTGAATAGATACAGCACCGGGTCACAAAGGGATTTGCAGTTGAAGTGCACCCGAGTGAACCCTGATACTTATATTTTTAAAAGAAGATAGATAAAGTCTCAACTTTTAATTGTAATTACTTACAACATTGATAAAACATTTAGTTACTTAATTTATTTATATTATGTGGTAAACTATCAAAATGATTTTAAGCCGACCTAAAGAAAAAAGGTCGTAGAAGATGCAAAATTCACGTATTCCCGTTTCAGAATTGTGACAACTGAATTATACACATGTGTACCAGCTACTCGTAAATTTAAAAAAAATGGGAGTTGTTCACATCTAGTTTTGTAAAACAAATCGAACATTAATTATTTTTTTAATGATTCCATCCAATTTTTGATCACAGCAAATAGTACCTACCTAGATAAAAAATAGTCGGAAAATCAAAAAGGAGTGATACTATAGTGAATATCTGCTATGTCCCAGTCGAGCATGCTGACACGGTTGTGGTGGCTCCTCACAAAACTTTTAACTTAATTTCCGACAAGGCCGAGGTGGGCCGACGCAATACCCCCGCGTTTGATCCCTTCCAGATTAAAAGATTCCAGTGCGTGATTCAATGATCCAGGATTATCCACCTTCTTCTTCCCAAATGTTCATTGTCCAGGGGATCGCGTGTACAGAGTGATCATTGGTTTGGAAGGGATTCGGCTGCTTTTCCATTATTCCATGATGAATGTTATTGTTATTATTATTATTGACTGGTTTGAACATCAAAAATAAATTATCCTTTGCATGTGTGAGTTATTTTGAAGGAAGATGTTCGAACGATGCTTTGAACAAGTTGGAAAATCTCATAAATTAGGTTTACACAAGCTTTCCCGACAGCAGTTGTCCTGTAGTCTTTACTATGAATATTGTCTTCGAATTCGTAATTTACACAAAAATACGTTTAAAAAAATGTTTGTATCTATGTTAAAAATAAATATTTCTGAAAGCTCGAAAACAATTCCATAAAACAATTGAGTACCAATGTTTTTAATGTCAATGGTGGTCAGTTTAACAATAATTTTGCTGTTAATAGAATTTTTCATAGATGGCGTTGGCGTCGCAGGAAACCCGTTCCATACTAACTTTAATATTACATTAATTATTATGAAGTTTTTCAACTTTTAATTAGTTATTCTGTTATCCGGAGCGGAGAAGAATCCAATAAACCAAACATCGGAAAAATCTGTTTAGCCGATCTCGAGTTATTCTTATATAAGTACTTATAATATTTCTGTAAGTCGAATATATTATTTGTTGCCGTGATAAAAATAACAATCAAAGCTATCGACGGAAAATATTACCTATATCGTCAAAGCATAATTTATTATAATACTTGATTAGAGGTTCTTACATACAACCGGTGGCAACGGAAGAAATGTCGATTTGTCCGCAATCTACTTATATGTTAACTTAAGACTTATCATAGCACTGTAAAGTGATCACACTAAGCCAGCCTTCAAAATAACAGCAGAAGACGGTGGTAAGCCCGTAGTGGTTTGTCCCATTTAAAAATCGAACATCAGTAATGCTTTGTTAGAGTCATTAGTTTGTTGTTACATATTCGATTATTTAATGTGTGTGATTTGGAATAAATGCATGTCATCCGACAGGTTTGGCTGCTAGTAATAAAAATTTAATGAAATAATTTAATTATTTTTTCATCATTATTCAGACACTTTCAAAAACTGTTTCACTTCACTCTTCAGTGAAAATAGCTGATTTTTAACAGACAAGCTTCTTCAGACAATCCTTGATTTATTTAATAAGTTTTGTATTAAAAGTGAAGTTTATTAAGAGAATAAAATAGCTTCGAGGACTCTCATTTAAATATTCATGGTCTGGCGATTTCGGAACTAAATTCATTTAAATTATTTAATTTTCTATAAGCCCGCGCTAACGAAGCGTCTCGATCAGAGAGATCTGCTACTCTTTCGTGAATAAACCACCCGACACAGAAGAAAATCAATTGAAATTTTAGAAAGACAAATTTTTAGGTAAGGAAGATAAATATTTATTTTTAATAGCAGGCGGTTCAATACTACACTTCATGAAAAACTTAATTCATCTTAACTGAGTGATGTGTTGGAATCTTTCGATTTACTTAAAAATCAAAGTTATTTCGATACAAGTCAAACTTGCATTATATTTATTTATTTATTCATTTTAAAGATGAACACTGCTCACCATTACAGTGTTTGACTTTTTCGGTGAGCAGTGGAAGATTACATACATGTCATAATACAAAAATAGTACCTTAAGCAGATATTAGATATATTATGAAATGAAAACTTTATTGAATCAGCAGTCAAAAGAAAACAAAATATTGCATAGAATTTACGATGAACAATGAACATGTGCTGACATGAAAGAGGGATTATTGAAAATTAAAATGATTTTGAAAGATTTTGTCCATCCCAAGACATGAATCAGATCAATACAATACAAAACGACACCACAAACAACAAGTTTTTGGTACCTCAATTCAAATCAAGTTAATTCAGTTACATTCATAACCAGAACATTGTTTTAACGCATTTTTTACTTTTTCATGTTTGTTTTTTATTCAGTAAGTAGTATTTAAATAAAAAAAAAATCTTTAATTTCGTTTCCACCCATCTATTATATTAAATTAAATAGTACCTACTTTTAAAATTTCAAATTATAGATACTTACCTACAGATGATCTGCTGTATTTTTTAATAGATCTGGACTCATCAAAAGCGAAAACAAATACAATTTTGAAATCTTTGATAGAAAGTGAGTAAAGGCAAGATTGTCCTGGCTGCGAAACATCCGGGAGTGGACCGGAATATCAAGGGTCGATGAACTCTTCAGAGCAGCGCAGGACCGAGTGGCTTTTGCGGAAGTGGTCGCCAACGTCGGGGGGTACCTGACAGGGCGCCCAAAGAAGAATAAGTAAAGCTTATGTTGTAAAAGAGGATGATGGTACCAACCTATTGATGGTATTTATCAAACTGCATCTAAAATTGAGCTGAATTGGATGAATAAAAACACAAAAAAATAAAATATTTAGCTTTTGCTAGTATTTTAATCATAATAGATAAAAAATGCACTAACGCCCATTAATATTGAACACTTTTTATTTATTTTAAAATAAATGAAAGCACTCGGTTTCAAGTTGAGCAGTTTCAAAGCGGAACTCAAGCGACCCACTTTTGTACTTGATCAAAATAAGTAGGTAATTTCTTTAGATTTCAGATGAATGCCATATCCGACCTCAGTAAGTAATGCAACTTCGGAATGACAAGAGTGTTGATAATAATTTGTAATGATAATGCAGGCAGGAGTAGCAGTGAGCAGGCGGCACTTCCTTAATGGGAAACGTGCTCGGGACCAATAATATCCTCTCCGTCTACCCACAGAACCTCCCTAATGGTGGCTAATATAGACAGGGTCATATTTCAGTGCAACGTCTTGCGGTCGTAACTACACCAGATCGAAATCACAATTCACGGCATATTGGGTGGATATGAACCTAATTATTTCGAGAAGAAACCTCATTCATGAATATGCATTATGCAGTTGATAAATACATTAGGGTCATTTGTTGTACATACCTTAGGACAAATACATTTTTACACGTTCGATTTATTTTTTCTCTTAAACGAAGAGATTTTGGCATAATTATTTTTTCTATAAGTAGCCTGAACATATTTCTTGTATGTATTTTTTTGTCATTTCTTACATATTTATTTATTGACGAAATTTGCGTTTTACTAAAATCGTTTTTGTCCAAAGGTACAACGACAAGTTGGACAGCTATGTGTGTAGCTTAGGACAGAGAAGCATAGGGTGTGATTCAAATAATTAATTTAGATTTAACTATTGATATCTGATCTGGGCTGAATAATTTTAACACCTTTTTTACTATGTGGCACTAAAAATAATTAATAAGATTTGAATTATACACCAATCCAATCCAAACTCCCTTTAGACCCCACTTAGGGGCATAGGGAGGCAACAAGAGCTCTCCATTGCGCTCGATCTTGCGCAACGTTAATGACCTCCTCCCACATATATACACACAATTTACAAAATTATAATATCTACATAAATTCATAAAAATTAAGCTGTTCATTAATATTTAATATATTTATACTATTAGACAAAATATTGTTCTACCAACGATGACTGTTCAAAAGGTTTTTGTACTTTTTGACGCGTCTAGAACACTGAGTACAAAAATTATAATATCCAGAGGTACAACAACAGAATAGTCCATAGGTACCTACAACATGACAAAATATTTGACATTGACAGGAAATTTGGCACGCAAAAAAAATGGGCTTATGATAGCGGTAAACCAACAATGTATTCACAAAGGTAAAACTTGTCAGATTTGAGATTCACATTGTTTACGCAACTCACAAATAAAACAACCAGAATAAGAGAAACAATGTAAATGAGTAAAAAATTTACTTTTTGATCAAAAAATCTTCAAAATCTCATCCCAGACGAATCCCTTCACTTATGTCAAAACAAACACGATTAAGTTGGCACAAAACAAACACATTATTTTTTTGTAAATTTGCAGATTTTTATTATATTTGCAACCTATTCAAATTGCAACGGTCCAAAGGTACAACAAACGCCCCTATATATTGATTCTTGTGTCGTTTCCTATGAGACAGATAAGTGAAAATAATAAAATATTTATAAAATAAAATATTTGTTTTAATGTTTATCAACATGTCTACCACGTTTTTGTGGATGATGGACTTAACGAAGCCTCTTCTACTTACGATTCACGCATTTCCAATGCCACCGACGTTATTTTTGAGTTTTCATTCTACAAATTCTCCCAAATCATTCTTATCGATATCTTTTTCAGCAGTCATTTCTGATTTTTCAGGAAATAATTCTTTAATTTCATGATTTTTATTCTGATGCTCTGAAATGTATAATTGTTGAAAAAACTCTGTTAGCCCGATAATATTATATTTTAGAAAGAAATATTATACGTAGGTACCTATAAGAATTAGCTAAATTATGCATAACGATTATCTACAAACTATTTTGCATGTCGTAGATAATGATTAGAAGCAGAAAAAAATAAATTTGATAGATAGATAGAGATCCTACCATTTTTCAATATAATGTAAATATATATTAAATGGTACCTATCTTGCTACTTTCATCAACTGCCATGATCTATGAAAAACGAAATTTCGTGAAAATGAATTCAATTCAGGAGGTAAAGATGCATGGCTTAAAATATTAAAATAACGCTTCTTTGTTATGCTTTTTTATATTTCCTGTAATATTAATGTTGTTTTTAAAGGCACTTGGTGGCGTACATCTACTTAAAAATAAAAAAACGCAATCTTGTACCGAGCTGGGACGATACGTTGGTTCAATTGGGGAGTTTTTTAAAAACCGATTGCAATATTCCACCCAGACAAACAAATAAACAAGAGCAGCAGCCCGATTCACGAAAAAGTTTAAGTGTAAGTTTAGTTCGAAGTTCGAACGAAGTTCGATTCAAACCCTCCGTGAATAGGTACATAGACTGTAGATAGTCGCCGCCTACAATAATTATTATTACCAGCAGCCCTATTCACAAAAGTTTGAATCGAACTTCGTTCGAACTTAGACTTAAACTTTTCCGTGAATCGGGCTGCAGGGCCGTGATAAAATATGTACGTAGGAACGTACAAAAATAAAACAGCGTGGATTCTCGTACAAATATCTTACTAGAATAATTATAATTGGGGTTATCCCGAATATAAAAGTAATCACAATGGCTGGATGTAGTACGGGGCTGTCCGGACGCGGTGGTACCTCCTCACTGGCTATAATAATTCATCCAACTGAGAGGTCAAACGGGGGAAATGGGCTGATAACAAAAATAAAATAATAATAATAATAAATAACATAACGCACACAAAACATACGTAAATAATAAAATATAAATAATAAGAAAATATCCATTGTGAAGCTTTATTATTATTTCATCGGGAAAAAAAACCATCTGACCTATTTCGCGCATTGGGTGCCGACATTTTTATCCCAAACACCACAAACCATATAAAGGTTACATAAACTCTAACCAACTTATTCTAGTCTAGTCAGATAATCATTTATGTTATGTTCTTTTTTAATCAGAGTGGAGACCTAACATAGATTTACCTGTTTAAGATTTCAGTGACGATTAAAACATATTATAAAAACAGTATCCGGCCCGTATATTTTTTGACGCTGGACCTAAAAATGATAGGCCGATGACATAATCCATATGGCGGGTAGAAATTGGCAAAAAGGCTCAATATAGAGTGCGTGTAAGAAGATGGAAGAAGCCTAGATATCCATGGAGGATGGAGGGATGGGTGAGGAAGAAGAGAAGAAGAAAATTTAATTCAGTATGAAATGAGAAAGGGAATATTAAATATTATGTACATAGTTCAAGGTGATCAAATAAATAGAAATCGATGAAGCACCAAGGCACCAAGTACTTGTATTAGATTTTTCCAGTTTCGCGACTCTTAAGAAAAGTTAAAAAAAGCTCCGTGGAAAAAAGTTTACCCGGTTAATGTAGATATCTCGTACAATCATCTCATTTGGCAGAACAAGGTCATTCATAAGTATTAAATTTCTGTTTATTTGGGTAATACAATTCAACACAGGCTGCACCGCCAAGGGAATGCACACTTGGAAGACATTGATGTGTTTAATATTAACTATCAGCAGTTCAGAGAACTACTCAAAGTAAAATTAACATGATGGCTCTATTTTTATTGTTTTTTTATTTTTTGCATAGGATTTCTTCTTTTTGCAATTGACATTTAATTCCTAATAATTGTGGTCGATCAAACTACATATATTTCCTTTTCTCTTCTGCTTTGAATGAGTGTAACTATATTGTATACCTATATCGCTATACTCCATATAGCGTTACTGGATAATCCAATATCTTATTTTCAGTTGTATGAAATTGTACGTTTCTTTTGAGTATTGTTTTTTGTGAGATTTTGTTATTTTTTATCAATTTTCTTTGTAAATGTTTTATATTGTTAATGGCACATAGCCGTAAATAAATAAATATGTAAGGTTAGGTTACGTCACGGTTAAAAGTTTGATCAATGTCATTTCAAGAATATTGATGATTCTTCTATAGAGGAAGACTCATATTTTGGTTCTGAAATATTCACGATTAAGTTTCATTATAAAGGAGCAGATCTTCCGAGTGGTACAACGCATAGAGACTTTTGGGGATCGTATTCTAGAATATAAAAAAAGAATGGCGAAAAATTACATAAGTATCTACTTGTTTCCAATGACAAGATGTACGATCTCTGAAGATTAATAATGTAAGTCTTGAATGAAATAAAGGTGGAGTCACACAGCTCCATCACACACGACAAATAAATCGTCAAATCACGCTCCATATAAGGCGGACCGTGTAGGTATTAATAATAGTGTGGCCAGTGGGCCTATCACAATACGGCCCGTACATTATGTCAGATCGGAATTAGTCCGTGTAATAACGCACTCGGCCGGGCCGGTCCCTTCCTTTCATGTTATGTTGTCTATTATGATAATTTTATATCCTGCCTGAAGTATTATTACAAGTTATTCATATTTTGCCTTTATCATGTTCCTATAGAAAGGCACAATGGAAAGCCAAAATGACACATATTATCACAATCACTGCTCCCCGCTGCGACCAAGGACTAGCTGTAAGAATGGTTTTAATATCTTGGTATATTTTTATTCATTCACGATATATTTTATAAAACGATGGACAAAATAAAATTGGTTCCACTCGTTTTAGCTTAAATAATATATTGAGAACTCGAACTGAGAAAAATAAGAAGACTTGTGAAGAATATAAAGTTGAAAATATTCACGAATTCAACGTGCATTTTTGGTGGAATTGATTTAATAAAGTAATTTAAACGAAACAATTAATTTGTTGTAGACAAAAACATCACTTCATACTTAATTATTAAACAATCAATTAATTTGCTAGTCTTTTTGGTTAAATAATATCTGTTTTAATGGTCAAAACAAATTATCTTTATTGATATTTCATGGTACTAAACATAAAACACTGTAGAATGTTTTGTTTTCACATAATATGTATTGTCATAATTTCACATTGCCCGGTTTTCGTATCGAGGGAGCGATGTAGCCTAGTGGCAGTTCAAGGGACGTTTTACATATTATCTTATTTGCTAGGAATTTTGTGATAAGCCAAACAAAACAGTCCTTTTAGACGGAGCACATCTCGGATATTGCGGGCGAGGGGGGGGAGCGGTACCTTTGTTCCGATTTGAAATGTAATATGGGATCCTTATTATTATTACGTCATGTGATAGATCGTACCTAATGACTGCGCTCGTAAATACTAGAGCACGTATTCTACATTTAAATTTTAATCGGCTCCCGGCATGTAACTGGGACAACCACCAGACTAATAGTTTGAAGTATTGAACCAAAAGAGGGTAAGTTGTTTATTTATTGACCGTGTGCACACTGTACCTACAGTGCTGACAGTTGACCACGTTAGCACGGGTAACCTACTATGTACAGGGAACCAGATTCTCATGCACCAATAGAATCCATGGCTAAAGTGCGCATGCGCGAAAATAATAGTAGGTACATACATATTATAATTTTTCGGCGGCATACGCAAGTCCACAGCGGATGAGCGGTTACACTCGCCGCCGTTCGTATCGTTGGTTGTAGGTTCGAATCCCGGTGCGGGTAAACTCTTTTTTTTCGTTTTTTTTTTCTATTTATCCGTTTTTTTCTGTGAAAGATGTCTAAACTGTAGGTATTTGTGTTCACTTTGGCTGAGCACAATTCATTAAATCATGAAAATAGGTTAGGTTAGAACATAATTATTTAGGGGGGTATACCTCTACATACCTCTTCACATACACCCCCGAATCCATTTTACCCTCTGCGAACCGAATATATTTGAATTTTTTGGCGCTTTCGAATTGTTGACGCATTTGAATTTTTGGCGCGAATCTGATTCCCTGTATGACTACAGGGTGACCCCTGTACATACTAGGCTACCCCGTTAGCACACCTCCGCTCCGGATAAGCCGATGCGGACGGTCACATCTGTCAGTTTTCCATACATTCATCTCTCTCTTGCGGTGTTTCGCCATAGATTACTTCAAATTGTATTCACACCTCCGCCTGTTATTTCGCAGACCCGTGTGTTTCGCATTGCGTCCGCTTTTGAAATTGTCAAAATCGACAGAATTTTGGAGCGAAATTGAAGCGAACGTCATGTGTCCCACAGAAATCACAGATGAAAAACGTTAATTGCGTTTTGTTGTGGGATGCTTTGCAGAAGTTGGATGTGCAAATTTTCTAAATTGTAAGTAAAAACGTTGTTTATATATTTAAAAAAGTATATAAAATGTTAAATAATATTGTGGTTTTTATTATTTATATTTCCCAACAAAACATAACCATAGAATACTTACTTATGTGCATTTTTCTCTTTCGCTACTCGTGTACCCGCTAGTGTACTAACACTAGGTACCTGAGATTTCGCTTTCTGCAGTTTCGTGTGCTAACAGCCTGAATACTTTACCCTTATTTATTTTATTTTTATTTATTTGTTGCCACCATAGGCCCAATTTGGGCACTTAGGGACGTCAGTTAGGTTTTACAATATATTTTTAACATGTATTTAGATTTTATACATCACATATAAAATTAATAAGAGAAAACGAAATTTATAACAATAAGTAGGTAAGTATAAATTGCAAACACAGTGTTTGCTTCACACGTTGCCGAAGCCCTTTCAGCTAACGTGATCAGCAGGAAAGTGAAAAGTGGACTGTGAATGGATGGCAATGCACTTACCCCAAATCCAATGTTCTTCATATATGTTTGATGGAATCCCTTATTTTCTGGCAGCACTGCACTTTGTTAGACTAATATAAAATAAATGTGGATGCACAAAATATAATGTAAGTTGATAACGATTTGATATGTCCCGATGTGTACGACTTCCGAATTTAGAGCGGTTTATTCCGTGTGCGGTGTTCCCGAGATGCGGTGAGTACGACGACCTGAAGTGCACTGCTATAGGAAGGGCCCAAAAAGGAACAGGTGACAATACATGCCCTGCAGTGCGAATCACTGATTGTGACATTTGACCTATGTACCTATACATAATTATGTAGGTACCTATATAATACAACATGTTCAATTAATAATATTGAACACACAGGAATCATAAAAAAATAATCATAATAAGTTTAATGATTTGAGTCATGGTGGGTGTAAAGGGCCCAACCATGCTCTTGTCAGTCACAACAGATACATGAAATTTGGTGTTAAAAGTACATTCTTAGTCATGTCTAAGTTAGTATACATATATTATTATCATTATCAATGCTAAATGGTACAATTTGTCTCATTTAGCATATCGTCAACCGATTTATTTTCTATTTTGTCATTTTTTTGTTTATCTGACATTCGACCCTCTTTTGTGATAAAAACCTTTGTTCTGAATGAAGGTTTAATTTTAGTATAATCAGAAATCAATTTTATAAGCCTTGAAATATCATAAAACTTTTTAAAGTTTCCGTAACTAGGCTATTTTGTGTAACAACCAGGTATCGTCTTCTTACTCAGAAAATAGAGGTTAGGCAAAAAAGAATAAATATTTAAGTGTAAGAAAAGAGAGGAAAAAGAAGTTTTATAAAGATCAATTTTATTGCTCAAATCGTTTTAATGATTCTCGATACCCCGTGGCCAAATAAAGCGACTTTCGACGTGAAATGCTTAAGAGTAGATAAAAAAAAGTATCGATTGTTCTTTTTAAGCAGTGAATAATGACTTTCCGAGACGAGACTGCTAGAAAGATAAATGATATTTTCTTTCTGAATTTATTATTATTATTATTTCTCCTACACTTTCTATCTAAAAACAAGACAGATCATAAAAAACAAATCGAGTTTAACGACATTTTAAAAGAATAATTTGCGACTTAAGGATTCCTTATCATATTTTTTTTTCAAGGTCTTTTTGTTTTTTTTTTATTTTATAACGATTCGCAAACAAAAGAAGAATGGTTTTTCGAGAATTATTATTATTTAAACAACGCGAAAGCCGACAAGGGTGGTTCCATAGTAGTATTTGGTATCTCGACCTATATTCTCAAAATTGTTTATCCCGACCTGAAACAAGACTCTCGGAAAGGAATTTTTGCTTTGATAAAAAATTCGGAGCGGGTAGGCATACGGCAGTATTATCTACATTTTATGTGCTTGAGAGATAAATCAAATTTCTACCAAATCCTGGAGAGAGTTCGACAGCTCACCTTCCACTTCGTCAAAGGTTTAGCTTTGTGCCGACATAGTAGTATCAACCGCATAATATAATATTATGAATTGCCTTATTTGAGGGTTCATGGGCTAGTCATTGGAGAAAGGATAGGTCCCAGCATACTACCTTGTGGTAGTCCATTCTTTTGATTTCTCAAGCTGCTTGAACATTGCGGATTGTAGATTTGATGGTTTTCTGGATACGGAAAATAAAGTAAGTTTAAGCATAGTGGTATTGTATATTGGTATTGACGCCGATGTCAAAAAGCCCGGTTTCGATTCACGGTCGGATCTGAAATTTTCTATGTATGTGATTTTTCACTACTTGATATTTCTATTAAGGGTTTGAATCCTGTCTACTCTGGTTTGACGATCGTTTGACTGCTACAGAATGATTTAAGAATGTTAGGTCAGCTATTATTCTTCTGACACCTATATTTATAGAAGAGTGTTTTTTTATTTATTTATGTGAACTTTTGTTACAAGTGTAGGTACCATTTATCTTGTTATTCTAGGATGAAAAAGATATTATTTTTGAAAACCATGAAAGAGGGCTTAACTATGGGATGAATCTAAGCTATTAATTAACACATAAAGCAGTAAATATTTGCACTTTTAATACAAACCCTTCATATTATTTATGAATGTTCATTATGATAAAAAAAAATCACATTTATCAGTTTTACAGCGGGGAAGCTTGCCACCCAACGTGTCTAATAACGATCAGACGTATTGGTCCATTCTTCTTGCTATCCTTTATGCAGATATGGAGGGATGATGAAACATTTTTTAAATGGTAAAAATTTTGAAATTCCATTCATTCATGGGGGATATCGAAAAATAGTTTTCGGTGTTTGTAAAGAAATAGAATCGAATATAGGTTCCTAAACTATATTTGACCAAAAATACCCAAACTTTGGGACTATCAAAAATAACATTCCAATTATTATTACCTATATCCGCTCTTGTTTGTCTAAAGGATTTCAGAGTGGATATTTGGCCGTATTCATATGCGACTATTTTGAGGAAACATTATACGAGTATAATATCACGGAGTTTTTGAATTGATCGTACCTACTGTCACAGCCCCCCCCTAACGCGGGACTTTGAACCTGAACTAGCCTAACTAGATCTAAGCTAAACCTAAGCTTAACTATATCTAAACCTACGATGACACTATATGACGCAACCCCATTATACCCAAACTATCGATTGCACCATATTTATGCAACTACCTTAGCCCTGCGAGCAAAGCAGACCATCTGCAAAGCTAGGGGCTACTAAACCTAGCTATAGAATAACCCTAAGAAGAATATGACGTTGTCAACTCTATTCTACTTGTATCTGAAAGACTATCTAGAAAACCTAGAACTACCGTCTACGAAATGGCCATATCGTGATCTTCTAGAAACCAACCTAAGGACCCAAACGTTGTGGTTTTAATCTATTTGAGATTTATTGTTCAACTGGATAATCCTGAAACATAAAATAGTCAGATTAGTTATGAAATAAAATATGATAAAACATCATACTTAAATAACGATTAGGTACTTAAATAATATCTCTTCCTTGATTTGTATTTAATTTGCAATAAGAGCGACATAAAATAAATAGATAAATATTGCACAATTTCTCGTCACATCGTGATTATAGTCATTCTGCAAATAATTTATTAGTTTTCTAACAAATAATTATATCTTTCTCGATTGCCCTTCGAATTTAAAGGACAATTCTGGTCTGCTGTGAATCCACTGTCTTGAGAGAATTTTGTCTGTTATTAGAAATAAAGTTTCAAAATCTACTTATTTACCACAACCACAGTTTCAAATTCTACAATTCTATCTACACCACACCCCCCCCTAATGGGGGAGGGGGAAATAGGCCCCCAACGGCCCGCCTATTTCGATTTCAGCCGGCCTAGACAAGTGCTGAATCTCTGTGCTTGTTAGACTAATTCGCGGATAAACACACATAGATTAAGGTATACATAAATAAATAAGCATGCGCCCAATACATAAAATAAAGGTTAGTAATTATTATAGAATATTTCATAATAGGGCCTTAACGAGCAGTCGCTACGGTCGCTGACTGTACTCTTCCCTAGAAATATGACGAAAAATGGAACGATTACCGCTTCTCGTTTCTAGGTAGGGACTGAGTTTGTTAAGTTTATAAGTATTCGCTGCTACATCTACCCACATGAGTACACATATAGTAATATGCACGCATGCTTACATACATCCAGCAGAGACTAAAGATAAATTCCATGCAACTAAATAAAATAAGTATAAATACGAATATAAGAATATTAGTCAATTACCAATTTGTATTAGGGAAGGAAAGGATAGGACTATTGTTAGTATAAAATAAAATAATAATATATATATTCTACTATTTGCCACACACTAGCGCAAGTACAATAATTGTTAGAATACTACTCAAAGCGTATTATAAAGAAAAACACCAATCTACTATTTCAAATAATAAAGAATGATCTCTAACTACCCTCCACCAAGACACAAACACAAACAAGCGAAAGCACATAAAATCTAATGTAATATCTGAAATGCAAAAGTAGCGAAACACAATCAAGGAGTTTATGGTTAATTATAAAATAATAATTTGAAATGAATCCTTTCTCTAGGATCCTTATCTGAAATGGAAGGGTTTGATTAGTATCATCATTATTTCACCATGCTTACCTCTAATGATGTAACACTTATGCAATACCTATCTGATTACGACATATTACGCAACACTTAATAACACAATAACGACCTAATTAAAATACCATTAAATTCATATCATAAATAAATCAATAAATTATTGCCATAAAGTTTAGATTATAAATAAATAAATACATTAGGCACAAAATGATGAGTTTATTATTAAAAGCTATAATAATTATTATTTATCAAGTTCAAAAATGAAAGGCAGAATAATATTCAAATGTTTTAAAAACAAATCATTATAATTTACACAAAAGGGAATATCTTTATTTATTTTGTAGAAGACAAAATAATAAATATATTATTCAATGAAGAAATCAATTTGGAACCAATATAAAATATATTAAAATATTTACTTATCAAATGTTTAAACAAATCGCTATAATTTACCCAACGAAACATTCATTTATTTTAAATTAGTAAAAATTAAAATCAAAATCTCTATGAAAATAAACAAATTGGATTAGGAAAAAATAAATTAATGAAACAAAATATAATTATCTGAATTGTCCTTGGGCCTGGTATAGATCTGTTCAGCACTGGAGACCTCCGCCCCCTTCCAGAAGTAGAAAATAACTGACCCTGCTGTTTGTAAGAGATCTTCACTCTTCAAAAGATGAGATGAACTGTCCCAGAAAGCTGTGGGATGACCGCCTTAGTAGGAGATCCTCACCGCTCCAAGATTTGAAATGAACTGTCCCAAATAGGCATTTGCGACCCCTATTTATTAAAATAAGTTTCGCAATATTTCGAGATAGACCTGTGACGTGTAGCACAGTGGTGTATAACCCCATGGGCGTCTCCAAGTTATTATAATTTAATAATAAATCTATAAATAAAATCTAAAATACTTTACTAAAATGTTAGTCCCGTCACAGACCCCCCTTTGAGAGAGCACGATTGGATCATCCAGGAAGTGGATAAGCCAAATCTGATCTCTCACAGACCTCAACAAAAGTTAAATGTATCAGCACTATTCTTCAGAACAATGTTGATAACTACCCACTTCATAAGGAATACAAAATATTATATTAATCTAGATATTAAACGACAAAAGAAATCCCACTATATACTAAATTCCCGGCGTATTATCAAAACAAAACATTCCCATTATCCAACACAAGTGAGAAGAAGAAGAACTATGCTAACATTCTAAAAAAAAAACTTCCCATAAACAAAAGTTATGAAGAAAAATAATGCTCACCTCACAAACGACAACAAAACAAGGACACAAAACCCAAATACTATCAAACACATTTTTTTTCTATTAATTTTCCTACAATGATTTAAAAAAAACTAGGGGTACAAAGAAAATGAAATTGCACAACGGAATGTAAACTGTCTGTTCTCACCCACCAACAGCGCACGGTCAACGGCCAGAGCCTCGCCCCGACCCGCATAGCGAGCAAAGGCGCGACCGGGCACACTTCCACTCGCCGCGCCTGCGCACCACACGCCGACACGACTCACGAGACCAACATCCAGCCCTCGTCGGCGCTCGCGCACCTTCTTACACGCAGTCCACGGGCCGCGGGGTGGGCCGCCCACCTCTCTGAGTCTCCCCGACGCCCCTACAGCGTCGAACAACCCCGATCACACCTATAGAAAAACAATCTTTTGATGCTATCCTATAAAATACGACGACTATTTAATATTTTTAATGATCTAAATTAATGCCTAAGACAAAACTCATTCTAGTTAGACAAATGATTATGCTTTCCTCCCCTACGATACTAACTCATTCTTCTACTAGGTACTTATCTAACACTAAGCTTTTAAATCTTCTTTCTTTTCTCCTGTCTAACACTATACTTCCACTCTTTCATAAAGTCTCGTTCTTCTCTGTCAACCAAACATAAATCCATAAGACATTTTGCTCAAAAGTGAATTTAATGTTTCAAACTGACCAAGCCCCCCGCCCCCCTTTGCTAATGAGCTATTAAATCTACATCAAACCACATTTTAAACGACAAAATTATTATTTATTTGCACAATTACTAAGAAACCCCGCCCCCTTCATTTATAAGCTATTAAGTCTACATCAAATCAAATTTAAATGACTAAAATATTATTTATTAGGAAAATTACTAAGTAAACCCCCCCCCCTTTGTAAATAAGCTATTAAATCTACATCCAATCAAATTTAAATGACCAAATTATTATTTATTTGCACAATTACTAAGAAACCCCGCCCCCTTCATTTATAAGCTATTAAGTCTACATCAAATCAAATTTAAATGACTAAAATATTATTTATTAGGAAAATTACTAAGTAAACCCCCCCCCCCCTTTGTAAATAAGCTATTAAATCTACATCCAATCAAATTTAAATGACAAAATTATTATTTATTTGCACAATTACTAAGAAACCCCGCCCCCTTCATTTATAAGCTATTAAGTCTACATCAAATCAAATTTAAATGACTAAAATATTATTTATTATGAAAATTACTAAGTAAACCCTCCCCCCTTGATTAATAAGCTATTTAATCTACACCCAACCAAATTTAAATGACTAAATTATTATTTATTTGCAAAATTGGCTACGTCCCCCCCCCCCTTTGTAAATAAGCTATTAAATCTAATTAAAATTGAATTGAACTGGCTAAAATTAAACAAAAATATTATTTATTTGCAAAATAGGCCCATCCCCAAAATGATTATTAGCCTACCACTTTCTTCCATCTTCTTCACACTTTCCCAAATATTCTAAGCCGCCGCAGCAACCCAAATCTCACTTTACAATGATAAAGCGATATCCTGGACACATGGCACCATTTGTCACAGCCCCCCCCTAACGCGGGACTTTGAACCTGAACTAGCCTAACTAGATCTAAGCTAAACCTAAGCTTAACTATATCTAAACCTACGATGACACTATATGACGCAACCCCATTATACCCAAACTATCGATTGCACCATATTTATGCAACTACCTTAGCCCTGCGAGCAAAGCAGACCATCTGCAAAGCTAGGGGCTACTAAACCTAGCTATAGAATAACCCTAAGAAGAATATGACGTTGTCAACTCTATTCTACTTGTATCTGAAAGACTATCTAGAAAACCTAGAACTACCGTCTACGAAATGGCCATATCGTGATCTTCTAGAAACCAACCTAAGGACCCAAACGTTGTGGTTTTAATCTATTTGAGATTTATTGTTCAACTGGATAATCCTGAAACATAAAATAGTCAGATTAGTTATGAAATAAAATATGATAAAACATCATACTTAAATAACGATTAGGTACTTAAATAATATCTCTTCCTTGATTTGTATTTAATTTGCAATAAGAGCGACATAAAATAAATAGATAAATATTGCACAATTTCTCGTCACATCGTGATTATAGTCATTCTGCAAATAATTTATTAGTTTTCTAACAAATAATTATATCTTTCTCGATTGCCCTTCGAATTTAAAGGACAATTCTGGTCTGCTGTGAATCCACTGTCTTGAGAGAATTTTGTCTGTTATTAGAAATAAAGTTTCAAAATCTACTTATTTACCACAACCACAGTTTCAAATTCTACAATTCTATCTACACCACACCCCCCCCCTAATGGGGGAGGGGGAAATAGGCCCCCAACGGCCCGCCTATTTCGATTTCAGCCGGCCTAGACAAGTGCTGAATCTCTGTGCTTGTTAGACTAATTCGCGGATAAACACACATAGATTAAGGTATACATAAATAAATAAGCATGCGCCCAATACATAAAATAAAGGTTAGTAATTATTATAGAATATTTCATAATAGGGCCTTAACGAGCAGTCGCTACGGTCGCTGACTGTACTCTTCCCTAGAAATATGACGAAAAATGGAACGATTACCGCTTCTCGTTTCTAGGTAGGGACTGAGTTTGTTAAGTTTATAAGTATTCGCTGCTACATCTACCCACATGAGTACACATATAGTAATATGCACGCATGCTTACATACATCCAGCAGAGACTAAAGATAAATTCCATGCAACTAAATAAAATAAGTATAAATACGAATATAAGAATATTAGTCAATTACCAATTTGTATTAGGGAAGGAAAGGATAGGACTATTGTTAGTATAAAATAAAATAATAATATATATATTCTACTATTTGCCACACACTAGCGCAAGTACAATAATTGTTAGAATACTACTCAAAGCGTATTATAAAGAAAAACACCAATCTACTATTTCAAATAATAAAGAATGATCTCTAACTACCCTCCACCAAGACACAAACACAAACAAGCGAAAGCACATAAAATCTAATGTAATATCTGAAATGCAAAAGTAGCGAAACACAATCAAGGAGTTTATGGTTAATTATAAAATAATAATTTGAAATGAATCCTTTCTCTAGGATCCTTATCTGAAATGGAAGGGTTTGATTAGTATCATCATTATTTCACCATGCTTACCTCTAATGATGTAACACTTATGCAATACCTATCTGATTACGACATATTACGCAACACTTAATAACACAATAACGACCTAATTAAAATACCATTAAATTCATATCATAAATAAATCAATAAATTATTGCCATAAAGTTTAGATTATAAATAAATAAATACATTAGGCACAAAATGATGAGTTTATTATTAAAAGCTATAATAATTATTATTTATCAAGTTCAAAAATGAAAGGCAGAATAATATTCAAATGTTTTAAAAACAAATCATTATAATTTACACAAAAGGGAATATCTTTATTTATTTTGTAGAAGACAAAATAATAAATATATTATTCAATGAAGAAATCAATTTGGAACCAATATAAAATATATTAAAATATTTACTTATCAAATGTTTAAACAAATCGCTATAATTTACCCAACGAAACATTCATTTATTTTAAATTAGTAAAAATTAAAATCAAAATCTCTATGAAAATAAACAAATTGGATTAGGAAAAAATAAATTAATGAAACAAAATATAATTATCTGAATTGTCCTTGGGCCTGGTATAGATCTGTTCAGCACTGGAGACCTCCGCCCCCTTCCAGAAGTAGAAAATAACTGACCCTGCTGTTTGTAAGAGATCTTCACTCTTCAAAAGATGAGATGAACTGTCCCAGAAAGCTGTGGGATGACCGCCTTAGTAGGAGATCCTCACCGCTCCAAGATTTGAAATGAACTGTCCCAAATAGGCATTTGCGACCCCTATTTATTAAAATAAGTTTCGCAATATTTCGAGATAGACCTGTGACGTGTAGCACAGTGGTGTATAACCCCATGGGCGTCTCCAAGTTATTATAATTTAATAATAAATCTATAAATAAAATCTAAAATACTTTACTAAAATGTTAGTCCCGTCACAGACCCCCCTTTGAGAGAGCACGATTGGATCATCCAGGAAGTGGATAAGCCAAATCTGATCTCTCACAGACCTCAACAAAAGTTAAATGTATCAGCACTATTCTTCAGAACAATGTTGATAACTACCCACTTCATAAGGAATACAAAATATTATATTAATCTAGATATTAAACGACAAAAGAAATCCCACTATATACTAAATTCCCGGCGTATTATCAAAACAAAACATTCCCATTATCCAACACAAGTGAGAAGAAGAAGAACTATGCTAACATTCTAAAAAAAAAACTTCCCATAAACAAAAGTTATGAAGAAAAATAATGCTCACCTCACAAACGACAACAAAACAAGGACACAAAACCCAAATACTATCAAACACATTTTTTTTCTATTAATTTTCCTACAATGATTTAAAAAAAACTAGGGGTACAAAGAAAATGAAATTGCACAACGGAATGTAAACTGTCTGTTCTCACCCACCAACAGCGCACGGTCAACGGCCAGAGCCTCGCCCCGACCCGCATAGCGAGCAAAGGCGCGACCGGGCACACTTCCACTCGCCGCGCCTGCGCACCACACGCCGACACGACTCACGAGACCAACATCCAGCCCTCGTCGGCGCTCGCGCACCTTCTTACACGCAGTCCACGGGCCGCGGGGTGGGCCGCCCACCTCTCTGAGTCTCCCCGACGCCCCTACAGCGTCGAACAACCCCGATCACACCTATAGAAAAACAATCTTTTGATGCTATCCTATAAAATACGACGACTATTTAATATTTTTAATGATCTAAATTAATGCCTAAGACAAAACTCATTCTAGTTAGACAAATGATTATGCTTTCCTCCCCTACGATACTAACTCATTCTTCTACTAGGTACTTATCTAACACTAAGCTTTTAAATCTTCTTTCTTTTCTCCTGTCTAACACTATACTTCCACTCTTTCATAAAGTCTCGTTCTTCTCTGTCAACCAAACATAAATCCATAAGACATTTTGCTCAAAAGTGAATTTAATGTTTCAAACTGACCAAGCCCCCCGCCCCCCTTTGCTAATGAGCTATTAAATCTACATCAAACCACATTTTAAACGACAAAATTATTATTTATTTGCACAATTACTAAGAAACCCCGCCCCCTTCATTTATAAGCTATTAAGTCTACATCAAATCAAATTTAAATGACTAAAATATTATTTATTAGGAAAATTACTAAGTAAACCCCCCCCCCTTTGTAAATAAGCTATTAAATCTACATCCAATCAAATTTAAATGACCAAATTATTATTTATTTGCACAATTACTAAGAAACCCCGCCCCCTTCATTTATAAGCTATTAAGTCTACATCAAATCAAATTTAAATGACTAAAATATTATTTATTAGGAAAATTACTAAGTAAACCCCCCCCCCCCTTTGTAAATAAGCTATTAAATCTACATCCAATCAAATTTAAATGACAAAATTATTATTTATTTGCACAATTACTAAGAAACCCCGCCCCCTTCATTTATAAGCTATTAAGTCTACATCAAATCAAATTTAAATGACTAAAATATTATTTATTATGAAAATTACTAAGTAAACCCTCCCCCCTTGATTAATAAGCTATTTAATCTACACCCAACCAAATTTAAATGACTAAATTATTATTTATTTGCAAAATTGGCTACGTCCCCCCCCCCCCTTTGTAAATAAGCTATTAAATCTAATTAAAATTGAATTGAACTGGCTAAAATTAAACAAAAATATTATTTATTTGCAAAATAGGCCCATCCCCAAAATGATTATTAGCCTACCACTTTCTTCCATCTTCTTCACACTTTCCCAAATATTCTAAGCCGCCGCAGCAACCCAAATCTCACTTTACAATGATAAAGCGATATCCTGGACACATGGCACCATTTGTCACAGCCCCCCCCTAACGCGGGACTTTGAACCTGAACTAGCCTAACTAGATCTAAGCTAAACCTAAGCTTAACTATATCTAAACCTACGATGACACTATATGACGCAACCCCATTATACCCAAACTATCGATTGCACCATATTTATGCAACTACCTTAGCCCTGCGAGCAAAGCAGACCATCTGCAAAGCTAGGGGCTACTAAACCTAGCTATAGAATAACCCTAAGAAGAATATGACGTTGTCAACTCTATTCTACTTGTATCTGAAAGACTATCTAGAAAACCTAGAACTACCGTCTACGAAATGGCCATATCGTGATCTTCTAGAAACCAACCTAAGGACCCAAACGTTGTGGTTTTAATCTATTTGAGATTTATTGTTCAACTGGATAATCCTGAAACATAAAATAGTCAGATTAGTTATGAAATAAAATATGATAAAACATCATACTTAAATAACGATTAGGTACTTAAATAATATCTCTTCCTTGATTTGTATTTAATTTGCAATAAGAGCGACATAAAATAAATAGATAAATATTGCACAATTTCTCGTCACATCGTGATTATAGTCATTCTGCAAATAATTTATTAGTTTTCTAACAAATAATTATATCTTTCTCGATTGCCCTTCGAATTTAAAGGACAATTCTGGTCTGCTGTGAATCCACTGTCTTGAGAGAATTTTGTCTGTTATTAGAAATAAAGTTTCAAAATCTACTTATTTACCACAACCACAGTTTCAAATTCTACAATTCTATCTACACCACACCCCCCCCCTAATGGGGGAGGGGGAAATAGGCCCCCAACGGCCCGCCTATTTCGATTTCAGCCGGCCTAGACAAGTGCTGAATCTCTGTGCTTGTTAGACTAATTCGCGGATAAACACACATAGATTAAGGTATACATAAATAAATAAGCATGCGCCCAATACATAAAATAAAGGTTAGTAATTATTATAGAATATTTCATAATAGGGCCTTAACGAGCAGTCGCTACGGTCGCTGACTGTACTCTTCCCTAGAAATATGACGAAAAATGGAACGATTACCGCTTCTCGTTTCTAGGTAGGGACTGAGTTTGTTAAGTTTATAAGTATTCGCTGCTACATCTACCCACATGAGTACACATATAGTAATATGCACGCATGCTTACATACATCCAGCAGAGACTAAAGATAAATTCCATGCAACTAAATAAAATAAGTATAAATACGAATATAAGAATATTAGTCAATTACCAATTTGTATTAGGGAAGGAAAGGATAGGACTATTGTTAGTATAAAATAAAATAATAATATATATATTCTACTATTTGCCACACACTAGCGCAAGTACAATAATTGTTAGAATACTACTCAAAGCGTATTATAAAGAAAAACACCAATCTACTATTTCAAATAATAAAGAATGATCTCTAACTACCCTCCACCAAGACACAAACACAAACAAGCGAAAGCACATAAAATCTAATGTAATATCTGAAATGCAAAAGTAGCGAAACACAATCAAGGAGTTTATGGTTAATTATAAAATAATAATTTGAAATGAATCCTTTCTCTAGGATCCTTATCTGAAATGGAAGGGTTTGATTAGTATCATCATTATTTCACCATGCTTACCTCTAATGATGTAACACTTATGCAATACCTATCTGATTACGACATATTACGCAACACTTAATAACACAATAACGACCTAATTAAAATACCATTAAATTCATATCATAAATAAATCAATAAATTATTGCCATAAAGTTTAGATTATAAATAAATAAATACATTAGGCACAAAATGATGAGTTTATTATTAAAAGCTATAATAATTATTATTTATCAAGTTCAAAAATGAAAGGCAGAATAATATTCAAATGTTTTAAAAACAAATCATTATAATTTACACAAAAGGGAATATCTTTATTTATTTTGTAGAAGACAAAATAATAAATATATTATTCAATGAAGAAATCAATTTGGAACCAATATAAAATATATTAAAATATTTACTTATCAAATGTTTAAACAAATCGCTATAATTTACCCAACGAAACATTCATTTATTTTAAATTAGTAAAAATTAAAATCAAAATCTCTATGAAAATAAACAAATTGGATTAGGAAAAAATAAATTAATGAAACAAAATATAATTATCTGAATTGTCCTTGCGCCTGGTATAGATCTGTTCAGCACTGGAGACCTCCGCCCCCTTCCAGAAGTAGAAAATAACTGACCCTGCTGTTTGTAAGAGATCTTCACTCTTCAAAAGATGAGATGAACTGTCCCAGAAAGCTGTGGGATGACCGCCTTAGTAGGAGATCCTCACCGCTCCAAGATTTGAAATGAACTGTCCCAAATAGGCATTTGCGACCCCTATTTATTAAAATAAGTTTCGCAATATTTCGAGATAGACCTGTGACGTGTAGCACAGTGGTGTATAACCCCATGGGCGTCTCCAAGTTATTATAATTTAATAATAAATCTATAAATAAAATCTAAAATACTTTACTAAAATGTTAGTCCCGTCACACTACGTACGTTCGAAATATAGGAAAAGATTACGTTTTGAATATGAAAATAGAGAGGCACCGCTTTTGAGTGATTAGTTCGCTAAAAATATCCATATCCATTGATAGGCAAAGTCCGAGAGTTTTTGGGTTATATTAACCGATTAAAATTTCAGGAATTATTTTGTTCTTTGCATGCTTCTCATAAAATTAATGGAAAACGATTCATTTTTTTTTATTTGGTAGCGGCACATACCGCTTAAATCTTAGGTATAATGAAGCACACATAAAAATTGAAACTTTTAAATTTATTTATTCAATAACGGCAATTAAATAATTAAAATAAAAATAATACAAAATGCACAACAAAAAATCATCGATATATTATTTTCAACAATAAAATGCAACTGCGCCACAAAAAAGGAAATGATGGAAAAACAACAAACACGCTTATTACAATTTAAAAGATTATAAAGGCAAAATCAAAATGAAATGAAAACTGTTCAAACAAAAATAATCAAAACCACAATATTGATAATCATAAGAGAGAAAAAGAATTGAGCGGCCTTGACGACATCATCCACCAATAGCGTTTCTCCATGATGTCGTCACTCGGTAGCAGCCTACCACATCGTACAAAGCTGCACAACTATACAGTGATCTCAATTCATCATCCGTCGCTCGGCGTCCGCGCATTAGTATCTTCTTCATTCTTTGTTACAATGTTATGATTGCAATAAACCGATCATGCGTCCAAAACCTGTGCATGATTCTCACTCTACCATACTTAGGTACCATAAACAAGAAGACGAAAATCAAACATAGCAATAGTTAACTTCTCTTCCAACAAAAAACTAATCCACACCGATCAAGTTCGTCAATTGCTTGATTTGACGAACTTGATCGGTGTTATTATGGACTTGAGTAATATCGACACTCTATTATACTGTCGATATCTCTTATGGAGTTGGGAGGACTGCAGAAAGGAAATGAGGCTTTACGAAAGGCAAACATTAAAGGCAACAACAATAAAGGATTTTTTTTTTAAAAGAGGAGGAACGAGTCTCCATAAAAATGATTCGCGATAAAAAGTTACGATAACTAACAGGAGGTTGTTAAAAATAAAACTTTATGGACCCTCTCCCCCCTCATCACCCTTACTGCCCTCTCAAGACAGCTTCTGCTGGAGACTGTAGAAGTGATCAAGTGACGTTATTTACGTCACAACTACAAAAAAAATATTAAAATTTTTGTTGAAAACAATAATTAAAACAATTCTCTTTTATTTTTTTAACCTTTGATACTTATAGTAATGACGTCATACCATCTCTCTCATCATAAATATTATCTAACGTTTTTTTTTAATAAAGTTTTAACAAAGAGAATCCTAAAATTTGCTAAGCAAAATATAAAGTCTAGCTGAAGTTTTTTGTATGTTGTATTTTTATTGTCAACAAAATTAAATTTAATTTACGTTGGAGTAAGAAAAAAGAGTAACTTACCTATATGAGTTAATAAAAAAGCATTGAGGTCTGACCTATCTGTTTAATCTTTCAATGGGTAACATTTTTTTTTGTATATGATTTATTTTTATGGCGATGCAATAAATTTAATAGAGTTCGCAATGAATGGAAGGTATCCTACGCAGTGATCTCATTTCTACAGCATTTATTACAACTTCCAGATTTTCGTCCATGTCCAAGATTCACTCCTTTGAGTCGTGGAAATATCATATAATATGTTCAGAGTGATAAATACAATATGTATAGTGGAAATAAAATACGCACTAAACGCCAAAAATGAAAAAAATGAGTTGAGTATGAGAAAATGTTCTAAATATTGCACTAGGTAAGTCCATATCGATGATCTAAAGGCGTAAAAAACAATCCAAAAATCATCATAGTACCTACTATGTCTGTATGGGGAAAAATCAGTTTTATTAGATTATCTCAAAATGAAGTTTTTGGCGTTTAGTGCGTATTTTATTTCCACTATACATATACATACTCACGCCTAGCTACCTACCTAGTTTTATGTATATATACACAGGTACTACGTGTGCCTCGCAACCCCTGTGACGAGTGTACAGCGTTTCAGCAATTTGTGAAATCTTTGCAATCGATGATGTAATGGATGCCCGCATAGTTACTATATACTGTTTGGATCCTATAAATACGGCTACTTATAGGTATCAAACTCTCTTTTTACAATAAACTCTGGTAGAGGACACAGCTCCTTACTAAGCTACAAGCAGAAGTGTTTCAATGCTCAACCTCAGTCAACCTATCTACCTATATACAGTCCACTAACAAGAGGTTCTTCTAAGAGGGACATCACACCCTATCATCTACACCAGCAAACCATTTGCAACACACTGCAATACACCATATTAAAATGTAACTAGGGATTGCAATCCGGTATCATTTTGAATCCGGCCGGATCCAACCGGATCCGACCGGATTGAACTTACCTTGATAAATTTACATTTTTAAGTATAATGAAGGATAAAATTAAACCGGCACGTATACAAAATTAATTTAATTAGGGTATGACTACTTTTAAATGGTATAAAATGTATTTTAGTTTCAAAAGAATTTTTTTTCCAATGAGAGTATTTTTGTTCATTTAAAGTGAACACAAATACTCTCTTTGACTCTTTTACAGAGCTTGTGTCATGAAAGAGGAAGATAATCGGCATCTGAGATCGAACCACGAAATGGATCGCAAGAAACAGTGCGGCTTCGCAACCATTAGTCTACCAACCAATTCAATAAATAATTATAAATAAGATTACGTATTATCAAAGTCAAATATAAATTTAACGAAAAATAAATTCCACACTTATATGACCTGCTTGATTGATCATGATTTACGATGTGCAAACCAGAACAGACACAACGAAAAAGAAAAATTCTCGAAAACTCACCAACACATTGTGGAATAAACCATTCGAGGCAGAGTTAGAAACTCCTGATTCAGAGCTTCTGCGATAGGCCAAAGATATAAAATAAAATAAATCCTATATCGGATTGTAAAATAGGCTGGCTTGGCCTACGCTTTCGGGGGATAATCGGAGGACGTGCCCGAGCCAACAACTCTGCGATTAAGGATGACTGAAGTAACCAAAGGCTGTAATGTTCTTTCTCGGACAGAGTCATTAGTTGCAAAATCATACAGTCTGATTCCCAAAATGATTTGAAATAGGTTAATATATATTTTATTGGCTAATTTTATTGTTTAATGCCCTCAGATGTCTTTTCATTCGATAATCAATATTGTCAACACGATCAGTCATGCCTACCTTTAAATCTCCACCTTGGGCACAGGGAGGCAAAAGTAGTATTCCACTGCGCTCAGTGTTACGCATTTGCCTCCTTTTCTCTTTTAATCTTTATAGGTACCCACAATTTTACCTACAATCACCCTGTGGAATTGTTAGGGATACGGGTTCGAGTTCGGTCTATGTTGAGTATGTCGAAAATCCCTTTATATGGTAAACCGGATCCGATCTCCGGATCCGTTGATTTATGCCGGATCCGATATGAGCATTTTGATGCCGGATCCGCCGGAATACCGGATCCGGTTTTCCGGATTGCAATCCCTAAATGTAACCTTAACAAGCCATCCACAAAACGTTCGACAGAATTATGGTTCAAGCATTGTCTAGTTAATATTTAAAAGCAGATACAAGCACCATAGAGTGGCTGTAATTTTTAGGTTCCCAAGCAAAGTCTATGAATAAAATAAGAGAAAAAAAAATAATAAGACACATTGTAATATAAAAAAGAGAATGCGAAGAGACGAGTAAATAAGGAAAAAAATAGAAGCAAATTATTTACGAGCCTAATAACAATTTCCTTTTCAGACGGACACACAATAGTTTGTGACAAGATCGTCAAGTGAAAATCCTACCCACAGAGGGTTGGAAAAAAAACGAATTTATTTCATAATTTGTCATAATATTTGGATTGGATGAAGAGTTCTAATGTCTAGGAATCTTGTACTTAATAGTTTATTACTGACAAAACGTAGGTATCTTAGGTTGATCGGAATATCACAAACATACGTTCTAATGAACTAACTAATTTTGTTGCTAAATAATTGGAGATCGTGGTGAAGCGGGAAGCGGTCTTAGGGTAGCTCTCAGCGAGAGGTTAGTGGCTTTCTGAGAACGTTTTTGTTTATGCTGATGTCCATGAAAAGAAGAAAGTCTTGGTCCAAAATCGAAGGCGTCTTCCAGAAACCCGATTCACGTTTGTTCAGAAAGATACTTACCTTTTTAATTTTTTTTTTTATAAAATGTCATACCTATTAAAAAGTTTTAAATCCATTAATCTGAACATTGGAAAACATTAGACAGTATAAATATAAGCAAGGAAACATTGGAAAACATTAGACAGTATAAATATAAGCAAGGAAACATTGGAAAACATTAGACAGTATAAATATAAGCAAGGAAACATTGGAAAACATTAGACAGTATAAATATAAGCAAGGAAACATTGGAAAACATTAGACAGTATAAATATAAGCAAGGAAACATTGGAAAACATTAGACAGTATAAATATAAGCAAGGAAACATTGGTAACAAGAAATATACATAAGAATAATCTTGGCCTTCTTTATTTATTGTGCGATGATGAGGTATAAGTGGACCAATAATTTTACTATAACTAACAAGAAGATTATCTACTATTTATTTCATAAAAATATAACAATCTGTAAACGAATACCTACATACAATATTATCATGATAGTGAAAATGGACTCCACCACTAGGCAAAGCCAGTGAAATACCTAGTAAGAATAATTAAATGACAATATGGGTATATTATTTTTTTTAAATTTTTTTTTTGATCTCCGCCTTATTGGCGTTCTTGGTCAGTCTCAAGGTATATTATTTTAAAATTGATTGATTGATAAATAATCATATTTGTAAAATTTTCATTAGGTTCACGTGTCACATTACATAAATAATATTTTAGTGGCTCAATTTTTATGGGTTCTGGGAACGAGACAGTGGGTAGGTACCCTCAGTAGGCAGACCGGTCTCCTTTTAGCGAAGCTTTTGATCCTCGTTTACGGTCGCGACAAAGCTGTCGGTTTTTTTTCAAGGAGGACCGGAAATCATCGCCAAAAATATTTTGCGGCGGATCCCCAAACCGGATATGTCCAATTTATATGGGGCCGTGTATGTGGAGATAGCTTGCCTTGTATAATATTACTATGTTGTATCTTGTATAGAACGTTTGCGTTTATTTATCAACACATATTTGTGCGCTTTCAGGGCCGACATTTATTACTTTATTTTTATTTTATTTTTATTTTATTTTCAATAATATACGGCCGAGGCCTTTTACAATTACAATATAGTCACAAACAGAATACATAGTTGGCAAAACACAATCGATATACATTATAAAGTCAACCAGTAGTAAGTAGTGTACCAAAAAGATTACAATATAGGACACTGAGACTTTAATTACTTTTAAAATGGATAAAGCTTAATAGTTAAATTGAATATTTATGTATGGGAACCATACCTAACTTTTCTTAATTTAGTACAAATTGCAAAAATGTAAATACTATCTTGTTATTTGAATGCCAAAATGAAACTATAAGATTTTTAGTAAGAAAAAGAAAAAAGAATAATATTATGTTATTGAATAAGTAGATGTATAATATGAAAATGCGTAGATAAGATTATACTTGTAAAATGTCATTGTTATTACTAGCATATTATGTAGTTTATAAGATTTATGTAGATTTTGCATATTATGTAGTTTATAAGAAGTTTGAAATTTAATGAATGGAAACCTGTTGACAAGACCGATTATTGGTCTTAAAGGGATCTGTTATTGTTAATATCTTTGAATGGAAAAACAAACAAATAAAAAACAAACAACAATCAATCCGTCCACAAACAAGATACATAGTACCTAGTAAACCTAGTAAAGATACCTAGTAAAAAACTTATTGTTCTTCTTCTTTTTTTTTTCCTGCATTGATGAGCTGTTTTTTAAAGATATTTCTCTTAAGATGCTTCGACCAACTCTCTCTCCACATTTTTGAGATGCTTAAACGAAGCTGCGTTCCGTTTGGCTAATTATGTCGTACGATATTGAAGTTTATTATGTATAGGTATCTTTATCCGCAGCATAACTAAACCATTTTTCCTACCATACTTTTTTGAGACTTAAAGAACCAATATCAAGAGTAGTACAATCTTATATTGAAATTTCTGAATTCAAGTCCAACTGTCGATTTGTTGAAGAGAAATTATTTCTCGAGACAGATCGGCAGTATCAAGCCAAGATACGTGAGATTTGTATGGCCAGGTTTTAAACGGTTTTTCAAACTTTGACGACAAAAAACACCAACTTAGAGGCTTCGCAGCATATATGTTCCTTATAACTTTTGATTCGCTTGATGCACAGATCCTAAAATTTCAGAAAATATTTAATACTCTAAGCCTACAAAACTTGTATACTCAGAATTTTTAATTTTTTTTTCAGTCAGGGGTAATCGACCTTTGAATTTTTACTTAATTTTTACATATATCTCGAAAACTATAAAAGCTAGAACCCTAAAAATGTGTATGTATATAGAAAAATACAATATCTCAAATTGAATTTAATGAAAAGTTCCAAGGTTTCTCAAACTTTTTTTATAAAGAAAACATTTTTTTATGACAAATTTACGAGTTTCAATGCCTATATTTCAGAATTTTAAAAGAATATCGACAAACGCCGAAACACATCAACTAGATAATTTAATTTTCTATAAAAAATATTTACATTATATCAGTACATCTCAAACTTTTCTTAACAATTTTTGTAAAAATTTAATTTATTGACGACATCGTTTCATACAATGAACATACCGACTCAGGCCATCGACAGTTGGATCTCATGTATACATGCAACTAGTACTTACCTACATTCTTTATTTTTTTAATAACATTCGTTAGTAGATGTTAGTTCACTTAAGATGAATTAACATGTACTTATTCTACATACTTAAATACATTTTAATCCAAAATTATTATATCGATTGTGATATTTTCTCTTTGTTCTGTAGAAGCACCTGCACACTGTAGATTTTTAAGTAAGATTTGATCTAACTAGAAAGAACTATTTTGAGATCTTCGATGTTTTGGACAGAAGGTGCTTGGTGATAGTCCATTTCAAAATAAAAATGAAGAGTCTGGTATAGTTCTATCACAAAATTTACTGTTCAAACATGAACCGTTGAAATGAAGTCTGAAACATTTAATAATGGAGACGGTAGTCTCCGAAAACCGGTTCATGTTTGAACAATAGGTAATTAATTTTGTGATAGAACTATACAAGACTCTATCATTTTTATTTTGAACTATTTTGAGTCTAGAAGTAGGTAGTGATAACAGCAGTTAAAGTTTTCTAGCGTGAGCCGCTCTAGGTAATATTGTACATTGTATGTAATCATTGTAAGCTATTCTTCAAAATATTCAAAGCGATCTGCCTAGACAAAAACAGCTTTACAGAATATGCAAAACTCCATAGTAGATTCAGTAGATCGTGTCAATTTCTGGGTAGATAACAGCTGGGTATCTGTAGTAGTTTCTATAGTGCAAAGAATGTTTGATCTACTAGTAAGTACTTCCAACGGTGAAATATTATAAGTTAGTCAAACATTCCTAGTAGATTGTAGATTTTCATAGTCTGCTTAATATTTTGTTTTTAGATTGGTAAGTATTTATCTTCAATTAAAATCTAAAAAACAGATCTAACCGACCTCGGTAGCCTAGTGGCAATGACTCCGACTTCAGATCAAATGGTCCCGGGTTCGATTCCCGGTCAGGTGAGAAATTTTCTATGTGTTTTTTCACTTGAAATTTCTACTCGAGGATGGAATCCTGTCTCAGATTGGACGGGACCGGTTGACTGGTAGATAATGCTCAAGCATTAAGTTCCACCGGCTATACAGACACCTATGTATAGAAGAGTGTTATTTATTTATTTAACTAAAATAATATGCATAAATTTACCTTATCGCTTTACTCAATGAAAAAGAGCGATTTTTGTAAGGTTTCTGCAAAACAAAGGGTTCAAAATATAAAGTAATTATTAAAAAATCTTGGGGTAGTTTCACAAAGGAGACATCCATCACGGGGATGACTGAAAATAATTTGGGCAGCATCCAGTCTTGTCCAATTTCTCTGAGGGGGATTTATCAGCTGATCTCGCTCCAAAGAAAATAAGATGTGTTAAAGAGATCATAAATCATGACAATAAAATCGACACGAATGTTGCAGGGAGAGGGGAAGAAAGGAAGGAGAACCATTAGAAGAAGCGATATAAATTTGCCCCGAATAGTGATAATAAAAAAAAACTTTGAGCACTAAACACCAGATTGTGTGAATCGTCTTTAATTTCTACAAAAAGGAAGATACATACACATTGAGGCGCGCACACACGCTCCCGGCCAGGGTCAAATTAGAAGGGAGGAGAGCTCCATAAATAATCTCGCGCGATAACGACACAATGGGCCCTCGCTCCGCGTACATACAGAGTAACCTCACCAATACTTGGCAGGTTATTTGGAAGAAATTTCCTTTGGCTTTATAAAAAATCGTGCAATTCTTTGAAATACTAAAGCTAACCCCGTCTTGCTTTACGTTGTTGATTCGGAAAGTCAGGCTTGGTCAGTAGACTATTGAACAGGTTCTAGTCTAGCTTCCCTTTACTTAACAGAACAAAATGAAAAAACTTGAGAAGATATCTGCAATATTAGGCCCTGTACTCATTGGGCCGCGAACGTGTGACATTACGTCAATTTAATCGAAAGGTTGAGCGTACCTATACGTGATTCGAAAAGCGAACGCGAGTGGAACACTTGCATCCTTTTGACAAAATTGATGTAACGATACACGTTCGCGACGCAAGTGAGTACCGAGTCTTATGTGTAACTTACTCTATTAAGAAACAGTTTCTTTGTCACCTGTGATCATGCAGGACCTGTGACCAAGTCCATATCCTCTCCATAATGGTAGAAATGATGGGCACGCGCTGGGTGCGCCGTAAAGTAGTGTGTAAAATTAAGGAAAAACTGGTGTGTTAGACAATTTTGGCTTACTTGACATAAATATAGACGCAACTTTTTTATGCTACCATAATTGATAGCTTTGTCTGAAAAAAAAATCTTTCATGCAAAAATACCAACGAACATAATGTGATGATTGATTCATTGAATAAAAGAGAATCAAAAACGTGTAAGGAACCTAAATTAGAGTTTACGGACTAAATTACCAGTAGAATATAAAATATTTATTGAAAACCATCACAATGCCTGGTATAATAATAATATCTGTATGATGCAGATTGCCGACTCATCTATCTCCGCTTGCGGAAATACTTCTTAAGTCAGCTGGAGGCATTCAGTTGCCTTGCAACTCACAAAGATATCAAATTTCTTGGTAGTTCCATACACTGTATTGTGCAATTGTGCATTCACGGATATAAAACTAAATTTCGAATTGACTTTTTCTTCTGTCGTTGTAAATCAACAAACTCATCCGATAATATTTTGTTCGGCTTACACTGATATGAAAAGTAAGATGATTTTATTTTCTATGCATAAAATCAAATACGTTTCAGTATTCATAGTTGCTCAAATAATATCGATAAAAATATTATACCTAAATGAAACAATGTATCTATGCATTTGATATTTTCATTTTGTGTTGTGTTTTCTACGTTGTTTGAACAAAAGCTTCAATACCGGCCGGTTGAATATTTTGTATGCAAAGTAGTTAGATGCTGAAGGTGGGGCTGTGTTAGAATGGATTGAAAGAATGTGTCCAGAAAAAATATGGCGAAGATTTATAGCGAAATTAATTTCGTATTAATGATATTGATCCGAATTCCTCTTTATTCGAAATGAAGATAAAATTATTCTCAGAGAAAATCGTAGATTTAATTATAAAATTTAGAGTTTAATTGATATAACTGGAAGCAAATGAAGCTTTCAAAATATAGGTAAAAAGTGATACAAGATTGAAATTAAATAGTAAAGATAGCAATATTATTTATTTATTTAATCTACGCAACGAAAGTTGCATTTATATTTCAAAGTACAATTTATAAGACATTTCAAGCAAATGAAAGAGCTATCAAACAAAGAAAAAAAAACTACATACATAAATGAACCAGAATTAATCAATTCACACCGTGTCAGAGGAGCAATCACCTAGACCGCAAATATAGGTAAAACACAATACAAGAATGCACAATGTTAATAGAATAGATCAAAATGAAAGCCAAGAAAGCCCTGCAAGAAGAAGATTATGGAGGTAGGTGCTAGAAAAATTTCTAAAGGGATGGCCTGGCAGACGGTAAACCACTTCGTAACAATGATCGTAGTAGATCCTTGAATCTACAAAAGGATGAAAAAAAAAATTAAGCTATTTTTTTGCAGGTCCTGTTAAAACTGTTTTTTTTTTAAGTAACCAGTCTAAATGAAAATACTAAAGGAATAGGTATATAAAAAAATAATCAAGGATCAAAAAAAGGTCAGTCGGTCAAAAAAAGTCAGAGAAATTAAGTTTCCTACCAAAATCAAATCCGTGCCTACAAATCCAATTAGATCAATAATAATAATAATTATTATAAGGCTTCATTTTTTAAGGTCTGTTTAAATCTCACAGTTTACATCAGTTTCTTAAAAGAAAACACTATTCTAGCCCTTGCTACCTACGACCTACATACTGATTATGATTAAAATCGTTTGATATCAATGTTTTGAAGATTTGTACGGAGGTTTATTATGTTAATGACATGAAATCTGGATGGGTTGTTTGTCGATTTTCATCTGGTGCTTAGGTATATTTGAGAAAGAATCTTCATTACAGCATCATAAAAGTTTTCATCACGATTGGAGAAGAAAGGAGATACGTGAGTAGGGGTGGAGTTTAGTGTTGTGTTTGTTTTTGGAATAGAGTAAGAAGAAATAATAGTGGGGAAGTGGGTAAGAGTGCACAAGTACCTACCTACTGCCGGTATCAGTGCCTACAAATCTGGAATAATATTGTCTAGGAGATACAGAGGGGATAAGATGACTAGTGGGGCGGGCGGGGGAGATTAGTCGTAGAGATACCATTTTTGTTTATTGGCGAATGGGAACAAAACGGTTCGGATAAACTGGTTCTATTGTACCGTCATTTCAAGACACGCGCCCCTGCCAAAATGCCTCAACTCGCACAATCAAGATCTTCTAAGTTTTGATGGAAAACGAAAAGTTTGACCAAAATTTTTAAACGAAACAATATTTTCCTATAGTATTCATGAGCTGTAAATGTTTTACATGCTTATTAATATATGTTTAGAACTGAAAATCACCCACTGTCTATTTGTCACTGCATATTCATAAATATTTTTCAGAAATTGTTCATTGTTTTTTTTTTTTTTCAAAATTTTTGAGATAGTTATGATTACACCGCTGGCCATACTCGTTCATAGTGGATACTTACTTAGGAATTTACGCATAGTTTGATTAATCGTACGAGATTTTCTGCTAGACCTGTTTTATGGACACGACGAGGGTGGCTGTTGCTATTTTCATTCTACCGCTATAAATACCTAGATCCAAAAAAATACTATCTCGATATTCGAACTTTTTTTACCGTCCAATTCCTACACTTCGGCACTGTCAATAAGTGGGTGAGAAACCTTCAATAAATAAGTACCTACTTTATATTTTCTTGTGAAAATCGTTATGTAAGGGGTGAGATCTGCATATCAGAGAGTCATAGCAACAGACGTATTCAAATTTCGATAATTATAATGATAACTTATAGTTGTTTATATAGAGAAGCAGTTGAGAATAGCAATATTTTTTTTAAATATGCATAAAAATAGATTAAATCAATAAAAAAAACACTTCGCACACTACTATAATGTTATGTATTTGATACTTGTGTACTCACACTTAAAGCTCGGTACTCACTTGCGCCGCGAACGTGTATCGTTACATCAATTTTATCAAAAGGATGCTTGTGTTCCGCTCGCGTTCGCTTTTTCGAATCACGTATAATAATAATTTTTATTCAATGAAAAATAATACATTAAAAATAATACACAATTTAGTGACTCCCTCCACTAGGCAATGCCTGTCTTGGAGAGGAGGTATACACTTAAACTTTCGATTAAATTGATGCAATCTCACACGTTCGCGGCGCAAGTGAGTACGATGCTTAAGATGTATTTTAAATTGACACATACTACATTATTTTGTTTATCTGTGATCAAGTTGATAATAGATAAGTATTGTTTATCTTTAATAATACTAAAAGAATAAAATTGAACATATCAAAATATCAAATTTGACGACTCCATGTAATTGTTCTTGAAAGAAAATTGTAAAATAGAATGAAATGGAACCTTAATTATGTTCAAACTTATAATTTAAATTAGTTATGGTCGAATTTCGAGCAGTAGTCGATCACCAGTATATTTATTAATTTTTTTTATTTATTTCTTATGTAAGTATATTAATAATTATGTATGTATTTATTTTCTTTCTCCTTATACCAGCTAAGAGCAGCTCCTAGGGGACTTGCAACAATAAAATCTACTCAGAATGTTAATAAAAAGTCGGTAAGTTTGGGTACACAAGACAAACTATATTGATCTGGCAACCTTACAACAAACTACAGGTACACATCCGTAGATGTTATCATTAAAGGCTTTGATTGCTTCACTCTGCTCTCCCCGTGATGTTTACTTGGGACCTGTAAGAAGGCTCTATCCCGCCTGCCCTTAACACAGATAGGGATGTACACCCCGGAAGAACCCCTTACTGGTACAACTACATTAACATACATACTATGTACAACGTTATTGCGTCCAATTCCCTTTTTGTTGACTCTGACGGGCATTGTAGCAGACAGTTTCAGGGCAATTCTAAATTCTCAGAAGAAATCTTTTACCAAACTTGATTAAACTCTGAAACTCCAATTTCACTGCAGTAGTAGACCACAGCGTCACCCAGCTCTCTTTTACGTGGAGCCTTCCAGAACAAATTACAACCAAAACACATACATAAACAGAGCGTGCAACAGTTTCAACAGAAACTGTATGGGTGCTCCGGAATTAGACCCCTTTTCTGGTTCTCTCAAGAGGTCCAGGAAAGGTTTGGTGGCAAGGTCCATCCAGGGAGCATCCCAGGGTGAGAGATGATCACTTGTCGCTGTGTACCGGCGTCTTATCGACCTATTTGCGACCTACGGACGAGACAGACTGTTAATTACAAACTATCCGACACTGGACCCCTTAGGACAAACTGACTGACAAACCCTTACAGACATTGACTACAAAAGAATCTCCTAGCCCTCCTTCCTTCCCCCTTCATTCCCCACCCTCCCTTCCCCTGTAACTCAAAAGTGAAGTTATTAGTGTAAAGACTGTGTAATAAAAAAAAAAAATTGTGTAATTTAAATGAATAATATTGGGATACACATAAATGGCAATACAAAAATAAACCTAAATGATAATATATTTGTAAATTATAATGAGCTGTCTGTATCCAATAAAGAAAAAAAAATCGTAAGTATATTTTTTTTCTATACCAATAACATTATATTTTAACTAGCAGCAAAACCTGTCGGATGATATGCATAGAAACAGGTTATCAATTGTTTGATTCTCTATAAATCCGTTTGTTATCCAAATCCAAACTCCCTTAAGACCCCACTTAGGGGCATAGGGAGGCAACAAGAGCTCTCGGTTGCGCTCAATCTTGGGCAATGTTTATGATCTCCTCCCACACCATGTCCAGATTCCTCAGCTCTGCTTCGAAGGAGTGGAATACAGTATGAGAGGGTCTTCCTCGTCTTCGGGACCCTGATGGGAGGAAGAGCAGCGCTCTACTCGGCCAACTGTCATTCGGCATCCTTAACACCATTATATCCCAGCCAAGTTCATCTCCTCCACATAATGGTAGAAGTGATGGGCTCACGCTGGGTGCGCCGGCGTATAGCGTCGTTCGTGATACGGTGGTACCATCTTATACCCAAAACAGTTTGTTATACCATCCCTTAAATGGTGTCGATATCATTTACCACGTTGACGACTGAGAGCAATTTGATATTTCTTTTTGTAGGTAGTTAGAGTTGCACGTAGGAACAATACTTCCCACGGACTTCTGTTGATTGGTTGTCATAGAAGCCATCGACTTACCGACGAAAATTATAAGGATAATAAATATTTCCTGTGGTCGGATTGGTATGTCATTTTTTAGTAATGAATCTGTAATCACGCAAAGTGAACACTAAAACTTTTACGACACCTTTCTTTTTCTAAACTGCGAATTAATGTTTTTCGTGTATTTTTGCAAAAAAATGCATATTTTAATATTAAGGGATTCGTTGTAGTAGCTAATACTACAATTAATTTTTGTATCTTTTTTATTACTTAAATCTGAAGAGAACACAAATGCACTCAACTTAATTAAAAAAAAAACAGAAATCTCATTGAGACGCAGTATTCGAACCGTTACCACAAGCATGCAATGATAATTAATTTCAACAAGTGTTAGAAATCTGTATTATTCATTATCTACATATTATAAACTCTTCAATATAATTATTTTGCTACTAACTCCCTTTGAGTTATCAGATTTCTGTCTGAAATCACCACAAATAATACCTAATATCCTCAGATTTCTCGACTTTGATATTGAGTAGGTACTCTACAATTCCCAACAGATGTTGCGTAAATTATTTTAAGATAATTATTGTGCCGACGAATTTGACGGATTAACAGAAGGACAATAAGACGGGACTATTAGGCGATGCTCTGCCTTAAAAGCCGCACTCTTCGAAGACCTGCGTCGGGCCGAGCTCCGGTGCCTAAACCAACCGGATTACGTTTCAACATTGTTTGTGTTAGGAGTTAGATAACAAGTAATGCCCGTCACAATGATCTGTGATCCTGCAGCGTGCCACAATTCAAGCAATACATCCTTAATACTCTACAAGCAGTTGGCGCAAGTAGTGGGTTAATATTAGAAATGAACTTTGAAACGAGTCCAAAATCAAGAGGAACAATCATTTTCAAAAAATCTTGATGATTTTTTATTTATTTTAGTTATCTAATTCAATTATTTTTAAAGAACGTACTTACACAGTGTTAAATGCACGGAATAAAACACTTAGTTGGTATCACCTCAGCACGGGCTCTTGTCTAGTGGGGTGATAAATTCCATCATGTTAATCTGAATTTATATTTTGTACACAATATGTGTTCCGCTCCTTCGAAGCAGAGCTGAGGGATTTGGACATGGTGTGGGAGGAGGTCATAAACATTGCGCAATGGAGAGCTCTTGTTGCCTCCCTATGCTCCTGAGTGTGGTGTAAAAGGGAGAATTGATTGATTGATTAAATGTATTATATTTACATATTTTGGAAAAATAAAATGAAAAAAAAAGAAATAAAAGTTATTCAAGTCAAAATTAATGAACATAAAACAAATAATCATAATTTCAATTGAATAATGTTGCTCAAAATCAAGCGAACAAAATGTAGGAAATAAAAAATAGTTATAAACTTGATACTGAAAATAATCTTTTTTATGCTTATTTCATTTAAGTTGTATTCTGTAAAATTTTGTTAGATTCTATATTTGGCACATTGACCTTTTTTGACTTAAGTACTTGATTTTAAATATTGTTGTTGTTGCATCAACTGATTTGTTTTTTTTAACGATGTTTGACACAATGACATGTTGCAAGCCATTTCTGTATTTTTACATTGTTGTATTTGTTTTTAAAGGCTATTGTCATTTTTAATTGTAATAAAATAAAATAAAAAAAGTTACACATACTGGGGTATGTAATCTCAAGTGCTCCAATAACATATACAATTATGGTAGCATATTTTATATACTGGTAATACCAGTGGCGGATTAACTGTCAACAGCGCTCTAGGCAAAGAGCGCTTGACGCCCCTCTGAGCACAATAGTTGAGGAGTAGGTTAAATTTGAAACAAAACTCAAATTTTTGTATAAATAAAAAACGTTTCAAGTAGGTTAGTATTTATTATGTACACATTTTAAAAATCTCGCCGTCTACGTTTCTGTCTTGCGAAACTGTTAATGATATTATCATCATAGTCCAAAGAAACCACTAACTTTGATCGTTTAACGAAGGTAGTTTTACACTCTCTATAGACAAAAAAGCTCCGCTCACCGCTGCTGCAGTTGGTTATAGCTGTCGAAAGCAAGTCGAAACGCACATTCTTAACGCGATGTCAATGTTTGGATAAATTATTTCCATCTGTTCTCTTCTTACTATCTTCAAAATTATTGTGTTGGTCGTACGCGGTTGTTCTTTTTCTTGACTTATGGTAATCAAATATGATCGCAGATGAATACATTATTGTACAAAGCATTGTTCCAAGTCCCCAGAATATATATTTATCAAGAATTTTGCTTTTTATACTTCTTAGATGGACAAATTCGTTAAATCACTCAAAAAGGAAAAATTGTCGTAATATTTTTTGTACGCATCACGTCTTTTTTGAAGTTCCGCTACAAGGTTGTCTATTATGACAAAAAATACCGACACTTTGAATATCTTCTGTTGAATCATCTGGTGTGAATTTCCTCTTTCTCGTGTCCTTTTCGTATTCCATTACTAACGAGAGTTCGTATTCCTTTACCAACGCCTTGCTCTCATAATTCTGAAACTTTTCCCTTTCTTCTGAAATTATATGAATCAGGCTGTCATACATGTGGGTAACTATATAAAGTGTCAATATCATTGTACGTTTTTGTTGGTCGTGTTGATGTGAGCCAAAAATGAAGACCCAAAACTCGGTCATAAAAGCCGTTTCTAATAGCTCCAATTTCAATCTTATGCTATTTGCTTCGCACGCAACAAGCACGGGTTGCGCGGCGCCCCTTTGACACTGGCGCCCCTAGGCGGCCGCCTAGTCCGCCTAAAGGATAATCCGCCACTGGGTAATACTAACGTACGAAGCAGACCTTCAGGATGCTGGTTTACATTAGAATGACATCTCCTAATCTAGCAGAAATGCTTGGCGAGGCTTTGCTCCACCAACAGAGCGAACGTGGATAAAGTAGGTATGTTGGTAAGTAAGTAAAGCCTTTGAGTTAACGTCTTTAATAAACTAATAAATATTTTATTTCACAATATGAATGCGAATCGATTCTATAAGTCCGAGTTGAAAGAACTTAATTTCATACAAAACTGTCGGAAAGGTTATGCTAGAACGATTTCGCCTTATAAACAACTTATTTGAACAATACCTTTTCAGATTTTTCGTGGAAACTTACCCACCATGGAGCGGGTGAAATGAATAGATCACTCAAAGCGAATAACTTAAAATTGTAAGCTACATAAACACACGTCGGACCAAAGGGATGGAGAGAGCAGCACGGCCTTCTAGAGCCACCCTCCAAGGTATTAACACCACGGGGGTGGCAGGCGGGCATTGTTCCTGAGCCCGGCCTACTTAGTGCACGGCATACACAAGAGAGACCGGGAATTATCTGGTACTCGGACCGTTTAGATAGAGCGAGGCTGATGATGCCTCTAAACCTTTTGATCTTGCTGACCCTCACTATATTAATACACCGACTACACCGCTTTCTTCTATATGTTACAATATGAACTGCCTTGATAGATTTGTACCGTTAATTATTATTTATTTATACCGAGAAACCGTTTCAAATTTATGCAAATAGAACACAGAGGCTTTTTATTTTATTTTTTTCCATTAAAACAAAACTACCTACACAATATGTTTACTTATTTTCGAACCTTATCATCCATGGCTAACAAATTATGTTTCAGAGCTTTTACTGCCAAAAAGTGTACCTAACCATGATTTTTTCCACTTGCCGTTATTATACGCAGAGATTCAAACCCTTTGAGTATTTTTTTAAATGAAATTTTCGACATCTTTCACATATAGAAAGCTGGGCTAGCCTTATTAATGATGCTGTAACCAAGCCACTGTCTAAGATTTTTGAGCAAATACTTATATAGAATCTTATACCTTTTATTTTTCCCTTTTATATTTTGCTGAAACGATCGGTTGGAGAAAGGTATATTATGTGGCCAAAGTAAGCGGCCTAACGTTTGTCAACATTGAGTTATTAAATATTTTTTACTCTTTACCCAGGATTTTTCAAAGAGTAGGTTCCTAATAATTACTGGAGTTATCAAACTTTTAATAAAAACAAAAAAACAGGGGAAAATTTATCTAACTACATGGCAAAACATCCTCGAAATCACAGGTTCTCCTGACATCTCGTACTGAGTCTGTCTCGAAATTTTTTTTCTAAAATGATTCCAAAATTCTTCATCCCTTTTGTTTGTAAAACGTTCTTCGTCGTTGCCATTTCGGCTCTTAATTCGATAATATGTATGTATGTCATAAAGACCTGATGCAGGTCTTGTACATGTACATATTATTATATTCTTCAAACACAATATTATTTGCAACTTTGTATACCTACTTAGTCATTATACGTATTTATAAATTATATTATCTTAGCATAATTTTTTTCTAACAACGTGACCTTGTTTCACCATAGCATTCGAGCACCCAGATACAGTGTCAGATTTGTTTACCTTCATACTTCTTCGTAAATTCTTCGTCTACATTTTTATGTTTAATTCGATGACAAGGAACCTCAAATACCTACAAAAGTTTATCCAAAACATAATAATTTGAAGCCTCTTTGTCTCGCAAAACTCCGGTACAAGTACCTAGTCACACCTTTGCTAGATGAATGCTTTCAGTCTAGTAAATGAAGCTGTGAATATTAAATATGGTAAATCATACTTTGTACACATCCCTCTATTAGATTTAACACGGGAGTAGATAGGTAGGTACCTACCTATCATTAATCTACGGGGTGAAACATGTAGGTTATATGTAACAAAGCTGTAGACACCTATGTCAACACTGTCGTTCATGGAACAAAACCAATCTTAGCACTGGCGTGGTGTTAGGGTATCTCAGCTAGTATAGGATGCTCGCAACGAGATGGAAGATCCTTTCATACTGTATTGCGTTCCTACGAAGCAGAGCTGAGGGGTTTGGCCATTTTATGGGAGGAGGTCGCAAGGGGATAGTGAATGATTCAATAGTATCGTCATTAGGTACCTATACCTATTTGATATTGAATAAGAGAGTTTTTCTCCATGTTTTTATACATAAAGTTAGTTTTTTATTTAAAATAAGTTGGCAGTTTTTCTAAATTCACATAACGGAGAATGAATAAACCAGCCTATCGTGTACAAAAAATAATATAAGAAGAAGCAACATGCCACGAACAAGACAGAAAAGCTGTTTTTTTTTTGTATTCGGCAGTAGATTTGTTTAATGGCAGTGCGATATAAAAAAATATAAAAGTTAGGCACTAAAGTATTCTTAAAAAAATTAAAAGCCTTAATGTGTTGGCTAGTTGTTGTGAGTTGTAGGATTTTATTACGTGTTGTGTGTTTTTTTAATTAAGTAAAAAGTAACTTTTCCCTTATACCAGCATTTTGTTGCTGTCTGGGATTGCCTTTTTGTACCAAGATATACCTATTTAGTTAGTTGTATTGTTTTTATTATTTCAGTATTAAAATATAGGTTAAAACCTTTATGTTCGATAAATTTGAATTTTCGACCTATAAAACAAGAGCCGAAGATAGTTGCAAGCGTATACCTGCTTACATACTTCGAGTTCAAAGCTGAACCATGACTAGTACAAAGGCAACAACTATTAAAATAACATCATTCAATAGTAACTTTACTAGTACCTACTTACATGTAGGTAGATACCTGCTTACAGCTAATAGATATTCATACATGGAGGATCGGGTCCACAGCGCACTGTCGGGATACGGTTATGTTAACACAGTTTAAATTATCCTGCGGTTATGATAAAACATTCTGACAGCGAGATTGGGAGCCTTCCCCTTAGTAGCACTGGGTGCCTACAGGCCCGACCTCCTCAATTGTCTGAACAATACATTACCATCCGCGACAGCATTACTGTACTGGCAATACGTAATTATAGGGGTAGTGGGGGCAGATCGAAACAAGGAAAACAATGATACACCATAGGTATTCAGAAAATTGTTTGAATAAGGTGTTAGTTTTATCATTTGAGTTGATCAGAAAATTGAAGTCATCTGATTTTTCCTTTAGTGGAAACATAATATTATATGCGGACGCAAATGTTTGAGTATGAAATATATTATTATCATTTCTACAGACATTGTTATTTTATACATGTAGGTACAAATATTAAACTAAAACAACCATGTTTGTGCTTTTTGTTTCAATATTTTGTATAATTTTGCTTCTATAGTGGGACAGCTCAGTACACCTGAAAGGAGTAAATTGATACTATCATATCGAATAATAAAAAAATAATATATCCTGATTATTTTGCTATTCACCAACCTGAGAGGATTGACAAAGTCGAGGAAAGTAAAATTTACTATCAATCGATAATTATTTGCATCTTTATATGTATCATTCAACAAAATTGGTGTTTTTAAGACACTTACAGTTTCTTTTATACGAACATACATTAAAATCCCAAGAGAAATGAATAATTTTACTATTTTAACTTGTTAGCTTGGTACTTTTATCAAGTTATAATTTTAGTATTTTTACAATAAATTATCTTTTTTATCATAATTCGACTTCCATGTCAACATCGTCATAATATCATAAAGTGATAGGTATTAATAAAATTGTAATTGTAAAGAAAAGTATCAAGCTGCCCCCACTTCCCCTGCATTATGTAGATTATGTTCGGTGGAGGTAATAATTATAAAACAACACATCAGTGCGGATAATTTAGCGCCATTGTTTCATTTTGTTTAAATTTAATTATAATCTATTCGCTGTTTCTACGCTTAATGCGTGTAGCTCTGTAGAATAGAATTGTCGAGGATTTGAACACGAAAGGCCAACGTAATATTTCATATCATTCTATGGTGGTATAATATCTTTGCCAGTTCGAGGTCGATGAATAATATGAAAAGTCATGGCACCTAGTGCAATATTTGATTCAATTCAATGCAATATGTGTGTGGTGCAATCTAGTACGCCTACGTTTGGTCTTACAGCACCTTCACTGTTCTATCTTTTATCACCTCTCCATGATGACAGCAGCTCTGAAGAGATTACAGATCTCTTTCAGCACAATCGAGTAATCATAACATGGATCTGCTATACTCCTTTCAAATCATTTGTGCCAGAACAAATCTATAATATAAATGAAAGTCGGGTTGTTGCGAACACTCGGGTAACTCGAGATCGGCTGAACAGATTCTCCCGATGTTTGATTTATTGGATTCTTCTCCGCTCCGGATATCAGAATAATTTATAAAAAGTTGAATAAATGGATGATAATGACATAAAACTATTGCACCGGTACTGCTAGCACCATCTGTTGGGGAAATGCAGAGATGTCTGGTAGATTGATATTTTGGTAGAAGGATTCTATAGATCAATGTTTTCCCTTTGTTTCCACAGATGGCTATCTGACTTTTAAAAAAGTCTGTAAATACTTTAATAAATAAAGTCAGATGATGAAAATTCAATAAAGATATCTAATATATAAATGCATGGGTGAGTTTTGGTACATTTGAAATAACTGATTCATAATATTATAACCGTATAACTTTTGATTTTTTCACAATGAGTAGTCGTGTATGTTAGCTATGTTCTGTTACCCAGCAATAGTTTATTGACTTTAAGGCGGTACGAAGTTCGATGGGTCAGCTAGTAATCAATAAAATTCCGTAAGCGAAAGGTTTATCTGCACCGATCATTTTTCTTCTAATTCGCCATGTTGAAATTTACTGTTCTGTATTATGGTTTTACTAGAAAAATAGGAGGTTTATTTTTAAATTGAAGTGTTAGATAAACAAGAATTGCTGTTTCGATAAGATGCATATTATTCGCAAGGTTCTGTATTTTGGAAAAGAAATCAATAAAACGATCGACAAGGTGAAGAATACGGTTTTCCGTTAAGGACTTTATTCAAAGGACTATAAATCATAAGAAAGGGACAGTTTTATGAAGATGTGGAAAACGGAGGGAAAAAGTGAAAATCCAAAGGTACAAGGCGTCGGGTGCCTGATGTCTCACTTTATGACACGAGAGGGAAGGAGAGCGGAGAGGCGCTACCTCGGGCAAGGGTGGCTTTTCTATGAATAAGAAATCCTCAATAGCGGGTCGCGAGCCAGCGGGGTGGGTGAAGGGTTTCTCTGCTAAATGACTTTTTTATTTTAACAAATTGCAACACCGTTTTGTTTTTCTTCCCTATTTCAATGGGGTCCTCGTGAAGTAAACGACGTATGAAAGAAAATGGAATGTTGAAAGTTAAACGGTCGCCAGTTCATTCACCTTTCGTAACAAAAGAATATTTAAGTTTGCTGACGGATGCTGCTTGTTATGTTAACGGCTTAGGGTTGCCCGTCATCATCCATCGCCCGTTTTTACGTTGGTTTTCGATTCCAGCCACTAGGTGCTTAATGATGCTGTAAGTACCCAAAAATTCTTGTGTAGGTACACAAAATTGACAACTAAGTGACGGGGTAGGTACCTGAAGGGATAATTTTTTTGTGTAGCTGCCCGTTTCAAAAAACAGAATTCACGCACCACTAGATAAATATTTATATTAATATATTATTGTATAGGCGGCGTTAGTTGGTCATTTATGCATTCAGTGTTTTCGACTATTCTTATATCAATAATGTTAAATAAATTCGTGATAAAAAGTCGTATTAACACATTGGGAAACATTAAAAGTCATTTCTTACTTCATTATAAAACGATTTTTGATAGCAGAAGGCAAAATAGCTCAGGTTAGGATAGAATGAAAAATAATATTGTATAACTACATATTATGTAAATGCAGAAAACCATACCTAGAGCATAGAAAGACAGAATGTGAAATAAATCAATAAATGGACACCTTTCTGTAAAAACGTATTAATGCAATAGGCTGAACTAGGGTGGTGCGAAAAACATCAAGTTGAACTGATCATATTGTTGTCCTTTTTCTTGTCATAATATGTAGAATCTGGAGCAATTATTAATCTAGGTAATTAATTTAGCGACCTAGGTCCATAGTTTTATTTTAAGACGTACCTACGCAATATGCGTTAATTATTATCATTTAAATGACTAAAAACCTGATTTTCTATTAAATTTCAAACTAAAAAAAAACGAAATTTTTAGTAGTTATGATGAAATATTGCATTAAACTAATGAAGAAGAAAGTCGCGTGGTTAATCGATTTGCATTTTTTAACTGATCTAAGTGCCCTATTTCAAAGTAATAATCATAAACTCAAAACAAAAAACAATTTTATTATTTGATTCTGTTATTTGAAGCTATTGGTCCCTATTATGGTGAAGTGGTTGGTGGCCCAGCGGTTACAACGCCGACTTTCGTACTCCGGACGTCGTGGTTCGATCCCAGGTGCCGACCATCTTCCTCTTTCATGACACAAGCTTTCAGTAGCTTACTGTGAAAGAGTCAAGGAATGTATTTGTGTTCACTTTGAGTGAGCACAGATTCATTTTTCTAAAAAAAAAATTATTCCTATAGGTACATCGAAAATCTGAGAAACGAAAAAAATATTACCTACCTAAAGATTTCATTTGTAAATTCAAATTGAGTTGAAATATTCAATTAAAAACTCGTGGGGAAATATTTTGAAAATCATCAAAATGAAAATTAATCCGGTCGATTTTCTTTTGTCCCTTTTCACGTTCATTTGTTTTTAATCCATTTTTTTTGTCAATGTTCCGCCGCTGGCTAATTTGAAAAGGGCGATCCGTTAGCTCGTTTAATATCGTCGTGAGCCAAACCAACCGAACTGGGTTAGCGGGGCAATTTCAAGCATTTCGGAAAATAACACTCACCAATTTTCGTCTCTCAGCATCGAATCACTTTTGCTTACCTGAAACAAAAATTAAACAAATTTGATTTTTCTTATAGCAAGTGAATGTAAAAAAAATATTCAAATAATTGCGCCGAGGTTGATTGCTGGTATTTATTGATTATATTAGAAATGAAAAAACGAGACATAAAACATGGTATTACAAAATCAAGACTCGTTTTTTTCATTTCTAATATAAATGAATGTAAAACTAAATACAAATTTATATTTCATCAGAGTAAGCAAGTGGTACCTTTTGAAAACCATCAGCTGTTAATGGTTATTAAAATTATTAAACATTATTAGTACAGTTTGGAGCGCTCTTGTTGCCTCCCTATGCCCCTAAGTGGGGCGTAAAGGGAGTTTGGATTTAGATTTGGTACCTATAACAAATTGACATCCGTCTTTTCGTGATAGTAAAAAAATACGGAAAATACTTAATAATAATAAGTAAACTGAACATATACCTGTTACTCAAACAATTAAACCCAATACATCATAATATTAATGCCTGCAATTCGAACTTTGTCGAAGATATAAAACGACTGTGCTAAAACTTGGGTCTAAAAATAATATGTCTGATTCTATGTCTGATTATATGTGTCTATGTGGTTGGATGTTAGAGATTGCTACGGCTATAATCCCGCCATTGCCACTTGTCTATACACTATTTTTAATATGCATAAAGTATAAAATAAATAAATAAATAAATTATATATCTGATTCTATGTCTGATTATATGGCTGATTCTATGTCTGATTATATGGCTGATTCTTAAGAACATAGTTATTGGCGTCGATATAAGTAGCTATCATATTACGGCAACTTCCGCCGGCCAGCCAGAATACACGTACCTACGTAGGTACAGTTTAACAAGAACAATACAAATAATAATAACATTAATTATTTTCTTTCCGATATCTTTCAGTTTTCATTATTACTTTCATCCTTCATCGATTCCATGTTGCTTCCTTTATCTCGGCCCCACGCCATCCTGACCATGTTCACCCACTATCTACACACCAGGCGGGCACTCCACTGTGGAAGGTAACGAGTCCAGATTTTTTTTAGAAACTATATGTTGGAAAACTAATGCGTCTTTTTGTAATGTTACTGAAAAAAATAATATAATTTAATATATTATTTTATTAATAAAATTATATAAGTTTATTACTATTAATAATTTATTTTTTACTACTTAGTTTTTATCTATTTTAAAAGTTGATTCTTGTTTTATTGTATTGTTTCAACTTTTACTCATCGCAAAGGCGAAAGCTGTTATAGTGAGTGGTGTTTATATTACTGTATTTTTTTTTAAATGAATCTGTGCTCACTCAAAGTGAAAACAAATACACTCTTTAACTCTTTCACAGTAAGCTACTTAAAGCTTGTGTCGTAAATAAATAAATATATGCTGCCTACTGTGAAAGATTCCGAATGACTTGATTACAAGTGTCATCTCAATATTGCACACAAAATATTTTCATATGTAATAAAGATAAGTTTATTTAGTAAGAATTTATTCCATTCACACAAATAAAAGGTGGAATAAAAGGACAATGTTAAAACAATGTAGAATAGGGAAATGGAGAATAGGGCGGTCGCTTGCAAGAAAAAGTAGGTGATGAATATTAATATCGGAGGTAATGACAATGAGATCGGTTGAAACGAGATGCCCCTAACGGTGAACATAGAGAGGAAGGCCATTCTCCCACGAGGAAACTCCTAAGCGACTTGAGTCTCCTACGCGTATGATACGCGTCGCTCGTTAGTCGCTTGCATACATATTTGATCGGTTTCGCACACGACAAAACGCGTCTACGCGTTTGATACCAGTTGCATGCGACTGGTCATGCTGGTCGCAAGAGACTGCAACGCGACTGCGACGCTACCTGAATCGTAATAAAATGGCGTCAGATCAAGCGGAAAACATTAAATTTGTTCAGGAGGCTGAAAATTATCCATGTTTATATAATTATAGACTGCCGGATTATGTAAGGAAAGACGTACGAGATAAGGCGTGGGCTGAGATAGGAAAGAAATTCAACTCGCACACGCACTCTCTCATCGTTGTATTTTTTATGAATATGTGTAGCTAACAACTGCACCAAATTAGAAAAAGACTCTTTTGACATTCTATAAAAATGAAGAAACTTATTATCATCATTCTCATGTAGTTCTATAGCAGCGACAAATGCCCTACAGTTAACATTTCTTTGGATGTATGGGTGCACCCAAAATCTTATTTTTTTTTCGATTACTTCTTTTAGAAATTAAAAGAAGAACATTTTCTTCATCGCTAGAATCTCTGGACATTTTGTGAACGAGCGTGTATTCTCAAGAGTTACAACAAATAAATGATGAATGTAGTCATAAGTTTGGGTAGCGTCGTGTGCGGAACCTATCTTGATAGAGTAGCATACGCGTCGACGACCAATGGATTGCGTCTAGTCGCGTAGCTTGTGAGTATCTTCGTGGGAGAATGGCCGAAGCGTGCATTAAAAAAGGATCGAGGAAGGTACCTACTTAAATGTAAGTGTATTTTTCTTAAATGGTACTTAAATAGTGACCTAGCTTCAATATGACCTCTTATGAACATTTTGGAAATGATTCAGCTATAATTATATAACCAAATAAGTACACTTACATTTTAATTATTGAAAAATAGCAATATGTAATTTTTCATGTAATATGCTTACATCTGGGGACATAAATTTGATTTAGTCAAATAAAAAAATGGGTTTAAATTTATCGGTTGGTCTATCATTATTTTTCGTTGCTTGGTATCATCTAGCCTCTTCATATTCTCGTATACGAGTTACAGGCTTCAAAAGTTAAAAAATACTATAATGTAAGAAATGGACTGATAAGGTTCCCGCTGTGGCGACTCAAGCTCTATTTGGGGTAGGTTCCCTAGTAATTATTATTGTTATCGTGGTTTTGTTTAGATTAATGATGCGACGCCCCGAAATATTATTCAATGATAAGGGAGGGGATGGGAGGGGAGGGGTGGAGTGGAGGAAGAGTGGCCGGTAATGTAAGAGGCCGAAGAATATTGAACATGAAAAATGGTGCGCAGCGAGTGGGGGGGGCAACGGGAGAGCCAAGAATGTGGAGTCGGAAGAGAGAGGAGCCGAGTGTGGGATCAATATGAAGTAACCCAAATAATCCACAGCCTAGGTGGTGCTTAATCGTTGCACAATATCACTAACCTACCTACTTGAGGTCATGAAACGAAGTTCTTCTACAATATCATTGCCTAGTTTATAATTTTCTATGAATTTCTATAATCATACCACGGAAATTATTTTTGGTTTTTTTTAATTACTAGCCTCAATGATATTTTAGTAGGATGTCCTTAAATATCCACATGGAAATACGCTACCATAAAAACCGGCTGCCAAAAAACTAAAATGAGCTGTCAATGACATACTGTATGGCGAAGAACACATATTATCGCGCCAGTGGGCACCTACTCGGTGCCTACGCACTGTTATTGTTCATCAAGCATTGTTTTTTTGTTTTATTGTATCTATTGTTTCTTGAGCATTTCGATTTTGCGTGTATTATTTTTTGCATTTTATGTAGTAATGTTCTCACTGTTCAGTGCAAAGGGTGTACATAAACATATTATGCTGGATGGTGATATTTTTAACAAATGAATTAATTATTTATTTATTAAGGTTTACCCCCTCCGATACCCAGGATATTTCAGAAACCTTAGGTCTCATTTCATCTAGACTTTATAAAAATACATTAACAAAAAAAGTTTTAAGAAGTTGATAAAATAAGTGTTTCAGAGAAAAATACGAAAAAAGAGCCAAGCAAACAAATTATTTATTTTATAACAATAATAAATATTTAAGTTTCAGAAATATACATGTCGTTCTTCTCTATGGGTGTGAGTCCTGGCATTTGATCAAAGCTAGAGGCTTTGATCTCATTTGAAACAAAGTGCCTGGTAATACCAGCTCATCACTGATATACACCCCGGCCATTATATCGAAGAGGACTCATCGGTAGATCATCAAAGAGATAGATAAACAACTGGGAGTCAGCCTCATTATAGGCAAGCCCAACTCAAGAAAAAAAATACTGTTCTGTTAGTACCTAAAGGCATCAAGACACGGGGATTTTTTGAAGTGTTTCGCAGGACGCCTAGCGGACGCCCAAGATGATTCTTAAGTTACTCACCAGCCACTTTACTTCTTGGAAGGGGTAACAATACAACACAAGAGGAGGTAGCCACTAGTATGTGTATATTTTATAGCACGTTGCGGTGCTTGCCAAATACAGTGGTGAATTACGACTCTGATGAAGGTCAACTAATAACAAAATAAGACATCCTTAGTTCTTAACATTATTTATTTTATTTGGAGCAATTGTTTAATTTGTTACATTTTTCTTCTTCTTTATGAGCTGCCTCTCCACCAGTGGATGTTGGTGTCTTCTAAGACATCGATAATGCAGATTTTGCGTCAACACATATGGCCACAGAAACGTTTTGGTTTCTTAATGTCACCCATGGAACGGGTGCTTATAAAACTAGTCAGGATGTTAAGCTCGTAGAAAAACAAAAAAAAAATCATCAGTTTTTCCATTCCTATTATTTTGAAAAGGATAAAAAAAATCAGCTTTGTAATAGAAGTGAAATAATAAAAAAAGTATTATAGGTATAAATAAATCGAGCTTAGAAGCAGTATATAAAAATAGGTGCGGCTTAAATGTTTAACTAAAAAAATGATTTTCTCGTAAGCAGAAAGCTCATTCTGACAAACAGGAACAAAGAAAGAAACAACTGAAGACCACAAAGTATCTGCTGATCCCAAAACGACCCTCATCTCGTGGAATTAGAACCGAGAAACAACTGGTGCACTGACCACAAAACATCGTCAAGACAACGGTATCAAAATAAGCAATTTCGGCTTAAGTTATTATAAGAGGCGGGGGCGGTAGTGGGGCGGGCGGGGTAATACACACACATACACATAATACAAAGCGACGATATCAAAAATTCAGTAAACAGAGAAAATTTTCTTTGAAGCCATTAAGTGGAGGAATATGTAAATTTTATTACTCTGCGCTTCCATCTACTTGTTGTTTTATTTCTGTTGAATAATCATTTTTGTCAAGCTTCTCGTTTACGTGTGAATCCGCTCCACGGAGCCCCGCTGAGAAGGCACGCTGCAGCCGCACAATTTTTCAAGGACGTTCACGTTTCTCCGAAATAAATCAAACAGTTACAAACAACCCCAATCTCCTCATAAAAGCCCTTTTTGCAGTCATTTTATTCGTAATACTTGAATTGTTTTTATGTCGAAGTTTCCTGCTTTGCGACCTACAACTTTTTCCTGTTCACTTCAAAGTCCAAATCTTGTAGGTATAGTATTCTGCAGATATGGGTAATCGATGAAGCGAAATTGAAGGACCTTTTCCCAATGGTCTGTTTTAACAGAATCCTTCAGAACTCTATCAAAAGTCTTGTAAAGTTGGAATTCTATTCTAGTATTAATTGCGCCTGTTTTGTTTTTCAGTATAATTTGGTCTTGAGTGGTGATTATTAAGGAAAAAATGTGTTACAAACTTAACTTACGACAGGAGAACAAACACATGGATACGAGAGAAGACCAGGGTTGTTGATGTGGTGGAGAGAGTTGCCACCCTGAAGTGGGGATGGGCGGGCCATGTGGCCATCAGATGCCCGGACGACAAATGGACCAAAAGAGTAGTGGAGTGGCAGCCTAGACAAGGCAGAAGGAATGTCGGCAGACTCCAGGCCAGATGGGCAGACGACATCGCAAAGATTGCAGGCCGCACATGGATGAGAGAGACTCAGGACAGGAATGATTGGAAGGAGAGGGGGGAGGCCTATGTTAAACAATGGACGGAGACAGGCTGACGAAGAAGAAGAAGAACTTATTATGTAAATATACAATACCCTTTATCCTTCACTATATTTAGGGGTCTTAGAAAAATTTCTTGACATTTTAAAAAAGTCCATAAAAAGCAAAATCTTCCGAAAAACTACGATATGTTTTGAATCTATTCCTTAATATCAATAATTAACGCTTAGGTAGGTACTTCAGTACATATACCTAAATGCTCAACAATTTAGGTTAAGTAAATATTCTGACCTACGTAATATGGGAAAAAGAAAGGTAAGAAGATGTAAGTTTTTATTTGTGAAAATAAACCGGAGAAAGTCAGAAACTAATTGAGAGAGGAGCCAGTGTGGGAGGTTTAAAATTTTACGACACGACAAATTCATAGAGCCTTTAACATTCTGATAATAATACCTATCGCCGTTTTTGTCAAATATCACGCGACATATTGGTGCCATTCTCACATTGTAACCGTTCTTCTGAAATATAGAAGCTTCCCTTTTTTCTCTTCTTTCCTTCTTTCTACTCAAATTATCTCCTCGCTCGTAAAAGAAGCCAACAAAAGAAATTTCGATTTAAAGAGGTACCTATTCACATTTTTGTCAGTGTGCTGTGCGTTGGTGGTACTTACAATGAAATGTGGTCATACGATATTAACTACAATTCTCTATTACATTTGTTTCTCAAATAAACTTACGCAAGGCAATATAAAATATTTTACTTTCGAATGTAAGGAAATCCTCAAGTCTGGGATCATTTTGGCGGATAATATTGTTTTCAATCCTGTAAAATGTTCTGAAGTTGGTCATATCTATCTTGTTCCTGTTGATCTAGTCTTTCTGTATGTTGCTGATGGAACGCTCTTTGTATGGTAGGATTTTTGTATGTTTCATAGACCTCAGCCTCTTTTTATTTGGAGAAGGGGCAAATCCTCATTGGACATTGTGTCGAACACTGAAGTACCAGGTAGGGATTGCAATCCCGCAATGCGGGATCCGCAATCCCGCGGGATCCGCGCGTTTTTAGGGCCTGCGGGATCCCGCAACAGCGCAAGTGCGGATCCGCAAGCATCCAATTGCGTAAATTCATTAAAAGAAATGAAAAAAAAATTAACATCGAGTCATAAAGAAGACTCTCAAAATGTTCAACTTATAGTTCCAGACGATGTTAATGCAGAAAACAATTTATTAACTATCAAATCAACAAAATATGGAGTCAGAAAGTGCCTTTTCGGTCGTTGGCTACATATTAGTTCCATAGGAAGTAGGTTGGGAAATAACACCGATGATGCTATTTGTTTTTTACGATCATATTTTCAGAAGGAGAAGTGACTTTTTATTTGTTCTTTTAAAATTTGATACTTTATACCTGATTGATTATTTATTTATTTAGCGTATGACCATTTCATCACAGTTTATATAATTCAATTAATAAGCACATTTTTGTTTATCTTGATAAATTGTCAATATAATAAAAATGATTAGAGCTTGATTGATTAATTGGTAAAAAAAGACCATTTGCATAGTAGGTAATATGATAAAGAATACTGATCTGTAGCCCTAGTATAAGTTTTCGATGATCGAATATCGAAACGATCATCGAAAGAGTTTCGAAAAATTTCCATACAAAAATGATCGAACGATTCGATCGTTTGAATTAAGAACACTATTTGCACGCTAATAAGCGCTTATTTGCGTGCAATTTGCTTTCGATAAAACTCGTACTAGCCCCACTGGTTATAATTACCTAAAATAAAGATTACAAATAATATTTTTAGTTAATTAACTAGGTGATAAAAATTGGTGTTATATGCGCTGACTTCTAACCAAGAGGTCACGGGTTTAATTTCTGGTTGGGTGTTTGTTCTATCAAATGTTTAAAATCTTTGTGTGTTTTTAATCGTTTTTCACGTGAAAAAAACCAAGGCTAGCCTGTTTCAGATTGGACGGAACCAGTTGACTAAAAAAATATCCTCGGGCAATATACCTACCTACTCTGCCGGTAATAATACTGACACCTTTGTACATATATACAATTTATTTCAAAGAACTCACTATCAAATATTTATCAAAGAACCTACTACCAAATATATTCATATTGCTATTGTTTTTGGATTTTTTTTATTAAATAAGTAGACGAGAAGTCAAGTTTTATAATATTTATTCAATTATGTACATTGAGGTGTTTTAAATTTATTCAATTTTTGCAATTTTCAATAAATATTCGCTTATTACATACCATAGAAAAGGTTTTTTTTTCAATTCTATCTAACCGTGCGGGATCCCGCGGGATCCCGCGGGATTGGTGCCAATCCCGCAAAATTCCCGCGGGATTGAAAATGGTGCGGGATTGCAATCCCTAGTACCAGGAGATAGACCTACAGACTGCAAACTTGTTAAACACTCTAGACCTTTACCTGCAAAAACAGTTCAGGCAATACCCCAGCATGGCTAAGGACTTCTGAATTCGTGAGCAGCTTGACCCAAAATTCATTTTGTGATAAAACCACATCTTAACAGCCTCATAACCGTATGTCAAAGGTACAAGCTAAGGCTCTGGTTGGAGGGTTAGTCACTTTCTTTCATAGTGACGTTCTGAGAGTTTATGGGTTTGATATCCGAAGCCAACCAATTCCTCTTTTACTACACAAGCTTTGATTAGGATAACTATCTATAATATAAAAGAAAGTCGCGAACACTTATAACTCAAGATCGGCTGAACAGATTTTTATCATTTTTGGTTTATTGAATTATTCTTCTCCGCATCGGATTACAGAATAACTAATAAAATATCGAAAAATGGATATCAAATAATATAAAATTCAAGTTAGTATGGAATGAATTTCGATACAACAACACTATCTGTGATTTTTTTTATAGAAACACAATTTTTATTTACCTAACAACCATTTTGCTACACTAACCAACACTAAAAACAAAGGCACGCAGATTTTTTTTAACCCATCACGCCGTTTCCCGAAGGGGGTAGGCAGAGAGGCACGCAGATTTATGATGGATTTTTTTCTAATTTGTCAACATTGAAGCGCATTTTTTTAAATTAAAACGCAAAAAGTGAATGGGTAAATCTAATTTTGAAATAAAATTGTCGTTTGACATAAACTGTCAGTCGTTTGATAGTTTGACAGAATTCGGATGGAAAATATGAGATTTAAAAGCAGATTTATCAAAAGTTATTAATCATTCTTTTAAATTCTTATTCAATATTCATAGTTAGACCACAGGACAACGTATGTCGGGAGAGCTACTATACTATAAGTAAAATTCAGCATCAAGACAATGTTTACATAATAATAACAGTAATAAAACAGAAGAATTTAATCCACAAGATAAAAAAAACAAACCAACAAAATAAAATTCCGTATTTTGTCAAGATAATTTTCAGGATATTTTTTTCATACAAATATTTGAGATTAAATCTTATTGAGTTTCGGCCTGTTCTTGTTTTTCGAGGTTTCAATATTGAACTCATTACTAGGGAATTTCCCCCAGAACATACGTCTGGAACTCGGCCAAAAATGTCAGACACAACCAAGGCCAATACATTCTGAGAGCTAACACGATTATCCAGTTCCCTTCTTAGAATTATTGCCTGATAATTTAAGGAACGTTTTTCAAATGACTTTATTATAAGCAATATTCATAGAGTTGTAGCACTAATGGGCAATGCGTGAAGGCTTTGGCAACTCATTACAATACATTGTGTTGCTATTATTTATGAATACATCCTCGATATTAAGATGAATTATGACAAGTGTATCTACATAATATCAGCATAATGACACAGGGTCAGCCGGATTGATTGCAATATAAACCAAGACAAAATAATATTCTTTCTTCTTTTATTTCGTACATAATTTATTTGAGATATTGTATTGTAGGAAAAAAATAAACAGTAGAAAACAACAAAAAATTATTAAGGCAATGGAGTGAGAAGGAAGTTGGTTATTGAAAAACGGCAAAATTATTTTATTAAATTTTCATCGCAACAACTCATCCGGAATCGGTTAAGTATTTATTTTGTTTACACACTGGCATAATAGTATTTGTTACGGATGACGCGATCCAATGGCTTCGGTCTCTGGAGGTCAGATTGTGAGCGACCATAAGAAGAAGAAGATTTGTTAATTTTTTTTTGCATTTAAACGCTACGTATTATAGATCTAGATTAACTGTGACATATGCAGCGGACAGGTCTACAAAGGTTACTCCTGTTATCTGCTTGCTTCGAATCCGTCCTCAATGTACTGTGTCAGGCTTAAAACCTGTCCACAGCATGACTTTCCCGGTCTGAAACCCGCCTGCTCCTGAAACAGATTCTGATCAACAAATTTGGAGTTTCTTTCCAGAATCATCCTTCCTACTACCTTGTAGAGATGGCATAAAAGGGAAATAGGTCTATAGCTTTTAGGATCCGTTGGTTCTTTTCCCGGTTTCAGAATGGTATCGTAATAACTAAAATGTTCACTCCATTGTTCCATAATATTATTATTTCAAGATTTGCAAAAAATGAGGATGACAATTTCCAGAAAACTTCTCAGTAAGTTATAAGCTAAAAGTGAATTGCTTGTAAGTACAATGGCATAAGCTGCATGACTACACTGCTGAAAGGTCTCCAGGGTGAATTAAGTAAAGACTAAGTATCAGCGCTCCTGGACCTAGTCTGGCACTCCAATCATCCGTCTGAGACTAATTTTGCTCCGAAGCACTCCTTGAGAGTTTTCATTATTACTGTTGGGTACCTACTGTTTCATTGTTGGAACTCTAGTGAATGGGCAAATAACTGTTGATATTTCTCTCCTACAAGACCAGCCATTGTTATGGGATGGATAATTTTAATTACTTTTTAAGACAGTGTTATTCAAGCAAAGTACAGTGAAAGATATTATGGTGCATTTTAATGGATTTACTTACATATAAATGAAGAAGATTGAACTTTATAAAAACAAAATGGAACAAAAGATGCTACCATAAATGATGTATGGTTGTAAAACGTAGACATTAACAAAAAATGTACCTACTTAGTATAAATTCAGTAGATATGAGAGCTCTACGAAGCATTATTTGTGGGAAAATATGTAAAACGGCATGAGAATACTAGAAAGGAATGTGGTATGGATGTTAGTATTCTTACGAAGATGCAAGTTAATAAGTTGAGGTATTTATTTATTTATTCTACGCAACTAAGTTGCTTTTACAGTACATATTATATTGAAACAAAAAAAATAAGTATGGTCAATGGTCATGTTAAAAGAATTGATACAAAAATAAAGAAAGAAAAGGTTTGATAAGGCGTGGTCGATCGAGAATGCATCACACATCGATTCCGAACTCGAGGAAAGCCAAGACAGAAACAAAAGAAATGGGAAAGGTTGTGTGAGAATAGGTAAACGTAATGTTGTAAAAAAAAACGAAAATAGAAAAGAGTGTAGGTCCGTTGTATCTGCCTACCCCTTAAGGGACACGGTGTGATGGTAAAAAATGGAACTTTTAACTTCACAAGATGTACTTAATGTTTATGTAAATAAACTAGACAATCATGTTTTTCCTAGTTAATAATTTTACAATTTACATCGGTATCTGTGTATTAGGATTGTTGGTTGGTACTAAAATAATAATTTACAAAAATTTGGGTTTAATGGAGTCTATTCGTCCAAAAACATATACAATAACGTAACGAGCTCCACATGTGACCTTATTCCTACTACACCGCCATCTCTTGGATTGTTTTAAAGCTACGCAACTACAGATGAATTGTTTTTATTACAAATATATTATTATGGAGAGCTCTTGTTGCCTCCCCATGCCCCTGTGTGGGTGTAAAAGGGAGAATTGGAATATTATTATGCTACATTAACAAAAATGGATATAGGTATTCATATTCTGGCGCCAAATACATGACAGCAGTCGCAGTCTTTAAATTTGGTTGCACTCTTGTTCTCAATAATTTCCAACTTTTCTCTCTATTTCTCATTAATTATTATTAAATATCTACTTGTTGTATACGATGAAGTGGTGCAGTATAAAACAGAACCCAAACAATATAATATAATAGGTACTTCTTGTATACATGGGATTTTTTGACATTTTGAACATGTCGAGTATTCTCATCATTAGGAGTTTCGGAGACATAAACATTACCACCTAATGGCGAACGTTGTTAACGCAAAGTGATCACATAAAGCCAGCTTTCGAAATAACGGTAGAAGACGGTCGTAAGGCCGTAGTGGTTTGTGCCATTTAAAAACGAAAATCAGTAATGAATTGTTAGAGTCATAAGTTGTTTTACATATTTGACAAACTTATGACCCGTCGAACTTCATCCCGCATCCGAAGCAGCAATAATTACTTTGTTATCTCATAAACTGAAGGTGTATGTATTCATGTAATAAGTCTTTTATTTTTATTCTGAGTTAGGTCGAAGTTTGACGGGCCGGTCAGCTAGTACCTATGATAATATCCGGAGAAAGTGAAATTAAATGAACGGAGAGATGTACCAAGTCAAATTTATATAATGATGAAAAACATTAAAGGAGAAATAACAAAAAAAATGAGTATAATAATATTATAATAATGGGGGCTATTATGTTATTTAAATACGGCAACCAAGGAGGGGGGGGGGGGGATAACCAAGAAACACAGCAATAGTCATAGTAATTAATGCTAATGACTCTATTAACAAGACGACTCGAGATTATAACAATGGAAGACATTGGAGAACCTGGGAGGCGTGAGCCGAGAAACAGCATGCTAGATATGTTGTACCTAGATAATAATAAGGATATGTCGTAGGTACCTAAGTACCTACCTTCTATTTGATCATGTTTAGGATCAAGTCTAGAACCATTGCTTTCGAAAATAAAATTAAAACTTTTTGAAACATAGCCGGGAAAACTCGTAGATAGATACATTAGGTATTGGATGAAAAATACGAGGTTCTAAATATTCGTGGTAAGACAGATTGAGATGGGAAAGACAACGAAGAAAGATCACGTACGAATAATTAATGTTTTCTTTTTTTTATATATGAGAAATGAACCTGAAGTGTACACAAATAAACTCTTTGACATCTTTCACCTTACCAAAGGGTTGTGTCGTGAAAGTGGAAATGGTCGACACTGCCGGTACGCGAACCTACAACCTCTCATAACGCTGTAGCTAAGTACGAAAGCCGCCTATTGATACCACTGGACAACCAACCACCATCATTCTTCAAACATAGTTACTTTTTTATACTAAGTTTACTAAATTCTTTTTTTTTTATTATATTGATTGTAGTTATTGATTTGCTTTCCTTTATTTTAGTTTGTATGCTTACTTTTGCTTACTTACTTTGACCTATAAAGATTTTCTGTAATGAAATATTGATCATTGAAGCCGGGCAAGACCGAGCGCGGTGGAGGGTTCTTGTCGCCTCCCTTTGCTCCTAAGTGGGGTCAAAAAGAGAGTAATGTATGGAATCGATCGTCCATCTCAACCACTTAACACAGCCGGAAACATTTTTTCTTGTAGGTAGGTACCGACGTAGGTACTTACGGGAATAAAATCAAAGTGAGTGACGTGGAAGGGCTCCCACGGGGACGCGACATTTTAAACATACCCGTACCCGGAGTTCCAATTGGAAACGTCACCATTATGAGGCTGTAAACAGACCGTAAACCCGGCAGAGATGACGGGGATAATACGGTTATTGCAATTAAAGAAGCCTCCACTGTGGGGTGGGAAGGGCCTTCTTAGGGACACTATATACACGCGATCATCCCAACTTATCCACCACTCTATAATATGAAAGGCTCGACAGGAATATGTATTACTAATTTAAGGAAGGAATTCATTTATTTGAGATTCAGACAGACTGTCTTATTATTTGTCATGTGTTTGAAACGGATTCCACAGTTTTTCAGACATATTGCAGAGAAGATGAGGGCAGCATGATTGTCCTAAATGCTTTTGGAGGATCTAGAGGCAGAGGGAAATCACTCACTACATGGACAAACCAAGTCAGAGTAGCTACGGAGACAACAGCAGTTATTGGAGCAGTGCGGTCAGCGATGAGTCGGGAGGATTGGAGTCCAACCATAAATACTGGCAGTATGTACCTATATATTTGGCCATATAAAAGCCGGGCCGTGAGGTTGCCGGCTAAGAATAGTACGTCAGGTCTATTCTTTATGTTTCTAAGTGGGATCAATAAAGGGAGAATGAATGACGTATAAAAGCTAAGACGTTCCGATCACCAGTGTTAATATTTTATTCACAACTTTAGCATTCTTCTTCTGTGGGCAGCAAATTTGGACACAACTTTGCCACAAAGGGTTGTAGCGCCATAGATATATAGGTAGATATCAACAAATACTTAGGTAGATACAAAGTTTTTGTAACATATGACTAACAAATCATATATGACTCTAACAATTCATTAGTAATCTTCTATTTTTATATGGAACAAACCACTACGGGCTTACAACCGTCTTCTACTGTTATTTCGAAGGCTGGTTTAGTGTGATCACTTTACGTTAACATCGTTCGCCATTAGGTGGTAATGTTTAAGTCTCCGAAACTCCTAATCATGAGAATTATCAGCGTGTTCAACATGTTGAAAAATCTCATGTATGCAACAACTTGATATTTAATAATTATTCATGAAATAGGTATAGAGATAAAAGTTGGAAATTATTGAGAACAAGAGAGCAACCTAATTTAAAGACTGCGACTGCTGTCATGTGTTTGAGCCAGGATATGATAGGTATAGATACAAAGTTAACAAGAATGTAAGACGCTGTTGCTCCAAGAATGTGACTCTTTTCTTTAATAGTAGCAGCGTGTGTACAGACCTTAAAACACAGTGCGGTCCCTTTATGGTACCTAGCTAGCACATAAACAAAATAAGTGTAGCAAGTGCTTTGCTGTACCGTGAGATGTAGTCATTAGGAATGTGCTAATTGGATTTTAATACGAAAAATACACTCGCAGATAATACTTAGGCCAACCGCATAAACAGAGATTTACAAAAAGAACAGTTTATGTTTGTCGACTGTGTAAATGGCACACAGAGAGAGGGTAACCAAAAATTAAATGTTTTTTTTTTATAAATTACCTACTATCATATTCTATTGTAACATTGGTGATTCCGTATACATAAGGATTTGCGTAGTTATCCGACCGACACTAGAATAATCATTTTATGTACACGTTATCAAAATTTTAAACAAACAAATTTAAAAAAATGCAGGTACGGAGGTGCCTTACAGAAAATGTCATGATTTTTGACATTTTTTTGGAAAAAAAAATTCAGGGTTTCATAAGGATGCCTGTATTATCTGCATGGGCTGATAGAGAAAATTTTTGAGTAAAAAAAGGACTGGAATTTCAATTAGGTATTTTAGAAGACGAATATAAAAATCAGTATAATTCAAAAGAATACTTCATCAAACTTCAAATAAATTATACTATGATCTTGAACACAAAATCACGGAGTATTAACAAACAATAGCTTGACTATTTCAAAGGTTTAAGACTTATTATTTAAAGTTTCTTCCCAAAGCCTATATAATTCCAAGTAAAGGCTTTTATTTGTTCCATACCTCATCGCCAGGGCCGAAATTTCAAAGAGTATTCTTCTGAATTATAATATTAGAACATTGTTATATACTAATCCAAAAATCCTGTTAAATTCGTAGCGAATTGTTTGTGGAATTATTTAGTTTTGATTTCTTAAACAATTCTTTTGTTATTTCATATCGAAGTTACTATGAAATGTTAATAAGTTATTTCTATTTTCACAAAATCGGAGAAAATATCGACAAACGAAAAGCCACTCGTAAGTGACAAAAATCCAATTAAGTACACAGGAGAATTTTTTTTTATAAATTCTAAGGCGTTTGAAGTTTTGCTACATAATAAAAAAAAATATAGCATAGGTATTAATGAGTTATTGAGCATTATATCAGTAAAAATAGACACACACTTCGCTATGAAAAAATGCAAATGCAGTTGTTACAAGAGAAAAAGTCGAGAGAAAGAATTTTTAAATTTATCGTAACGGACAGTTGTTATGTCGCAAACTTTTCAAGGTGCTGTTTGGTCGCTTACGATATACCAAACGGGTCGTTTACGCAAAATTTTCAGTAGGTCAGTCAAAAACTTACGTTAAAAAACTTTTTTGCTGTAACTTATCGAATACCCAAATCACTCGACGACGAGTGCAAAGGGTACCAAAAAAAATTATAACAATTTAATACACGTAAATTAAAATTATGTACTAGTCAACTAATGTACTAGTAATTTGAAATTTGCGTTCGAGTACAAACGAAGATTTTGTCAATGTATATAGTATTGTGCAAAAAATGAGCTGTCCACTGGAACATATTAACAAGTATTATTAAAACCAAACAAAGACACTTACATAGATAAATGTATAAAAAGTGGACAGTTATTATTTTTCTTCCTACTCTACATTGTCGAAGAATTCGTTTGTAGTCGATCGCCAAATGCAATTATTTGTATAGGCCTGCGAAAATAAAACAAATAAAGATATTTCACACCAAAAATATTATAGGTACACTAAAAACTGAAAGCGCATTGTCTATACTTTAATTATTAAGGCACTCGATGTTTGAAGTAAGCATTGAAAGAAGTACTGTAGGCCTAGACAAATTCAAATTGGCGATCGACTATAAACGAATTCTTCGACAATGTAGAGTAGGAAGAAAATTAACCGTCCATTTTTTATATTTTTATATAAAAGTGTCTAAGTTTTATATAAGCCAGGTGCCGACCATCTTCCTCTTTCACGATACAAGCCTTAAGTAGCTTACTGTGAAAGAGTCAAAGAGTGTATTTGTGTTCACTTTGAGTGAGCACAGATTCATTTAAAAAAAATGACATGGTTTGGTTTAAATAATTATTGTTTATATTATTATGTTCCAGTGGACAGTTAATTTTTTCGCACTATACTTTGGCAAAATCTTCGTTTGTAGTCGAACGCCAATTTGAATTTGTGTACGGGCACTTGTTACTCATTCCTTGTTAAGGTTAGTCCGATGCAAACTTCAAAGCAACTCGAATAAAAAAAATTCTCATATAGAATGATGTTTGTCAGAGCTCGAGCAATCCGTATCGGTGTGAACTGTATAAAGGAGAGGTTTAAAAACAGTCCACTCAAAGAGCAAATTAACATTTTGCTACATGAAGCATCAAAGTAATATATTATGAGTAACTAGCTTTCCCGACAAACGTTGCCCTGTAATCCTTACTATGAATGTTGATTTCGAATTTATACAAAAAAACCGTTTTAAATATGTTTGAATGTAAAAAATATTTCTGAAAGCTTGAGAGAAATTCTACCAAAAATCTGCGTACCCATTGTTTTTAAACTCAATGATGGTTGATGGATGGTAAATAAAAATTGTGTCGTTATAGAATTATTTACAGATGGTGTTGTTGTCAGTAAATCCGTTCCATACATACTTTAATATTTTATTTTATAATTATTATTTGCTATCTATTTTTCGATTTTTTAATAATTATTCCGGAGCGAAAAAGAATCCAATAAATCAAGCACCATAAAAATATGTTCAGCCGATCTCGAGTTTTAAGTGTTCGCACTAACCCGACTTTCTTTTATATTATAAGATTTTGAATTCTGCTATCAAGACCAATAATGTATGGAAATATTGAAATGTAATACTAAAGTTGACAACAGAAATGGGAATATTATAAAAACCTCGATAGAGGTGAAAAATGAATGGCAACATTCATAGACTTGTGAAAGTCATTCGACAGAATCTCACTTGTACCTAAGTAGGGTTGCCAGCTACCGTTTTATGTATTAGAGGATTTGATACGGTTACCTAAATGAACAAGGCAGAAATCCGTGGTAGAAATCCTTGTTTCATGTCCTCTTGTCCATTTGTGGGTGGTTGTATCTGTGTTTATGGTTGTTTTGTGTATGTCTGGTGTATGAAAATTTGGGTGGAGGTTTCTTTTGAGACATTTTTATGGTATCAGTAGCTACATTTTTTAATAATGTAACGCAGTTTGTCATTTATCGAAGTCAACTAAGTAGGACTACATAGTTAATTAGCATTTTGGCATTTAAAAGTAACTATAATATTGGTAGGTATTTGATATTACTTTTGACCGCTTTAATGGCTTCTTTGTTTTCTGTAATGAAATAAAAAAATTGGGTGCAATTCATTTTGAAGTTCGACTTTATTTGAAGTTACATTATTTTAAGTGTCATTATTTAACTTATTTTGGTATAGGTATTCGTACACAAGGAAAAACCACGCTGATTCATTTTTTCCAAATTGATGGACGACAAAGTATTGTCATCTATTGAAGATTTCAAATTTGGAGACAAGATGAATTTATGGGTCCGCAATACAAGACACCGTTTAAAATAAAAGACGTTTGCCAACCCTACTTGTAAGATTAGTCAATTTTGTATTATGTGACCTGTTTTATACTTAGTTGTTTGATGAATTTAGTTATTTTGGTAGATACTTAGAATAGATTGTATAAAAGTACATAATAATAATATTATGTTGGTGTAGGTACTTACTCAAGGGCATAAAGCGCAGACTGGAGACAACACAAAAAAGCGCTTTCCATAATTCACTCCCGGGTCCGACGGAGCAATAATTGGCCCTCCCATTATTACCGGCTGTTTTATATGTCCGCTCCGCTATTAATAACGGAAGAAACTCCGAACATTGAAACTTAATTAAAAACAAAAACTAAGTACCTATCTACCTACCTATATTTCCCGTGTGTTTTCTCAAGGTAGATAATATAATCCTTCCACGGAAGAAAGAATATTCTTTAGTTTGTTTTTCTTGGAATGTTTGTGTAGGACCGAGTTTCAGCCTAACTTCATCTACCCATGAAATCTAAACCGTGATCCAAAAACAAGTTAAGCACAATTCTTAGAACATAATGATTAAAATTTTATTCATTTACTTACTTCTGATAACAACATTCACTATTAAAAACCTATTATTAGTTGCCTGTAATACGGGGACCGTTTTTTTATAAAGGTCACGGAACCTTATAATGCTCTGTGTGTTCTCAGCAACCAAACCTTTCTGGTATCCTTCAAATAATTTGTTCTTGGAGCGCTGCCTCTTTTCAGGTCTCGTCTCCAGGGGTCTCTTATAAAGTGTCAATGTCTCTTTTCGGCTCCTGCATGTTCTCCGCAAAAAGTCTCATTAATCGTATTTTTGTTGCTTTTGGAAGATAAGTAGGTTCAACAGGATTTCTATCTCCAAGTTGCAACAATAATTGTTTTTGGTCGTGTGACCTGAATTTCGTATTGAGAACTCATATGGAAAGACTTGGTCTTGCCTGGGCGGCGTTTGGCAATCTCTCACATATCCTGAAGTCTCCAAAATACTCACATCCACACAAGAAAAAACTTTTTGATGATTGTGTCCTCCCAGTTCTAACATATAGTATGGAAACAACTGTACTGACCAAAAGGATTATACACAAACTGGCAGTAACACAAAGAGCCATGGAGAGGAAGATGTTGGGTATTTTTTAAGAGACAGAACAAACACATGGATACGAGAAAAGACCAGGAGGCCAAGTCGAAATATTAACAACAGGCTCCAACGTTAACAATTTGTTGTTATTTCCATAGAGATAACTTAAAAACTGTTGATCAACGTGTGTTAAACAATGTTGTTCCAAATTCCGAGATGAAAAAATAATTCTGACGGTTGTTCAAACTTAACGTTAAACGTTACCTCGAAATCTATGAAAACATTACGACGCTTGGAAAACATTTGCAATTTGGTTAACGTTAACGTTTGGAACGTTAACAGTTTTCACGTTTAACGTTATTTATTTCGACTTAGCTCCCAGGGTTGTTGATGTGGTGGAGAGGGTTGCCACCCCGAAGTGGGGATGGGCGGGCCAAGTGGCCAGATGCCCGAACGACAGATGAACCAAAAGAGTAGTGGAGTAGACAAGGCAGAAGGAATGTTGCAGACCCCAGGCCAGATAGGCGGACGGCATCGCAAAGATTGCAGGCCGCACATGGATGAGAAGGCAGGAATGATTGGAAGGAGAGGAGGGAGGCCTATGTTCAGCAATGAACCGAGACAGGCTGACGAAGAAAGAATGGCAAGACTGGCCATATCCTCCACATCAGATCGTCTTTGTGGAAGTACTATAAGAGTCCAACGTCCATATTCTCTAGACATGGGTGTCAGGTACATCCTCAAGAGCCAGAATTAGGGAAATAAGAGTCTGCGTAGGTGAGAGTGAAGTTGGAATGCAGAGAGTCTTGGGCAAATTTTCAGGTTAGGTTACATCTCAAACGTAAAAAGTTGAATTTCTGGATGCCAAAAATAAAATTGGGTGAATTTTCAGAATATAATAGAAATATTATCATTGTTAAATTGGCATTTCAAATCATTTTCAATAAAATCTTCTGCCATAATAATAATGTACCTTGATTATTAAAATATTCTTGAGTGTTGTTTAGCAGAATTGTTATTTTATTTATTTCCAAAGCATTCCAAACAAAAAGGGAGAATGCGGTGAATCGCAATGAACCAAAACTCAAATAATTCCTTAAAGTCGCGTATCTACTTCATTATTAGGATCTGATGGATGTTGAACTGAGACATTTCGATCATAATAATAAGCTGCTATTTACGGACAACGCCATATTATTCTCTCCAAGAATTATTATTTATTAATACTTTACCCCCTGTATTAAGCGGTTATATCACCACAACATTATACAAGGTTATAATATTATAGAAGGCACCTACTTTATCCTTATGACACACTTTTTGGCACACATATTATGCGGTTCTATTCGGTTTTGTTTCGTTTCGGTCGTGGACGACATATAAATCTCAATTCAATACGACATCCCCAGACATAATATTACGATAAGCTGCGCCAGAAATAAAAATACATAAGACATAACTTTGCGTGTTACAATAGTCTGTTTCAGGAAATTGACGTGTTTTTTTCAGGGATTGCAACAATGGTAATGGATTTATAGCGGAACATGTTTTATATCCTTACTTTTAGAATTTTCATTCCTTTTATGGGCTATTTTGTATTACATATTTATGTTCATGGTTCACGTTTTAAAATTTATAAACAACCTGTATATATTCCAATGATATATAATAAAAATAAAATCCAACTCGGAATAATTTGTAGACCGCGACCGAAAAATAACCGAAATTGAAACAAAACCGTTCATACAGTAAAGCACAATACATTATGTTTGAAAAATTCGGTCTTGTACTTCGTGAATCAGGATGAGTACGTATTTTAACAACTAAGCTAGGTAAATATTATTTTTATACGTAAGTACATGGTTCTCTCGATAGAAAGAACATAATCAGATAAAGAATCCCTTACAGTGCAGAAAGAGGGATGTGTGAGAGGGTAGAAGAGGCAGCCTCCCCCTCGGTAACATACAATAATTCCCTACCCCACAGAACACAGCTACTTTGAACATATTATTTACTAAGAATAAGTTGAAAAAACCAAAGTTTTAAAAATATAGGTAGGTAGTTACCACTCATAATTATTAAGGTTGGATGAAAAGTGTTCGCGTTGATGTGTCTGTGAGCTGTTAGACAATTTTGGGTATAAGCATTTGATTTTGATTGATTTATTTGAGGCAGACTTAAAACTTGTACTTGTCCACGTATATACAGATCAGTAGACTAGGTAGGGGGAGATCGGGCCAAAATCAAACTTATCTATGTGTGCCTTTCATAATTTCTTGATCGTCTGGCAGGTAGATTTTCCGAACAAAATGATTTGTCTTTTGATTTTTATCTAGGTATTTCAAATTTTAAATTAAAATTTCACTACGATTCAAATACCTAGGTACCTAGGTATATGAAAAAAAATTTTTTCCATAAAGTCCGAATTTATTCTTTATAATATGAAGTTTAATGGTTTACCAATGTTGAAAATGTGCGTATGGAGAAAAAATAATAATCATTTAAGTTGATTTTACCCCGCTCTCCCCCAACCCTGTGTTTAGGTACTTTAGGAGAAGTATTAAAAAAGTTTTCAGCCTGCCTTAAATACCTACCCAAAATTGTCTAACATCTCTCCTACTCATAGGTACTTTTAATAGTATGTACATAGTCATAAGGTTTATGTCGTTTTCCGTTATGTCCCAACAATAGAGTAATGACACTATCTAAGCCCATGTTACTCCACACAATAGTCATCAGTACCGCTTTACCCTCTCAAAAGCGTACAAAACATTCATTCAGTAACAAAGTTATGACGTTGTTTAAATATTTTAAAAGTTATACGAAATAGCTCAGCGTTTTCAATTTACATTAATAAGAGATGAGCGCGAGTTGAGATTTAATATCAAAACGAGGAGGGAAGGTATTGTCATTCTGTTTCTGCATTCTGAGTTCCTTCAAAGAGCAGAACAAACACAAATATTATGACTGCCACAATAGTTCATAACGTTTCAAAGTGCAATTTGTTATATTATTATTTTTACTGCGCGACCTCGAGAAATGATTTGGAAAGAATATGCAATGGAACATAACAACCCTAGAATATTCCATTAAAAAATTCCATACTATTATTCAATCTAACTATCTATACTCTATAGGTACCTACTCCCTTTTTCTGACCCCACTTGAGGCATAGGGAAACAAGACCTCTCCACTGCGATCGATGTGTTTTTTCACTTGAAATTTCTACTCGGGGTTGGAATCCTGTCTCAGATTGGACGGGACCGGTTGACTGGTAGAGAATGTTTTAAGCATTAAGTTCCACCGGCTATACTGACACCTTACTTATAGAAGAGTGTTATTTATTTATTTATTATCTTGTACGATATAGATGACCTCCTCCAACACCATAATATCCAGACACCTCAACACTGCCTTGGCATTGTTAAATTGAATTGTTAAAAATAATACCACCTACTGCTCAAAGTTAGCTTGGAAATATTTTTAAATTGTGTGGCCTAACTGCCGTCGTATGATCGTGCCACTTTCCTTGACAACGCAAACAAATAAATATGAATGTTAGTAAGTTCTCACTTTTGGCAAGCAGGTGTCGTATTAATTATCGACACAACAGAGCAATACAAGGGACGCGCGATCATTTCAAACAAGGCAACGATCGGACGATCGAATTTACGTCTGTCCGTCTGCCCAGTTAGGACAGAGGTTCATACAATGTTTGAACAGGGCGTCCGCGTTCATGCGATCATCGCAGTCCTAGGCCTAAGAGCTCTACAAAAATTTGTGGAAATTAGAAAACCAGAGCAAAATATACTAATTATTATAAATGTTTGATTCTACCTATATGCATCTGTCATTTTGCAACCATAACTGTACAATATACATTAATATGTTAATGTCTGATTTTAAAAATACTGCGTCCTATTCTATTATTAGTAGACGATTTTTTCAAAATAATTTCCCTACGATAACATTAAACTAATGCGTGTTCTTCTTAACTGAGTACATGGACCCCGATATTTTAGGCGCGTTATTTTCATGACCCATTTCCCGAGGGCGAACACCGCTCCAAAAATAATAAAAATCATTCCGCGACTTGCCCCTTTTGGGGTCCGAATGAGGAGCGGCCCAGGGATGTTCATCTGATATCGGGGTATTATTTAGTGCGGACTACGAGGAGGGTTGTCTTCTTGGAGCCCTTCACATTTTTGATGAGGAAATAAATAATTTATTCATGTGAAGGGAATGAGAAAATGCAAATTTAAACTTTTATATGAAACTTGGTGAGCTGTGAACAGACAGAATCGGAGGCATATTTCTATACCTTTCCTAATCTGATCATTTGAGTATGTCATCACCTATTTTATAAGAAATGTTTAGCAAAATAGCCGTTATTCTAAGATTAGAAAAAATAAAGGTACTTACATAGGTAGGTTAATATGGTGGTTAACAACTTTGCTTCAGATGATGATGATTTTGATAATTTGAATACGGAAAATCTCGATGTAATTAGGTACTTTATTCTTTATTCTTTATTCTTCATATTCATTTCTAGGCCCAAATTTGGGCACTTAAACATGTCAAAAACAAATACAGTAAGAGCAGTACTCACAATACAATAATATGAAACGTTACAAACGGTGAAACAATTAGCATAATAACAGCCGTGTGATACCAGATGTAAAGGGTCTAATATCACATTTTGTCATACATCAAATCTTGAGAAAAAAAACAACAAGAAAAAAATAAAATCAAGAAACAAATTGACAATTGCAAAGTAGGTACATGTATATGAGCTATCCATTCAGCATTTCGTCGATTGTATAATAAGATTTACTAATTAGGTACGATTTCACCCGTCCCCTAAAGATCTTTAAATTGTCGGATTTCAAATTTTCAGGCAATTTATTGTACATTCTAATGGACATACATACGAAGCTTTTGTCTACTTTAGTTAGCCTGTGTTTCATAGGTCTGATTATGTCTTTATAACGTGTATTATGGTCATGGATGTCTCTATTTAATGGTGTGTTTTTAATATTTTTATGTGCATACATGATACATTCAAATATAAAGAGGCTGGGCAAGGTTAATATTTTCTGTTTTACAAATGCTTCTCTACATGAGTCACGAGGCTTTATTCTACAAAGTGCTCGGATTGCTCTCTTTTGTAATAAAAATATGCGGTTTGCGTCAGTAGCTCTTCCCCAGAACAGTATTCCGTACGACATAATTGAATGAAAGTAAGCGAAATACACAGTTCTCGCGCTACTCTCTCCGCATGTTTCATTAATTTTTTTAATTGCAAATATAGCTGAGTTTAATTTAGGTGCTACTTTATTAATGTGCGGACTCCACTGTAATTTCCTGTCAATCATCACTCCAAGGAATTTACAGTCATCCGTCACATTTATCTGACGTTCTATTAAGGCTTCAGTCACAAGGTCCCTTTGCACTGATCCCTTCAGGGAAAAGTGAATCGCACCAGTCTTGCTTACATTTAATACTAAATTATTACTACTGAACCACTCCCCTACCTCGTCCAGAACCTGAAGGGTTTTTTCTTTGGTTTCTATTTTATTATTCTTATCTCTAATCAAAAAAGATGTATCATCTGCGAATGTTACTATGTTTACATCCTGAGGCAAAGAGGAAGACAGATCATTTATATAAATGAGAAAGAGTATTGGACCGAGAATAGATCCTTGCGGAACCCCATAATTTATATCGGCAAGTGATGATTTCACATGACCCAGCTCTAAAAGCTGTTTTCTTCCGCTTAAATATGATTCAAAAAAACATTTCTCTTTATTGTTAATACCATAATGCTCTAGTTTACAGATTAGGATTTTATGGTTGACACAGTCAAAAGCCTTTGACAAATCACAAAATATGCCATAGGTGTCATGTTTTTGTTCAAATGAATCTAAAATATTTTGTATTAAATAACTGATTCCATCACTTGTACTCTTGTGCTTTTGAAAGCCAAATTGTTGGGGATGTAATATATTATTCTGGACAAGATAGTCTACAAGCTGATCAGCAACAATCCTTTCAAATATTTTGCTCAGCACAGGGAGTATTGAAACCGGTCTATAGTTTCCAGGATCAGTTTTATCACCTTTTTTGTAAATAGGTATAATCCTAGCAAGTTTTAAGGAATTTGGGAAAACTCCCTGAGTTAAAGACATATTAATAATATCTGTTAAGTGGGGTGCTATACTATTAATAATCAGTTTCAGTGTTTTTGTTGACATGTTCCACAAATCAACTGACTCTTTTGCTTCGATTTTTTTGCAAATATTTATGATGTCAAATCTGGATACAATTTTAAATTTAAAAGAACTAATACATTTATTTGAGTCATGAAGGTATTTCTCAGCTTTTTCTACCGAAGCTTGTAAATTTTTAGTCATGGATTCAGCCACATTTATATAAAAATCATTGAAATAATTGGCAGTTTCATATTTGGTTTCAATTTCATATTCATCGTCGTTTTTGTTAATCGACCTGCCCGTTTCATTTTTAATTATGTTCCAAGTAGTTTTTATGATGTTCTTGGATTGTTTTATCTTATTTTCAAGGAACCTGCTCTTTGCTTCACTACAGACCAGTTTAAACACCTTGCTGTACCTAGATATATATTTATTTATCTCTTGCGAGTCGTCATGTTTTCTCAAGTCATACAGCGTGAACAATCTCCTACGTGACACAAGTATACCGGGAGTTATCCAACATTTCTTTGGCTTATTAGTACTATTCTTAAAAGACTTTATGGGCAAATAAACATTTAAATTTGATATGAAATGCTGAAAAAAGTTCTCAAACACAATATCTGCTCTCTCACTTTCCATACAAGTAACCTCCCTCATGGCTTCCATAAACTGACCCAAACAACCCTCATCAATTTGCCTCTTATGTATATATTTATTACCGTTTCCGTTTTTATTATCTATTTCCATCTTTAAATCTATCAATTGTCCTGAATGGTCTGATTTGACTAAGTTAGCCGACTGAGTTTTATAATTTTTGAAGCTGGTGAATATATTATCGATGCATGTAGATGTCGTTTTGGTTACCCTCGTAGAGTTAAATATGGTTTGTTTCAATAAATGGCTTTGCATTAAATCTAACAATTTACTACGTTCCCTTGACTCATCATTAAAATTAACATTAAAGTCCCCACAAACAATCAAATGCTTGGAGTTGCAACAAGAAATTCTATTTAAGACATCCTCCAGTAAATCGATAAAATTCTCAAAATTACATGACGGTGGCCTATATACACATAATATTAATAAATTTTTTATTTCTATACAGCTCATTTCACAGGTTTTTTCTACAGACAAATTAACAATATCCTGTCTGTTTTTAGCTTTAAGTGTATTTCTTATAAAAGTAATACACCCCCCTCTTATTGCATTAGTTCTACAAAAACTACTTAACATCACATAGCCCTCAATATTGTAGTTATCAATTTCTTGTCTTCCCAACCATGTCTCCGTCAAGCAAATCACGTCGACAGTTTTTAATTTTTCCCACGTACACAGTTCATGAAGTTTCCCTCTAAGTCCCTGAATGTTTTGGTGAGCCACGGTTAAATTGTACTTAACCGTTTTGTCATTACTTTTGCAAAAAATCTATCTAAACAATCATCTCTCACCATCATCCCTACTTCTTTCACTTTCGTGTCACACGCAGGAGATGTGTCAGGACTTATTTGCACTGAAATCAGAGTTTTTATTTTATAGTTATTAGACAATATGTTAAAAATAATAATTTCAGATATACTTTTACTACTTTGGTTACTTGTGTCAATTATATTACAATGGTCAGATAGTCTAGTCATATTATACAAAAATAAATTAATGTTGTAAATTCTGTTTCTCAATTCACAGCTACATATTTTTTCATAACGTATTGATGAGGTGTAAACACGTATCCCTTTACTTTCGGCCTTCTCCATTATTGTCTGCATACAAGTTTTATACAATCCTCCCTTAGAAATGCTTCGAGTACCTCCGAATAGCAAAACGATGACGTCGGAGCTACTACAGTTGTCTATAGTTTTAATAACATTTTTGAGTAGATGGGATATGCCTGCCCCGGGATATGACATGCAGTGTACATTCATATCTAGTCTACCATTTAGTTTTACTCCAAGACCCTTTGCATCTTCGTCACCCATGATGAACAAATTTGGCTTTGATTCCTCCGAGAGATTATTTCTTATGGTGATATCATCATTCCTAACACCTTTCAAACACTCAACTCGTTGAACGTTTCTGTTGTTGAAATATTCTCTGTAATTCTCCAGCCTCTCATATGTGTCGTCATACGCAGATCTTAGAGCATCATTACATTTATTCATTTCGTCCAGTTTCAGTAGCAACCTGTCATTAGTATCCTTGTACTCATTCAATTGTTTCTCTCTCTTCATTGAGCTCTCCTTGAATTCTGTTAACAAACTTGTGTATTTTGACTCACTATCAGTTAATTGTCCCTTTAAATAATCATTCGCTTTTTCAAGCTCCTTCAGATCTTCATGCTGTTTAAGTAGGCTTTTGATTTTCTTTTTCATAATAAGAATCTCTTTCTGTTTCAGTTTTAAGTTGGCTTCACACTTCTTCAACTCATTTCCAACCCTCTCCTTCTCCTGCTCCACTTTTTCCACTTTATTCTTGAAAATTTCAGTGAAACTCGACTCATTCAAGAGACTTTCCTCGTCCATCGAATTATCGATCATTGTGACATATAAGTTTCTTTCTCTTTTACTCCTCGTTATTATTGTAGACATTATTGGTATATAGTATTTTTTATCGTTTTTCACCTATCGTTCTATTAGCACTAAGGTTTAAGATAGTAAAAATGTTTCTAAATCACTAAACAGTTTTTTCTGTTGTTTTACTCTTTTTTCTATTGTCTATACTAATATATAAAGAGGAAAGATTTGATTTTTTGTTTGTTTGTTTGTTTGTTTGTTTGTTTGCATCGAATAGGCTCCAAAACTACTGAACCGATTTGAAAAATTCTTTCACTTTTGGGAAGCTATAATATCGGCGGTGAACATAGGCTATATTTAATTACCAAAAAAAATTGGGTAACCTACGAAAACTTCAATAATGTAACCCAAGGTGTAAAAAATTTACCTAAAATATTCTTTTTATCGCGAACGCTGTGAAAACTAATGATGATAGAATAAAACAATGTAAAACAATTTTGTAGAAGACATCATTATTTACAAAAAGTATCGCGACAGCATATGTCTAACTATTATAGTTATGCCACAATAAGTGTTTTTTTATTTTAAAAAAATCAATAAAATGTGACCTCTAGAAAAGGCTCTTTATTGGTATCTTGGTATTACTCCTTATTAAAATAAATCAGTTCATATTCAAGTCTGCTTCAATATATTTGTATAACTTTTTGAATTATTCAATTTGGACATTCCATTCGAAAGTTATCACGAGTTTAAAAATGTGAGTATTGGAAAAAAAAGCATAGTCTCTTATCATCTCAACCTAACCGATGCAGAGTGCGTACGGGAGCGGGGGACTGAGGGGAGTCAGGTCAAGTTTAGTAGAAATACCGCGCAAAGTAGTCACGGTGGTAAAGTGACGTGACACGATACATTGCAATGCAATTATTCCAGACTAGCTTTTTTTACCCGTCCACAAAAAAAGTTGTAGAATAATGGGAGTTAGATCCTGATCTATGGAAGTTTACATACAGAGCTATATAAAAGTGTGGTGTACCTACATAATGTATAATATACTTATAATTAATTGGACTTAATTTTTTTGTCACACCTCATCAGCAATAAGAAAGCGCTGCAAGTCATAATCATAGACTGCTGACTTATTCTCTATGCTTGCCCCATAGTTAATAAGACAGAGTGCTCGATTTATATGTGGTGAGCTATGGGCTCTCACCACAATATTGATTTTATTATTCTGCAATTAAGTATGTACCAACACAGCTTTTTGTTCCTTATATTTAACAAATTGTGAAGGTGGATTCATACTTATTTGAAAATCATAATTTTTTTAGAATAAAATAAAAATATATAACTGTATTAATAAAAGTTTTGACTTTTTAGTACAGATTTTTATCATTTTTTTTAAGAAAATGAATCTTGGCTTACCTAAAGTACACAAATACACATTTGACATCTTTCACACTAACCAAAGGTTTGTGTTGTGAAAGTGCAAATGGCCTCACCAGGACTTGAACTCACTGCCTTCAGTGCGCTGTGCAAACGAAAGCCATCGACTGATACCACCGGGCTTCCAACAACCTCTTTGTGCATAAACTTTATAAAAAATTGTTCAAGTAAAGTCTCTCACTATGGAATATATCTATAAATATAAGTAAACTAAGAAGTCGGCACCTAAGCATCAAAACTTAACACAACAGTTGAAGAATTTACGGCCCACACCAAGTTTCAAACCTGCGTTTAGCTTTTTCATTAACAGATCTATTGCGTTTAAGTGTAGTAACAACACATTGAGGTGTGACTACTTTTACATTAAAAAAGTTCTCACAAACTGATATGCTGCTCTTGACTTCATAAGTCATTATAGGTAAGTTATAGGTAACTACAATGCTTTTATAACTGGCAAACTTCAATAGTTAGAAATATGAACCATTTTAGGGGAGTATTTGCTTCTGTTTATGGGACACATTATTATAAGAACTTTAAATCAAATGACTTGCTGGTACGACCACTACTAATAATATAGAGGGTTGTTTTAAAATATCACATTATTTGATAATTTTAACACAGAAACCTCATTTGAGAATAATTACTTACCAAATTCCATGAATTCTCATCCTTTATATTAATTTGTGGTGGAGGCATTATTTAACCAAGAATCATTATAAAACATCTATTGTTTGGAAATAGTTCATGAGAATATATTAAATTAAAACATAATGTGTATTTTTTTTCAGTTTATTTCTGGTTATAAATAAATTAAAACATTCTGTTTATTTAATTTCAATTAATAAAACACAAAACTACCATTTTGTAAAATAAAATAACATTATTTGTTACATCTAGCAGATTAAAAATAGAAAAAAAATAAAAACAGAATAAAAAATCACCTTCTTTATACCAAAAGCTGGAACTTTTTTTAAAAAAAAATCCATAACTAAAAATAAAATTCACATTCAAATCTTACAGTAGAAACAGACGTGTTGTAAACAATTATGTTGTGTTAAGCCAAAAGCATATTTTTTCATAAAAAATACAATGCTCAACGATAATGTGTCTCTAATCATACTAAATGTATGAAACCGATGTTGCTTCTAGCGTGTCATAGCTCATCAAAACACATTTTTTTTATACAAATGAATCTGGACTCACCCAAAGTGAACACATTTACACTTTTGACATCTTTCACACAAAACGATGCTTGTGTTGTAAAAGTTGAAAATGGTCGGCACCAGAAGTCAAACGCACAAAAACCGTACACTGTACGTACGAAAGCCGTCATTTGATACCACCGGGCTACCAACCTCCTGTTTCTAGCTTTAGATACTGTTACCGATAGTTATTTATTTATCAAATTTCGTCTAGCGCTTTCGTAACAGTGTATCCATATGGCACAATTCTTGAGAGCTTTGCCTGCCAGTTCAATTAAAGTTCAATCTGTAACAAAACATTATGGAATTTATATACACAAACATATGAAAGGAGGTACAATTATCAAATAATAATACGGGACTTACCGCTTTGCTTATTCCAGTAATAAAATGCATACTTCTTGTACATTTTAGAAATTCACTCTTGATATTGTTGTAAATTTCTTGTAATCTATCCTGTAAAAAAAATATAGTAACAGAAAATAAATTAATGTAATTGGCTAGCTGCATTGTAATTATGCGATTATTTTGAAATAATATTTACTCAATTAACTTTGCTTACCTGTTTTATTAATCCCAAAAATTGATTTTATATCTAAAGCCGTACAAAAACTCAATGTTTACATTTTATAGTTTGACAACAAAATAAGACATATCCATAGATTTTTTTATGACGTATCAAATGAACCATAGAACACACTAAAAAATATTACTTAGTTAGTGTTAAATTAGTATCGTAATTTATTAAAAAGGCTATCTATTAAGAAAAGTATCAACAAAATGAATTCATATAAAATGTTTATAATTCAAAAATCCTAAACATGAAAATTAAAAAAAACATTCAATAAAAATATCATGATTTAATTATTTTCAGTCACAAAAAAATACCGCAAATAATTTATGGGTAATCTATAGTACTGGCGTACTGATATCTATGGCGTACTCAAGGTCCGTAAGGTATTATATTCTCTTTGATTTCTATGACGAATTAACAAAAAACGTTGGTTGTACGTGTTTTGTTGTGTTTTTAAAATTCCGATATTTACATTTTTAGAGTACTTATTTCGTAGTCTAATTGTCTGAAAGTATTATAATATACAAATTATCGTATCCGGTCTTATACAAAACTGTTATCCAGCATATACTTTGAGATTTTTTGTAATGCATTAACAAACGTGACAGGTGAGTAGTTTAATGAATGCTTGTCATGTCTTTCTATATTTCCAAGCTGATACTGTAATAATATTCTCTCTGTTCTGGTAAAAAATATCAAAATTTCATTCCATTATTTCGTTCAAAAGAAATTTCGAAGTCCAGTTGACAATTTTATAGATACGAACTTTTATATATCATAATTTTAATCTTCATTTATATGTTTTATTGTTTTAGATGACATATTATGGATGTGCAGTATTCTTCAAGATTTGAATAAATATGTCTGTGTGTCAGCCAATCAAATAATTAAGCTTTCCATGAGGGAACAGAACTGACTGCTAAATGAGGTACAGGAGTTGTTTTGCCGAATCTTCTGCTGTTTGTTTCTGTGGGAGCTATATTAATTAGTGTAACAATTATAATATTCACAGTGTACATTTTTATCTGACTGCAATAAATCTATTATAAACAGTTGCATCTTTATTCCTAACCTAACCTATAAAACCGACATCTTTGCATCTGTCAAACCCCAGTCACCCAAACTTTCAAATAACAGGAAGACAACATCACCATAATAAATATTACAGAATTATTTTGTTTCAATGTTGGCTAAACATTTCACCTATTCGGTACATTTTTCATAAAAAAAATTTATCTATGGAGTTGCGTCTCTTATCCGTAAGGTATTATATTCTCTTTGGGCGTACTGGCTGTCATGTCATCCGCTGTCATCGATATTTTGACAAACAAAACATTTTCAAAATTCGAATATTTTTTTAATTGATAGCTGCTGTTAATATATTTCTAAGTAAGTACCTGATAATATTTATTTATTTAGATTACCCTATATACCTACCTACATAATATTTACTAAATTATGTAGAATAAACACTTTTTAATAAAAATCCTTGTCTTCCAGCATCAACCAAAAATTATATTACATATTATACAACCCAATGGATGTGATAAATGGATCTTGTCCTGGAGGCTATGAGCAGTCATACTTTGAGAATGGATGTATAATGGCGATATATCTACAGGTATAGATTCAAGTTTTCATATTTTATAATGGTGGCCATGTAATAACTATAGTTATCAATTATCTACCATAATTCATTGTTTTTATTCTAGGATGGGATGACCAATGACCATAGTCTTTTTGGCTTTCTTTTGGATTGAAGGAACCTTGGAGGTTCCGTCAAGAATATGTCTCCAAACATACTGATCACTGCATTTTGCTGTCTTTCAAGAATATTTCATTCAACACGATGATCGTCCTACGTCTATTAAGATTTTTTACCACAACAATAGGTATGATCTATTCTTGTATTTTGTTTGAAGAATATAACATATGATAAATAAGTTACCATAGCTTTGCGTTTATCTACATAACGATTTAGATTCAATATAACATTTACCACCATTGTCTGTGACAAAATTCAATACAAATATTAACTTAAATACATCAAAGTGTATTTAAGAACGCTCTCCGGCATTTTGCATTACAAAAATATAAACGGACTAAAATATTATGTAGATGACTTTAATTTACATATTAATGTGTACCTAGCCCAAAAAATTCATGAAATGATATTATCCGTCATTATAGGTACTTTTGTGTTTGTTCTAGGATGAATGATTTGTCACAAACCTTGGACAGTTTTACGAAAAGCTTCAAAGTCATACCTCTCACTGATTGCTTTCTTCAAGAATACTTCTTTTGACACGATGAAACTCTATGCATATTGTTTTTTTAAACAAATTTTCACGGCAACAATACCACCAGTCTTTTATTTAAATGAACCTTGTATATTATTGTTTTTGCATATAATATAAGATATGATAAATAAGCTAACATAGTTTTGAGTTTATTTACTATTTCATTTCTAAATTATTTTGTGGATAAAACAAACGTTTTACTACACTGATTATAATCCTGTATTCCTGAATGCCATTTAAAGGTTCTCAATTATTGTCGATATTATTTCTTTTCTCCCAACAATTCTGTCAAGTTCACTGTACCTAATGATCTAATTTATCGGTCACTGTTTTACCGGCCAGTTTGTTTATGGAATGTTCATACCAATTTCAATGTTTATTATTTTACTTGCAAATCTTTTTCAACGATAATTTTAAGATTTAAACTTTATTTATATTTCAGGAATATAAAATGATTAAAAAATTATTGCCAAATTATTTTATACCTATCTACATTTGAATAATATGATTTTATCAGGTAGCTACATAATTATTACTCATCTAATGGCTACGACGGTTTTACACAAAATGTGGCCATAAATTTTTTAAAATGTGTCAATTTTCAAAATGGAGGAATTATATTTCCAAAATTTTGCATTAAATCTTTATTTATTGAGAATAATAAGATTTGAATAAAATTTATATGTATAACGAATCAATCTCCAATTATTTTATTACATTTTCATACCGTAATACCAAGATTCCATTCAACGTTTACATGAGTAATTTTGTTTCCAAAAGATGGCTTTCTGTCTTTTTTGAAAATTTGTATGAAGATCCTAAAAAAATAAAGTTTTTTAAATAGCTCTTAATATATTAAAGTTAACGTTGCCAATTGTATCTTAGAACGTTCTCGAGCAAATTTCACCGCTCTGCGCAGATTCATATCTGACGCAGCATTTGTATTTTGAGCGTGATGCTCCGACATAACGGAAAGTATTGTCAAAGGCAAATAAAAAAACATTTCTGAATTATTATGTAGATTAACATATGCTATAAAATATTTTGAAAAAGTTAGGGATCTGTATGAAAACTAAATTATTTTTAAGTATCTATCTACCCGTGCGAAGCTGGGGCGGACCTCTAGTCTATACTAATATATAAAGAGGAAAGATTTGATTTTTTGTTTGTTTGTTTGTTTGTTTGTTTGTTTGTTTGTTTGTTTGTTTGTTTGTTTGCTTCGAATAGGCTCCAAAACTACTGAACCGATTTGAAAAATTCTTTCACTTTTGGGAAGCTACAATATCGGCGGTGAACATAGGCTATATTTAATTTCCAAAAAAAGTGGGTAACCTACGAAAACTTCAATAATGTAACCCAAGGTGTAAAAAATTTACCTAAAATATTCTTTTTATCGCGAACGCTGTGAAAACTAATGATGATAGAATAAAACAATGTTCTACAATTTTGTAGAAGACATCATTATTTACAAAAAGTATCGCGACAGCATATGTCTAACTATTATAGTTATGCCACAATAAGTGTTTTTTTATTTAAAAGAACCCAATAAAATGTCACCTTTAGAAAAAGCTCTTTATTGGTATCTTGGTATTACTCCTTATTAAAATAAATTAGTTCATATTCAAGTCTGCTTCAATATGTTTGTATAACTTTTTGAATTATTCAATTCGGACATTCCATTCGAAAGTTATCACGAGTTTAAAAATGTGAGTATTGGAAAAAAAAAGCATAGTCTCTTATCATCTCAACTTATCCGATGCAGAGTGCGTATGGGAGCCGGGGAGGGCTGAGGGGAGTCGTGTCAAGTTTAGTAGAAATACCGCGCAAAGTAGTCACGGTGGTAAAGTGACGTGACACGATACATTGCAATGCAATTATTCCAGATTAACATATTTATGCTATAAAATATTTTGAAAAAGTTAGGGATCTGTCTGAAAACTAAATTATTTTAAGTATCTATCTACCCGTGCGAAGCTGGGGAGGACCTCTAGTATATAATAAAAAAAAAAGTTTGTAGTTAAAAAATTTAAAAAAATTAAAATTTGCATCCAACAAAAAAACAAAAGAAAAATCTTTTGAGGCGTCCGGTATTCGAACCGCCGTCGTCGTTTCTTCTTTCAAAATAATGTCAATTGGCGGCGCCGCTACTAACTGAGCCACGCAGCGCGGCGAACCCAACGCCGAAAATCGGTTTTATTATTAATTTGGTAAGCAACGAGATGCGAAATTTGAGTGCTACCTCACAATAAAATTATTCACAGTTACAATAACAACACTATTGAAATTAAATGTCAGAGACTTTAAGTTATGTATTTAACACTTTCTGGCTTCAAATGATAGAAGCTCCTTTATTCAATCCCACAATTATTTTTATTATACTATTATTTAGTCTTTTTTAAGCGATATTTCAAGACAGCTGATTACAATAACAACAATGTTCGAATTAATGTCAGGCACCATGAGCTATTTTTAACACTGATTCTTTCTCAAAATTATAGAATTCCTGAGTTCACACCGAACAATACGTTTCACTTTCACTTTTTAGTCTTGTTTAAGTCAAATTACCATGTTTACAAACACTTTATCATAAAAACACTTTATCATAAAAATCGTGCCTATATATTCATGTTTTATATCGTGATCTAAATTAAGGACACAAAAATGGGTTGTGTGTCATTAATAAGTGACACGTGTTTTACTTAGTGTGAAAGATGACAAAAGTGTGGATGTTTTTGTTCACTTTGGGTGAGTCATATTCCTTTTCATACAAAATGAGTTATTTTTTTAGCCATCACAATAGTTTCTTTGGGGTATGGTATAGAAGACGGACTTCCATTCTTTTCTATCCAAATTCACTTATTTCCTTTCTTTCACTTGACTTGATATTTCACATACAACAACCCCTATCTTAATTTCTGACCGGCTGCTCTTGAGGACGGAATTAGGTGTGTTCGATCAACGTCTTTCACAGTCGACACACCTTTTTGCGCATATCTATGATATAAAAGAAAGTCGGGTTAGTGCGAACACTTATAACTCGAGATCGGCTGAACAGATTTGCATGATGTTTGATTTATTGAATTCTTCTCCGCTCCCGATAACAGAATAACTACTCATTAAAAAGTTGAAAAATGCGTAAGAAATAATATACATACATACATACATTCTCCCTTGAGGACCCCCTCACACCGCAAGCCAGCCCGGAGGAGACCAATCCGAAGCAAACCCGACCCGCACGAAACCATCCCCCTAGTCCGGTCGAAGCAACCAAACCAAAAAGTCGGCCCCACACAAATCAAGCCCGCCGCGGACCCCCCCCCTCCCCTCCAAATCGACCCACAATGCAGGGGACCTAAGCCCCACTAAGGAGCATAGGGAGGCACAAGAGCTCTCCATCGCGCTGGATCATGCAACCCAGGCGACCGAGGCTTATTTCTTGTGCCTTTGCTGACCTGTTGGGGTTTAAGGACGTGAGATGGTCAATCTCATGGTCCCGATCTAATTTTTCGATTACCTGACTCTTACAGGATGCTCGAAAAACCAGCAAAAAGAGTGCTATTCTTAGCCGGCAAACCCACGGCAAGAAATAATATAAAATATGATAATGAAGTTAGTATGGAACGGATTTCCTTCCCTTTCCTGACAACCATTGAGTTTTAAAACATTGGTACGAAGATTTTTGATAGAATTTCTCTCAAACTTTCAAAAATAATTTTTTCAATATTCAAACATATTTTAAACGTATTTTTGTACAAATTACAAATTCGAAATCAATATTCATAGTGAGGACTACAGGACAACGTCTGTCGGGAAAGCTTGTTTTAAATAAATCACAACGGAGTAATATAAACAATTAATTTTTATGTCCGTTGTTGTGTGTTGTTTTTTTTATTCTTGTCAACGTTGTCTGTCAACTATCGCATCAAAGACTTCAAAATTCAACAGGTATTTATCAACAAAACTTAAGATTTTACGCGAATACATACCTAGTTATTTATCATTACAAAAAAGTCAAGCTTTAAATTTAACGAAGACATTAAGTAAATAACTAACTACTTACTCCATTTTTGACCTCCAATCAGGGGCGAAAACATATTGTATTAGAGTAATAGTTAGCTTATTTGAGGTTCATATTATATCGAAATGATGAGTCCGTCAAACATCAATCTGCATATAATTTGTACGTCAAATATAATAAATTGAATTGCAGCCCTCTGAGAGCCAATTTTACGGACACAGTTTGATACGTCAGGTCGGTGGTCCGTGACACTAACAATATTGTGATAATAATATGACAGAACACAAATTAGCAAAACGATAAATAATTCAAGCAACTTATGGACATGAGGTTGTAGACAAGAAGATGTCAAGTTCATTTTAAAATATCAACTATTGCGCGTATTACGGATGTCCTATATTAATAGAAAGAATAAGTGCGAATGAAACAATTAAGTGACAGCTAGACACACAATTACCTACACAATTTTCTAGAGCCTGATAAGTAATAAAATTCTGGAGATACACAGAAAATTATGTGGGTAAATTTAATATCTACCAATACAAAATTGCAGGATATTATTCTTAAATGAATACACCTTTCAAATAGATAGGTACGTCAAAAAATTATGTTTGGAACCGTCCTCCTGTCTATTAGCTGATTAGGCCGTGGTTGTTTTGGGCTTTCTGTGCCTAGCGTCTCCTAACTGGGGTAGCTTCATTCTTTCGTCACTCGACGCTCTTTCGAACAACAGCCGTAGCCATATGCCAGCTATCTGGACGCATGACAACGTGGCGCTGAAGCCGTAGAGGATTTCTCCCAGAGGCCCCCAATTCGGAGACGAATCTTCGGGCACAAGGAAACCACAAGGACCATGGCAAATCGAATTTAACAATAATTATTCATTGTTGAGTCGCCAGTGACAACATATGCACTAGAGACCATGTCCCTCACACGAAGAAATGTCGAAAAACTAAAAGGCAATAATTCTTGAATACATATATTATTATCTTTAACCATGTTATTTTATGACGAAACAAACCATTTTAGATCATCGGTTCAATAATATTGCTTCTATCATTTTTTGACACTTTTTCGCTGTTAATTATTAAGTGCCCATTGCCCAGATATCTTAGAGTGAGTGATTTGAATCAGGTACTTAAGTCCTTCGCACTGTCGTTCTAATTAGTTAGACCTATTAATCTTTTTAAGTTGAGATTCACGTGTTGCTGCGCTAATTTCAATACCTAGGAAAACCTCCAAATAGCTGTTTACCTAATTGAATTTTAACCATGTCATAATCCAATTTTCGGTATATTTGCTGAACTCGAAACAAAACATACTTTACAAAATAAGTTGGAGCAGACATTTCGTGTTTACGGTTAAGATCTTTTCAGCGGCTCCCACCGACGAAACTTTCAAAAGCTCGGGGTTTCAAACAGCAGAACTAATTAGCTATCATCCCTTCTTTCGGCGCCCCTGTCACGCGAGATGATGGAATTTGATTACGGAGGATCTGATCGGACGGTTGAGGCGTGAAAAAGGACCCACGAACTGTGGGAATAAACATTTTATAAACAAATGCCGACACATTCCGCCGTTTTGCTCAACGTCCCTGTGACACAGAAATGTTTTTAATTTATCGCAAAACATGTCGCCGCGTAATCAAGTTAATCCTACAAACTGCTATGATTCCTCCATGAAGCGTTTATAATGAAACTAGCTTTCCCGACAGACATTCTCCTGACTTAATTATGAATATTGAATTCGAATTTGATATTTCAATACATTATATTACCAATTTAATATCGACCAATGCATCTTTTTTAATGGATGTAAACAGATCACATCACATTCTAACAATCGCACCAACCATCAAACAACTGACATAGGTATTATGGCAAACGCCAACTTATATTCAGTAAAAGTTGTAGTAAAAAGAACTAAGAAGGTAAAGTTTAAACTTTCTGATATTTCGTGTAAGTTTCTTAATTTTTTTTTCAAAAAAAAAATCATAGGTACCTAATTAACGAAATTGTAAAAGGCCTAAACACTGGTAGCGAAATAAATGAATACGCAAATAAATCGGGGGAAATAGGAATCCATTTTTATAAATATTACCAGCTTTCCTGACATATGACGTTGTCCTGTGGTGAAAAAATTATGAATCAATATAAGAATTTAAAATAATGATAAAAATTACTTTTAACCAATGTCATTCCGACCGATGCATCTGTGAATTTTGTCAATCGCACCAACCGTTAAACAACTGATGACAGTTTGTGTCAAACGACAATTTGATTTCAAAACTAGATTTATTCACTTTTCGCGTTTTAATTTATATAATTTATATAATTTAATGCTCTTCAATGTTAACAAATTAGTAAAAAAGCTTGAAAAATGCGTCAAAATCTGCGTGGCAATATTGTGCTTCTATAGAACTTTTCACAGATGGCATTGATGTAAGGATAAACAGTAGATAAACTACCTACAGTAGAGTTCGGATGTGTGCACTTTGTCTCCCTGAATAAAAATTCGTTATTCGCTTAATAGTTATGGTTTTGTGTTGAGTTTGTGGTCAGGAGACTTGTAGTTCACTTGTCTATTGGATGAGTAAGTAACTGATTGACTTAACTAGGCTGTGTGATAAATATTGACATTTTTCGAGAATCCCAGGTCAAAAATTCACTAACACCAGCGCGATTGCTAACTATCTACACGTGTATATGTGTGAGAAGGTTAAAGCCACTTGTTGCAGTCAATGTATTGAAATCGATTATAGCCCGATTTGCCTTTGAAGAAATACACCTGGGAAGAAAAAATTAATAACCGACCAGAAAATATGCAGTGCTCTAAATGTCCAGATGTACTTCATGGTGACGATGCTGTGATCTGTTCGAAATGCGGCACCGAATTTCACTTCTATTGTGCTGGACTCACGGAAACCAATCACAGAAATATGCTTAAGATGAACAGAAATAAATGGAAATGCTTGACTTGTAGGGGCACCGGTGCTGGCTCACCTAAGGGAAAGACAAACGATTCACCTAGCAACGCAGATATAATGAAAGCTGTGTGTAATTTGCGAGAAGAGATGGGAGAAATTAAAAGGGGTTTTGATGAGATGGTAGCATTAAAGGAGGCTGTCCAGCTGTGCACCGTTAAGATTGAAGAGCTAAATAAGCGGACGCAGACATGGGAGACCAGACTCACGGACATACAGGAAGATCAAAGCAAGATGAGTGCTAAGATAAAAGAAATTGAAAAGGAAAATAAGATGCTTAAAGAGTCAATTAATGGGCTAGAACAAACTTCCCTAGAGACATCGATTGAGGTGCAAGGCATTCCCTACAGAAGTGGTGAGAATTTAGAAAGCTCTGTGATGTCACTTTTTCGCTTCATCGAGATTGAACCTGTGATCGATGTTAAGACATTAGAGATCCGTCGAAACATGCACACAGAAAGAAAGCCTATAACCGTTAGGTTTCCTACGAAGAGCGCCAAACAAGAAGTCATGAAACGCAAAAAAATCAAAGGTGACGTTACGGCTGATAATCTTGGATTTGAGGGCGAAAATCGCAGAATATATGTCAACGACAAATTGACCGGACTCAATAGACATCTCCTATGGTTGGCAAAGACTACGAAGGCTATTGGGTATAAATACGCTTGGACTAAATATGGAAAAGTATTCATAAGGAAGGATGAAAACGCCAAACCTATACATATAAGGGAAGCTGGAGATATTCCTACTCGATAGAAGTGAGATCACTAGACATGGTTGGCATGATGGCGGATAATTGTGATTTGATAGTATTTTACTCAGTGGTTTGCCGTGACTTCCTACACTTATGCTATTACGTTATTGTAAACGGTTATTAGATTTTGAATGGAATTATTGTACGGCTATCTATTGTTTATATAATTTGTTGACCCTGGAACATTATATTTAGTTTGTGTACCATGAAGTAATACTGCCATGAACATTGTTATTGTGAAATTTTATTTTTTCGTATTAGAGTGAAATTAATGTTAATAACTGAGCCAAATGATATATACGATTCACAAATAAAATGTAATCTGTGTTTCTACATAATTGTTAATCGAGTGTTAGATTGTACATAAGTATTGCATTAATTTTGACAGAAAAAATAGTCGTAAATCTGAACCTCAGAATATCATAACGTTAATTTTATAACATTATTAATTTTTATTATTTTGCCTAGCAGTTTTGTATGATGTATATCTTTGTGGATTTGCCCGCAACTACAACATAAAAATTGACATTGCTGAGCGGCTGGTGATAATAACACTGCCGGTAAAAACTATCATAGCGATGCACCCAGCGAGGTCCGTTTTGCATTGTGTTGTAGCGAATATACAAATAGTACCTACCTGCCTATACGTATGTATGTGGTTGTTGCTGTGTGGACGTATTGCGCTGTGTAGACTCATACAATATTATACAGTGGTGTCTTGGCGTGAATGAAATAATTTACTTAATTGTTCTGTTGTTGATGGGGATATAGTTGCATTATAATAAGATTGTCTATTATTACTAGATGTAGGATAGTTTTTTTTAACTAACATTATCTTATTATGTTTAGTATACCCACGCACAGGCTTAGCCTGGTGGGATCTTTGGTTTAATCATAAAATATGTTGTTAATATTATGCTATTTGTTGTACCAAAGTTTGTTAAAAATAAATAAATAAATAAAAAGGAAATTCATTTCATACTTACTTACTTTAATGTTATATTTCATATAATTTGATATCCGTTTTTCGATTTTGACTAGTTCTCTGTTATCCAGAGCGCAGAAGAATTCAATGATAAAAATCTGTTCAGTCGATCTCGAGCTATAAGTGTTCGCACTAACCCGATTTTCTTTTATATTATTAGATTATATACTTAGATAAGATTTCGGGCTTATGTTTTTTTCTAAGAATAAATTTTAAAGCCTCCTACATGTCGAGTAATCTGATAATAAACAAGCATCATCTTGTATGTGTGCTTAGCAATGAATGTTTTAGAAAATTCTATTGAAGGGTACTTAATTGAGAAAGGCGACGACGGTACGTGCTTTCTTTAACCATAAAGTACACGTGCCTTCACGAATTATTGTCAGGCATTTGTTGGTATCTTTAAAATATAATACGGAAATTTTGGTGATTTTTTGTAACAGCTTTCATCAAGCCTTGCACTCCAATGCATATCGCCTGACATCCTTTTGTCCTTCGCTATGAATCTGCAGAACTTTCTCAGCATTCGTACTCCCATCTCAGCAATGATCTTCTGACTTAATGTGTTTCACCTGTGCATTGAAAAAGAATGACAAATAAATTTATTTTCGAAATTTTGTCGAAATTCCTTCTTTTCTATTGATTTTCTTGAAGGATAAACGTTGATAAGAAAACTTTTCTATGATAATTATTGTCAGGTAGGGCTTTCTTTTGCGGTTGCAGATTGGTGAATGGGAAAAGATAGGATAGTTCTAATAGTATATAATATGTACCTAAGTTTAAATGAATAAATGGAAGCCTTTTATTGCTTGTTTGAGTTCTTAGTTGCCATTCAGTGGAATCTATAAGGATTTCCAAAACCAGCAGTGGTTTTTTTTTTCACTTAGTTTGCAAGGCTTATTCCGATAAATAAGTCATGTGGTTTTATAATTCACTTTGAGTCTTTCGTTTTAATTTTCTTTGATAGTGAACCAGAGAGATGTATTTTCCAAATCAGTGATAGGTATGTTTTGGCAATCGACGTCAAATTAACGAAGCACTGAATAAATGACTTGGGCTTCAGCTCTTTGTGCTTTCTGGAAAATCATCTGGAGCAGAAAATTGGTTTAATGTTTACTTTTGAGGTGAAGAGATACTTACATTCATCAAAGGCTGTAAAAAAGTGATGGCCGCCGATCGATTTACATATGTAAGAATGTCATATTAGCCATTACACTATTAGTTACGTGTCTCTAATTCTCGGCAAACAGTCATTTTGCGTTTGTTTATATCTTTTTGAAAGAACCCGGCTTAAAGTATCAGAATTCAAAAAAGGTTTGGTGTCTTCGTTGATTGTAATTAAAATATTTCACAATAAAAGGGTGTAACAGGAGGAGGGGCGGGGGGAGGCTAAGCATAGGGTCTAGTATTGTCCCACCTGTGCGGGGGAGTAATTAAAAAGGGATTTGCGTCTCACTAACAATGTGTGTCCCGTAGGAGGTGTCTACGGTAGGAGGGATCATCATTATGATATCGAATCCTTTTACACCGCACTCACTAGCAGAGCCACGTCTCGGGAAGATCGTTAATTTCCACTTTCATCTTGGGAAGCATCTGGTGAATTAGCCGAGCCGATTAATGCCAAGCTCCAGCTATCTTTCCATCCATCCGCATCGGCATCCGGGTTGGTGACTGGCCAAAGGGATTATTTCCGCCACCAGGTTGAGGAATTTGGTATTGTCCATCTTAGGCATGTGGTTGCACCGTAAGCATCTCCTTGTCCTGCGCGATTAACATTTTTTATCAATCAATAATTATAATGTCCACTCGGACTGGCATCTTGTCTCACCTTCTTAGATCGATCTCTTGTCTGAAAAATACTGTGCTTGTGTCGTGAAAGAGGAAGATGGTCGGCACCTGGGATCGAACCCACGACCTCCGAACAAAACAGTACGAAAGCTGCCGCCGTAGTCTCAAGACTACCAACTACTTCATATGTGACCATCTCAATTCTTCTTCTTCTTCTCAGCCTGTATCAGTTCACTCCTGGACATAGGCCTCCTCCAGACTCTTCCACGTCCCCCGATCTTGTGCAACCTGCATCCATTGTGAGCCCATGGTTCTTACAATGTCGTCCCTCCATCGAAGCTGTGGACATAGGCCTCCTCCAGACTCTTCCACGTCCCCCGATCTTGTGCAACCTGCATCCATTGTGAGCCCATGGTTCTTACAATGTCGTCCCTCCATCGAAGCTGTGGACATAGGCCTCCTCCAGACTCTTCCACGTCCCCCGATCTTGTGCAACCTGCATCCATTGTGAGCCCATGGTTCTTACAATGTCGTCCCTCCATCGAAGCTGTGGACGGCCAGGGTTTCTAATTGTAGTCCTAGGGCGCCAGCACAGGAGGCGTTTTGTCCATTTATCCTCAAAACGAGCGACATGACCGGCCCATCTCCATTTTAACGCTGTCACTCGTTCGACAATGTCCGACACTCCTGTTCTAGCTCTTATTATGGTATTTCTAATTCTATCCCTAAGACTTATACCTCGCTCGTTCCATTTCTCGTTGAGCTACCCTTAATTTCTCAGCACTTCTTTGGGTTAATGTGATGGTTTCGAACCCAAGTAAGTACTGGTAAGACACAAGCATTACAGACCTTCCGTTTGAGGTTGATAGGGATTTTAGCCATCTCAATTAAATCCTAATAATTCCTCCCAATCACACCTTTTCCATGCTTATTACCAGATCATCTGGGATCGGCTCTCCTGGTACGTAGTTTTCACGTGTTTTTGTCCTGCGACATCCCTCTGGTCAGATGACCTTCCCTCAAATATCTCTCGATATTTATTTGTCCACCATGTGGCCCGCCGTGGACGACCTCTCCCTCTGGGCTGTATAGTGTATTAGGGATGTTCAGAACCACCTTGAACATGTTAAAAAATAATCTTTTGTTTCGAGTCATTCACGGTTACCTCAGACGGACAGGATAACGTCTAATTAGTGTGTATTGTGCAGATGATTTGGTCCGCTAACAATGTGTGTTATCGTAATCATGTAATCGGACATCCGTGTTGCGGAGGGGGTGGGGGTGTGAGGGAGCGGCGCGACTGGCCCTGGAAGGAAACTCTAATTACTGGAACATATCGTAAGAGATTTCTTTCAGAGAAAAGCCTTCCTACCTACTGCGATGTTCTATAGAGCGTTATGATGGGATATTATCAACCTTCATTCTGGATGAAAAGATCGAGATAAAGGTGTCTTCTCACTCAATGTGAACACATTAATATTATACAAAATATTTGCCTGTTTTCGAACATTGCCTTCTTCATACTTACTATATAGTTGATGGTTAGGTAATGTTTACATTGAGCTACCATCGAAAAACCCGAAGAAGAAGATGTTTGGTATTCGAAAACCAGTAAGTATATTATACGTAATAAAAATTGTGGAAAAAATATATAAATAATTTTGTTTCATTACAATCATATTATGTTCCACCAAGGAGTAAAGGTACATAAATTATTATCTACCGAGTTATGTTTTTACCAAAACTTTGACCAATTAAGTATAGTTACCTATAATACTATGATCTTCGATATTTTGGGCAGAAGGTGTTTGCTGATAATCCATTTCAAAATAAAAACGAAAGAGTCTTGTATGGTTCTATCACAAAATTTAGTGTTCAAACATGAATCGGTCTTAAACATTTGAGAATGGAGAGGGTAGTCTCTGAAAACCGATGCATGCTTGAATTAAAGCTTTGTGATAGAACTAGGTATACAAGACTATCGTTAATTTTATTTCAAAAGAGTTTGCCAGTTTCCTGGGTGCCAATTTCTGATCAATAAGACCAAGATGTAACCTTCTAAAGTTTTTCACCTTGTATTTTCAACTGGGGTTAGAATATTGCCTCATATTCCCACTCCTGCTGTGTTGTATTGAAAAGTGTATATTTATTGTTATGTCCGACTAAATCCTTTTTTTATGAATCTATGTTCACTCAATTTGAACACAGATCTTTGACTTTTTCATAGTAAGCTACAAAAAGCTTGTGTCGTGAAAGAGTAAGATTGTTAGTTGGTAGGTACTTACCACATTGCTTCATTTCGTCGCGAATTAATATTTCACTCGTTTTGAGCTTACCTGCAAGAAAAAAAAAAGAAATTGGAAATACTTTTCTGAACAAAATTTAAATGGTGTGTGAAAATACAAATACCTACATAATAACAAATTAAAGAGAAAGTAAATTGATCAAAACTATGCACAGAAAAAAAATATTTATGTTAAATTTTGGGTTGCTTAGAATAGAGTTGTACAAATAAATTGGTAAAAAATATAGGTTTAAAGGTTTATAACGTTCTAAGTTTTTGTCTAGATTCTTGCGTCCATTTTAAGGAATAGATCTTAAAAAATAATGTCAATAACTGATGACTGATTAATTGTTCGATTTTAAATGGTATGAAAAACCACTGCGTCTTCTGCTGTTATTTCGAAGGCTGACTTAGTGTGATCACTTTACGTTAACAACGTTCGCCATTACGTGGTATGTTCAAATCCTCGATTTCGACTCGACGAGAATTTTCAACATGTTATAAGTCAGTCAACACTTGTAGATATTATTCAAAAAGGTATATTATTCCTGATGCGCATAATTATTTTGTATCAATATACATTCAATGTTACTTCCAAGGGTAGTGGATGGCAGAGTTTAGAAACTTTACCTGCTTTATTTAAAAACTACGATCAGTGGAAAAAATAGTTCAGCGATAGAAAATATTACGAACAAGCTGTCATCGAGATAGTTTAACGCATACCTATCGCTTGATTGTGAGCTGATCTCTGTAGATTTTATTGACCCGCCATATTATTGGATTTAACGTCAACTGACAGTTGTTTCGAGTATACAAGAACGCTTTTTGTAATAAATACACCCCCCTTGTGCCTCCTTTATATTTGGGTCCATTGTATTTTGGTTTATCATTTTTATAATAGGAAATTTAAACAAATATAGCAAATATGCATTGTCGTAATCGTTATTTGAGGGCTTACAACCATGATGCACCAACTAAATTTAAAAGAAATATAATGACGTTTTGAAGAAAATATTCAAAGAATACTTTTTAAGTAGGTACAAATATTCAAATTGAAGTGATCAAACATGAATTAGTTCATTTTGGCTGAAACATAAAGGTTTCGTATGATTTAATAAGGACTTATTTGATATAAAATAAATTATTAAAAAATATAATTTGATGACTTTGATTTTTGCGTGCGTGATATAAAAAACAGTACAGTGGGTGTAGTTCTGAATGGAATGAATGTGTGCGCTCTGATGTATGCAGATGATCTAGTATTGATGGCCGAAAGCGAGCGTGATTTGCAGGAACTTGTGACGCATGTTTTTCAAAATTGTGAAATGAGTGGTCTTAAGATGAATTTCAATAAGACAAAGGTGCTTGTTTTTGAAAGAGAAGATTTAAGAACGCAATGTTGTGTGAAAGTGAATGATTTCAACTTGGAACAAGTGTATGAGTATGTCTATTTAGGTAGTTTATTTAACAGAGATGGAAGGTGTGAAAAGGAGATTGAAAGAAAGAAACTGGCTGGTAGAAGGGTTGGCGGTGCACTGAGACCTCTAATAAGAAATAAGAACGTATCTCTTAAATCCAAACAGTTGATGCACAATGCAATCCTGATTCCATCCATGATGTATGGTAGTGAAACTTGGACATGGACGAACAATCTGGAAGTTGGAATAAATGCTGTGGAAATGAGGTAACTGCGTAGTATATGCGAAAAGCGACTGATTGATAAGGTGAGGAATGATAATATCAGAAAGGAATGTGGAGTGGATGTTAGCGTAGTGACCAGAATGAAAGTGAATAAATTAAGGTGGTTTGGCCATGTAGAGAGAATGACTAAAAGGATATATAAATCTGAAAGAATGGGTACACGCAGACGAGGTCGACCTCGAATGACATGGTCCGATCATATCGGTTCAGTCTTAGAGGAGGGCCAAGTCAGGAGTAAAAGGATTAGAGGAGCATGTATGCGGAATGTTATGCGTTTGGAAGAAGCGAAAGAAGTGTGTTTGGATAGGACAGAATGGAAATCCGTACTCTCTGCCTACCCCCTTCGGGAAACGGCGTGATGGGTAAAAAAAAATAAGGTACCTATTCTGCATCAATAAAGTAAAAACTAATCAGTGAGTTAAACGTGATCTTACGATTAACGATTTTTTTATAAATAAGACGGGAGGAGCTTATGTCCTCAACCCTATCAAAAAATATTATACGAATCTTTGTGTTGGAATATTGGATAAGGATTATATGCTGGTTGTGAGTATGTATTTTGAGTATTGAAATGAATTATAGAGTTTACAAATTTATTGATGAAAACATAAAATATTCAGAGTCGGCGAATAAAAGATAGCCGGGTCCAGGGAAATGATTTTGGAAAATAAGAAAGAGATTAGCATGTAGGTAGGTACTGTACGGAAAAATAAAATCCCGATGCGAGGGTTGTATGACGGGCGAATGTGAGTCCGTCTAAGGTGCGCTAAGAGCCCAAAAATATAGGTATTCAAATTGCAGGATGTTTCAAGCGTAGGTACGGATGTGCACTCGAATACACGAAGAAAAGAAACAATGATAATTATTGTAGAAGCGACCGGCCATAAATCAACAGAGAAATGCAGAGTACATAACGTTCGATATTAGAAACGTCAAATTTAATGTGCTTAACTATATAAAAAAATATATTGCAATTTTAAAGTTCTTGAAAATTAACGATATTATAGTAATTTAGCTGACGGAGTTTGCTTTTGAATATTGTTTACCTTACCCTGCCTATAGCACTAGCTAACGAGTGAGTGCTTAAAAAAAACTATTCATTTAAAAAAAAAATCAAAAACCTTAGGTTAAATTTGGTTGCTTTCTTGTTCTCAATAATTTCCAACTTTTTTCTCTATATTTCATTAATTATTATTAAATATCTACTTGTTGTATACATGGGATTTTTTGACACGTTGAACATGTCGATAAATCTCATGATTAGAAGTTTCGGAGACTTAAACATTACCGAAAAAATAACAACTAATGACTCTAATAATACATGAGTAATGTTCGATTTTTTAAATGGAACAAACCACTACGGGCTTACGACCGTCTTCTACTGTTATTTCGAAGGCTGGCTTAGTGTGATCACTTTACGTTAACAACGTTCGCCATTAGGTGGTAATGTTTGTCTCCGAAACTCTTAATCATGAGAATTCTCATTTCGTTTATGTACTAAATAATGTATTATGTAGAAGGTAAAACTTAATCATTTTTACAATTCCCTTACATAATATACAATTATATTAGCAACTTTTATCGTCTGGGAATGCCTTTTGTTAAAAGACATCATTTTAAGTTACATAATTATTGCGTTATTGTTTTTATATGTAATAAATTTGAATAAAATTCATAGGTAGGTACTCGTATTGTCAAAATCCAATAAATGTTTAAATCATTTATATATTTACCAAGTTAGTAGGTAAAGGTATAAAATTCCAATATTCACGATGTTTTTAAATACTTTATTATAATAAATTGAAGAAAGCGGATAATATGGTGGATTAAATAGATAAGTATACAAAATATTTTGATGTGAAGTTATCCAGCAGAGAAAATAATCTTGTAAATTGGCGGAAATTGATTCGGCGAAAATAATAATATATCACTGTACCAATATGGGAGTTACTTAGTAATCCTTCAGGATGTATTGATCTAGTCGTGGGGTTGATGTTATTAGGAAAAAGGGCTGTTGGGAAAGCCGTAGGAAAAGGAATTAGAACGTCAATAAAATAAACACGGGGGGTTGGATGAAGGACAGCGGTCTGGAAGAGTGCTTCACTTATGTATGGAGGAAAGAAAACAATATTACGTACCTATATGAAAAAAAAAAACAATAAAAATTGTGAAGTGTATTAACTATTTGAATATATAAATTCAAGCGCTACGAGAATAACCCTGCTGTTCTACATAAATACCTAGTTTTAGAAGGCAGTTACCCAATAGTTTTAAAAATTTTGTATTTTTTACCCACATTTCGTGTTTTATAAGGGACAGGATTCTCACATTTTAACCAGATTTGTACTTGTATACCAGCTGTACTTTTTTTTAGCAACCTACCCTCTATAATTTTACAATTGCTCCTGTTTTTATTTATTTCTGATTTGGTCTACCTTGGTGAAAAAAGCTTTGCCACTAATCCCTGAAAATTTTCGTCGATCACTTCTTTTCTTCTCAGCCTATTCCCGTCCACTGCTGGACAAAGGCCTCCTCCATCTCCTTCCACACTGCTCTGTTTTGGGCTTTTTGGACCCAGTTGACCCTAGCGTATTTGACGAGGTCGTCTCTCCACCGTAGTGGTGGTCTCCCGACGCTCCTGGCGGTCGTTCTGGGTCTCCAAGTTTCGACCCTCTTCGACCATTTCTCTGCCTGGTCTCTTGCCAAGTGCCCATCGCCATTTGAGGGAAGCGATACATTGGGCAATATTTGCAACCATGGTTCTTTGTCGTTTCACTTTATTTCTCACTCTATCTCTCAGGGTAATACCCAGCATGGCTCTTTCCATGGATCTTTGGGTAGCCCTTATTTTTTCTGTACTCAGCTTGGTCAGCGTCACTGTTTCCAGACCATATGTTGCAACCGGCACTACGCACGTCTCATAAACTCTGCGTTTAAGGTTCATGGGGATTTTACGGTTTTTGAGTATGTGACTATACTCATTTTCCCGAAGGCTGCCTAACTTAATCCAATACGTCTTTTGACTTCGGCGGTTTGGTTTTCTCTGCCTAGTCTTATGGCGTGTTCTAGATAAATGTATTCTTGGATATTTTCTATAACATTTCCATCAATTTTAATTTGGGAGCCTTCTGTACCCATCACCTTGGTCTTTTTCAAATTCATGATAAGTCCTACTTTCTTCCAAGAAAGAAGGACTTATCATGAATTTGAAAATGGCATCAATGCCTCATTTATTTCCCGTAGCATTTCGGTCAGTTCTTCAGTGTTCTTGCTTAAGATAATTTATTATATCGTCCGCGAAGCGTAGGTGGTTCAGGTATTTACCATAAATATTTATCCCCTTTGATTCCCAGTTTAGGTTTTTGAGTGCGTATTCTAATGCTAAGGTGAAGAGTTTCGGAGATATTGCATATCTTTGTCTAATTCAAGACAAATTCATTAAGATTTGTTAATTATAGATTAGGTATACCATTGAGGGAAATTGATTATAAACTACTCCGAGACACCTACAATCTCCAGCAGCTCTCGGCTAGGAGAAGAGTGTCCGACATGGTGTTCCTATACAAGTTGATAAACGGACTAATAGATGCACCTGAACTGCTTGAAAGAATTCTTTTACATGTACCAAGTCGACAGACTCGTAGCACCCAGACCTTCAGTGTTGCGAACGCGACTACAAATTACCACTTCAATTCACCTCTACAGAGGTTACCGAGAGAAGCCAATAGATTAGTAACCGCGGATATATTTGCAACATCTCTGTTTATTTTTAAAAAGGAGGTGTATCTGTCCGTAGTGGAGTGAGACACTCTGTATATGCGGAGCGTTTCGCTCCACTGTGGGCATATTATGTATGCGTGAGTGTGTATGATTACAATGCTGAGGATTTGTGTGTGTGTGCAATTTTGACTGCATTATGGTTTTAGAATGTATTGTGATATTGTCTATGCATTGTGGATGGGTGGTGTGTATGCGGCCACGGCGATTTGATAGTGCTGTATCTCATATATCTATTATTGTTGTTGTTGTCAAATTTGTTGTTCTATTATTACTATTACATTGTACTTGTTTGTTTTTTGTTTCAATTTAATATGTTCTGTAAAAGCAACTTAGTTGCGTAGAATAAATAAATAAATAAATAAATAAATAAATAAATTCCCCTTTTAACTGGTATCCTTTCCGTCCTCTAGTCTTGTTGAATTTTACTTGAATAGTCGCACTTCTATAGAGGTTTTTTATGAGCATGCTGTATCTCGAGTCAATTCTTGTTGATCCATTGCAGCTATTATAGCCCATGTTTCAATAGAGTCGAACGCTTTCTGATAATCTATGAATCCCAGGCATAGCGGTACATTATATTCAGCGCTTTTTTCTATTAATGAACGGACAGTTTGTATGTGTTCGATAGTACTATAGCCTTTCCGGAATCCAGCTTGTTCAGTAGGTTGAAAGAGGTCAAATTTGTTTGTTAATCTTTTAGTTATGATTTTAGTCAAGAGTTTGTACAGTATACTGAGCAAGCTTATTGGTCTATAATTTTCTATGTAATTTGGATCGCCCTTTTTAAAAAGAATGATTACCTCTGCGTTTTGCCACTTTTCAGGTATTTGTCCCTCTTCTAGACATTTATTAAAGAGGGTGCATAGGGCATCTTCCAGAGTGGTACTCCCATTTTTTATCATTTCTGCGGTAATTTTGTCTTCTCCTTCTTCATACGGTTATTCTCTTAATTTTGTTGAATCCTTCTCACTTTTTTTTAACATGTCCAGTGTCCACACTCTCATAAATACGAACCCTTTTCATTATAAACATAATATTTGTCAAACTAAGAAAATTAATGGTATTTTTTTATTGTTATGACATTTGTCAGTTCATTACTTTGGATCTTACTGATAATGTTTGCAAATGAGAGACTCGGTCAGTATGAAGATGTTTATTGCACGGCGTTGAAGTAGTAAAAGAGAAAGAAAGAACTCGGGTGTGAACCAGCACGCGATTACAAAATATATTATGCATCACTCGCATACTGACCATAGTCAATGCTGTACCACTTGTCAAGTAACTAGAGTGTTGACAGCACACAAAAATTTATCCGCTTACGTCAGTGTAACGAGCGTAGTAAAAATTATATTCACAGGCAATTATAAGCAAAGATAACGATTTATGTAAGTTCGTAAATTTTTATCAGCAGTGAGCGTATTGCCACAAAAACTTGTTGGCACCAGAGCCGCGTTTGAATGAGTTTTTGAATCCCTAATGAGGGAGAGGTGGGTTCAGTTTACGAGGCAATCAAGAGAAGACCTCATAAGCATTAATCTGAAACACTGGACCGATAAAGTGCCATATTTCCAGCTACATTCATTATCTTTTTATTTCGGGTCATTAAAAGTCTAGCGAATTTGTTTTCCATAATTTAATACAACAGTGTCGGCTTCTTACTTCACTTCACGATGTGGCAGTAGAGGACTTAATTCGTAACATTTGATAAACATTGTTCACTGCGGCTACTGTATTTTTTACGCATTTTTTAAACTGTTATTTATAATAATAAAGGAAAGTGCCTGACTGACTGATTGACATACTCACTCATCAACGCACAGCCCAAACGGCTAATCGAAGAGAAGTGAAATTTGGGAACCAGGTAGGTTTTAATACAAAACCTTCCATTAAGAAAGGATATTTGGAAATTCCATCCCTAAGGGGGTGAAAAATAGGGCTGAATGTTTTTAAATGTATACGAATATCTCGGAAACTAGACATGGTACGAACTTGAGATTTAGTATTTGAATTCTCCTGTAGAAATGAGCACCTAGTAGGTTTATTGGACATTTTTTCCAACCAACAAATGGCATAATAGAAGAGCAAATCCAGAACCGTTCACAACCTAAATACGGATAAGAAAAGCTGACAAGGGGAAAAAAGCCAACAAAGGCCATAAGTTGTAGAGTGCCAGGACGAAGAAGAATAATAGATAAGTTCATAAAAATATGTACTTAAAAATACACAGATGAATTTCAAAAACATAGTTTCATACCGAGCCATCATCTCTAAATAGATTGTGTCTGCTTGAGATAGATAAAAGCGCCAAAATATTCAATTGAAATTGTGAATGTGCAACTGTGCTTCATTAACATTGCTATTTTAACATTCAGCGCTGAAAAACAAAATCGTGAGTGAAAACATTTGGAGTTCCAGTGCAGTTGTTGATTTTTTCCAACTCTATAGGTAGAGATCCCCTGGAGGGTTTGATAAATCATTGAACTCCGGACTGGAGCGGTGGGAGGCAGACCCCCCCTGATTCACGGAGGATCCATAAAATTGAACGAGCTCTGTGGTCTGTCATGTCCGTGTGCCTTAGCCACTATTTCTGATGATTGCGCACAAGATCCTGTAGTATTTTTATCATCCTGAAAATATTAAAATTTATTTTACGCGTTATGCGATCTCCTACCATACGTCATATTATGCCATGCTATTTCTCCAATAACTTAACAGGCACAGGACAACGTATTTACCTTCAAAACACACCACTACCCCAAACAACATCTTTTAAATACCTGGGCAGCGTGATAACACCTCAATGTGACACAGATGAAGATGTCACCCACTGCATTAACACAGGATGGCTAAAATGGAGGTCCCTCTCTGGAGTACTGTGTGATGCCAGTGATAGTAAAGGGTCAAGTATACAAGACCACAGTAAGACCCGCAATGACATATGGCTATGAATGCTGGGCATTAAAACAAAAACACCAACAAAGCATGCACACTGCAGAGATGAAGATGCTCAGATGGGCTGGAGGAGTAACCAGACTCGATAGAGTTAGAAATGTCCATATCCGAGGAAGTTTCAAGGTCGCACCCATAACGGAAAACAGACTAAGATGGTATGGGCATGTTATGAGACGACCACAAGACAACATGATCCAGAGAGTCATGGACATTGAAACTCCAGCCAGAAGACCAGGAAGACCACCCGCCACATGGTTGTCGAGCATCAATAGGGACCTAAAAGAATGCGAAGTGGAGCCGAAGAGGGCGTTGGACAGAAAATCTTTGCGCAACAGGACAAGGAGAGCCGACCCCAAATAATGGGACAAAGGCGAGGGCGAAGAAGAAGAATAGAAGGGATATCCTGCCAAAGGTAGGAGGGTTTTCATTACAAATACTTTAAGAATTGTAGCTGTATAGGTACATATTATGTAAGAAAAGGGTCTAAATACGACATGTTGTTTCAACGATGTCATTGTATGAATTATAGTATGTCAGCAATATATTTTTCTTTTTATGGTTTTACAGTTTGTTATAAAAATGATCTAGGCATCTTCTAGCAGTTAGTTGGTCTGTGGAGTACCCATGTAATTCTGAAATCATTCCAATACCTATTGTAATTGATTTTTTTCACCTCAGTTTTAATTGTATGAAGTAGACTATTTACCACCACCTCTCAGAAAATGTAGTAAAACTTTTTAACTATATTATTGCGTAAGAGAGCTTTAAAAATCTGAAAAGTCGAATGGAGTATTGCAGAATGTAACATGACCAAGGGGTAAGGTCTTTCGTGCTGTTAAGATTGAGTAAAGAAAATGGACAAGATCTTTCCTGATGGATGTATATTATACAAAAAAATATCCGATTTACCGATTATAATCATCGTTCATAGACATGGGGTCATAAAAAACCTAATTTAGCGTTATTTCAGAAGGGAGGTGACCTCATGTATCTAAAAATGCGATAAAGGAATAGGTAAAAACTTTTGAAAAGATGCACAGCATTAAAAATAAAAAAATAATTATGTAGGTAAGCGTAAGAACTTAAAAGTTACATCAAAACTATTTTCAGTTCAGGATGCTTCAATCTTATCCGTGTCAACTTGTTTGCTACAAAGCCATATAATGTAGGGGTGTGGGAAATTTTTCAAACCGCTGGAAAGGTCAGGGGTGTGCAAAGTTTTAATATCGGTCGTTTGTAAATTTAATGGGTGCACTGATGAATTATTATGATGGTCCTTCGAGCCGGGTGGGTTCCGAGCTGGAGCTACCTGGGGTTGAAAGTTACCAAGTGAAATAATTTCCCGGTGATGAAGTAGACAGGGTAATATTATTTACATTTATTATTTATTGTTCAGCATGAGACGGATGGAGAAAGATTAATGCGCTCTGAATTGAGATGGAATTCAGAGAAGTTTTCTGCGAGGGAAATCGTAAAGGGATCAAATTGTCTTGTACAAATACAAGTTTCATGTTATAAAAATAAAACTCGCTTCTAGTTTACGAAATTTCATGGGTTTAATTTTAAAATGAAGTTTGATTTTAATAAAAAACATTATTATTAAAAAAATACGCTTGAAAATATAATGCGTTTTACACGATCTTTGTAGTTTTTTTTTTATTTTTTTTTTTTTATTTTCAAAAGAAAAGTACCTACATAATACAATATAATATAAATATGTGTAATGGAATATATTGCCTCACTAGACCTAAGTTTAAGAGGACTTTGATGTAATATTCTGGATTTTGTGAGTGGAATTAACATACTTATAAGGTTTTTCAAATTACGTACCTATGTACTGGGATATAAGTAGATTTTTTTTCATGTAGCTAAGTAATGAAATCAACTAAGTTCTATTATAGGTAGGTGCTCTATCTGGTCATGTCATATAGGGCTTGAAATAGGTGATGGTAAAAATGAGAATTTTTCTAACACCGCAAAAACATAATTGAGGCGAGGAAAAAAGCGTTATAATAGAATACCTACATATATCTTAAGTTAAAAGCAGATACTGTTTTCTTAGCATTTTTTTAAGTAGATACATCAATAAAAATTACGGGAAGCAAACAGTACCTACATACTAGAAGTCGATTCACTAGTCTGTGTGTTGCAGAACTGTCGAATAAAGGAGACAATTTGAATTGAAATGTTCAAATAGCGAGAAAGAGAGAAAGAGAGAGAGAGAGAACGGTACAACATTAATAGACTGAAGCAGTGGATAGATTCAGGCATGTCCGGGAACACAAGAGGCCATTGTCTCGGAAAGTAAATAACTATCGACAATGACAAAATACTACAAACTCAATGATACACTGAGAAATGCAAATATTTCCAAGCTGGCTGACACTACATGCCACATTATTGCATCCACACATTTTTTCATGAAATTATTGTTTTCAAGGACAAAGCTATCGGCGAAAAATTTGGAAAAAAATCTATACGGTTGAATTCATTTTCAACTATTTTGTTAGACCCTCCCCATCCTCCTCGTGTACTAGGGTATGTTAAGTAGGTAGGTATCTACACACCTACCCCCGCACACATGATAGCGGAGTGGGTCAGAACCACACACTGAAATAAAAAAAACTTTCATATTACTTTAGTTTGATGGATGAGCGTACTTTCTGCTGCGATACATCACAATAATGAATGTCAAGCTATGACGAAGTGAAATCAATAACCACCAAGTGATTTTGACTAAGTTTTTTTTTTTTCAAATATAAAACGTCGTCGGCAATAAGGTTATGGGCCATGTCGATGAATCATTTTGTTGAAAAGAGAATGTAATTATCGATAAAATTTTTGTTAGAAGTGTTGTCAAAATGTTCAAAGCATATTTTTTTTACTCATAGTATATGGAATATACGTGAGTCTTGTGATCGGATTTCAAAAAAAATAGATTTCGCTGAAATTAATTTTCTCGACGTTTTCGAGGGTGTAGATTCCAAAAATGCAAAAAAAAATTTTTTAGAAGAGGAAGAAAATTTCCGCGTACCCGTACGCGTACACCAAAAATGTGTGCGCACCCATAACTCATAGTAATTCTTATCCGATTTGATTGAAATTTGGTAGAACGGTTAGCCCCTCGATGTAGATGAGTCAGTAAAATGTTGAGATCTGTACCTTCAGAGGAACCCTTTTAAAGTATCCAAAGAAAATTTCACTTGTTTTATTCTTGAACAATAATAACGCACATCGAAATTAAATGTGACTATTGTGACGTTCTTATTATAATATACTTACAACAACCAGGGGTTCATGGAACACGTCATGATTTTCACGTTGACTTTCGATTCACTTATAGAAAAAGTTCATATAAACGAATTTATGTAAAACAGCATAGGTAGTTACGCTTACACGGTATAATAAAGGTGCTCTTTCATCAGTTTGTTGTTTTTTAATGTTTCAACGCGAGGGAGCTATGTTAGTTAACGAATACCTATAGTTCTGTTGTTTAAGGGCCGTTTTTATAACCATCCGTTGGTAACGCTCGATACCAATAATTGCAACGGTAGTTTGGTTTACCGGCCGATTTTCCAGTTTTATAAAACGATAGTATTGGGTCACGAATTCGTTATTTGATTTCCGCCCAATTTTCAGCGGTTTTATGTAAATCATACGTAAAAATGTCGTCTATTTTTTTTAAAGTAGGTATGTTGCCATTTGATAGAGACCAAGAATATAATAAAACTCCTTCAAAACGTTCGTGAACTTTCAGGCAAAAAAATATTATTTCAATGAGTTGTGTACCTACTCTTTGACGATATCGACTGCAAGATACGATTAATTATATCAGTCCCATCTGTGTGAAACAATTGGTGGACAGCTCCAGCAACCAGGCAAAACTAATCATCAGTTATGCAATCTTGAGGATCTAAACTATGGGCTCAGATTTTATTGCAGCGGAGATTTTACAGGTGTCTCAGTTTTAACTGTCTACAATGTGGCGTGGAAAGATAAAGATACATCATAGAAAGAACAGACTAAATTAGGTGGTGAAAATATGGATAGATCAAAAATATCGTCAACGAGCAAAGCTTCACCAAAAAGATGGATGCATAGCTAGACACTCTCATAAATTCAAGATTAAAACAGGCAATAGTCGTGCAAAAAAGGACAAGAATTGAAATGATTAAAAGTTTTATTAAATTACCAGACCATCAATTACAATAAAGAAAATAATCCAAGATTCGTGATCCGGCCAGATCCTCCCTCCACATTGAAAACAACAACAATAATAATAATTAGCTGCTGGAAATCTTCCCCGTTTTAATGACAAGTCCAGAATTGGGTTTCAAGATATTTTTCGAAAATCACTACAACGCGAAACAACGAGAGGCCGAGGAGTTTTTCGAGAATGTCAATCAACTGGGACGTGGTCTGGTCATTAATCTTTGTTAGGAGTCTGCTAATTCCTTCGTTTGCTCATCAGTGAGAGTGAATGGACACTTCAGTGAAATATTACAATTGAGTTGTTTATTCAATGTACCCACTCAGCTAAAAGAGAAAATTTTCAATATTTTCAACCCAAAGAGAATTCAGGATAAAATTCGTAGAACAAAAATGAATTCCAAAATATCTCTGTGGAGTTTTTTAATAATGGTCGTTAAACTTAAAAAAATATGAATACTTAATTGAAGTGTTCATAGATATTTGCACATAAATCTTCACAAGTCTCATTTAACGTGCAGCTATGAAATATGGCATAAATTTGGTAGGTACTTAGGTACTCGAATATCAAAACACAAATACCTAATAAGAAATTTTACAAATCATAGCAAAATTAGGTAGGTATCTGCCTATCTAAAAAAATATTTTCGTAAGCCGTAATTTATAAGATTTTTTATTCAATTATCTTCTTAAAATTCAAAAATTTTATTTTTTTTATATTTTTATTGAGGCCTTTCAATTCAAAATTATGATTCTTATTGAGCAACACATTCACAAAAGAGGAAACGGTAGTAGGTATATGTACATTACTTTTTCCTATAAGACTTTAAAGGATCATTAATGTTTACCTTGTCTGTTCTCACTGATGGAATATCACAAAGTGAAAATTTACTACCCTCATTTAAATAATAGGTAACTCTTACTAAATTAAAGGATAATTACCATCAAAAGTTTGATCGAAAAGTCTACAGATAAGGCTTTATAATTGCGTTACATTGCTTTGATGATTCTGTTGCTAACAAATCAAATAGGATACTTCGTACAATCAGGTCGGTATGAAATCTGAAGATTTGTTTGAAAGCATTTAGCTATTTAAGTACCTTACTATATAATTACATTATTTAAATTGTAGTTACTTAAATAGGTAAATAAATTTTATTTTTATAGGAAGTTTATTTCTTTTACGGGACTAGAATTACAAATATTATAAATGAGATAAAAATATAAAGTGTTTTGTACTAAGAAGATAATAGTATGTTACAAATTATGAAAACACCTACTTATACATTAAAATGCAGAAACGGCTGTTTTGAAAGAACGGGCCCTTAATTATCAAATATTTAACGAATTCCAAAATTAAACATTTTCTCGAATTAATCTGCAGGTTCCGAATTTTAATCTGTCAAGATTTTTCTCTATTAAAAGTACAATCCAATTTCTGCTTGGATCAATGTTTCAGAATTAATTAAACAATTTAATGAGGGCTATTCTGAAATGAAAAACAGACGATTGAGTTGCGTCGTATCTAATTTTTATTGAGACTTTTGACATTTCTGAATTCTGAAATTTCAAAAGTCTCAATAAAAATTGGATACGACGCAACTCAATCGTTTGTTTTTCATTTTAGAATAGCCGTCATTATAAGGTACTTAATCGTAAAATTGTACTGGAATGAAATATTCAAATTTATACATATTCATTTTTTATTCCGTCATGATAATAATTTAAAATGGGTGATGTATGAATGTGTATGAGTTTCTTTACAAATATTATCTTAAAAGGGTCCTTTAAAATGCAATCCAAGCAACCAATCCTCGTAAGATTTTTTACGAAATACGTTTATCCCCCCGAAAATGACAGAGCTACGTACATAATATTATACGGTAGAGGTAGGTACCTACTTCATAATTTATATAATGCGGAGTCCCATTACCATGGCGCGAGGGGGGACCAGGGACCCCATGCAGTAAACATAAAAATAAAAAATAGAGAGAAAACATACAATAATAATAATGTGACAAAAATAAAATGAAAAAATATTATTTCTTCTATCCTGTCTTGTAGCTGTGCGTGTAGTTGTACTAACAATATAATAGAATAGGGGCTGGTAATATATTTTGTCATTTAAGCCTCATTCATACGTTCTGCAAGCGGCCCGTTAAACATGGAGTAATAATGTGTTTTTTAGTATTGCCCATACAGGGTGAAGCTGTTCGAAAGATTGGATATCAAAATATTTCTCCGCTTTGAGTCAAGAAACCCTTTCTGGAAACTGGAAAAGCTCATGGAGAGATTCTAGTTTCGACACTAATGGATTCATAAACGGTCCTACAACAATAGCATCTGGCAGCCAAATACCACTCCACATTTAGTACAACCTTTGCAAAGGTGTGAACTTTTCCTCCACAGATGGGGCAAGTAGAACCATCTCAACTGCCCCTGGCGAGGAAGAGTCCATTGGGTTGCCGAACGCTGGTTCACCAGGTTCTGCGGTACAATGCAAGACATTCATTACTTATTTCATAAAGCACCTAAGCTCTCGTTAATTTAATATCCGACACTGGTCTCTACAAGTGCCTAGCTGCCCGTCAAGGTACTCCCTGCACAAGAAGGAGACAATATTATCTAGACTATTATCAAATATTTATCCATTCACATAACATTAGGTACCTCCACCATTAAGATGTGTGTGTTTATGAAATAGCGCTGGGCCTTCTTGTACGTGGAGTGTATATAACTATACAGAGAGTACTGGGCCAGGCCTCGGGGCGCAACGTGTTGGAGATGTCATTAATCTCGGGGATGTGTTCCAAAATGGGGGCAAAAAGTGTGGTTATGAGGGAAAAACAACTAAAACCCCTACACGCGGGACAGTTGGCCACCAACTTTTAATCCCTTTTCAGTGAGAAAGAAGTTAAAATGGTTAACAATGAAGCGAATAGGCTAAAATCTTAAAAATAAAAATACGAAATACCATGAGCATATCAGCAAAAACAAACTGCACATCCTTTAAAACAAGAAGCCTTTATCTCATCCATCGCTCAATTGCAAAAATGTATTCCCCATCAACAGTAATAAAGATATTAATATTATGTTGGTTCTCAGTTCGGTCAGAATTTTTCAAGAAATGTAGATACCTACCGAAATGTGTTTTTACTCGTGAACTTTCCACCCAGTAAGTTTCATTGACTCTACTAACACATTTGTAAGGTAAAGAGTTGATATAAAGTTGAAAAAAAATATACAAATAGGTACCAAGCATTTAAATATAGGTATCTTCTGTGTTAGATTAATTTTGAGAAAAAAAAAAAACACTCTTCTATCAATGGTTTTTGAGCTGTTCGGTGTATCTGTGGAACATGTTTGTTACAGAAAGCGGAAAATAGAGTATTTTATTCTAAGGGCGATGAATTTAGTTCGATAAATTCGTACGGACAGTGAGAATCTTTTACGGTGAACCGGCCAGTGAAGTTATAGCAAAAAGCGTACAACTGTAAAAAAATTAGAAAAGGTCCGGCCACTCGATGGGGATGTATTTAAACGTTCTGCCCTTTTTCCCGGTTCTTCCTTTTCATACCCTTCATCCCCTCCCCCCATCTGGAGAGATAGACGAAGCACGGACAAACTAGAAGATTTACCTTATAAAGATATATTATGAAATTACTCAATTATCGTGTGCACACAGTTCGCTCTTTTTGTTGCCAGTCGAGGGTTCAGAAGGGTAGCACTTCAAATAATATTGTTCTCACAGATGATTTGTTTGCTCCGAATGACAAAACCTCTCTATCTGGATTTGTCCCACTTGTGTGAGAAATGAGGAACCTTTTTGACTCTCTGTTTGGGTCATAGGACGCACTATTATTGGAGTCCACATTGTACTCAGGAACTGATTAGGTCTGTCTTCACCTCCTTGACTTTGGTCTTTCTTGAAATACATCGAGTAAACGTTTTCAACAGTTGATGGATGGATCAACGGTGGGATTTTAATGCCAACTATACAGACGATTTCGTAGTATGTAGGTATTTAATCTCAATATTACTGTATCGAATGTCAGATAATAATTCATTATGCCAAAGTGCATTATACCAGCGTTTTATTTCTACTTTGCTTTGACTCCTGGGACTACTGGACTACCTAGGACCCACCGAGGCAACTAAGCAACCAGTGAGCAGCGGATAGCCGACCAGACAACGTCGCAGCTAGTACCAGAGAACCAGCAATCCATCCTACATACATTCGGCTCCGACCACCAGGAGACACAGTTTAACTGTACCGCCTAGCCGAAAGGTCTGATACACTTACTCAAGAAAAATGTTTGCACATCGAATGATAGAGAGACTACTATCCAACTAGGGGTTATACGTCACTATGTGACGCGTAAATGATGGCTAAAGTTCTTATCTAGGTACACAACATTGACAACAGTTCTACACGGTATACGGTACTTATGTGGGATATGTGTGTGTGTGTACCTACCCGTTTCAAACAACAGAACTCATATCACCTATAGGAAATGTTTCAGGTAGGTGGCGTGTATTGGTCGGTTGTCATCAATGATTTGATAAATCAAGATATAGTATGTATGAAATGAAGATTATTATATTTATCAAAACAAAACTAAGTAGGTACCTACTCCCCGAGATAGAGCCTTCTTAAAAGACTGTTATAATCGCCACCTTCTGAGTTATTAATCCATATTTATCCAAGAGTGCGGTGGCTTAATGTTTTATTTCTTCAGAAGTTTTCAGTTCAAGGATAATGAATGTAATTAAAGACGTAGAAATAACATTAATCGCGAAAGTTACGCGAAGTAATGGAATCAGACATTAACGAAAATCTTTGAGATGATAAATGTTCGGAATTAAGAATATTAACGTTAGGGATTAATGAGTTTTCTACTAAAATAGCTACAAAATATTAATATTTTGTCCTTGGAATTCTTTGAAAAAGTTATGGCATTCAGATTTGGCTGAATCTGATCCATAAGATGAGATGAGATTGAGATGAAGAAGGAGTAATGATTTCTTTTCTCAAGGTCAAATGATATTGGGAAAAGTGGTCTTTTTCTGAAGATGAGAAACTCTCTTATGAGTTTTTGCAAGATCAAGAATATCTGGAGTACTCACCAAGTTTCACTATTTCTTTATGAACTAGATTAAACAGTTAACAAGGAACTTGACTAATTACCGAAATGAAACTCGATTTATATTATAAAAAACACAAACACTATATTAGTGAATAAAAATAAAGTATCACAGGAAAATGTATTTTAACTTAAAAACTAATTACAATAATATGCACTGGTAGTGGGTTCTGAAGAAAAGAGTGATAAAATTGTATCTTGAAAAAGCTTTTATACTAGGATTATTCACGCAAGATATTCTTTAAAAAATAGGCGGTGAGTTCTCCCTCTGGCGTGAAATATCCAAAGCTAGTTGACTTGGTACAGACGGCGATGAATCTACATTGTTGATAAAATACGAGATGTATTCGTCGTATTCCGCTAGATGGCTCTTTATTCTGGATGGTTCTGATGGATGGTTGTCATCGGATAGAAAATTAGTTTGTGTGATAAAAATTCGATATTACATAACCGCCATATAGCCTCCCGCAAGAATTTATGGCGTGCTATAAATTCTGATGTAGATCTGGTGATGGAGTGTGGAGTGGAACTCTGCAGTCCTCTGGTTGAGCGGTTTGTAGGATGGTACGTCTTAGATGATGACTTGGCTCGACTGGGCTGGTCGTTGTAGCGGCTGGAACTTATGAGAAGTTGGACAGAGTGTTCACGACGTTAGTGCGGTTGCACTGGGGTAATATGATGGCTAAAATAGGTTAAAACAGCGTTGATGTGTTTTACCATATGAAGCGGCGATGTTGATTTGCGCTCGGCCATTATTGCAGCAGCGATGGTGTGTGTGCTGTTGTAACTGGTTGATCCATGATGTCTGTTGACGAGCAAGGAAAAATGCATCAGTTGTTGTCAGTGGGGTGTCATCGTGGTGTGATGTACATCTGCCACTGTTGGAGAGAGATAGTAGTGGGGCAAAATTCGTTGGAGAAGTTTGGCCTCCGAGCTACGAAGTCTGTGAGACAACTCGTGTAGTCCGCCTTTGCTAAGTACAGCAGGTGAAGATTGCTACTGAAGGCTTTCATCAATTGGATTGTGGTTGTGTAGTCCAGCGTTGGTTGAGTAGTGTCGTGATGAGATAATATGCAACATATAGAATAAACAAAAAAATGTACAATAGAATTGGTATAAGTATATTTGTTTTAGGGTGGTTCTTGAATTTAAAAGATTGTGAAATAATATTTTAAATTTGAATTTGAAATAAAAAGTTATTTGAGTACCTATATTATAAACAAATGTTGACTTTGAAAAAAAATTTACAAGTTATATTTCACTAAGATAATTGTTCTAGGAAAAATTTTCTCAGTGTAGTGTTTCAATGTTATCTTTTGTTCAATATTCAAAATAAAGTTAGGAAAAATTATTAAAATTGGTATTGAGTAGTTATGATTCACAATAGATATATGTTTAAATACTTTTTCCATAATGTTTATGAAGTGAAGTTACTATGAGAGATCCTTTATATATAATAAAATTTGTTACCAATCTGGTATTAGCAATATACAGTTGGTGGTTTTGTATTGGGATCTGTAATCATTTTGTAAAAATACATATTAGAATTTTTATACAATAAAGTAAGTAAAAAATAGTGGGTAGACATGGTAGTATAGTTGTACATAGTGTGTTTGAAATAAAAAATTTTATAATGTTATACTTTGTCAATGTATGTGTGTCAATATTATTAAATAAATGTTACTGATTTGGGAAAATTAGTATGACACTTTTTTTGAATTTTGTTTTCAATGGTCTTTTGTATGAATGTAAATACATTAATTGTCTTTTTCTTAACTCGTTGAGTTGTATATTTGATGGTAATAGAGTATACGTATGACGCTGTTGTCATGTGTGTATAATATGGACAATACGTATGACATTATAGTCATGTGTGTATGTCCTTTGGTAGACTATACGAATGATGCTATGATCATGTGTGTATGTCTGTTGCTCAGTCACTACAAGAAAGCTTTGAGATGGGTATCTCTGCTCTTGTGTGTATGTAGTTAGCCGACGAAATGGGAATTTCGGTCTGAACATGCGCGGTGCATTGTACTAGACGTGGCGTGAAATACATAGAGCTTTTTTGAGTACATGTGTATGAGTACATGTGTATAAGTATTAGGCCGTATTTGCATATGTAAGTTAACCTCGAATTGAATTCGGACTGAGATTCTTGAGACAGAATTTCTCTAGTCGCGGAAAACGTTAATAGCAATTGGCTAGTAGATGGTAATATAAGATGGTAATATAATTGTTTTACATTGACAATTTAGATAGAATATTTTTATAGACCATTGAAATATTTGTATCGTTGATAAGTTGATACATAATTAATAATTTATTGACCAGAATAAAATAAGAATTGGTAAAATATGACTGAAATGTTGGTAAGATATTAACTGTAGGAGTCTGAATGTCCTTTTGTGTGTTTACCAAATATCAATATGACAATATACAAATGTATGTGAAAAATGCGATTTAAATTTCTTGTTTTTCTTTAAAATGCAATAATGCGCTATGAAAATCTAATAAAAATGTAGGTATTTGTTTTGCTTGTTGTTTATGTAAAATATAAAAAGGTTACCTCAAGGTTTGGCAACATAAAAACAATGTACTTGTAAATCTGCAATCAGATAATTAAAGGTTATTATTTTGTAAAAAAATTATTTAAAATTGCAATTCAGCATGCGATTATAACTAGTTAATGTATTAAATTAGGTTTTATCAATGTTTGGAGACTTGAAAAGTTTTATGAAAAAAATTCGATGTGACATTGTATCGTGAAAAAATTTAACCTACAAAATTTATTGTTCACAAATTTTAAGTTTTTTTCTTTTTTTGAAGATTTTAATATCGTTTTTACAAGGTTTAGGCATTATTGATTAAATGTTTGTAATAATAAATAGAAGGCAGAAAAACAAGAGGCTTTTAAAATAATCCGATGGGTTGAAATTGTTTGGAAAAATTTATGTGCTGAATGTCGTTTTACAATGGTATTTTAAAAGATTTTACTTGCCTGTGACCCATCGGATGACTCATCCCTTCAGAACCAGTTGAATTTTCGAGTTTGCACAAGATTTTACCCTATATTTATATATTTTGTCTAAAATTTGAAAATATTTAACGCGAACAAAACGGCTTGTAATTTATTTTGACATTTGTACTCGCAGTAGAGTGAAGTTGGCGTCGAATGGTAAATGTGAGAGACGCGCTTTAAATTTGAATGTAGTATGTGAGATGAAAATTTTAATTGTGGGACAATATTATTTAGATGGCTTTGTGAAAGGAATAATTTGGAATGAATGTATAGGGTGTTAAATATTCGAGATAGATCAGTGGACGAAGGTGTACATGTGACAATTTTGTTAGAATGATTGTTGAGAAAAATTTGTTTGAATGATTGTTGAGAAAAATTTGTTTGAGAATGTTAGTGGATTGTTGGAGATTATTGGAAAATGATGGATTAAGTAGATAATTGAAGGGTGTTCGAAAGTCGCGGGGTCACCAATTTATGGCATTCAGATTTGGCTGAATCTGATCCATAAGATGAGATGAGATTGAGATGAAGAAGGAGTAATGATTTCTTTTCTCAAGGTCAAATGATATTGGGAAAAGTGGTCTTTTTTCTGAAGATGAGAAACTCTCTTATGAGTTTTTGCAAGATCAAGAATATCTGGAGTACTCACCAAGTTTCACTATTTCTTTATGAACTAGATTAAACAGTTAACAAGGAACTTGACTAATTACCGAAATGAAACTCGATTTATATTATAAAAAACACAAACACTATATTAGTGAATAAAAATAAAGTATCACAGGAAAATGTATTTTAACTTAAAAACTAATTACAATAATATGCACTGGTAGTGGGTTCTGAAGAAAAGAGTGATAAAATTGTATCTTGAAAAAGCTTTTATACTAGGATTATTCACGCAAGATATTCTTTAAAAAATAGGCGGTGAGTTCTCCCTCTGGCGTGAAATATCCAAAGCTAGTTGACTTGGTACAGACGGCGATGAATCTACATTGTTGATAAAATACGAGATGTATTCGTCGTATTCCGCTAGATGGCTCTTTATTCTGGATGGTTCTGATGGATGGTTGTCATCGGATAGAAAATTAGTTTGTGTGATAAAAATTCGATATTACATAACCGCCATAAAGTGTAAACACGTGAATAAAATAATAATCCAGAGATTGTCGTAAAGTGTGATTGGGAATTGCGCCCGCGGTAGAATGATTCTGGCTGCTTGTTTTGTTGAGTTAATTAAATGAGTTTGATTTAAATTGATGACTTTTTGTAAAGCTTTATTCAGTGCGCGCCCTTCACCAGTTGTTTCGTGGGGAGTTTCTCTTGCTACCGGCTTAGTGAAGCTAAAGGAACATCGCACTAACATAATATGCAGAGGGTTCGGTCTGGTCAATTCTTTTTTAAACATTAATGCCAATATCTTTTTGTCAATATGCCAATATGTTACATCATATAAGGTCACCATAATATACTGTAAGTGTATTTATTTAATTTTCCAAGAGGTTGAGATTCTTTTGTGAGTGAATGTCAAAGTTGGGTGGGATGTTTTTTTTATTATTTTTTCGCATGAGGTAAGTACCTAGGTACCTAATAGAACTTTTATAGTTAGAAAGTTGCTTAATCCGAATTGGATGGGTGTTTTAATATTGTAGGTATTGTTGCGGCTTGGTGATTCCTTAATTTATCCTTCCCGGCATTTCCTGATTGGATCCTGGCAACATTCCACAATTTAATCTTTTACCAGCTTACCCCGTATATACAGTGACAATAACATTTTTTCACCGCCACGCACCGGCAATCTGTACAATTATTGAAGTGATCGCGCGGGAACGCCGGCTCAGTCTATTGTTTTCGGATATTGCATTCAACGCCGTAAGGCTACATAATTATCGGAAATTAAAACAGTACCATTTGATTGTGATAAGTTAAAATTCAAGCGCCGTAAGGCCACATAAATAGTTGTCAAAACCGAACGTGAAAGTTCATAGTGGTGTGGTGGAAGCAGCAGCAGGAGAACGGGGTAAGTCCTTTTTACCTTCCTGATCGCTACCTTACCATAGTAGTGGCTTACTTTCACCACGTTCATTCAGATCATCCGAGCGGCATCAAACCGCTCGGAAGCAGAGACCGTTAATTCCTCAAACATCACCAACCCTTCGCGCCAAGCAGTGAGACGATCGTTTCTTTGAAGTGTCTGGGCTTAAGCCCAAACATTATTAAAGTGGTCCTTCGAGCCGGATTGATTCAGTCCTATGTAAAAAGTCCATTTGTTTCATTGCTTGGCGTCGTTGACGGTGAAGATCGAGACAAAGTGTGTGTATTTAATAGAAATTAAAATCTGTATTGGTCAAGTTTCGGAGGAGTCTTTTCAAACTAGCTGAAGACTCTTACCATCTTCCAATACAAACGAATTCTATAGAAAAGTTGTTTCGGGCATTCAGATGGATGCGAAAGCGTAAAGATAGTATTTAAAGCATTAAATTTATTAAATATTATTCTTATAATTTATAAGCTAACCATTATTGTTATTAATATACAATAATTCATCGAAATAAAACAGATTTAAAGTCATTTATTTTACATATGAAAGTTATTATTGTGTATGAAGGATATTTTGTTACATAGGTACATATAGTACATATAGAGTATTTTTTTCGTTACATATTTTTGTAACAAGTGTAAAGACAGAACCAACTAAAGCAATATACACGAAAGTATATTCAAAATTAAAAGGCGTTCAAGTCTTTATTATTAATTATTATTCGTGAGAAATATTTGCAGGAAATACTCATTTACCTATGTTTCATAAGATACATTAAATTTAAATTATAAAAAACAAAAAGGTAAATAGTGCATTTGAAGAGTAGGCCTTTCAGTCATAATACGGTTTATTTAGTGTTTTCATATTGAGTTTATATTGTGTCGTGTTTAGACATAGTGTAGTTTCTTTGTTATTTGATTGAGTGCGGGCGCTGGTATTCAACGATATTATTAGCGGTGTACGATAGATTGCGAGGGAGACACTTTGTTCAGAATGGCGCAAATTAAGAATTTAACTGCACAACGCGAATATGTATTTAGGGATATCCAGATATTATATGATTTATCCACACAATTATCGACAAATACAGATAAATTTCCGCAATTTAAAGTGAGATATAAAAGGATTGAGTCTTTGAGATGCGAATTTTTAAAATTAACAAGTAAAATAAATGAGTGTGAGTTAAAGGAAAACGAGGAATGTGCCGTAAATTTTAATACATTAAAATCATTTGACGATCTATATTATAAGGTGTTAGAAGTGGGAGAATCATACATGGCTGAGGCAACTGCACCCGTAGCTCCGAAGATTGAAAACAAAGTAAATACAGGGTGTAGCGCGCGTTTACCAAAATTGCAACTTACACCGTTTGATTCAAAAATTGAAAATTGGAATACGTTTTATGATACCTTCGTTGCTCTAATTCATAATAATTCAAATTTATCAGACGTGGAGAAATTTTATTACTTGCTGTCGTGCCTTTCTGGTCAAGCCAGGAGCATTGCGAACAACATTCCCGTATCAGCGGAAAATTATAAAATAGTTTTAGAAACGCTTAAAGAACGATACGATAGTAAAAGAATATTAGCTTCCACATACTTGGATAGATTATTTAATGCGAATCCGATAAAAAATTCTTCATATAAAGAATTGTCAAATCTAACAAATATGCTATATGAAACAGTGACCGCTTTGAAAGCAATAAAAATCCCTGACTTGGGAGATTTTGTATTGTTTAGTCTGTCTTATAGAATGTTGGACGTTGAGACGAGAAGGCGTTTTGAAACCAAAGGGGTCTCAAAAACCAGCGAATTTCCAACATTGGAATCACTTCTTAAATTTTTGCAGAGTGATTTGATAATTTTCGAAAACAGCGATCCAAGGAACAACTTATTTTCGTTGGATCAACGCACAAAGGGCGGTGCTCCTAAACAATTGTTGCAAAGGTCTGCAAATTTTGTGCAGCAAGAAAATTCGAATATCCAATCCAAATGCCCTGTCTGTGAAAATGCACACAAAATATACAGATGTCCGGTCTTCAACAAAGCATCTGTAGAAGAAAGAAAGGCATGCGTTATGAAAAATAAACTCTGTTATAACTGTTTGAAACCAAATCACGGTATCAAACAATGCTTCTCAAACAACACTTGTAGTATTTGTCAAGGGAAGCATCATACTTATTTACACGTAGATAAAATTAAAGTTAAGTCCGATAATAATATATTGAATTCAAATCCAACTACTTCTTCTGCACTGATGTCAGTTGACAACAGGATACAGAAGGCACTTCATACTTCGCGGGATGAATCGGTCGTCTTGTTAGGTACATGTCAAGTACGTATAAAGACAAACCAGGGTGACCATACGGTACGATGTCTCATTGACAGCGGGGCCATGTCTCATTTTGTCACTGAAAAATGCGTTAAACGCTTAGGCTTATCGGTAAAACGCTGTAGTGTAAATGTTTCAGGCTTGGGAGAAAATTCCGTAAACAACGTAAAGGGAATTACTACATGTACAGTCAGACCTCGAGATTCGGAAGACAATTATTTCAATGTCCGACCGATTGTTATAAATCAAATAACATCAAACATTCCTCATGTAAAATTATCGGATAGCATCAGAAACCAATTCAAACATTTAGTTTTAGCTGATAACAATTTTGATAGACCTGGAGAGATTGATTTACTCTTGGGGGCGGAGTGCTTTCCTGACATTTATGACGGCAAGCGTATGGATGTGGGTGAAGGCCTTCCTGTGGCATTACACAGTATTTTTGGGTGGATCATCACTGGGAGGGTTCAGAATACGTGCGTTTCTGCGAATACAGCTTCATCTCTAGTTGTTTCCACGTGTGAGCTTGACGATGGTCTTAAGAAATTCTGGGAATTAGAACAGCCACCAACGGCACATATCACAGTTTCTGAAGATGAGAAATGTGAAGACTTATATTCACAACTAACAACCAGACAACCTGACGGTAGATATGTGGTACCTATGTTGTTAAAACCAACGAAAGAACTTGGTCAGTCGAGATGTCACGCTATATCTCGTCTAGAAAGACTTGAGAAACGATTGAATCGAGATGAGAACTTGAAACAAGATTACTTTAAATTTATGAATGAATACGAAACGTTAAATCATATGCACCCAGCTATGCCGAATTCTGGAAAGTATTATATTCCTCATCATGATATAATGCGACCTGAATCTAGTACAACCAAAATGCGCGTAGTCTTTGACGCAAGCGCCCCGAGTTCAAACGATAGAACCTTAAATAATATCGTTTACAAAGGGCCAAATTTATAAAGGGATATCATTGATTTGATCATAAACTGTCGATTACACACGGTTGTATTTACTGCTGATATTTCTAAAATGTACCGCCAAATGATGATGACACTTGGGGATCGTCATTGGCAGCATGTGCTTTGGGGAGAGCATCCGTTAGAGCCTGTACGGGAATACGAATTGTCAACTAATACATACGTAAAATCTAAGGTGGCACCTGTAAAAGTTCAAACGTTTTGTTTAGAATTGTGTGGTGCAGTTTTGCTTTCACGCGTGTTGCATCACATAGCTAAGTTGTTACAGAAAAAATGGAGTATTGCTGAGATTATTGCATTTACAGACAGTACTACAGTTTTAGCCTGGCTTCAGACTGAGCCATATAAATTAAAAACATTTGTAGCCCATCGTATGGTCCAAATAACTGACACTATACCGCCATCAGCTTGGAGACATGTGCCAACACTGGATAACCCAGCTGATTTTTGTAGCCGGGGAATGAGTGGTTCAAAAGTCGCCGAATCTTCGAATTGGTGGTCAGGTCCATCTTGGTTAACGGAGCCTAGCGAATCTTGGCCAAGATTGTCATCGATAGAGCCATCGGACAATCTTCCAGAAATGAAAGGTGGAGCCAACACCAGCATCACAAAGGCTAAAACCGATGAAGAAAATATCATCGAATTATTGATGAACAGATACTCATCAATGTTCAAATTACAACGTGCTATCTCTGGGTGGCATCGATACATCGATAATTTAAGAAACAAACGAAATCCAACAGTCACGTCAACATTCACTGCCGCGGATTTACAGGGGGGTCTCCGTTCAGAAATTGAAAAACTTATCGAAAACAAATTATGTATTAAATCTTTTCAAAAGTTGAGTCCTTTTATTGACGAACATGGTATTCTGCGGGTGGGGGGACGATTGAGGAACTCTCCAATGCCTAATAAGGCAATGTTTCCAATTTCATTGTCTAAGAATTGTAGGTTTTCTCATCTGATCGTCGATCATTTCCATGTTAGTCATCACTGTGGACCAAGAACACTGAAATCGATTATTTCTCGTCAATTTTGGAATTTTGGCATAAGAAACCTCATCCGATCTAGACTGTCCAGATGTGTAATTTGCACTCGGGCAAAACCGGTTCCTTTTCAACCACAAATGGGGGATTTACCTCCAATGCGACTTCAACGAAACCGTTGTTTCGATTCTGTAGGAATTGACTGTGGAGGTCCATTCATGGTAAAGGAGACCAAACGAAGGAACGCAAAAACATACAAGGCGTACATATGTCTATTCGTTCACATTGAATTCACAAAAAGAAGTATCGTATGGAACACTAACCATCCAGGCTCTCCACATTTCGAAGGTATCTTCGAGAGTGGTATAAATTCAACAAAAAATCATTTGAACCGTGTGATGGGGGCTCAAGTCCTCACTTACGAAGAACTATTAACGGTTTTGACAAAGATTGAAGCAATTTTAAAATCAAGACCATTGTGTGCCATCTCCTCAGACCCGAATGAAGTAGATATACTTACAGCAGGCCACTTCCTCACGGGAGGTCCTCTATGTTCTTTGCCTGAAATACCATATAGTGAAGAAAACCTTTGCTTAAGAACACGGTGGAATTTGGTTCAACGACTAACACAATCATTTTGGAGAGTGTGGTCACGGGATTACCTGCATACTCTTCAACAAAGGGGTAAATGGTTCAAATCCGATACCCGTAGGACAAACCAGGGAGATGTGGTTCTGATTGTAGACCCTAACACGTCATCCTTGGAGTGGAGGTTGGCCACAGGGAAAAATTGCATCCAGGAAAGGATTGCTCGCGTTGCGACATTGAGAACAGCTAAGGGCACATCTCTCATGCGCCCATTGATCAAACTATGCCCTCTACCTATAGTTTAAGTATTGGAGAATTTTTATTCTTTTTTTTTTTGGCTCTGATAGCCGCATTTGGTTTATTCTGTTTGTTTGTTTTCTTATTGTTTTTTATTTTTACGTTTTTGTTTCAATTTTGTTTGATCTTGAGACTATTAAATACACACACACTAACGACTCTGGTTTCCGGGTTTTTCATGTGGGTTCGGATGGTCTAAATTGTTGGAACTTGAAGGTTCCAGGTGGGGGGTAATGTTGCGGCTTGGTGATTCCTTAATTTATCCTTCCCGGCATTTCCTGATTGGATCCTGGCAACATTCCACAATTTAATCTTTTACCAGCTTACCCCGTATATACAGTGACAATAACATTTTTTCACCGCCACGCACCGGCAATCTGTACAATTATTGAAGTGATCGCGCGGGAACGCCGGCTCAGTCTATTGTTTTCGGATATTGCATTCAACGCCGTAAGGCTACATAATTATCGGAAATTAAAACAGTACCATTTGATTGTGATAAGTTAAAATTCAAGCGCCGTAAGGCCACATAAATAGTTGTCAAAACCGAACGTGAAAGTTCATAGTGGTGTGGTGGAAGCAGCAGCAGGAGAACGGGGTAAGTCCTTTTTACCTTCCTGATCGCTACCTTACCATAGTAGTGGCTTACTTTCACCACGTTCATTCAGATCATCCGAGCGGCATCAAACCGCTCGGAAGCAGAGACCGTTAATTCCTCAAACATCACCAACCCTTCGCGCCAAGCAGTGAGACGATCGTTTCTTTGAAGTGTCTGGGCTTAAGCCCAAACAGGTATTTTTTTTTTGTAAAGAAGGTAAAGGGCCCATATGCCTCTTGTGTCACCGCGACCAAATTAGATCTATTGTGACATCCTTCAATGAATTCACGGAGCGCTGCCTCTTATTGTGCCACATCTCCAGAGGCCTCTTGCAGAGTGACAGTGCCTCTTCCCGGCTCCTGCCCTCTGCTAAGGTCTCCTTAATCTTCTTTTTGAAAGATAAGTTAAAGATAATACCACACCAGTGGGGCTAGTACGAGTTTCATCGAAAGCTTTATTGCACGCTAAAAAGCACCTATAAACGTGCAAATAGTGTTCTAAAGTCAAACGATCGAATCGTTCGATCATTTTTGTATGAAAAATTTTCGAAACTCTTTCGATGATCGTTTCGATATTCGATCATCGAAAACTTATACTAGAGCTACAGGTCGGCTCTACAAAGGTGTCATGTACATCCTCCATAGCCAGAACTAGGGAAATAAAACTCCGCCCCTACAGATCCCTGCATGTAGGGGTAAGGCAAAAAGTCACCCTGAGGTTGCCTGGTATCAGGGAGCCTCCGTTAGTTACTAACCTACCCGTTAGTCATGCATCCCTCAGCACGGGTCGAAAGATACCTTGGATTGGGAATTTTTGGGCAGAAAGGTTTACTCCTTCCAGAATGATAGGACTAGGTGAATATGGATGGGAGGGCTCATAGAAGGCAGGAGGATAGGATTCAGGTGTAAGAAATGCCCTGCATGTTGGACAGCCATGCAAGGCACCCCGTACTCTCTTCGGCTTGTTGACCCTAGCATCCACAGGGACCGAATGTAACCGCCGTTTCAGCTTGGGCCAACGTAACAGGGTCCACCACCTGTAGGTGAGAGTCGAGTTGAAATGCAGTGGCTAAGAGGCATTAAATGCTCTTATATTGCGCGTAACATTTCCTTGGACCCCATATTGTAGGTATTCTTTGAACTGATTCTACAGATTGGGGTGAGCGATAGTCCAATTTTGTACATACATATGTATGCTTTCTCGTCGGCAGTCTTCATTACAGGTCAATTTTAATATTATTATTCGTTTGTTTGCTGGTTTTAGTATTATTCGGCTAGTTTAACTGTGAGCTGTTTTCACACGGTCGAAATTGTAGTTATTCCACACCTATTCTAGAATATCCAGAAAGAGATGGAATACCCTGTAACAAGCACGACAGTTCACAGAAGAATGAGTTATTGCTATTTTGATAAATTAATTAATTATCTATCGGTTTGTATCGCTAAGACTCATCCACCCCTTTCTACCTCCACTTCCTCCACCCCAAGTTAAAGCACTTCAATCATTGCTAGCGATATTTCTCGCGGCACCCACTCTTGCGTTATTCAAATAAGGTGGTAACAACTAGTGTTAGCTGTGAACCTGTAATTGATTACATCTTTAAAGGATTTCAAAAATACTATGCAAACACACAAAGTTTAAAGCTTGATATGGAATTAATACGGCCTTACGTACGTCGCACATATCTTGACTTAAAAAGTGATCACTGTTAGAACGATTGCCATGCATATTATGGTGACTATTTCAACAAATCTACTGTAAAAAAATATCGTAATTCGTTCATATCGCGATTCTAACTTATACGACAACGTGTGTAATGAGAACATGCCTTATTTTAACAACTCGGTTAAAAAAGTAGTAAAAATAAGAACAAGAAACTACTGATAGGTACCTACCTATAAGTAATATTTTACCACAAAAATCGTACAATATTTTAATTTTCCTATGTTTATGTATTAATTATATACCATTCACACCGAGATACAATCAACATAGTTGATGTCAAATGGGTGAATTGCTCAATGCTCACTTGAGTTTTTTGGTATGTTTCGCATAAGTATGATAATGACGGCTATTCTGAAATTCACGTTCCATCTCAACGCAAGGTTGAGTTGAGTTAAAATAATCGGTTGCCAGTAGTTACGCATCTTATGTATTGGATAACACATTTTCATAATAGCTAAATGTCAAAAGTCTCAATAAAAATTGGATACGACGCAACTCAATCGTCTGTTTTTCATTTCAGAATAACCGTCAATATCTTCGAAATTTATGTTCGATTTGATTGTAAAGAAAATTATAGCACTTTTTGTAAGGTTTGTGTATTCACATAGTGAAAGATTATTTTGATGATTAAAAAGATAACACAGTTGCACTTTCACATTTTTTTTATGAATCTCGAGCGCTTTCGTCCGACTCACGCAGACATTGTCAAGAGACTCTCTTGAGACTCTCAAGAGGGTCTCTTGACAATGTCTCTTTATATTTATTTATCTTTTTAATCATCAAAATTATAGCAATTTATCAGTAGGTACCTACACTGGGTAAATATGAACGCTATCGACAGTCAAACATGAAGTATGACGCAAATATGAAGAATCTTCGCTTAGGAAAAAACAAGAGACAGTAAAAATATAGGTTTAAATCTAGGTACCTACTTGGTGAGTTACAGAATCTCAGAATTCCGGATCTGATACTCAACAATTATTGGTATTTAGTCTCTTTTAACAATATTTAAATGACAGGATGTGGTGAACGCAAATCTAAAGACATACAAAAAGTGCTTGAGTGTCCAGCAAAGAGATTGAAAGAAAGCTGAGTTCCTATAAAAATAACCATGGACAAGCAAAGGATAAAAATAAGACAAAATATAAATTCGGCCACAAAAATAAAAGCACTTTAAGGGGAGTTGGTGTGGAAGAGAGAGGAGACATTATTAGATTGCTCCGGGCAATGCGTACTTCGGAGTCCATGGGGAATTTCGGCGCTTGTGTCTTCGTATCATTACGATATTCTCTCAAGCGGTGTACCAAGGTCAGGCATCATTTCAATGACCTTCCTCCTTATTTCACAGACATGCTTTAGTATTAGAAATATTGCCCAAGGCTTTTCATAGGCATGGTTGGAAAGGCGAGTCGAAAGGGGAACCCATCATGCCCTAATCATTTTCGTATTATTCTATGCTTAGTTCACTGCGTCTGGTTGTACGTCATGTATGTATGTCAGTATTTTTCATTACAATAATTGCTTATTTGACTAGTGACTTGACTTATACTTTGCAGATACTTAAAGGATACTATATTAGCGCATGCTATCAACTTTAGACCACATATTGTGGACGCGATTCAATGAATACACGTTCAATACAATGTAGTAGATGTCACAATTTACATGAGTACTATTTTAATGTTAATAGTTGTACCATTAGGGCTTGCGACCTTCATCATTGATGGCTGGGTTAGTTGTGATCACTTTTATGTATACAACACTCCCCATTAGGTACTTTGATTCGTTCCCAACTTGCCTTGTTGAGGATTCGAACTTCAGTCCCACGATTGACGTGTGCTGACACTGCCGCTCATCTACGAGCGGGGCCAAGTGACCCGAGAAACTTCAGGTATATTAAGTTTCTCTTTTTGAGTGAACATCAACGACATCTATCGAATTTTAGAGATATCACTAGAGAGCAACCATCTTAATCTGTGAGATTTCCATTGGCCGACACGATTACCTCGTAATATCGAAGAAACCCACTAGATGGCGCCACACAATATTCATATTGTGATTTTTTAGGCGTAATACTCGACATATTATGTTCACAACATACAATATTTTACAATATTAGCGCATGCTATCAACTTTAGACCACATATTGTGGACGCGATTCAATGAATACACGTTCAATACAATGTAGTAGATGTCACAATTTACATGAGTACTATTTTAATGTTAATAGTTGTACCATTAGGGCTTGCGACCTTCATCATTGATGGCTGGGTTAGTTGTGATCACTTTTATGTATACAACACTCCCCATTAGGTACTTTGATTCGTTCCCAACTTGCCTTGTTGAGGATTCGAACTTCAGTCCCACGATTGACGTGTGCTGACACTGCCGCTCATCTACGAGCGGGGCCAAGTGACCCGAGAAACTTCAGGTATATTAAGTTTCTCTTTTTGAGTGAACATCAACGACATCTATCGAATTTTAGAGATATCACTAGAGAGCAACCATCTTAATCTGTGAGATTTCCATTGGCCGACACGATTACCTCGTAATATCGAAGAAACCCACTAGATGGCGCCACACAATATTCATATTGTGATTTTTTAGGCGTAATACTCGACATATTATGTTGTGAACATAATATGTCGAGTATTACGCCTAAAAAATCACAATATGAATATTGTGTGGCGCCATCTAGTGGGTTTCTTCGATATTACGAGGTAATCGTGTCGGCCAATGGAAATCTCACAGATTAAGATGGTTGCTCTCTAGTGATATCTCTAAAATTCGATAGATGTCGTTGATGTTCACTCAAAAAGAGAAACTTAATATACCTGAAGTTTCTCGGGTCACTTGGCCCCGCTCGTAGATGAGCGGCAGTGTCAGCACACGTCAATCGTGGGACTGAAGTTCGAATCCTCAACAAGGCAAGTTGGGAACGAATCAAAGTACCTAATGGGGAGTGTTGTATACATAAAAGTGATCACAACTAACCCAGCCATCAATGATGAAGGTCGCAAGCCCTAATGGTACAACTATTAACATTAAAATAGTACTCATGTAAATTGTGACATCTACTACATTGTATTGAACGTGTATTCATTGAATCGCGTCCACAATATGTGGTCTAAAGTTGATAGCATGCGCTAATATTGTAAAATATTGTATGTTGTGAACATAATATGTCGAGTATTACGCCTAAAAAATCACAATATGAATATTGTGTGGCGCCATCTAGTGGGTTTCTTCGATATTACGAGGTAATCGTGTCGGCCAATGGAAATCTCACAGATTAAGATGGTTGCTCTCTAGTGATATCTCTAAAATTCGATAGATGTCGTTGATGTTCACTCAAAAAGAGAAACTTAATATACCTGAAGTTTCTCGGGTCACTTGGCCCCGCTCGTAGATGAGCGGCAGTGTCAGCACACGTCAATCGTGGGACTGAAGTTCGAATCCTCAACAAGGCAAGTTGGGAACGAATCAAAGTACCTAATGGGGAGTGTTGTATACATAAAAGTGATCACAACTAACCCAGCCATCAATGATGAAGGTCGCAAGCCCTAATGGTACAACTATTAACATTAAAATAGTACTCATGTAAATTGTGACATCTACTACATTGTATTGAACGTGTATTCATTAAAGGATACTGTTTTTTTATCGGCATAATGTTGTTTTGATCAAAATTTATTCATTGAAGTATATTTTATAAGATATAACTTAAAGGCCAATAATATATTGTGAAGAGTAAAAAAAGTACAAACTAGTGATAAACAGCAATGGAGTAACAAACAAAACAAGACGTTGCTTGAAGATAAAAGCGAGTCTTTCTGTCGGAATTACTCTGGAGTGACAGCGTGCGTGTCGAGAATGGTAACCGGACACCGGCGGGAGAAGCACTTCAGGGTAGGCACTGTCGAATCAGTCTGAATATACCCTCATGTCGCACTCCCTTAGTCATTTGTTTTCTGAAGTCGAATCTTTTGGATTGGCTTGGAGATGTCCGAATAACTTTTTTTACAGTTGGTTGATATTTTATTTTAGGATAATAGACCCCTAATTTGAAATGTCCTGCCAATAGGGAATATTCTATTGTTTGTTATTTTTGTTGTGTTGTTCATTGATTTCAAATGCGTATCGAACTGTTTCTTTCTCTTTTTCGAAGGAGGTCGAGAACTTCTATGGTGGAGGTCGTCCTCTATCACAGCACAAGCTTTGCTTTCTGTGAAATAAAGTGTTTTTCACTTCAAATTTCTACTCGGGGTTGTCCTCTTTCAAATTCGACGAGACCAGTTGGCTTCATTAAATTGTCTTTGGAAGTAAGTTTCCCCGGCTATATGTATATAGACATATTCTGTGTAAAGAAAAGTGTAAAATAAACTTGATAATGATAAATGATCTTGCATAGTTTCCTAATAAATGCAAATAAAAATTGGTGTCCTCAATGTTTTCAAAAGAAGTGTGAATTCACAGGTTTTGGATGTACAAACGGTTTTATTGATGAAATAATATGTTACCAAGAATGCAGATGATACTAACGAGGGGAGCCCTTGATGCGCTTCACGAGACGGATGATGTGTGTTTTGTGTCGACTCTATGAAGACTTGATAGTTGTGCGGCGTTGTACGGTGTGGCAGGCTGCTACCAGGTGACGACATCATGGAGAAACGCTATTGGTAGATGATGTCGTCATACGAAACATGGCCGCTACAGGAGTCATTTGATGAGTGGATGGATTTCAAATCTTGAATAAGGAGGAATAATCCACATACTTTCGATAACGAAACAATGCACGGTTTTCATTCAATAAAATAATCCTACATTACCTCTTTAATTACATAATATGTATATTGTATAAGCATATATGTTTAATGCAGCCACAGGCCCATTCATTAACAATTAACATAAACTGCAATACACACTTCACAGCACGGGCCTCATGATACAGTAGCCAGCTGCGAATAATATACGTACATACATAAAGTGTTTAGAAACTAATGATCATATTCTATGTACCGTGAATGGTCGCTGCAGGGGATGTTATAGGGTTGTAAAATGATTGTTTTAGTGTTTGGGGTAGGTCCGGCAATGGAATTCACCACTTAAATTAATTATTAACAATCACTAAGTAAGTAGGCAACACAGGGTTTATCAGCTAACATTATTACTACCCCCTATTCTGGATTTGTTCGACCTAAAATAAGAACGTTCCAAAATTTAAGAATTAAGGTCATATGAATTAAAATTCGTATTCTATAAAGCGATGTGTTCTAAAAACTAAAATGGCTTAAATTAGTTCACCATAAACAAAAATATGAATTATAATTGTCTATGGTCTATATCGCGCATGCGCAATTGGTCATGTTTGTTTATTAAAAATAATACGAGTGTCAAAGTAGTGACCAAATGGGTTAGAGGCATCTCAAATTAGCCTTTTTATCAGACCAACTCTTAGATTTCCTTTTGAAATAAATAAGTATAATTATTTTTAGTGCAAATCTCGTGTTGTAATATACGCAAGAGTATTTCATGAAAGTAGTGATTTTGATCTAATCTCCAATTTTCGATTTCGGCATAACGAAACACGCGCAATTAATCAATTTTATGGTTTTATTTACCTTAATAAAGATATTTAACACTTTTTTTAAACTTATTAGGTTAAAATAATACTTTTATTATAAAAATATCATCAGATATATTTTAAGTCGCATACAATTAGGTGTGAACTAAAATTAAGAACGTTTTGACATAAGAACGCACTAAAATTGACTTAAATAGTGTTGTAGAATACCAAAATGAACTAATTTCAATATTAGTCACTAGCTGATACCCGTCTTGCTTTACGTTGTTGATTTGGCTAGTCAGACTTGAGCCGTAGGTTATTGAACAGGTTTTGTATGCAGCTTTCCCCTTCTCAGGACCAGTAGGCCTAGACAAAATGCATTTGGCAATCGACTACAAACGACTTCGACAATGTAGAGGAAGAAAATTAACTGTCCACTTTTTATATTTTATATTATAAGGATCATTGTTTGGTTTGAATAAATGTTTATATGTTACAGTGGACAGTTAATTTTTTCGCACTATACATTAGCGATATCTTTGTTTGTAGTCGAACGCCAATTTGAATTTGTCTACGACGGCAGGAGTATATATTTTATCTTAATAACTGAGTACACACGTAACGATTTATCTTTAAGATTTGACCGATAATCGCTCATTTTCAAAAAAAAATTTCGCTATTATTTTAAAAATGAGCGATTATCGGTCAAATGTTATAGCTGATAATCTATCATTTTCAAAATTTTTCACGCCAAGATTTAGAATGTGTACCCAGCTAATGTTTCAAAAAAGGAAAAAATAAGAGTAACTGCTAAATATGCGAAAAATTTGAAAAACTAATGTCACTCAATATTTATAAAAAAATAGAAGATGAGGAAAAATTAATACTCACTGTTGAATACGCGAAAAAATTAAAAGAAGAATGTAGTTATACATAGGTACCTACCTACCTAGCATTATAATACGTGTAGTTGTTCCTAATGCAAGTCCTTCATACTGTGTGTAGATATAGGTACCTACCTACCTAGTATTATATTATGTATAGTTGACCTACTTATGACTGTAGTGATAAATTTAATGAGGTACCTTAGGAGAGAGAGGGTGCAAGCGAACGCTGCTTTACCGGCTTTAGTCATCTGTCATGGCGTACATATTTTATAAGAAGTTTCGGTGAAAATCTTTATAAAATAAGAATTAAAAGACTTCTACTTATATTTTTTGTATTTCAAATCAAACTTCGATCGATTTTGTACATTTTCATACCGTAATGCTACAGTTCTACACAAAATTTAGACGTATAATTTTACTTTTAAAACATGACTTTCTCATTTTTGTATGAAGATTTTAAATTTTTAGAAATTTGTAAATAATTTAAAATATATTTAATGAAATGTAAATATTTGTATCTCAGATTACCACAATTGTATTTGCGAAAAACTGCGAAGAAAAATATTCAACGCAGAACCTACGGTTTTAGCGTGATGCTCTTACATACAGTTGGAGTGAAACAAATAAATAAATAAATAAATATACATACATTACTGAATTATTATGTAGATATTAAGAACGCTCTTAATTTTTATAGAATACCGATGTGCACTTAATAAAATTGGAACGTTCTTATTTTAGTTAGTGCGCACTTAAATTCAAACAGAATCGGGCGTACTATTAACTAAACATATTACGATAATAAAAAACTCTATAATTATGATAAACACGAATGCGATGAAGTTTATCAAAAGTATGTAGCGTTGAATAGGTATATACACTTCTAATAGGATTTTTCGATATTTCATTTGTGACCGATGTCTTTCTAGATATTGTGTAGGTATAATTGTGGATTTTTTTAAATCTTAACAATAACATTCTCTATTGAAACCCCATTCAGGAGCTTAGGGAAGCATCGAGAGCTTTCCATTGCGCTCGATCTTGCATAATGTTTATGACTTCTTCCCTCACCATGTCCAACCCTTGAAACTAACAAAAAGTGTTGAAACCTTGGTTTTTTGCAGTACCTACTAAAATGCGTTTGATGAAAAACTGAGTTTAAAAAGAAATAGGATTCGTTAGCTATTCGAGTACCTTATAAGTAAGTGTTAAATTTGCAGATTTTTTTTTGTTAAGTAGAAGAGGGATGTGTTTACCTTCTACTAAAGGTAGATTTTTAAAGATTAATTCATATTTTGAGGTTGAAGGAAATATCTTTATTAAGAGATGATACTAAGTATTATTATTTGATAAATTCAATCAAACTCTCATTCCAACAACGAAAAAAAGACTTCCGTCAAAGCTGAAAACATCCTCGACGAGGAATTGCTTGCTAAAACATTTCGTTTGTGATCGACCTGACGGAACGGAGCCGTGCCGTGACGGTTGTGAGAATCGACCATCACACACGATGTTCGTTACAGTGATTAGAAGTGGAGGGGGCTTACACTCGAATAGTACACAGTCCAGCTTACAACAGAGGCGGTTAATTGTTTCACGAGCGAGTGCATGGGCGGTGTCTGTGTGTCATGTGCACAAGGACCGAATTACATCGAGCGTTAATCAATTATTTGCAAACAAAACGTTCCCCAACACGTAATACACGATTAATTAATAATCACACTTAAAGCGAACGCAGTGAATTCAAATTAACTAATTCCGAGTGCTTCTAACTGAGACTAAATCATGCCCCCCTCCAGATATTATACAATACGACATGTCGTAGCACACGAAATGCGAGTCATGTGTAAAAAATTCAGTGCACAAGAAATCTATTTCGAAAAAAATTATAGAACTAACAATTTGTTATAATCACAGAAAGCGTCCGAGGTGGTGTGACCAGATTAAAAAATAACACATAAAGACCTAATTATACTCATGCATCTGCGGGATGCACGCAGGCATGCGGAAGACAAAGAAGATTGGAGGCATTTGGTAATCAGAGCCGTCAACACATCAACCATGATCACACGACTCTAAATTATCCAGCAACGAAGAAGGAGAGAGAGAATGCTAGCGAAATATTTTCAAAAATGTTGCAACTCCAGCGACCATCTTATCTACGGCACAAATGCGCGCCCGTATTCAATAAAAAAATGTTGGATGACCAACCATCAGATGACGAAACTATCAAGAGTGGCAAGATGCTAAAAACCCCGAAACAAAAGGCATGGAGGAGAAAAAAGTGGAAGAAAACAAGCAAGGCTAAAAGTATTTTTGACAAAAAACACAGAAGGTGACTCATTTGGGCTTCGTATTCCGACTTACGGCTGACTTGGGATTGATTCAATCTTACAGACTCTTGTTTGTATCCCTGGTTAGACCTCTGTTGGAGTACAATTATTCTACTGTGTGGTCCCCAAACTATGCCATTCACACTAATGTTTTGGAAAGGGTGCAGAGAAAGTTTTTGAGAATGGTCAATTATAGAAAAGGCATCCTCTTGGAAAACATTGACTACTCGGCCCTAATGAACGAACTGAGACTGCTCAGTCTACGAAGCCGCAGAGACATTTTCGATCTCAGTTTCCTGCATAGGCTAATTAACGGCGCAATAGACTCCCCAGAACTGCTTGAACTTATCCATTTCCGCATTCCCGCTAGATCCACTAGACAGACCTGCCTTTTTCTGGAGCAAAAAACTACATGTTTCACTCCCCTATGGTACGATTACACAGACTTGGTAATTTGGTGGATGGGTGTGTGGATATCGTTGCCCACAGTTTCCAAAAATATAAATCTGACATCGTAAACTTTTTCCATTCGATGTAAATTTGACAATGGGCAACTCGCTAACTCACTTGCATGTATTGATTGACTTACCATGTTTTTTGCTAACTGGCTCATTATCATTATTATTATTGCACGATTACTTGACCTGCTTATATCTAGACATACTTACTTTTTTCATATTGTTTTCTCTAATTTAGCTTATTCTCATATTATTTCTCGTATCGTCCGAATTATTATTAATATAAGTGACTAATTATATATAATTTTCTATTTATCACTGACTTTTATTGTTCTTTTATTACTGACTCATAATAATTATTTAATTTATTTATTTTTGTGCGAATTTTTAGAATTTAATTGTTTAACTTTGTTGAGTCCTTGTCTTTGTTATTTATTTTAAATTTTATTTAAATGACGATGGATGTAGAACCGCTTTCGGCCGGAATCCTCATCTGGCGATGCGATTCTACATTCCTGACAATTATTTTACACTTCCATCTGTCTGTCAAAGCTTTGTTGTTGTTTAACCCGTTTTATACCATAGGCCCCATTTGGGGATCGTTTCTTTAAATCCTGCTAGCAACGCACCATCTAGGAGTTTTTAGTATATTTTAAAGTTAGATATCATCGAGAAAGAGTGCTTCTTTACTTAGAAATACATTTTATAACTTTTTGTTGGTATTTTTAGTAAAAAAATAATAATCGAAGCTTAATTTTACCGATATTTTTTTCAAAATATTATTGAACCAATTCACCTCTGATTTTGAAAGGTTAAATAAATTAAATTTTTACTTTTTTCGTTTAAAAGTGATTGAAACATGTATTTTAAGTGGAATATTCATATTTTAAATTTAAAATAATATTTGAGACTTTTTGTGTACAAAAAATAGAATGATCCCCAAATGGGGCTCACGGTAAATAGCGTGTACTTAAATCAGTATGGGTATCTATTGGTAACAATATTTTCGTTGTGATTTTATTGCTATTTTGGGCAGCATTGCACTTTTTATTGAATAATCTTGAGAATTATATGGATAAAAGTTATTTTTAAGATATTGAAGAGTTAAGAGAAGGTGTGCACTTGGTTTTGTTGCCGCCTGGTGACGTGGATGGTTTGTCCATTGAAAAAGTTTTGACGAAACAATAATGGAAAATATTTTCCCAATGGTGCAAGGGTTTTGAAAAACATAGGTACCTAAATGAGCTTACATAAGGAGAGGGGGATCTGGGGTCCACCCCCCCCCCCTCTAAGTATCCGATGCAATCAAAACTCGCAAATAATTTGGAGCAAATGATTTTTCAAGTGAGTATGGCAAAATCATTTGGAACAATATTGTTATGTTGAAAGGGGGGGGGACGCACCCCCTCCATGCGATAGCTTTTGCTACGGCCGTGTGTAGGTACATGCCACTCCATCAAACGAAGTTCCAAAAAATAAACAGTATCAATTATTTATTATCTTCAAGAAGTCCTGAAAAAGATTTTAGGTAGGTATTGTTTTGCAGATAGGATACCATTCTCTGCCACTTTCAAATGTACCTGCCGGTCAGATATAGAAAGATCTGTCTGTAGAATTGTGAAGAACTGTATACCGATGATAAATATATGGAAATAAAACGGAATTTACATTTCCCAGAAAATGCTAATAGGAATACCTATCCATTAGATAAGAAATCAAAGAGATAAACATTTCAAAATTGATGCACTAAATACCGTTGTTATGCAGTTTGGTGTCTTCTTTATAGCACCGGTGCAGAAAAGTATATTGTTTCTGATGCTCTGAGAAAATATCAAACAGGGAAATACGTATTTAGAAAGGACAAAAGCAATGAAAATGTGTGATTCGTTAAAAAAATCTCAGATATTTTTTTATAAAATGTGATAAAGGGTTACATGTTGATGACATACCTAGTATGTAAATTGCATTTATTTAACAAATAATAGTTAAATTTTGTTTGAATATGAACACAATAAATATTGCAATAATAATTGTATGGAGTAAATTAAAACACGCCATTAGCCGTCGGCCCCATATGGGGATCATGAAAATTTTCAATAAAATGCTGGTTTTTCTTTTTGGATTCGAAAAATTTCTGGTTAACTTTTTATTTTTGTCCTAAAACCTAATAGAATATGGCAGAAAAAATGAAAAATAAAATTTGGTAAAAAACGGGTTAATGTTTTATAAAATATTGCATTATTACATGTAAATGGCTAACGCCGTGAATTACAATAAATAAATTAATAATGCTGAATTCATTGGATTAATCAAACAATGATTTTTGGTATAAATTACATACTATTATAATGGAGTTAAGTTTGATCAATTCCTGTTCTTCGAAAGGCAGCAACAATAGCAGTGGCACGTACGCCAGACCATGGTGGCTGCGAAAAGGATGTTGTGTTCCACCCCCAAGCCCCCCCACCACAATAAGGATCGCACTAAAGATAAAATTTATTCCAACGGAGAAACCGAAATCGAGACGTTTGTTCTCTAATTATCACTCAGCGGTGCTCGCTCCAGGATTATTTTAGCCGCAAAATGGAAGGCATTGGATATCAGCGGGATACATTAGTTTATTATCTGGATATTTTGGTTTGGGTCTGATTTCAACGTTTCATTACGCCTGCTTCAGATCTTATCGCAGGATGAATAATTGGGCTTCATAAAAATGGATTCATTAATGATAACGCCCTTTATATTGAAATAACAACAATAAACCAAGTAGGTATTTATTTGAATCAAAATAATTTCAAAAACATTCTCAGTTGTTATAGAAGAAGAAACTATAAAGTGTGAACAATCGCATAACAAAAAATATTACGTGCTGAAAGCTTTAAATTATAGGCATTTAAACACACTTTGTCCAAAAATCTTTGAAGGTACATTTAATAAATATGCAGCACATTTTGTATTGGAACTTGAAACTATAGGTATATTTTTGTATATCTGTTATGAGGAAGTAGACTAACCTCGTCCATCTAGTGGTATAGACGCTTTGTTCTTATCGAAAAGACCAATTTTCCATCCAATTTTTCAAAAATATTTCTCACTTAAAATTTTTACCCTTGGTTGACCCGCTCAGATTGTAGGTACCTACTAGATCGGTTTGCTAGAAAATGATGCCTCAGGAAATATCTTTCGCCTGCTAGAATGACAATTGACAATGTATAGAAAAGTGATGATTTTTTTTGGTTTGATTAAGGTTTGTTGTTTCAAATGAGTTTATCTGGTTTATCAGAATTGGCGAATTAATGATAAGAATAATCATTATTATTCATCCGGTACCGGCAAAAATGATTATCAGAATAATCCTCAAAACAAGGGATGATGCCATACAACTGTTTCGCTTATCAACTTTACGACTGCCATTATCGCAATTACTGTTTCAGTATTCCTGTTATCTGTGTGTACCTACAGCCCACGCCACATTGTTGGGGCGCTCATTGATTCAAAATGCCGATGTTATCACACCGAAAAAATAAAAGATATCTTCAATGAAATTTCCCGTTAAGTGGCTCTTTTCACGTGGGTAATTTTATTCAATTCATCCGGCATCAATTTTGAAAACATTGTGCCCATTTAAAATACAATGCGCTTTGTCTTTTATATAATTATCTAGCTTTCCCGACAGACTTTGTCCCGTGTTCCTAAATATGTATATTGAATTCGAATTTGTATGGTGATGAATTAATTATCATTTGACCAATGTGATTCCGAATGATGCGTCTGTTTTAAACCATGTATATTCCATCCGCATTCTTTCAATCGCACCAATTGACCATTTCTGTCAATATTTCAAAATTGGAATAAAAATTATAAGGTAAAAAACGCTAATAAGGTTGTTTACGTAGAGTTTTCTTTAATTTTCTAATTTTCCGTGCATTTTTCTTAATTTTTTTCTTCTAAAGGGACATTCTCCTGATAAAAGCCTATACGATAAAAAAAGAATTAGCGAAATCAGTCCAGCCGTTTAGGTGTGATGCGATGACATCGGGAAATAGCTCTCCATTTTTATACATAAGATACAACCCACATTTTGCTCCCAATCTAGTAAGTTATTTATTTATGAGACCCATGGCCAAGGCCTTTTACATGTTATACATCACATAATGTCGTACAAAATTTGAAAAAAATACATAGGTAATATTATATTATCTACTAATGACGGTATTGTTATAATATAAATTTTAGAGAATTAAATGAAATTGTATAATTATTCTAAAAATAGTCAAGATAAAAAAATAACAGAATATAAAAGACGACAACGTTTTAGTTAAGTATATACCTAATAGAAATTTAGAAAAATAAATGAGATTGGAAATTTAAAAACAGTCAAGACATAAAACGATACAAACATTCACAAAGAATTTACAGTCACAGAATTAATAAAAGTATCGAATTTAAATGATAATCTTTGAGCAGTCAATGGCAGAAAAACAACAGGGACCTCAAATACAAAGAAAAAAAACAATGTCAACAGTACAAAAATTATAAAGGCAAGATACAAAAATTAAAAGGTCAATTTACATTCAGTTAAAGTTCAAAAAAGTAGGCAAGCTATGTTTGAAACAATATTAAAGGAGACCAGAACTGAAATCAAAATGCAGTCATTTAGAAAAACGTGCATACATTAACATATTAAGTCATTTAGTTAGTTAAAAAAAAATCAAGCAAAAATTGCACCGAATGAAATAAAAAATGAGCTAATACTCACATTAATTTTAACTACGTCCATAATAATTATTATATTAAAATCAATTTCGATACAATTGACATAAAATTACCTTTCGAGTTCTAGCATGTTATAAGTAGGTAGGTATACAAATTTGGGGATAACAATATGAAAAAATATATGCTAATATTGGGAGATTTATAACAATTTTTCACAAAAATATAAATTCCCGTGAAAGCTGAGTAGTTCGGTCCCCGTTCTTCGTGAAGTTATTATTCGAACCATGGTGTAGACATTTTTTTTTCACGACAACTTGACATAGTATTCAAACGTCGAATATTTATTTATGTTTACTACTTAGGTTAGTTTAAATTCAGTAAAAATAATCCACTAATGGGCACCATGTTAGTAGGTACCTATTATACATACAATGTCTTTACGAAAACAAAACCGTTCATAACCGCAACTATAGGTACTTACATTAAAACAAGCCTGTATACCCACATACATAATTATGACGTAGTACCTACTTATGGTGTAGGTCGGTTTGTTATGAATGTGAATATCAAACGTTATATGAAACCCAAAGACCACCGCAGAAGGGTATTAAGGAATGATTAATTATATCTGTTTAAAAATTACATCGACCATTACAAAGCGATGCTAAGGGAGGGCGCGTCACTTGGAGGGAGAATGTAAAACATCGATTCGATACTTATAGTTGTGATCGGCTAAAATGAAAATGAATCTGAGCCCACCCTTAGTGAACATATACAAATACACAGCTCGTGTTGTGAAAGAGCCACTGACGTCCACTACGAAATTTGGCGGCTGAACCGTTTGACTACCAAAGACTTTTTCTCACTATCTACATAATAATTCAGAAATGTTTGTTTTTTAATTTGCCTTTGACAATACTTTTACCATATATGTGAACATCACGCTCAAAATACAAATGCTACGTCAGATATCAATATGCCCAGAGCCGTACAAAATGCTGGAGAAGGTTCTTAAATACAATTTGCTGCATTAACTTTAATATATTTAGAGCTATTTAAAAAACTTTATTTTTTTAGGATCTTCATACAAATTTCTCAAAAAGACAGTATGTCATCTTTTGGAAACAAAATTACTCATGTAAACGTTGAATGGAATCTTGGTATTACGGTATGAAAATGTAATAAAATAATTGTAGGTTGATTTGTTATACATAATAAATGTTATTCAAATCTTATAATTCTCAATAAATAAAGATTTAATGAAAAAATTTGCAAAATGGTTCCAACATTTTGAAGTTTGACAGGCACAAATCACCCTCTATGGGTGGAATGCCTAATTAATTATCACACATTAGATTAGAGGGTGTAGGGAATGTAGCTAAGATTCAAACCACAGAGCTCTCTATGAAAACTTGCAAATTATGTCGGGAGGTTCGTATAATATTATGAGGTCGGTAAAACAAAAATTGTAAAAGTGTCATTCTTCTTTTTCTGTGCTTATGTCAGAGGTCTGTTAAGCAATGGGAAGCTAGACTAGAACCTGTTTAATTACCTACCGATCAAGCCTGACAATCGGAATCAAAAACGTAAAGCAAGACGGGTATAAGCTAGTGTTATAATAAGATGAAGCAAATTGTGAACGATAGACATGTAGGTACATACATAGGGACATCGTCTAACTAAACAGACTCCGTTAGGTACCAACATCATTCTGCACAGTCAGTGACTCGACATTGTAAGAGAATTCAATATGAAGATATATAATATACTAGTCCACAACGGAGAACTTTTCTTATACTAGTTGCATGTAAACATGAGATCCAACTGTCGATGGCCTGAGTCGGTATGTTCATTGTATGAAACAATGTCGTCAATAAATTATTTTTTTACAAAAATTGTTAAGAAAAGTTTGAGATGTACTGCTATTATGTATCTATGTTTTATAGAAAACTAGCTGACCCGTCGAACTTTGTATCGAAATAAATAATATGGGTTTTATGGTTTTTGCAATAGAGCTCAAATTCGTGTTTTTAGTTATTTAATATGAATGACTATTTACTGGCATTAGCAAAACCTGCATACCACGCTGCATTTATTGGGTCTGAGTTTATTTTTTCATCAAAAACTTTTAACTTATGTTAATATGGTGTGGGAGGAAGTCATCATTGCGCAAGATCGAGTGCAATGGAGAGTTCTTATTGCTTCATCTTGCTCCAGAATGGAGTTCAAAGGGAGTTTTAATTTTGATTGATTTGATGTTAATATGTAAAAAAAGAATTAAGGTTTGTCATTATATTCGATATTTTAATAGTTATTTTGCTCAGTTAAAATAATATTGATTGATTGATCAAATTACGATAAGGAATATCTCCGTACCGATTCAAAATACGCATTGAGGTGTCAATGGTTTTTTACCCATCACGCTGATTCCCGAAGGAGGTAGGCAGAGAGTATGGACTTCCATTCCTTCCAATCCAAACTCATTCACTTCCTCCAAACGCATAACATTCCGCATACATGTTCATAAGTGTTTTTTTTTCTAATACTTGATGGTGTGTAGTGTATGTAGAGTGGGGAGAGGAAGAACCCTCCTGATATTAAAGAATAAGAAAGTAATGTCTGCAAACTTTGCTGGTTTATGTATTGTACTTTTCATTATATTGTTATTATTTGTTAAAAAAAACTGTATGTTTGCGAAAATCCGAAAAAAAAAATCTTTTACTTCTGACTTGGCCCTCCTGTAAGACAGCAACGATATGGTCGGTCTATGTCATTCGAGGTCGGCTTCGTCTGCGTGCACCCATCCTTTCAGATTCATATTATATCCCTTTCGTCATTCTCTCTTCGTTCATTTTCTTTACATGCCCGAACCTCCTTTCTTCATTCACTTTCATTCTAGTCACTACACTAACATCCACTGCACATTCCCTTCTAATATTATCATTCTTCATCTTATCAATCAGTCTCTTTCCGCATATCCTACGCAGTGATCTCATTTCCACAGCATTTATTCCAACTTCCAAATTGTTCGTCCATGTCCAAGTTTCACTCCCATAAATCAGGGATGGTATCAGGATTGCATTGTGTATCAACTGTGGTTTAAAAAGAGACCTTCTTAGAGGTCTTAGTGCACCGCCAACCCTTCTCCCAGCCAATTTCCTTCTTTTGAACATGTTTAAGTTTTTTTTTTTCGATTAAGTTTATAATCAGTATTCGTTGTCAATCATGTAAACAATTCAGTTTAATGGTAGTTTTATAAATCTCTGTAAACAAACAAAAAAATATTCTACTTGTTCTTCATTATACCTAATCATGTATTCATTGTGTTAAAACTTACCTAAACTCCTTATAAAATGAACTTCAATTAAGTATTAACTCCTTAATAGCAAAGTTATGTATACGATTTTGTTTGCTGACGGTTTTAAAAATCTCTGTAAATAAAGAAAATTTTAGAAACTCCTTATACTCCAATAATGTATAGATATTCCTTGTATTAAAACTTACCAAAACCTATCATAATAATTAATTGCAATGAATATAATATGGCCTATCCAATCAATCTTTTTCATACGATATATTTTACATTTGCCTTCTATCAATCGCAACAACTATCAACCCACTGACAGTTCTTTCAAATGTTAATTAGTTAAAATTCAAAAGTAGACCAAATTATTTTGCAAAAAGTACTAAAAAGATTACCTACTTTCTGTGTTTTCAATAATTTTCTAATTTTCCATGCACTTTTTTTTCTATTTTAACCTTCTCCGGATAAAAGCCTACACGACAAAAAGAATTAGCGAAATCGATCCAGCCGCTTAGGCGTGATGCGATGACATCGGGAAATAGCTCTCCATTGTTATAGTTTTCTTTAATTTTCTAATTGTCCATGCACTTTTCTTATTTTTTTCTTCTAAATCAATATTTTTCTGATAAGAGCCTACACGACAAAAAAATAATTAGTGAAATCAGTATAGCCGTTTAGGCGCGATGCGTTGACATCGGGAAATAGCTCTCCATTTTAGTTAGTTTTCTTAAATTACCTATCTAATTTTTCATGTATTTTTCTTATTTTTTTTTCTTCTAAAAGAACACTCTCCTGATAAAAGCCTACACGACAAAAAAAGAATTAGCGGAATCGGTCCAACCGTTAAGGCGCCATCCGATGACCACGCGAAATAGCTCTCCATTTTTATATATAAGATTTCGTGGAATTTTAAATGGACCGCAAAGAAATCTCTAAAAATCTTTGTAGGCTTTTTTCTCGATACTTTTAGAATACATAATATATAACGTTCTTTCATGCGATACGTCAATAATTGACGATCATCGTAGCAAATAGTTGTCCGCATTTTTAAGAATTATCAAACTATAAGTATTCGTGTATACTCGAGCTAACCTCTTGTTAGTTTCCTTACCTAAAATTTAATCAGTGAAATTAGGCAAATTATTGCCATACTGAAGTGATAAAGTTTTTAAAAAAATATTTTCTTGATCATATCATATTGTTTTAATACGCAATTATCGAATATTGTGTACCTATCTTGATAAAGGTAACTATGTTTGTTTCGAAACTTAATGGTTGCTTACCTACGTAAATAAATTTGCGCTGTCAAGAAATTTATCACAGAAAGGAATAACCGTTCCATACAAAATGTATGGGTATTTTATTTTCTTAATATTTTTATTCCTTATCAATTTTTCATGTTTTTAATAGCTAGTAGCCTATTCGGGACGGAGACGAATACAACAAATCAAAAACCATGAAAATCGGTCCAGCCGACGGAGACGAATACAACAAATCAAAAACCATGAAAATCGGTCCAGCCGAAGTGGCCCGTTAATATGTACACAATGTGCACTGCGCCCCCGTAAAACAACACAAAATTAATTCGATTGAGTTAAGCTAATAAAATAATAACATTAAAATATTTCTGAAATTTCAGACGTCGCTAAAATTGGTCGGGGGGAGCAAAGAAAATATTTAGGCGATATTTTTGTAGTGATAGTAAGAAATAGTGCTCCTGTTAAAAATAAAAAGATATAAGTACCTACTACTTAAAAATTAGAAAGTCATTAAAATTAATATGACATTATAAATCCATTTTTCTAGAAGTCTGGGGTACATTGGAAGCAGAAGAAGAAGGTTGTGGCATTGGATCACTTATAAAAGCAAATTATTCATTTTTAGTTTATGTTTTTTCGTTTCCGCGTTTTTTTATATCGCTCACTTTGGCTTCTATCAAAATACTACAACCGAAACCGAAAAGCACCATAGACCTAAAAGGCGCTAGAAAAGTCGCTAGAATATTTTGTCATTAATGAAAATGAAAAGTCGTTTTCCATGTCCAAAAGTCGCTAGATCTGGCGACAAAGTCGGCAAGTTAGCAACACTGCCGACAATATTGTTAACGTTTTATGATAACGTCCGAATACCGAGGAGTAAGTGGGATGGGCTACTGTAAGAGCGTATGCGAGAATGAGAGGGAAGTACCCGCGATGTCGTCAGCGCGTTCCAGGTAACCTTGCCATACAAACTTAAAAGTTGTATTTTACATCACTTCTTAACCATTTTTTTAACTTTTTATTAGTTATTCTGTTATCCGGAGTGGAGAAGAATCCAATAAATCAAACATCAGAAGAATCTGTTGAGCCAATCTCGAGTTATAAGTGTTCGCACTAACCCGACTTTCATTTATATAGTAGATTAAATGATCTATTTGATGTGTTTTGGCGTTTTTCGATATGTTTATTAAATTCTGAAATATTGGAACTGAAACTCGTTAAAATGTCATAAAAAAATATTTTTCTTTATAAAAAAAGTTTGAGAAATCCTGGAACTTTTTCATTTAATATGATTTGAGATATTGTATTTTTCTATATGCATACACATTTTTAGGATTCTAGCTTTTATAGTTATCGAGATATATGAAAAAATTCAAAGGTTGATTACCCCTGCCTGAAAAAAAATTTCAAAATTCTGAGTATTCAAGTTTTGTAGAATTAAAGTATATAATATTTTCTGAAATTTTAAGATCTTTGCATCAAGCGAATCTAAAGTTCTAAGGGGACACACACATACATAGAGACTAAATGTTCTCCTCCGAATCCTGAGTAAATCCATATATGGTACATAATATAATATGCTGCGAAGCCTCTAAGTTGGTGTTTTTCGTCGTCAAAGTTTGGAAAACCGTTTAAAATGTAGACCTGGCCATACAAATCTCACGTATCTTGGCTTGATACTGCCGATCTGTCTCGAGAAATAATTTCTCTTCAACAAATCGACAGTTGGAAAACAGATCTAGTTTTATTTTTGGTCAATGTCAATTTGGTCAATAGTAATTTACAGAAATGTGAGGAGTTACCTGAAAAGGCTTATTAACAAATGAATATCTCTAATATAAATTATTGAAAAAGTATTGTTCGAAAAATAAAGAATATCACCTTGACCTCAGGATTTTTTGATACTGTTTAGTGTATGTGTATAACATAAAATACCAATCAAATTGAAAAGAAAAGTAAGTAGTACAAGTACAAAACTATAGCAGACAGCATAAATGCGCATTCTGAGATGGTCCACAAGGGGGTCCTGAAGGGATAAGATAAAAAAGTGCTCACGTTCGTTGAAATCCTAAGGGTGACTGTTGAAGGAAAGACTATTGAGGTGGTATGGACAAATAGAAAGAATACCAGAAGTAGTTCGGTGAATGGAGGGAGAACGAAAAATTTCTGGGTGGTGCAAAGGCGTGATCTGGGAGCTAAGTCGAAATAAATAACGTTAAACGTGAAAACTGTTAACGTTCCGAACGTTAACGTTAACCAAATTGAAAATGGTTTCCAAACCAAAAAAAAAATGTGTTTCGTCTTCAATATAATAGCAGGGTCGTAATACTTCCAAAGATTTTGAGGTAACGTTTAACGTTAATTTTGAATAACTGACAGAATTATTTTTTTGACTCGGAATTTGGAACAACATTGTTTAACGCACGTTGAACAACAGTTTTTACGTTATCTCTATGGAAATAACAACAAATTGTTAACGTTCGAGCTGTCGTTAATATTTCGACTTGGCCTCCAGATGCAAAGATGTCGGGTGGAGGAAGCGGTTCAGCAGAGAAGAATGTACAGTCTGAAGAAGAGAAGAGCTGACCCCAAATGTCCTTACAGATGATATGCTGGGAGCAATCCATGGGGAGGGAGATGTCTACATATTATAATGGGAACCGAAAAGGATTTTTTTAGTACCTAACTAAGGTAGTGTCAATTCGATGTTTTATTGTGGGGTAGACTGCCATCCCTCTTTTGCGGCAATAATAATTAGCGCTTCTCGTGGAATAATATGGAGTAATCCAACACATGTGAAGGTTCAGCGGCAAAAAGATTACTTTGTCTTGTGGAATATCGTGTTGTGTTGTGACCTGGTCGTGGGGCTCTAGCGGGCGCGCAGGGTTGGATTACGGCCCTGCCTAATTAGTATTGAATATTAACACTTTCATTCCCGCGGGAAACAATAATTATTAAACCCATAGTTGACTACTTGTATGAAATTGCCGTTAAGCTACCCTCTGCCTATTGGGACTCCTGACTCTCAACTCACAGTTATGCTGTCCCTTTTCCCATTGCGATAATAATAATTATTATCTAATGCAATTCCAGTTCCTTTATTCTTTTTTCTTTTTCATGATATAAGATTCAAAGCAAACTGTTACAAATATTTAATTTATTGGAATAGAAAACGCAGCTGGCGAAAATTATATTAAACAGAAATGGTTCATGCAGAAGATCCAGATAATTAGACACTCAATGGAATGATGGTTCCAAATATGACACTACAGCTTGACACTTTATACCAGAAAAAAATTCTGATTGGGAGTCATGCCTTGTGTTATTTATTATTGTGAATTGGAGTTTTTATTCAACGTTTCATACATTTCTTTCAATAAGATAGCACTTTTTTATATAGGTATTTTTGAAGAATTAATTATTTATCTAAATTTGGGCGGAATAAATAAAATTAATCTATCGTTCCGACAGGATTTATCCATTTCAACTTATTCAAAAAAGAATAAAATATAACGCAACTTTTTAAGTATTTTGGATTCTTGGGTCCTATTTTGTACTAGACCTTGAATTAATATAAATCCAACAATTTCGTGGTTACATGAATCACTGCGGTATTGCAGAGGTCTTTTACTGCGGTTTTGAAGGCTGATGATAGTGTGGGGCTAGATAGATTTTTCAAAAGCATTTTGAAGATTCCCATGATTTAGAATTTCGGGAATTTCAACCAATTCGACCACCGAAATTGCTAAAATTGTTAATGCTTAAAGTGATCAGACTAATATCGTATGACAAAATATGGCAACAATATTTTACACTGACATATTATCCTGGCGCCAAATACATGACAGCAGTCGCAGTCTTTAAATTTGGTTGCTCTCTTGTTCTCAACAATTTCCAACTTTTATCTCTATTTTTCATTTTATTATTAAATTTCTACTTGTTGCATACATGAGATTTTTCGACATGTTGAACATGTTGAGAATTCTCATGATTAGGAGTTTCGGAGACAAACATTACCACCTAATGGCGAACGTTGTTAACGTAAAGTGATCACACTAAGCCAGCCTTCGAAATAACAGTAGAAGACGGTCGTAAGCCCGTAGTGGTTTGTTCCATTTAAAAGTCGAACATTAGTAATGAATTGTTAGAGTCATTAGTTGTTATTTTTTCTATATTAACCGTTGTTTATATAGTAATACCGTATTCCTAGAAAAACAGACCATAAACCAGCCGTGGAACAACGGTAGAAGACGGTCGCAATCCCGTAGTGGCTCAAATTTGTAAAATAAATACCTACTTCAACATTGAATTGTTGGATCTTTGGATTAATATGACAACATTTTTAAACAGGTACCTACCTAAATGATAAGTTCTTTCAATGTAGTAATAGGTGCCTAATCAATAGATACACAACCTCTAATAAAGCATTCCATGTAGGTACCTATATCGGTACATAGGACAGTTTGCTAAAATAAAACTTTTCGATCAAAGAAGAATTAAGTTTCGTCTTGAGGGAATGCGATAATATTCAAATCTTGCACCAAACCCTCTCAAAATATGGTGGTGCGCCTCTTCAGCTGTCAGATCAGATCAATAATTCATAAGATGCCAATCATCAGGCCGGAAGTTGTAGTTTCTTCCACAAACGTAATTAGGAACTCTCCAAGTTGTTGGGTTCGGCAGACACTAACTAATTGCTCTCGTCACCTCCCTATAAATACTTGTCTCTACAACATTAGTCCCAATCCACAGAAGATAGATTCTTTCCAGAGTCGGTTAGCAGCCGTAGAAGTTCCAGTCTCCGGGGAGATGTCGTCCTGGATCTCCGATAAATTATTCTAAACCGTGGTGGCTCCGAGGACTGACGAATTATGTGCCACTGGCAGTGGTAACCGGAATCAAGTAGGTACTTACGTAGTTATACTTTCGTTTTTGTGTAAAAGGATTTATATAAAAACTCACCACCTACATAGAAAGTATAAACTTATAGGTAGGTACTCTATACAAAAACAGTTTCAATTATTTTCAAATTTTCCAAAAGATGTCTCAATAATAATGTTTGTTGCAGCAATAAGCAGAAGGTGCCTACCTACCTACTTGTATTAGCCTTAATTATTATTTTTGAAAATATCGAGTGCATTGCCATTAAAATAAAATGAAGAAGAGTTAGATTTTAAATATGACGCGCCTGTCTAGGAGTGGCACACAAATAATGCAAGTTCAAATTCTGCAAGGAGAATAGACATTTTTAAGACTTTCTTGATTCTCATGATCGGTCAACGGTATGGATTGCAACCATTTTTGACAAAATCACATGTTATTAATCAAGTATAATGCTTGCACCAAAAATGTGGTAGGTATTAAATAATGTTTATGAGCCCTCAAAAGAATCTATAAAAAATAGATTGTTGTGTTTTTATACAGGTATCTTATTACATTATGTTAATTTCAGTGTCAGATAATCTTCTTTGTCATGATCAATTCTTTCTTTGTCACAATCTGCAATAGCTTTTTTCGGAAATTTCTGAGAAGATATTATAGTCAATGTCCCCCTCCTAAGCTTTGTCCTAAATCGTCATGCTCTGCTTCGGAAAAATAGAACACAACATAATATTAAAGACGCGTTTAAAAATAATGCTTTCATTTGATTCCATTCACACATTTACATAGTTTCACAGAATCATCAAAAACCCAAGCAGACAACTGTTAACTAAAAGTTAGCTCTGATCACCAATAATGGCTAAATAGTCAACTTTAGAGGAGAATTGCTTAGGGGTGAAAAGTGTTTGTACATAATAAAGATAGGAGGGTGAGTTACATGGAGGTGAATATTAATAACGGGAGTCTTTTGTGCAGGTCCTTGGCTGAATAGCTTCCTGCTGCTGCGAGAGCGTCGATAGGCGGGAATAAATCTCCAACCTTTTTCACGTGTGTGCGCTCTGACCTGGAGGCTTTATAAATATGGATGAGATGAAATAAATTCAGCTGTTGTATACATTTGCAATAAATACTCGAGGTTTTGCCTAAATGACGGCTGCCTTCATACGGCTGCCACCTACCCCACGGCCACACGGAACGGATTCTTTTGTTTACCTACACACTCTGCTTTTAAAAAGAACCGCAGTCGATAAAAATGAATAACGAACAAATGTAACTGAAACATGCAAACAGCTTTGAATAACTAGCTCGTGTATAATATGAATGGTTTTTACATTAGATTAAACCGCAGCCGAGAATGGTTTGTTGATTAGTCGAGACCAGGAATCAAAGCCACAGTTGGTAATTGAATTAGAGAAGGAGGAAACTGGCTTTTGTAGTCTCTTCTCGCTCACTAGGTTAGCGGGGAGAACAGGTCTGTCTTTTTAGAAAAATGTACATTCAGAACTATTTCCGTGGACAAACTAATTTAAGTTTCGATCTGACCCTCTCGAGGATGGAGTCGATGTATTAAGTCCATGTCATTCTCTGTGAACAAGAGTTTTTTTTTTTTTTAATTTTTATTATTTCTATACGTTCAAACAATCACAAAATCCATATTGCCACGCCGAATTTCCAAAAATATTCACAGGAGACTAAGAAATGGATTAAGTTTTTAAGTCTCTTATCGATGTAGGGTGTGTGGCTCCTAAACTAGTGGAAATGTCAAACGTATGTTGTAAATGTAATAAAATTAAAATGGTAAGCAGTTGTGCTCAGCCAAAGGTCTGTAATAATTGTTTGCGTATTATTTTCTTGTTGCGCAGTGATGGGAGGCAGCCGTGCAGAATAAATAAGGAATTATTTACCTTCAAGCATGGAACCTATTGGAACCAGAACAAGCTACAAGATGGGGGAGGGGTGGTGCGGAGAGCAGGGGGCAACAAGACTCTTAAATATTTTATTCATAGCCCCTCATCCTCCGGCGGACTAGAGATTTATCCCCGCAACAGTCGTGGATAGGTGAGGGGATTCAGCCGGCCCTCTTGGTAGATTACATTAATTTAATAATACCTAGAAACGAAACACCGTGAGGAACTCTATGTCTGGGCATACGAGAAGACATCAACAATATGGTTAATGTGGCATTTTGTTGAACGGCAAAAACTCAAGTTAAACAGTGAATTATTATTTGAGCAATTTTTCCTATGTAGATTTTATTGATGCCACCAAAAAGGTAGTTGAATACCGACTGGGTAATAAAGTTGTCATCTACCGTTAAAACCCGTTATCATTTTTGACAGCATCATATGAACGAATTCTTATCTGAACGTTAATCATACGCGAACACCGATTCTGAGCCTCAACGCTCATGTCAGATAAAGCAGAATGGCTGCAAATTGAAGTTTTAACATGACCAGTGTCAAATTTATATCGGATTTCGTCACAAAAACATTGCGTAAATATAATATTATGACATCACGTTGGAGATCCCATCAAAAAATTTGACGGTTGTTGACCACTTCTGGTCGAAGTTAAATTACTTGGTTAAGAGCAGATTAACAAATAGAGGCAACGGATTTGGCATCCTCTTCCTTTCTCACTCGGACTAAAAAGAGGAAATGTTGGGGTGTGAACTGTCGGAAGTAAAATAACTGTCCGAGGCTTTGAGGGAATAAAAAAAATACCGAGGTTTGAAATGGTAGGTAATGTTTTTAAAAGAGATTAAAGCAGTGAAAGTTTCGCAATTTTGAACCCTGGACTTGTTTCAGAGGATCGCGTAAATATTTTCAATGAAAATACAAATCCTTATTTTATTTATTTTGTAAAAGGAAATTTATGTGATTTGAATTCTAGATTCTGAAAAACGTTTGTTAGAAACAGATGCACAAGTAACGTTTCTTTGGAATCGGTTGGTTTTATTTGTAACAATGTTAACAAATTGCCTGTAACCCGAGCTATCTCCACGGCAGTACGAGGATAAGGCAAGCTGCAATACATCTAATACTCGTGTAGCAAGGAGCACCGTCTCAGTACACAGCTACAAGATAAAAAGATTTTTCTTCAAAGAAAGCCATTTCTTAACTGTTGGAACTAAATGGGTGAGTACTTTTACACTGATTCACTGAACGTTCTAATATACTTTATCGCTAGTCACGTTAACCCCATGAATGTCTTTAAATAATGGAAGATACTAAAATTTACGTCAAAATAAACAAAAATAACAATATTTTAAGATTTTTACGCCAGCGTTGATATTTTGAAAGTCATTCGGGCTATGATGTGACATAATAATAATTATGGTGATCTTCGAATCTGAATATTTCGCCGTTCGCAGTGCTTCTTCAGTGAGGAGTGTCAATACAAAAAAAAAACGAGTCAGTGCTTTTTAATATAAACAATATTTTATTTTGTACCCACATACCTTGTTTCCTTTACATAAAAGGTCATTGTTTTGTAACAACATTTGCTCATATGTAGGTATCTACTTAAAATCACCGACTACATAGGTATCTTTGTTTCGCGATCCTGGACTCTTTTTGCAGCATACGTCACTTCAAACAATCTGAGCTTATTCAAAACATTAAACATTGAACTGAATTTTTGGTTCCGAAAAGCTTTGTACAAAATAGCCTAGTTATTATTTCCCTCCCGAAGCACGAGTATATACTTATTTTCAGGAGGTATCTTGTTTAAGTATATTTTAGTTGTTAATAATTATTATCTGTAAGCATGTTAGGTATTTTTATATTTTATCAATAAAGGCTTTGTATTATTATTATTATTACAAGAGAAACGTAAATAAACAATTACTTATTGCTTTCAACTAGTTATATTTAATTTTCACACTTAATTTACAATGTAAAAGGGACTAGGTATGTCGTATGTTGTTGAAATAAATAAACATTCAATGCAAACCAAATTTAGTGTTTGGATAAGTAGGCCCTTTGTTTGGATTAAGTTATAAAGAAATCCCAAATTATAATGTGTCATGAGCCCTTATTGTTTCAAAATATCATGAAAGAGTTAGTTGGGCCGAAAGATATATTCGATTGTGAGGATAATCACTTCCCCCACAAGGGCAGGGCATCCAAAAATATTACAAAGAAAGAAATAAAAGCAATAACATAAGACATGTCACAAACAATAAAGGCTTAGACCCAAAAATAATTAGAAAAAGAAATGGAAAAGAAAAAAGGAGAGACGAGAAGAGGATCTGAAGGAAGATAATGACCACGTTACAGCGGTAATGGCCATACCCCAAATCACATTCCCTCAGAAGAGCATAATCCCATCAAACAGATTAACGGGGACGACTATTACGGTTTGTTATATCATCGCGGCGTGTTTGTGAATCTTCCCTTTTATCTCGAGGCCTTTCATTCCCCAGACGTCTCTTTTATTCGGGGGATACCTACTTGCTTGGCTGGAATCAGTCAAACGGATGACTAATAGTTAAGTGACTCAATGCATTGTTTATTTTATTTACTTTCAAATTGGCAAACATGCCGTTTACTTAATTTTCAGTTATTTTCAATGTAGGTAAAGGTATCGCTTTATTAGAATGTCGACAGGGCCCTTTGTCTCTTTTTCTTTAGGTTATTGATTTCAAGGCACTGAAAAACATGAACCTAACCAAGGTTTGTTATTGTATAAGTTTCTAGCAGTTCATATTTTAGGACATTTCTAGAAGCCTTGAAAGATTTCCAATTATGCCTTTTATAGGCCTTATAATCTAAGGATATATACACATAGGATTGTTAACCCCACGATTCTGACGTGACAATATTCAATTGCCTGTCTTTTAGATTATACTCGAAGGACCACAAAAAATATTAAGGAAGGTGCCGGCAGCTCAATGCGGACTGGAATGGAAACACTTCGATGTGATCCCATAAAAAAATAACTACCGTCCGCAGAATGTGCAACAGAAAATACATCTCAAATGGGGGAGGCAACGGATGTGCCATTAGAATGAATACCTGGATAGAATATTGAGTAACAGAACTCCATCAACTCCGAAGGATGCAGACTTCCGAACCCATGGAGAGATTTGGAAGATTGTTGACTTATTATAGAAGTGAACGTAGGTCAAGTTGCTAGCAGATAGCAGTTGAGAACTGGGCACCAAATAATTATACCATAACAGTACATACTTGGGAGATATTTTGATGACTTTGTTTAGAATGAGGGAAACTATAAAAAAAATCCTTTCATATATTGTCAGAGACAGCAAAACAAGACGTGCTGTAAGTTCCATTGAATAAATCAATTCCATTAATAAATCTTCTTATATATAAAAATGGAGAGCTATTTCCCGATGTCATCGATCACGCCTAAACGGCTGGACCGATTTCGCTAATTCTTTTTTTGTCGTGTAGGCTTTTATCGGGAGAATGTCCTTTTAGAAGAAAAAAAATAAGGAAAATGGATGGAAAATTAGAAAATTAAAGAAAACTCTACGTAGTCAACCTTATTAGTACTTTTTACCTTATAAGTTTTATTCTAATTTTGAAATTTTGACAGAAATTGTCAATTGGTGCGATTGACAGAATGCGGATGGAATATACATGGTTTAAAACAGACGCATCGTTCGGAATCACATTGGTCAAATGATAATGAATTCATCACCATACAAATTCGAATTCAATATTCATATTTAGGAACACAGGACAACATCTGTCGGGAAAGCTAGTACTATTATACTTTTCGAGTACAGTGCAATATGAATAGTTTTAATTTGCTGTTGCGGTCGGAATCCAATTATATCGGGTGATAGTGAGGGTAAGTGGATATTTAAAATTGAACGATAATTCCGGGATATGAGATTTTCAATCTGTTCAATTATTGTTTTATTTACATTTTACCATTTTCCCGTAGTTTCGTCTGGAACCTACTGATGAAAATTCCGATTTCCTAAAAAAATACTATATACCTACCTACCAACCTAGGTTGTAAATTTAATATGCATTAAATCATAAAATAATATCTTTATTGAAAAAAAAAATAACAATAATAATTCATCAATAATACATACACAACATTAATAATATCAACAATACATGCATAACATTAACAATATATATCTCAAAAATGTACAGAACCATAAAAGCACGACAGCATGAACATCTCGTATAAATCAAATTTCGATGATAACTCTAGTACAATTCCAAATGCATTAAAATTATAAATCATCATCATCGACCCAAATATAATCATTAAAAAATAAACTTCATATTATGCTTAGCAAATCAAAAGAATCAATGAATTACCACTATCAACCGAAAAAGCAAACAAAAGATCTATGTATATTATTATTGCGGTAAAGGCAGGACAAACAGCTCACTTGCTGATTTTCATGCATTCTCATGATAAGTGAGTTATTGGGATTATGTTCTTCTCAGACTATATAACTGTTCACTCCTGGACAAGGTCTCCTCCATCTCCTTCAACGCCGCTATATCTTTGGCTTTCTGGACCCAGTTGACCCCAACGTGTTTAACGAGGTCCTCGCTCCATCGAAATGGTGGTCTCCCAATGCTCCTGGTTGTCATTCTGGGATTCTCCAATCATTTTTCTTGCCATATGACCTGCCAACTTCCATTTGATATGTTATATTGAGAAATATCTGCGGTTATTGTTATCTACTTGAGCAGAGCAGCAAAGCTATTGATAGCTTCGTTCCTCACTCTAGCATGACATGGACCTTTGGGTTTTTATGCTTGTGTGAACATTCAATCATAAACTAAATAGGAAATTTTCACCTTTTGTTTTTATTCTTCTGACTTTGAATGTTGAATATGGAAATATATGAAGAGTCCAATTAAATAATCTAAAATTATACCTTTGACAATTAATTATTTCAACAATGAAATTTTAATAATGTGAGTTGTGTTTGGATTTTCGTTTATACATATACAATTTTGTTTGAAAACAATTTATGACTTTATTATCTTTTCTGACAAAGCTGAATGTCCGTTATTCGCTTTTAATAAAAAAGTGGACATTAACGTGTCCATGGAATATGGGATCTCTCCCAGGAGTATTGTCCCTGACAAACCCCCATTACATATTATGCCATTCTTCATATAGCGGGACGAATCTTAGCCGTTACACTGCGCCATCATTTATTTATTAAAATGCGTAAGCAGTTTTTTGTAATAGGCATTTCTATATTGTTTTAACTTTTGTCCATGTATTTTGACGTCCTACTGAATGAACCCTTTAAATTCTTCTAAAGTTAAATACCTTTGACTCTAATTTCTTACACGTCTATTGATTAAATAAAAAGTATGTACATTCTTTAGGTTTTGCTCTGTTAATTTTTAAAATGTCTATTGTTATTTTTGAGCATATAATTAAAGAATTCAAGTGTTTTGAAAAATTTGGCAGCGTTAATATTATGGAAAAATCTAAATTAGATTACCTACATAGTAACCTATTAGAATTCTATTCATGCGAAATAGTTAGGTAATTGATAGTCAAGAAACCTAAATCCAAATTTTAAGTGTAACTTCTCAAGTAGTGTTATGATAATAAAATATGACTTTATTAAATTTGGAAAGAAAATTACAATATTTTTAAAGGTTCTATGCCCTTTTCACAGAAGTGGTGTTCAATCTTTTTGGAAATCTTAATAGAAAATTGTGACCTCTAATAGCATAGAAATATCATGCTACGACTGTTATGGGAAAACTGCAATATTTGCATTTATTGTGTTTTCATAACCAAATTAAATTTTTTACCAAAAAATACATTCAAAACAACGATAAATTCTATGTAGGTACAATAATACACATATTAGCATACTTTTGGAAACAAAAAATGACACAATTTATTTTTCAATATGAGTCAAAATTTATACTACCTACACTCTACCAAAAATGTTCTTTTATTAACGATGTTATATTATGAGCATTACATTGACATAAATATCTTGACTGAGGGACCGACCAGACCATCCATGGAACAACACAACGGCATGGTAATGCAAGCATTAATATCCACTTCCATTTTCATAATTCCACTATCAACATTTTATTCACAGACCCGCACTTATCGACTATTTGTTTGCAAGACGCTATACTGGGTGACTTTATTTTTTTGTTGTTGTTTTAATTAGTAGGTATATAATAATATATGAAAACTCATATTTATTTCAATTGGATCAAATTATTATTAAACTCTGATTTTCAAATGGAATATGATAATTTATATCAGAACTAACGACACACGTCGCTTCGGCCACCAAAATTAGAAGATTTAACAATGTTTTGTTTGACTGCCCTAAAAATCAGTTTATATGGTCCCTAGTTATCGTCTCTAGTTTTTTTCGACACAATTTGAAATGTATTCCCGCAGCTACAATTTATGTATAAACCTTTGATCAAGTGCCAATCACATTTTATTTCGTCGATTGGAACATTTTCCGCGGACACTAACTTGTTACTATTTTCAAAACAATATGATAATTTTTTATAACAGAACTAACGACACACGTCGTTTCGGCCACCAGACATACTTAGATAAGATTCACCAAAATTAGAAGATTTAACAATGTGTTTGTTTGACTGTCCTAAAAATCTATTTATATCATCCCTAGTTATCGTCTCTAGTTTTTTTCGACACAATTTGAAATGTATTCCCGCAGCTACAATTTATGTATAAACCTTTGATCAAGTGCCAATCACATTTTATTTCGTCGATTGGAACATTTTCCGCGGACACTAACTTGTTACTATTTTCAAAACAATATGATAATTTTTTATAACAGAACTAACGACACACGTCGTTTCGGCCACCAGACATACTTAGATAAGATTCACCAAAATTAGAAGATTTAACAATGTGTTTGTTTGACTGTCCTAAAAATCTATTTATATCATCCCTAGTTATCGTCTCTAGTTTTTTTCGACACAATTTGAAATGTATTCCCGCAGCTACAATTTATGTATAAACCTTTGATCAAGTGCCAATCACATTTTATTTCGTCGATTGGAACATTTTCCGCGGACACTAACTTGTTACTATTTTCAAAACAATATGATAATTTTTTATAACAGAACTAACGACACACGTCGTTTCGGCCACCAGACATACTTAGATAAGATTCACCAAAATTAGAAGATTTAACAATGTGTTTGTTTGACTGTCCTAAAAATCTATTTATATCATCCCTAGTTATCGTCTCTAGTTTTTTTCGACACAATTTGAAATGTATTCCCGCAGCTACAATTTATGTATAAACCTTTGATCAAGTGCCAATCACATTTTATTTCGTCGATTGGAACATTTTCCGCGGACACTAACTTGTTACTATTTTCAAAACAATATGATAATTTTTTATAACAGAACTAACGACACACGTCGTTTCGGCCACCAGACATACTTAGATAAGATTCACCAAAATTAGAAGATTTAACAATGTGTTTGTTTGACTGTCCTAAAAATCTATTTATATCATCCCTAGTTATCGTCTCTAGTTTTTTTCGACACAATTTGAAATGTATTCCCGCAGCTACAATTTATGTATAAACCTTTGATCAAGTGCCAATCACATTTTATTTCGTCGATTGGAACATTTTCCGCGGACACTAACTTGTTACTATTTTCAAAACAATATGATAATTTTTTATAACAGAACTAACGACACACGTCGTTTCGGCCACCAGACATACTTAGATAAGATTCACCAAAATTAGAAGATTTAACAATGTGTTTGTTTGACTGTCCTAAAAATCTATTTATATCATCCCTAGTTATCGTCTCTAGTTTTTTTCGACACAATTTGAAATGTATTCCCGCAGCTACAATTTATGTATAAACCTTTGATCAAGTGCCAATCACATTTTATTTCGTCGATTGGAACATTTTCCGCGGACACTAACTTGTTACTATTTTCAAAACAACGAATCTGTACATTTAAACATTTACTACTTTATTTAAAAACTACGATCAGTGGAAAAAATACCTCAGCGATAGAAATATTACGATAAAACTGTCATTGAGATATTTTAACGCATATCGCTTGATTGTGTGCTGATCTCTATAGATTTTGACCCGCCATGTTGGATTTAACGTCAACTGACAGTTTTTTCGAGTATACAAGAACGCTTCCTGTTAATAATCTGTATTTAAGATTTATCCCCTCCCTTCATATTTTGGTCTATTGTATTTTAGTTTATCATTTTGATAATAGGACATTTAAATAAATAAAGCAAATAAATATGCATTCTCATAATTATTCTAGGGCTTACGACCATGATGCACCAATTAAAACTATAAGAAATATAATGAAGTTTTGAAGAAAATATTCAAAGAGTACTTTTTAATTAGGTACAAATATTAAAATTAAAGTGATCAAACATGGATTAGTTTATTTTGGCTGAAACATAAAGGTTTCATATGATTTAATAAGGACTTACTTAACTATATTTTGATATGAAATAAATAATTAAGAAATAAAGTACCTGTTCTGCATTGATACTTTACTCGAAACTATTGAAATCTGACGTAGCGCACCTGAGTTGTTACCACTCGCGTTCGCTTTGCCCGGCTACTATTATGTTTGTTACAAAAGTTTGTATGAAATGTCATCTTCATACATAACAAACGCGGATCAAATATTTTTTTTAACAATGAAGTAAAAACTGATCAGTCTGATCGATTTTTTATAAATAAGACGGCTTAGGGTGCGTTTGCATCAAACGAACATAGAGCCAGATTTAGTATTTTCTTGATAATTAATACGGACACCAAGGAAAAAACAACGAGTAAGAACCAGCTCTAAGACGCGCGTAATCTGTCATCGCCCATTAGTTAGTTCTTGTTCGTTGTTATTTCCATGGTGTCCAGTATCAACGATAAAAGTATGCTCCGGCATATGAATATTGGTGTAAACGCACCCTAAAATGCATAAAAGTTTAACTGTTCAAAATAACGAGGGAGCATCTATTTTTGAGTCATTCGTTTTTTTTGTGATGATAAAAATATGGAGAGAAACCCAAGAAAATGTTATGTAGGTACTGCAAATCACTTTTGTTAAAAACTGATAAATCATCCTGTAGATTTATTTGTGTACTTTTTTATGCAAAACAGTCATCCTAGACGTCGTACGTTTGTGAGTGGAGGGGGTGAGGCGTGAGTGGTGGATGTGGGGGGTCTCTTTATGGGAAACATTGTCGTCATAAAATTCCAGTTTTAATGTCCCATGAATAATAAATTATCGGTATGAGTTGTGAGTGTCATGTACATGGTTGTATTGCCTCTCATCGACTCCAGTTGCTCCGCTCTCCCTCTATGATTGGTTCCGGGGATGGCATATCCCGTAAATTAGTTTTTATGTTTGAAAATTGACATATTGCAAGGATGTTTACGCCGCGGTTGTAAATAAAACACATCCTGGGTCAAAAATTGGCGTTTGGTTCTTTACTACCTAAAAGAGTTTATTACAGCTTTTCAATAAATATTTTTTTTCCTACAACTAGGTCAATGAAGCGCTGTAAGTACTGGTTTTTAACAATATGTAAAGTTGATCGAATTCAATTACTAGACTAAAAGCTTTTAGTTTTTCCTTCTTCTACTTTAAGCTTAAAGTCCCTTCTTCCTCCGTGCTTAGCTAATGGTAAACTCAGTTGTTTTTTTTTTCCACCAAAATGCTGATGGCATTCATGTACTCTTTTTGAATAATCTCGATTTGACAAAATTGAAAATTTACCATTAAATAAGTCACATGCTTTTTATAACTAAACAACACAAAAAATGAACAGTGAAAATGTAGTTTTCGGTAAAAAAGTCATTGATTGTGTCTAGTTTATGACAAAGGCGTTTTTATTCTAAAAAGAGCGGCACATACGGGACCCTCAAAATTAAAATAATAATTTTGTTACATATATTATTATTATGAATTAAATAACACACAGTTGCACTTTCACAAAATTTATATTGAATCTCGAGCGCTTTCGTCCAATTCACGCAGACATTGTAAAGAGATTCTTTGGGGAAAGTGCAACTGTGTTTATTTAATTCATAATAATGAAATTTCACTACGACCCTCCAAAAATTATCTTAATTTTATTTAATTCCACTTTTGGCAATACTTATTGCTTATGTAGTTTTCCACTTAATACATTGATTGTGTAACTGTTGTTTTGTTATTTCCAATTGAATGATTCTACACTAAACTTACGCTGTAAGTCAACAATCTTTCGACTTCATTTCTTCTAGTAGTCGTTTAGGTACTACAAGTTTCCACCGACCTTGGGAACATCTTTATTATATATTATTCCAGAACCCTGACCGACTAACGCCTCGATCTCATATCAGCGAGCCACATAATATATCTACACACATGAGGTGGTTGGTAGACCAGTGGTATCAGTCGATGACTTTCGTACGTACAGCGTATTGGAGGTCGTGCGTTCGAATCACGGTGCCGACAATTTCCACTTTCACAACACAAGCTTTGCTTTATTTGAAAGATGTCGAAAGTGTATTTGTGTTCCCTTTGGGTGAGCCCAGATTCACTTTACTAAAAAAAAACTCTGTGTAGTGGTGTGTTTTCTTCTATTGTTTGAAGTGAGCGAATACAATAGCAGAAAAGTAAACTAATAGGCTAGTGAATTTTCAGAAAATTTGTGAAGATAAGAACTTTAGGTACCTACCTACAGCCGTCATTTATGCGTTCAATTGAAAACCGATATCTTTATTAACTATCATTATGCAACTTTAAAACAAGCGACTAAGTCACAAAGTGACGAGTTAGCCCTTGTTTCTAATAACAAAATAGCTAAAATTTCCTCACGTTTTCAGCGAAACACTTTCCATTTCGGTCTCGGTTCTCCTTTGTATCCGAGCAGATCAGTTAAATACCGCGAGGCCAAATCTCTCCAGTTGACTCGACGTAAGATTGATGACAACAATGATGGATTAAGATCCTTCTCCATCCTCCAGGCATCCTGGGCCCATTACGCTGTGCTACTCTGGTTCGACCAATACTCCAGGGACAAAATTGATATTATTATTACGCTGGCTATTATTTTTTGTCAAAAAAAGTCATTCCCTATCATGAAGCTGTGCCAATGACTTGATGAATGAGAACGGGGTCAATAAAATTCATTATCATTCTTATTATTTACTTTATACTATTTGCAGCTTTATTCACATTTATCAATTTTTTAGCTATGCTATTTTATTTGCAAACACCCATAGGATCTCTTTTGGTAAAAGTTTTATTTTCTCAATCTTTAAAGGTCTCTTAAATGTTTTGACGAAAGATAATATTATAGTGAAGACTTTTAAGAATTATATTGCAAATCTCATAACCAGTTCAGTTAAGAGAAATTGCGTTTTTTTTAGTGTAAAGGGTTCCCTAAGCGAATAGGTTTCATTATGACATAAAGCAGAATAACAATGTGTAAGTACTTATTGAAAAACTTTTGAGGACTGAATCGTAAGGTTGCCTATTCCAGGTCCTTAAAACATCAACCTATTCTTCCTCTCAATAGGTTTGGAAGACTCTCTACTACTGCATTTCCTTCCTTCAAAACAGGGCTGAGGAATTTGGACATGGTGTGCAAAGAGGTTATGTGATATAAAGGTTGCAACCATTCAGGAGTATAAGAGGTTATTTGATATAAAGGTTGCAACCATTCAGGAGTAAAAGTTGCGTCTCGTAGGTAGTCAAATTTCATAAAATATTATTTGATTTAGGTATATATCTCTCGAGAGAGAGTGGATTGCCACGTTGCAAAGAAGAAGAAATATTATTTGGTATCTTATCTTGATACTTACCTGAGTCTATTCGTCAATACAAACAATATTGCGAACATTCCAATATAAACCATCACCTCTGATCAGGTGGTGGGCTTCGATATATTTTGTGAATGAATATTAGCTGTAAGGGTCATTTTTCAAAAGCAAAAATGGTGGCGCTCCGTTATGCCAAAATGACAAATGACAAGTGTGTTAGAATGTCGCCTTTGAATCTACGGCGTAGGGAGCGACTTCCCAATGTCAGAATGTGACAACTATAAATCAACTCGTTCCCATTTTTCTGTTTGTTTCTCTGTTGTGTAATAATAACGTGTTATCCATTGCGCGGTAATATTGTTTTCTTTTTCAATTTATATCGTGACACTTTTAGAGAATCACATTCGTCACATTGTCTTCTACCATGGTAGGGCAAACATATGTACCTCTATATACATTGTACCATGCTGGGGCAAAACATACCTGTATATACATTGTACCATGCTGGGGCAAAACATACCTCTATACATACCTACTTACACAATATAACAGCGAAGCTGGTTTTCGATTCAAACCATCAAGACAGGCTATGAGGATTAACGTACATACTCTTTATGTGACTCTACTTAGGGCCATAAAAAGGCAAAAGAGCTCTCTATTTCACCTCGTCGTATGCAATATCTATAACCTCATTCGTACATCATGATAAAATCCATCAGGTCTGTTTCGAAGAAAAATAGCGAAAAAATCCTTTCTCTTCTTCCCTTAAAAATAAAATCTATCATCAAATCAATTTGGTTTATTATTTAAGAAAATAATTGAAGTTTATTATTATTTTATTATTCTGTGAATATATAGGCAAAATATTCCTTGTTACAGAAAGGAATTGCTCAAAGAGGACGGAATGAAAAATCCCCGAAGAAGTCAGCAGTGAAGAGGCGGTTACAAAATAGAGTATTTTAGAAACCAGTGAGTGCCGATTGATGTGAAACTTAGAGCCCATAGCACTCCCTAGCCGACCTCGTGTGGGTTGGTGGGACCACTTAGTGAGTTTTTACATCCAGCGTAAACAAAAATCCATTACAAGAAACTTAATATAGTGTTGGGGATATGCAGGGTGTACCGCGACACAAACACTTTCAATAAAATTATTGTATTGCAATATTTCAACCAAGAATTGCACTTTCAAGATGAAAAACATGCGTGTGTGAAAGTGTAAATAAGTACGTTGTTTTAACAAAGGAATAATAATTTTGATTATAAATTTTCTCTAGCTGTTTTCTCTGATTTTTACAATAATTACTCTTTTCTTATGATTTTTTTTTTGTAAGGTTTGTGTATTTACGCAGTGAAAGTTCATTATTATGAATTTAAACAAACACAGTGGCGCTTCACGATATTTTATTGAGGCTCGAGCGCTTTCGTCTATCTCATGTAGTAAATCTATCTTATGATTGTGTTACTTGAAGACTGAGAAGATAATTAATTTTAATTATTTTTTCCTCTCCTTCATCTTGTTTTTAATTTGTCGTGAGAAAAAAAAGCCGCTGTCCCTAAAATTTGCATGTGTGATGGCATTATCTTTTTATCATTTTATTTTTTTAATTTTCAAAATAATAACATCAATAACTTACTTAATAATGTAGGTTTATTGTAGTGGACAAGGCTTAATCGACATAATGTTGCTCTGAATCGTTCACAACTTTTAAAGTTCATGTGGCTTCTGTCCCGTGATGGCGAGAAGAACTATGCTCACTCCGCGGCTGCTTACATTTTCGTTACCACAATCTACCAGATTTACATTGTGCGGGCGAGAAGGAGCGGTTGTATACTCTGCAGCTATTGGATATTTTAAAGCCTCTTTTTGAACTTCTCCGTAATGAAAACTTTTTCTAACATTCCCCCTGTATCCTGTGTACTCACAATAACAGTGGAGGATGTTCATATGATGGGAGTACAGTAAACATGTCCTCAGGAACTCGATAGCTAAACAACGTCTTATTCTCGAGTACCTCCCTTCTCTGCTTCACAACTGCACCCTTAAAGGAATTCACGGGGGTAAGCAAGTTTGATCTTTTACGCAGTTACAAGTTATGAAATGTGGTTTCTTGCTGAATACATAGAAAGAGGAGGAGAAAAATTGTTAATGAAGTGGTATCTCACACCACAGGTGTCTGCCAGGATGTGACATGCGAGGCATGCAATGGGACCGGTTGATAATTTTTAAAAAATGCCTACAGCAATAAACTTCATCGGCTCTACTGACACTTTTTTTTATCGAAAAGTGTATTTTTTTTTTTGGTAATGTCTTTCTAGTCAAAGAGGAATGCAGTCTAGATAGGTATTCGAATTTACGGACTACGAACTTGACAAAAATTCATTATTAGTGAATTATGCAGCGTCGATAATAGCGTCCCCAATGGGCTACGGTCTGCATCGAACCACCCTTAATTCTATGCAACCATGACTCATCGCATTGAATCCTGAAAGGCGTCAAGCCTGGCCAGTTCCTCGACAGATGGCACTGTGTGGTTTATTCAAAATTACGGTGAATTATTTATATATAGTAACTGTTGGATGTTATTTAGAAGAAGAAATTTTATGCTACAAAGTGATATAAAATACTTAGGAAATGCTGTAAAAGCAATAATGAAAAAGTCGAGGATGCACAGACAGTGCGTGTGACCGTGATATTTTCTAAAAGCGCGTGATAAGTTTGTAGTGTTAAACACCCCTTGAAAGGAGAAACTAATGCTTGTAATGTTTCATGAGAGTCTTTCAAAAAATCTTAAGATAAATTATTAAATTTGAAGATTTTACATAATGATGTATGTAAATAGGGACCCATCTTATCTGCCGTGCTTACATAATGATAATAATATTATGTAGGTACAGTTCATACAGTCTTCTGCTTATATGATAATTATTTAAAATACGAGTATGAAATGACATCTCTTCTCTAGTTAACCCTTACGAGTAGCCATGGTTTAGTTTCACCCTTTAAATATCAAATATGCTCATGTCCTATATGTCAGAGAGGGTTAAGAAGTCTACAAGTAAATCTAGAAAAATTTGGAGAATCTCAATAAAACAAGGAAATGATTAATTGACGATGTGACAAGTTTTTGATAGTCGGACGATGTCAAAACAAATTGGTGGAGGTGGAGTTCCGAAGGAGACCCTATTAAAAACTTCTTCTTTTGAATCTTTAAATACCTACATCCATCAAGGATCTGTCATCACATTGAAGGTGCCGAGCTCCAGTAGTCTTCCCATTGTTTTGGAGGTCTTCTGGGTTGGTGACTGTCCGATGGAATGTTCTTTACCATGAACCAAGTTGCGAAATTTGGTGTCATCTATATATCCTAGCTCTGTTGCGAGTCTTCTTGTCCTAGCCTATCTCTGTGATGGTATATTGCGAAACCTGTCGTTCAACCAAATAGTCCCAACCGTCCTTGATGAATCTGTTAAATTAAAATTCACTCTCCAATCTTAAAGGATAGTAAACATCTTTGATCGATAGGTATTCTTGGTTCATGATTTTGTAATGATATTTTTTTTGTTACAGTGGGGGTAAACCTGATTAAACTGTAGCCGTCTGATTTATAAAAAAATCGTTAATCGTTAGATTACATAATATAATTCACTGATCAATTTTTACCAACACCACCTATATAAGAAGACCTTAGCGCTACGTCACATCATTATATATATTGTTAAGTCCTTATAAAATCACACGAATCCTTTATGTTTTGGCCAAAATGAACTAATTTATGTTAATTTTAATATTAATTTGTACCTACTTAAAAAGTACTCTTTGAATATTTTCTTCAAAACGTCATTATATTTATCATAAATTTAGTTGATGCATCATGGTTGTAAGACCTCGATGATTACGGGAATGCAATATTTGCTTTATTTGTTTAAAATTTCTTTTATAAAAATGATAAACCAAAACAAAATGAACCAAAATATGAAGGGAGCACCGAATCGGACACCGAAAAAAATTTAAAAACAGTATATTGATTACAGAAAGCATTGTTGTACACTTAAACCATTGTCGGTTGACATAAAATCCAACATGGCGGGCTAAAATCTACAGCTCGCAATCAATCGATATGGCTTGATCGCAAATTTTCTACCGCTGAACTCTTTTTTTCCACTGATCAGAGTTTTTAAATAAAGCAGTACAAGAATAAGATGACAGAAACAGATATTATCTATACTAGAACTTTTACTTTGTTACGCTTTGATACGCAACTCATTGTTAGCTATAGGTATATCAAAATTAATAATAATATAAATGTAGGTTATGAAATGAGTTCTCATAATAGGATGTAGGTTTTGACCCCAACATTGTTTGAATACATCCGAAGCAGGACTAGGGGTTGATGGGTTAAATCTGAGACAGAAATTTCATGCTACACGCTGGTTGTAGAATTAACAGAAGCCATGTTCGCATCACCCACCCACCTGTGTGCTATGCTTTATTATTCTATAGAGACTGCCTGCCTGCCTATATGGGGTTGCTCCCTCTAGATGTGACATAATAAATACGCCATTTACATATTTGTACGACAATTCCGGCTGCTCATAATACTTGCCAAGACAGTTATTCAATTGTTTCGTATTAATATCACCATTAGGGGTTGAGGCCTACATACTTATGTCGTACAAGCGTACAAATCATTGTTATTTGTTAGATAAAGCATTGTTTTGAAATAGCAACTGTAGAGCCTTCAAAAGTTTTCAGCTTCTGCCTGATGAAAATGACTAATATTACAGAAAAAAAATAATGAAATAAGGTACCGATAACATTGACATACGAACTGAAGGACAATCAAAAATAGATCTTCATCTAAAAAGTGTGATTGAATCATTTCAACCCTTTTAGTTTCCTCCAGAGAGCGTATTAATGTAACACGAATTTGCACGATTTCCCTTAGCAACCGGATATTGTTTTTTTTTCGATTTTGTTATCCTCCCACAATATATTATTATTTAATATCTTTGGTATTTGACGTGTTTTTACATAATTCTTTATCATAAAAATATACAATCAAAACCACATCAAGATGGATGACCTTTGCGATGATGATTGAGAAATTGAACAAACCTTTTTGCAGGTTAACGTATGACAACAACAAAGATAGGTACCTTAAAAGCTTGCTTAATGAAGAAGGTAGGTACGAAGCGAATCTTACACATAAATAATTAGCTGTACATGTGTTTCAATTATAATCGAGAACAGCTCGACCGATTTACAATTTGGGATTCTAAATCGTCGTATAAGTTCATAATAGTATTAAACGGTGAAAAAATACAGAATAATTGCGAGGAAAATATAATAAAAAAACAACTTTTCATAAAAAATTCCATATCCATCAAATGTGTCACAACACCCACAACAAAGGTTGAAAAATAAATGAAGTACCTACACAGGGAGGCTTGGTACACGAAGAAATTTTCCTACAAAAAATTACGGTTCTTGTGTATGAGTGTGTTTAAAATGACGTAATGATTTTATTTTTAGAAGGGGCTTCCTGACTAGTTGTGTACAGCCTCCTCTGTAGGTGAGTATCCACATATTATAAACACAGATGCGTGTGTTTTAATATTTCAAGAGAACCCAAAAAACAAGTTAGGTAGGTACCTACCTACATAGGTAGCTTCCCCCTTTTTCACAATGTGTAATTGCAATTTCACACAAAATGCTGAACTTTCAGTCTGAGGCACGCGCTGCGGCGGGCCCGCGTTAATATTATTTACGCGTTGACGCTTCATATTTTTTTTCAATAACCGAGTGATAATATTGGTTTTTACCCTTTTCCAGCTCATCCCTTGATCACTTTTGTTTGCACGTAGGATAATAATGTACTAACTCTTTACAAGCGCTAAACGGTGGTGGAAGTAATTTGAGAATCTGTGTTTCACTTGTTTGTATTGAAAAGCCAATCGCGAAAAGAAAATAAACTTCATAGCTTATACAATTTTAGTCCTATCAACATATGAGTTTCACCATTCTGCGGTTGGTTCAGTGGCTAGATTTTCTCAAACATTAGCTAGGCATGCGGGCTCAAATCCTGTCGGTGGCCTTGAAAATTTCGGCAAAATCTACATATCTAGTTAATTTTTATAACTTCTAATATGTCTTCATTAAAGAACCTTATTTTTGGAATGAAATAAAATGAATTTTGCCACTAAGTTTAATTGTTCAAACATGAACGATTTTAGAGACAACCATCTCCATTATAAAAATGTCAAAGACCGATATTGTAACTGGTTTCGTTTTAGGCCAGTGCAAGGTGGTAGAACGATATTTTTTTTTTTATTATTAATTAGGCATTCCACCCTCAAAGAGTGATTTGTGCCATTATTAATCAAATAGTTTGTATTATATAAAAATTATTCGAGATCAGATAAATTATTAAACCAAACTATATTTTAATATTGTGTCTTTTTAGAAAATTTGCAATATAACCGTAAGAGTCCCGCGGACGCATAGAAAGTAAAGAAACAGAACTGAGGGGTCCCTGAAAATTCCCCTCAATAAATACGTCACCACACCCTCTAAATGGGCGTAGAACGATATTATTGGCATGTTTTTTAATTACAATCTTTAAATTTAATTTGAAATGAACTAGGTACCACCTAGAATCTTTTGGCATAGTATCGAAGATCTTTTTAGTAGATATTAATTGAATTCTAATAGGAAGAATATTGTGCATAAAAATATAAAGGCATCTACATCAATAATTATAATTCTCGAACCTATGGTCAAGTTAAAGAAGTATCTCGACCAGAAACATTTCCCGGGGCATATAAAGTCTTTCGCCTTAAAAATAGCCTTACTTTTCTTCAGAAAGATATGTATATTGTTACTGTTTAAGCTATTTGTGATTGGACTGTATTTGAGCTGTAGGGTTTCTCGTAATATGTGTCACCTTGCGGTGCTTGTGTGTAGGACTAGATGAATAATTAAACTTAACTTAATAAGAAGCCACCATTCTACATAATAATATGCATCGTCCGTAAAATATACCTACATTAAGGGCAGGCGCGGCACACGTTCGCGAAATACGCAGTTTTGTCACTTGGAACACCCTCCACTGTTCATTAACTCACTAAAGTAATTTCGGGGCCCGCCTAATGCGCTGTGTGTGTGTTCGTAGTTACACGAAATTTTAAAATTATTTGGGTTAAATCTGGTGGCTGCGAACACCCTCCAGGAACATTAAATCGGTATTTTGTGCGTGTGAAGTTGGGTAAGAAATCTTCGTTAAGAACTTCCTGGGAGAGTATTTTATTAAATATGATAACCTCACCTAACTATGTGTGGAATTAACTTTAAGAATTCATAGCCGAAAATGAAGTCCACGGATGATGGCATGCTACATAATATTTATTTATTATTATTTATTTATTATTTATTAAATCATTCACGGCGTTAACGCCTTTTACATGTCATTAATTTATTAACCCTCCAATTCCCAACGTCACCTACAGGTGCCGCGTTTTCAAAAAAATATTAAAAATATTTGGAGGTTTATTACTATATTTATTTTGATATAACATTGTTGTACAATGGTATTGCAATCCGATTGTGTATAATTTTTACGATTGGCAATACTAATCTTGAATATTTTAACAGTTATTGTCAGCTCTTGGCAGGAATTTTAGTGTTATTGGTACGTAACGAAATATACATTAATAAAAAATGTATATACAGTAAGTATTTTGAAATATTCTTTCTAAAGCAGATTTATAAAGAATCAATTTAGTATTTACACAAATTTGTTTTCATGATTTCATTAAAATATTCGATTTATACCTATTTGAAGTTTTAATGTCACCTCCAGGTGACACTGGGCAATACAGGTACATTACTGAACAAATTTAGGAACTATTTGTATGAATTGTATTAATTCTTGCTTTTTGTTAACTTTATATAATATAATTATCTAAAAATAGCGAATATGCTAAAGAACTATGTAGGTTATAATGATATAGATGAATTTGTTGTTATCTTTCCTCCTCAACTTGGAAAATTTACTTTTTGGCCTCAGAGCATCAGCTTTACTATATACATAGCAGAAAACTCGCCTCAAGAACAAAGGCCCTACAACTAATATTTTGACAAATTTCTTTACAAGTGTTAAATTACTCAACACCTTAACGAAAAACGGATTTGTAAGAGCTGGCACTGTAAGAGAAAACCGAACGGAAAAATATCCACTACTAGGTGAACGCACAACGAAAAAAGGGAGGAAGGTCCGATTTCCTTCAGTGAGCTCAAGTCTGTGTGTTTGTAAATGGCATAACAAAAGTATAGTAAGACTGGCCTCCAACTGCCACGGAGCGTCTCCCAGGAGTAAATTCGGTCGGGTTGGCGTGGTGGGGAAGCAAAGAAAAAAAAATCAAGTGAACTGCCTGCTATGATCATATAGGTAATAAAAGAAGTAAATGGGAAGGGTTGACTGTTTTGACGAGAATAGCCACTTGCAAAGGATTTGACTCGTGGGCAAGAAATGGTAGTGGCCCTTGTTTGCCTTCGGAATAGACAGTGCTTGTCAAAATGGTTCGCAGCTTGCCAAAGTAACCTGTCATGATTAGGTATATTTTATGAAATATGGGTTGTGTCAAGAAAGTGGAAATGGTTGGAACCGGAACTCGAACCCATGATCAATACGCTGTATGTACAAAAGCCGCCGACTGATACTACTGGTGAACCAACCACTTCATTTATACAACACTAATCACATCTGTGTTTAAACAATCCTTTTTTTTCAATAAAAATATAGTTTGGCCTACTAAAAATATGTATGATTATGCTTTTGCTTAATTTGGTACGTGCAGTGCCCAATGTCACCCTCAGGTGACACCTCCCCCATAAAAAAACTACAAAAAATTTGAAAATTTTGTCGATGGACCATCACTTTGGATTCCATAAAGGAACCGTATACACAATTCCATATGAATATCACGATTAGGTAAGGCATGGGAATTGGAGGGTTAAGAAAGTGAACAAACAAAAATACCAACAATATCACACAAATCGAATACAATCATACAATATAGTTAAAACAATAATAAAAAAAAATAAAATTTATGATAAAAAAGCACGATTCAATTTAATTTTATTTAATTTAAAACAAAAGCAAAAGGAAAACATTATCTACGTGTATAAAAATATTAAGGATAAAACAAAAAAATAAAAATCGGAAAAATAAACCAAAATACAATAATCTCCATCAGACCGAAACAATAACGAACGTCAACAAACCCTGGATTAATAACAACAAAGAAGGCAATGACAGTGTACAAACAAAAAATCAAAGGATACAGACGACAAGACATGATTAGCACCACAATAGACTGATCAATTATTGGGAATTCGTTAATACGAAAAATGTAATAAGAGTTCTCTTTTAAAACTATCTATACCCGCCTGGAAAATATCCACAACATGACCGAGCTCATTACCCACCCTGTGAAGACGCCGCACCGTAGAATTGTGCAGATAGTTAGTCCTTGAATAAACCACAGAAAACACCGAATTAGTTCTTGTGAGTCTTTGAGGAACACGGAGCTGCACGAGATGAACGAGCTCTGGACAATCCATCAAAGAATGAACCATTTTGTAAAGCAACATGAGATCGTTAACCAAACGGCGATGTTCCAAGGTCTGAAGACCCAGCTCACCCATGAGCCTATCGTAGTATTTACTTGTATTCATCTATAACATAATATGCTACATGCTTTGATCTGTTAGTATACATTTGAATCGAATTATATGTACCTAATATGAAATGAATAAAATAAATAGTGTGTTAACCTGAGACACGTGCAAGTGTTTCTCGGGACAGATGACCAAAAAAAGCTTTTACGTTCCTTTGTGATTTTTTACGCCACAATTCTGTCACTAAGGTCAAAGAATAGAAAAGTAGACTAGAACAGCAGCGGAATTTGAGCTCAAAACAATCCGTTTTATGGAGATAAAATGCGGACGATCATGGTAAATAGGATTAATATGCAAAAAATAAGATTATGAGAGGCATATTAGTCGAAAATCGTGTATCCCATGATGGGTATTGTCAGAGATTAGGAGGACTTGAATAGGGCAAATATTATTATTATTAGATGATAGGCAGGCAGTATAAATACTGATATGCCTATTGATTTTGGTCCGTTTCTTAGTGTCTGTTCAGCTTGCTCTTAAACGTGTTCACAGGCTGAAGATCTCATAGATACCTTGGCCACGTTCTCAGAGGCCATAAGTACTTCTGCAGGTAAACATCGATGGAAGCTATGGTGTGGGTAGAACACAGGTGTCGTGACTCTTCAAACATTAAGGCCGTGGACTGGGATCCAAACCATCGGGAAACTGGTTAATGCAGCATGTAGGTACATAGAGAATTATAGGTACCTAACTGGACACTTCAAGAAAAAAAAAGAAAAACAGTTTGTGTGTTATAATATCTACATACCTACCTATATAGTATTTACAAAACATTGAACGATGTTGGGAGATAGCTCCTACACGGGGGGGAGTTAATTTAAATATTAACTCTACAAGATCCCCTCCCCCCCGCCCCTCCTGCAAAAAGATTCGCACATAAATGTGGGGCAAAGCAGGTGGGGTATGTGTAAAAAGGGTCGTTTATTATTATATTAATAAAAGGAACAATATATGATTTAATGCAATTAACGTGATTTCCACTTTGTGAATCCACGGACCCTTTTTAAAATTACGGAGGTATTTACTATGGAGTGAGGGAACTGCTGACTTATAATTAGGTATCTATATAAACATATTATGTAGATTTTATATTATATTCATGAGCCGGATGTTCGGAGCAAACCTTCGGTAGGAGTTTATTGTCCGGTTAGATCCCATACTTACCTATTAGCTACGACACAATATGGAGAGTGATCTAGTCTCGCAGATCGTAAATAATTACAACTTTTATTGATGTAAAAGGGATGACAAAAGTCTCCATAAAACGTTTTAATTTGGACTGACACCACCCGATTCTGATGTCCAATAAATAATTCAAATGTTTCACGGTCCGCGCCTGGGCCCTACATAATATTATTATGTAAGTCAAATCTAACAAAATGGCTGCCACCGTTCATGTTTTGATGGTATATCTATGATTATGTTCCACCCTTTCAGGGCGAAACAGAGCGAGATATCATTATTGAGACATTACAATTATTGGCAACTGCAGTTGAATCATTCACATTTGCACTTTCCTCAAATCGTTCCCGCGATTCAAAACAAATTAAGAACATTATCGATTTGATGCGCATAGAAAACACGACTAATATTTGCTCACCCGCACTGATTCACGCATTACACGAGATTACGTAAATCTATGATATAAAAGAAAGTCGAGTAAGTGCGAACACTTATAACTCGAGATCGGCTGAACAGATTTTTATGATGCTTGCTTTATTGACTTCATCTCCGCTCCGGATAACAGAATCTATAATAATAAAGGAATGTGCCTGACTGACTGACTGACTGATTGACTGACTGACATACTCACTCATCAACGCACAGCCCAAACGGCTAATCGTAGAGAAGTGAAATTTGGAAGGCAGGTAGTTTTTAATACAAAACCTTCCATTAATAAAGAATGTTTGGAAACTCCATCCCTAAGGGGGTGAAAAATAGGGTTGAATGTTTACGAAATGTATACGAATATCTCGGAAACTAGACATGGTACGAATTTGAGATTTGGCATATGAATTCTCCTATAGAAATGAGTATTAGCATATTTGGCAATTTTTCCAAAATTTTACTAAAAGGGATGAAAAAGGGCACATAGGAAAAGGGATGATTTTAAATGACTCCTAATAAGTTTAAAACTAGTAACTAATAAAACATCGAAAAAGGGATACAAAATAATATGTCTAAATGTAATGTCTAAAGTGAGTATAGAACGGATTTACAACAACGCCATCTACGAAAAACTCCATAACAACAGAATTTTTATTTACCATTGAGTTTCAAAACATTCGAATTCAATATTCATAATAAGGACTACAGGGCAACCGTCTGTCGCTAAAGCTAGTAAAAATAAAACTCAAAACTTGCCTCGCGCATCGAATGTTTTGTAAAAGGTCGAAATAACCTTAAAAATTAACATGCCGCTACTGAAAAAAAATATGATTGAAACATTGATAAAGGGCTTAACACTAAATATTTATCGAAGTTGTTTCTAAAGCAATAAAAATATTATACGATAGGTATTATCGGAATGTGAAAAGTCAAATAAAAATGCTGCAGCCATTTTGTAAATGGCAGTTCTTATTACAAGATGGCGTCGTGCTTTTGAATTATTCGTCTCGCCTTTAAAATAAAGCTTTGAGTGAGCGACTAATTTCGTTTCGAGTTCCTTTACAAATTTAATAATAATTATAAGATAATTATGAAAATATACTTAATTATTTATTACACTTTATACCTACATGAAAGAACAAAGTAAAGGATTTTACATTAAAATGCTTTCAAGTTTATCTTTTTTACTGAAATTTAGGCAGGTATAGGTAAATACTGGACCAAACTGCTTAAGAAATGTTTTGATGGTAGAAACACTTTCTTCTTCAGTTCACTGTCTAACGGACACCAAGAGATTTTGTTGACTCCCTATGCCCCTAAATTAGGTTCAAAGGTACGTATGTGTATATAATAATAATAATAAATAACACTTTTCTATGCATAGGTGACAGTATAGCCGGCGGAACTTAATGCAAGAAGCATTCTCTACCAGTCAACCGATCCCGTTCAATCTGAGACAGGATTCCAGCCCCGATTAGAAATTTCGTGTGAAAAACACATTGAAAATTTCTGATCCGACCGGGAATCAAACCCGGGACCGCTTGATCTGAAGTCGGCGCCTTTGTCACTAGGCTAACGAGGTCGGTATATAAATAATAAAATGATTGAAGGCATTTTTTACACATCATTTCCTCCTTCTTTTCCTGTTTCTACTTTACCATAGCCGAGCCTACATACAATATGGCCTAACACTGGTGTTTTTAATATCCATACTATTTATTGTCCGGTTATTTTTTGTATCTCCACAAAAAAAAAACAATAATAGGTATATATAAATTGTGTACATTTTTAGGTTGATAAAGGAAAATAATGGAGTTGGACGAAAAATATTTTGTTGTTAATTGAAAGAAATTTTCATTACTGAGGGAAGACCGCTCATACCTGTCTGCCTTGGAGGGAGTTATTGAAGCATATGAAAACGTTTTCGATATAGCCAAGGGGGTTGACGCTAAATTTAAGGAGCCAGGATAAAATGAGGGTGCTCTTAAGGGGTGATGTGCAAATATGGAAGTATTCCATTTCCATCAGCTGATATAATATTGATGCCTACGTCTCCTGCACGAAGGATCATTTAACCCTTAACGAAATTAATAATAATTGATAAGAATGAAGGTGCCGACACGGAAGAGCCTCCCCCCCTAGCCACCCTCATATTATTATCGCAGTCATCAGTGCTAGAGTCACATTCAGCCCCGTCCCCACTCAGAGGCGCGAATCTCCCCTTAAACCCCGCTCCAGGGGGGACTGATCGGCTTAACATGTACAGGCTTCGTAGAAAATAATATCTAATGCTAATCACACTAGCGCTCGTTTCACACCGTGTTATTTTGTAATAAGGAATCGCGACGTAGTCTCTAGTGAACGCAAGCTCCCGACTTGTTAAGGTGAATAATTAAAACAACCCTTCTGCACGCTTACACAGTAACATCACCGCGCAAACCGCAAAAACAGACGAAAGTAAGAAATACCCGCTCCTTTATAATAATTCTACTAATTATGTTTTGTTTTTCCACTAGTATGCAATATGCATCTCAGAGCCTTATTAGGCGTCACGTGGCTGATGTTTTTCACCATTCCCAACACGCATAACAATGTCAATTAATTGTCAATACCTACAAAATACCTAGGTTATACCAAGAAATTCATTAAGTCTAAGTCTAAAATAAATCACCACTCGCCGCCCATCTATAATATACTTAAAAGAAAGTCGAGTTAGTGCGAACACTTATAACTCGGGATTGGCTGAACAAATTCTTACGATGTTTGATTCATTGGATTCTTCTCCGCTCCGGACAACAGATTAACTATTAAAAAGTTGAAAAAGCATTAGAATATAATTTAAAACAGCATAATAAAGTTAGTATGGAACGGATTTCCTGCGACACCAACGCTATCTATGAAAAATTCTATAGCAACGACATTATTGTTTACCTGACAACCATTGGCGTTAAAAATATTGGTAGGCAGATTTTTGATGGCATTTTTTTTTCGAGCTTTTAGAAATATTGTTTTAACGTTCAAACATTATCATTTGAAATAAATATTCATAGTAAGGACTACAGTACAACGTCCGTGCCTATACTATACCTGTTTAAAAAAAAACAGTAAATAATATATTTACAAAATGATGTTTTGATTATGACAAACATTATGGCGTCCTATTACTATAAAGTTAACAATAGTGCTTTTTTAAGTAGATATTATTACAAAGAATTGATGTTTTATTGTTATTTGCACAACAATTATTATTAATTCTTGGTGTAAAAGTCCACATAATATTGGCGAGTGAGTTGCACTGTTAAAATTTGTGAGAAAAAGGCCCAAAAAACATATTATGAAAAGAAGCACAACACAAAAGCTAACTCAACAATGGAGCGATAAAGTCGAAGGAAAATGATTGAAATGAAATCTTAGAAGACGTGTCAATGAAAGACCAGCATTACCCACCTAAACACTCCTCAGTCCCTAATGAGGGTCAGCTGTTCCATTCTGTCCAGTGATAATACAGTAAGTGATTTTATTACGTGACATCAGGCTCAGTTTCCGGTCTGTTAAAAGCTCTCATCCTCATAAAGAAGATCCTTCTAGAGCTTTTCATGATTTTAATATGTTACAGTATTTTTAGTGTGACACATACCTACTTATGTTGAAAAATAAAAATAAACACATACAAAAATACTTTTTTACTTCGGTAGGCGTGTCTTATAGATAGATGATCTTGAGGCTTTAAAAAATTGATTTTTAACCAATGTTCAATTTTGTAGGTATAAAGAAATAATAATATTTGTTTTTTTTTCCACAATTTTTATGACTAAAACCAGTTTTCGAAGACAGGACGTCTTCTTCTTCAGAAAATTTGACGGTTACTCTTACTGTTGTTATGGAACCATCAACTAATCTGAAAAAGAAGTTGTTCGATCTTCGAAAACCAATTATCATTAAAAAAACGTGGACATAAACTAAATATTATTGTTATTTTATTCTAAATGTTTCATAAAGTGTTAACTGTCTAAAATATAAAATTACCATTATGAAAATTAGCATCAAGTACCATCTTAAACCCAAGATTCTTCTGCGTCTGGGCTTTGGTCAGGTGCCAGGACTCACACCCATACAGGAGAATGGGCAACACACACGCATCAAACAGTTTACATTTTCGTCTCTACACTAAACGTTGACGACTTCCATATCTTGGTCATGTTGTTAAAGGACAAACAGGAAAACAAATTCGTTTTACGAAACAGATACCTACATAGCATATATCTTAAGGTCTGGTGAGGCTTTATTTTAACAATTTTTGTTCAATTCTTAAGAAAAAGTTACCAAATTCGATACATATTCGAAAAGGTTTGGTTGTTATTGATATAATATGAAGGTGTGAGAATATTTTTCATTTTGTCCCAGAGAGGCGTCCTCACGCTGAAAATAAACAGTAGAGACGCTCACCAGCGCCGCGCCGCCGCCGCCGCCGCAGCCGTCGTTACTGAAATATTACCCACCGATGATCAGAGATAAACCACGTTTTTAATTATTCCCTAATAATGCAGACGCTGGCTGAAGGTAACACAATATTGGTTTTAGGTTACTTTACACTCGGTACACGCACACTCTTCCCACAACACAATCAGCCAGATTCAAAATGGAAACGATTCAGCGCCAGAAAATGAATTGTCAACAAGAGCTCTCCATTGCGCTCTATCTTGCGCAACGTTAATGCCCTCCTCCCACACCATGTCCAGATTCCTCAACTCTGCTTCGAAGGAGCGGAACACAGTATGAGAGGGTCTTCCTCGTCTCCGGGACCCTGATGGGAGGAAGAACAGTTGTCATGTTACAGTTCTAAATTGAATTATTTTTTTACTCTCTAAGATTCTAAAAAAATAATAAGAAGGTTTAATAAAGTTAATTTTAATGCATACCTAGTTCAACAATCTGAATGTAGATCATTGAGGTTAGGTTGTTGGAAATTGGGTTGCGTTGGATAGGACACTGCAAAAGGTTGACCATAAACTACCAAAAAGGTGTCTATATGGTGAAGCTGATGAAAGGCGATGTATCGGAAATTACAGAAAGCGGCATAACGACAACCTTAAGCTCTGTGGGGACTCTGGGTTTGAGAACAGTGACCCATGACAAACTTGCCTGGTTTGATGTTTATGCTTACCATCCAGGGGTGTTTCAGAGGTAAGAAATTATAAATCCAATGTTTAACAACACAGAGTACCTGTTTAAAACAATTATGTTTGTTTTTGACAAAGATTAATTAAATTTCGAGCGTCTATGTGGGTTAAACGAGATGAAAGACAAAAATTTCGAGAATCTAATTGTAATTCTATTAAATTAAAAAAAAAACTTTCACTTCGATACAGAAACCTTACAAAAAATATAAATAAACCTTTGTTTTCAAAATTACTTCCACCACGAAAATTCACGTTCAAAAACTAATTTATTTTTTTTGAAACCTATGTTTCTGATTGAATTGTAGGAAGATATTATGTGTATTCAGCAGTTTGATTGTAACGTTTCCTTTTTGAAGCGTCGCGCCGATAATGCGACTGTTGTTGTGGATCCTTAAATTGCTATAAAACAATATTGGACCTCTTTTTCGAAGCTCTTTCCACATCATGGCTGAGCACGTCGCTAATTCGCTGCGGATTGTTCAAAGGGTTGGAGTATCCTGCAGGCGCTGCGGGAGGCTTCGCTTGTTTATAAATATCTCTGGAAGGAGCCAATAAAATTATTATTTATAGTACGCGGGACTTGGTTTTATGGCGACGTTTACATGCACTGAAGAGATTATTAAATATTATTATCCTTGTTCAGCAAAGTAACGAGGTTTGAAGTGAGATAGATGGCTGTTGATTCATTGAGATAACGCATTATCTTCCTTTAAAAAGTTCTAACGATTCGATCAAAATGAGACCAACCTGTTTGCTTCACCCAACATCATAATGTACCGCACACATTTTCTCCTATTCCTTATACCTACTCAAGACTTAAGTCTTCACTTCTATTATACATAATAATGCATGGCCTGTACACATCTGGAGGCGAGGTAACGCAACCAATGTAACATTGGTTACGATGTGTATAGACCCTAAAGGATTGCTTACACTACATCCGATATTTGCCCGTACGTTCCCGTACGGCAACGTACGTTAACGTACATTAACGTATTTACTTACCAAGCAACCAATATTGAGTTTCAAAACAATATGTAGGTACGCTCTATTTTTGACAGAATTTGCTTTGAATGGCATATAGACGTGTATAAATCTCTACTATTAAAGTCGGGTTAGTGAGAATAAGTACTTATAACCCGAGATCGGTTGAACAGATTCTTCCGATGTTTGATTTATTGAATTCTTCTCCGCTCCGGATAACAGAATATCTAATAAAAAGATGAATAAATGGATAAGAAGTTGTAAAATAATATAATATTAAAGTTTGTATGGAACGGGTTCGGCACCGGTTGGGGAAATAGGGAGATATCTGGTAGATTGATGTTTTGGTAGAAAGATTCTATAAAGCAATGTTATTCCTATTTTTACACAGATGGCGGTATGTTGCTTGAAATAATTAAAAAAATTGTTAAGATATTTTTTATGGTACTTTTTCGAGTTTTTTATAATTTGTTAACTTCTATAATAATTATTAAAGAAAGTCGGGATATTGCGAACAATAATTATAACTCGAAATCGGCTGAACAGATTTTTGTCGTGTTAAGTTTATTAGATTCTTCTCCGCTCCGGATAACAGAATGACAACTAATATGAATTACTACACGGTAAACACCAAAAATATTAAGAATGACAACTATTAAAAAATCGAAAAAATGGATTGAAAATAGTATGAAATAATATAATATTAAAGATAGTATGGAACGGGTGAGTTTTTGTACTTTTGATAACTGATTCATAATAACCACATAACTTTAGATTTTTTAGTAGTCATGTGTGTTATGTTACCCAGCAATATTTTATTGACATTAAGGCGAGACGAAGTTCGATGGGTCAGCTAGTAAATAAATAAATAATATTTGTACGAGAGCCGTCCATTAGGTAGATACGTAACAATAAAATTAAACTATAGGTTCCTAAATAGAACCAATTTGCACTGTACACGTCCGTACGTGCGATTTCCGAAAAATCCGAACAAATTCAGATTCCATGGTTGGACGTCCGGCCAGTGTAGCCGCCCACCCGTACGTTAACGTACGTTGCCGGACAATGACTGACGTGTTTGTGTTCTCGGTATCTTTATTTAAAAGTGTTCGATCTTTCGTATGTTGCCGTAGGTTGCACGTCAACGTACGTTGCCGTACGGGCTAATATCGGATTCAGTGTAAGCGAACCGTAAGACGCCGCCGATAAGATCGGACTGCGACATTCTAGGTCATTCTCTCTACATACTCAAACTACCTCAACTATTTATTCACTTGCATTCTTGTGACTATGTTCACATTAATTCCACATTTCTTTCTAATATTAGGTTTCATTCCTCGTTATTTTTTTAATGAATCAGAACTCACTCAAAGTGAACACAAATACACTTTCGACATCTATCACATAAAGTAAAGCTTCTGTTGTGAAAGTGGACATGGTCGGCACCGGGATTCTAGCCCATGTACGAAATCAGTCGACTGATAGGTACCGCTGGTCTTAAGCTTAAAATGGAAATATTATACAGATTTTTTTAGTTTTATATCTATTTTACGGCCAGTTGATCTTTTATGATATTAGATAAAAATATAAAATGTTGCAACACTACATTATAATAGCTCAAATTTTTAATTAGAAAATAACAAAAATTTCAATTTTTTTTTTTTTTAATTTTTGATCTAATATCCTTGAAAGACATTAGAAAAACTTTTCAAATAAAAGGATAAGTGATCTGTCAAAAAGGATTCTAAAGAAAAAACAATAAAGTAGGTACCTACTGCAAGTATTAGATACCTACTTCTTAATCGATAAAGCTGAAAAAGGCGAGTGAAAAAAGAGATGCAAATCAGAGTCCAATAATAGATTTGATCTCGTAAAGATATCACGTGGAAGTAAGCTGAGCCCGTGTACCAACTACTTCCGAGAAAAAAAGCTCACCCTAGCTTAACTTTAAGCTCTTAGCAACATCAAGACAATTGGTTCAACTAAATCTCTCTCATTTTTTTCTTTCCTTTCACTCTCCTGTTTTCCACGCCTCTTCTCTAGTCCACCTTGTGCTGTGTCTTCGGCCTTCCCTCGCGGGACCCGCTGTAAGGACACGGATAAAGGAGAATTAACCTTAAAACACTCAGACCCTCTTCTTTCTTCTCTTATTTATATTCCCGTATTCATACACCTTCCCTACCTCCTTTCACCCACGCAGGTTGTATTAGTGGAACCTTCAGCTCTCGATACACTATTTCCCCTACAAATTTGTTTACTGAAGATGATTCTTATAATATTTTTGTTTTCTGTCTTTATTTTTTGGTAAACCTTCTCTTTATCTGGCACTTAGAGTGTAGGTGGATATTTTATGGATATTACAATAATGAATAATTTGTGTTTTTATTTAAAACTAGCGTTGTCCTGTAGTCCTTACTATGAATATTGATTTCGAATTTGTAATTTATACAAAAAAAATTGGTCGGAACATATCACAAACAACGAGGTACTGTGTAGAGCCGGGTAAAAACGGCAGCTCCTAAAAAGAGTTGCCCAACAACGTGCCAAATGGATAGGCCATAACATCAGTCACCCGGGTCTGCTCTTTACTATCGTCAAAGGAATTATTGAGGGCAGAAACCACAGAGGAAGCTCCAGAGATAGCTACATAGACCAGGTGATCGGAGACATGCGCTGCAGCACCTTCCAAGAAATGAAAAGATTGATCAGTGACAGGGAGGAGTGGAGAAGAAGAGTCAGCATGCTTGGTGCAGACCAATCCTAGGATTGTGCTTCGAAAGAAGAAGACAAAAAAAAGTTTGAATGTTAAAAAAATATTTCTAAAAGCTTGAAATAAATTCTATGAAAAATCTGCGTACCTACCAATGTTTTGAAACTCAATGGTTGTCAAGTAAATAAAAATTGTGTTGTTATGGAATTTTTCACAGATGGCGTTGTTGTCAGTAAATCCGTTCCATACTAACTTTGATATTATTTGGTATAATTTAAATTATCGTTGGTTAATTTTATTTGTTTTTAAATAAAATTCTCTTTAATTTCACTTATAAATTTTAATTGACAAAGGCCTCTCAGTCATACGACCATATTCATTCAGTGCCATAAACACTTAAATTTTTATAACATTCAAATATTAAGTTTAAGTATTTATGGCACTGAATATGGTCGTATGACTGAAAGACCTTTGCCAATTAAAATTAATAAGTGAAATTAACAGAGTTTTATTTACAAACAAATAAAATTAATGGGATTTCACAAAGTTATCACGGAAAAAATAATAATTTAATAAAAAAAATAATTTATATTATTTGCTATCCTTTTTTCGAATCTGTTCAGCCGATTTCGAGTGTGTTCGCACTAACCCGACTTTCTCGCACAACGCACATAAATATTAATTACTGTTCATATTTTTTCCGTGTTCCGTTCCTTCGAAGCAGAGCTGAGGAATTTCATTTATTTTATTTTACAGAATTACAATAAAAACAACCATCAGCATATTGGCATTTTGAAAATGGTGTAGGAGAAGGAGATTGAAGCCGCGCTAGAGGCTCTTATTGTCTTCCTATGCCCCTGATTGGAGTCAGACAGGAAATATTTATTGATTGATTTTTTTTCATTTCAATTCATGTTATTTATCATAATATTACAAAATTTCTTCTCTATTTAACCCAAAATCGTTAATTGTCACAAATTTTGTTTTTCCTACTATAAGTTTTTAAAATTTTATGTATCTTTAGTCTCTTGATAATGTCTGCACGAGATATAGATGAAAGCGCTAGAACCTGAATAAAATATCTTGAAAGTGCAACTGTGTTTGTTTTAATTCATAATAATGAACTATCACTACGTAAATACACAAACCTTACAAAAAATAATAATTTTGATAGTTTTTTTATCAAAACCTATTTCTGTAATTCCCAGATCAGAACCGTGGGTTGACCACCTCACGTCCTTAAACCCCAACCGGTCAGAAAAAGCACAATGAGACTCGGACGCCTTCGAGCTCAATTGAGAGCTCTTATGCCTCTATATGCTCCTGAGTGGGGCTTAGGCCTTCCGCATTGCGGGTTGATTTGGGGGAGTCCGCGGCGGGCTTGATTTGTTTGTGGCCGGCTTTTTGGTTTGATTGATTCGATCGAGCTAGGGGGTCGGGTTTGCTGCGGATTGGTTTCCTCCGGGCTGACTTGCGGTGTGCGGGGGGTCTTTAACGGAGAATAAATGAATTTCTGTAATTTATTTTGTACGAGTTAAGGGATATTTTCATTTCATCAATTTTCGCTTAAAATCTCTTTTTCAGTTTTTCCTACCAAGAACCAAATTTAACCCTTTTGAAAAATAAACAAACTAATAAATATTTAGCTTCATATTAACATAGGAAATACCTACTTGAAATGTTTTGACACCACGTCCTTTTAAATGCTAGTTTTCCCTATGTGTAGATGGAACAGTAGGATTTCAAAGCTCTTTCTGATTACAAAAACAATTGTATCTAGTCAAAAACAAGTATTACAAAACTATAAAAAAAAAACACTAATCCATAGACCAAGTTATGTTATAGAGCAAGCAGGAGGTACAACTTCACACCGGATTACTCCCTGACGCTGGCTCGAATCTGACGTAACTTTCCGTGGTCGGTTTGTAACTCTATACGTCTGTGGAGTAGCGGTGTGTAGGTACCACGCTCTTAGCTCGATTGGTTTCATAGCAAAAAATGGTCAAATCCAAAAATACTAATTTTTAACATAGGTAGGTACTATGTAAATTTACATATTCAACAGTTGAATAAAAACATGCTCGTTCTTCTTGATGTGAACCAAATTAAACACATTTTGATGTATTTCTTACCGGGTGAATATTTAACTAAATATAATTTTCACTGTTTTCAATAAAAAATGTTTGGTAGGTATGTCTGATTTCGAATAAATACTTCCAGTTATACTGGTGCACTAAAATATCCCCGCAGAGAAACTCCGGATGACCCCAACTCGGATGGAGAGATGAACGGGTTGGTTTGGGGGATCCGCGGCGGGCTTAATTTGTGCGGGGTCCTGTTGATTGCCTTCCCTTTGGTTTGATTGTTTCGATCGAGATAGGGGGTCGGGTTTGCTGCGGATTGGTCTCCTCCGGGCGAGCTTGCGGTGTGCCTTAAAGGGAGAATGTATGTAATTTGAAATGAGATTTTTCGTTGTAATGTTGTCCTTAAATTATAATGCTATCTATACTGGGGTGAAAAATTTCAATTGAGAAATTGCCTTTTTGTCTTTGTTACTGTTATTGTTGCTGTGCTTTAATATATTTTTTACCCATCTATTATATAGGTACATGGATACTGTTTAAGCAATTAATTACATACATAACTCTTTCCTGTGTTGATAGGGATCTCGTAAATTTTCCTTATCTAAACAGACGAATTTGTTGTTTATTTTTTTTATGTTTAATAATTTGTTTAAATTAAATCTACTTCTAATGCTGCAATGATGATTGTGTTGGTTATTACTATTTGTATTGATTTGGTCTAAATACTATGTAAAAGGCTTTAGCCGTCAATCTACAAAATGAATAATAAATAAATTTCAAAAACAGTTAAATAAATGAGGGCAAAACACTGGTCAACTGGTATTCATTTATAATATTCATTTAAGTTCACAAACAAAATTTCAAAACATTAAAAGATAAAAGTTAGTATCTTTATTAAAATAATTCACCAAAAGACTTTTAATAACTGTTACTGTTTTTTTTTTCAAATAAATTTATTCCATCGAGTTATCACGATAAAAATGAAATAAAAAGTGGAGTTGACCAGTTTTGATTGTTATCAACACCCATGCCAGGTTCATTACTGCATGATATCCTCTACACGGGAATAGCGCGATGGATAGTGGAGTATTACACATACGTGCGTGGTAGCTGGTACATACAACTACATACATAGATGGGGAACTAACAATGGGAAGAGGGACTTGGCTTATTTTTATAGGTAGCTAGGTGGCTGTATAGTGGTATTTTGATGAAACGTGTTCGCCAGTGTACAAATAATAATTATTGAGGATTCTTGAGACGAAACCATCGTGGCCTCAACCGATAGATCATAATCCATTAAGTCTGTACCTTAGAAGTAGTTATTTTGTACTTTTCACTCGCATCAATATTGCGAACCAAACCTTAGTAATAAAGAAATAGCAAATATTTCATGTTAATTATTACTATAAAAAGCGATCTGAATAAACAGTTAAGTAAACACACCGTTTATCATAATTGTTAAAAAACTTCATATTTATTTTATGTAGGTACCTTAATAAATATAATTATTATTAATAACTTAAATGGGTTTCCGAAACATTAAATATCTATAGCGGACGGAATATGCATGGGTACCTATGCTAGTTCATCTCTTAGGGTGGGTTTCTCGATCGTTAGTAATAGCAAAGCGTTAGCAATAGCAAAGTAATAGCAACTTTTTAGTCATTAAAAATGATATTTATCACAATTTTGCATGATGAAAAAATGTTTTTAAGCGTTGTGATGTTGTTATGCGTGTTATTAATCGGTTACCATTTAATTTGACATTCCTTACGATTGAGGAACACCTGATAGTAAAGTGTTGTGCTAATACTTTACTATTACTCGCGGCGTCGAGAAACCCACACTTAGACATTAACTACTACAAAGGTAAAAAATATTTAAAAGAAAGAAAACGTTGAATTATTTTAAAAATAATTTATGCTAACCGGATATCGAAAACCGGACATTTACTTGCACCCAGACGAGGCCGACCTCTTATGATGTGGACCGACCATATCGGTGCCGTCTTACAGGAGGAACAAGTCAGGAGCATAAGGAATAGAAGAGCAAGTATGCAGAATGTTATTATTCGTTTGAAGGAAGCGAAAGAGGTTTGCTTGGATATAGGAAAGAATGGACGTCCGTACTCTCTGCCTACCCCCTCCGGGAAACGGCGATTTTGGTGAAAAAAAAATTTCTTTTTTACTTTCTTATCTCGTTTTGTCATCAAAACATAATATTATGTCCAAGGTATTTGAAACAGTTCCCTCAAAGGCTTATAAAAGTAAAGAAAAGATGTCAGTGGGGCAAGCAATAAATTGAAAGTATCAGCATAGAATATCTAAGCGCAGTAATGATGTACCTAGTTGTTGTGGCTTAAAATGACATTTACTTGAAATCGTTTCCCGGAAGCACATGCAGTCTCATATTTATCCCGGGCGAACAAAGAACTCAAGCTTGAGCTATACTTAGGTGCTCACTGCTCGTATACATGCGAGTGTATGCACGCGGCTACGTGCGCCTGGCCTTTGTGTTGCTCTCCGCCTATCAATGGAAGTGTTCCAGTAATAACAATCGTAGACGGAGTACTTGCTCGGGAGGTTTATTCCAAAACGTTCTTCGGTTCTTAAAGCATTTTGATTGAATACGTGACTGCGGTGCGGAATATGGAGACGCGGAACTATCCGCGCGCCCCCCGCACAAGCGCTGCTTAGTGAGGACTCTGTCAAGAATGAAAATCACGGAAAAAATAATTCACTTTTATATCACAGCTCGTTGAAGCTGTTTCTACGCCGGAAATGAAATTAGTAGCATTATGTCATTCCGCGAAAAAATTTCGTCATACGAATATTGTACTTTTGGTAAAATCTTAATATGTGGTTCGAGTAGAACAAAGCAAGTAAATGTCTGTAAATATGGTAAAATAAAAATGGAGTCCAGTAGTCTAAAATACGACTTACCACTTACCATAATAAGGTAGGTTTTCACGGACTTTCTATCATTTTTTTTTATAAATCTGGGCTCACCCAAAGTGAACACAAACACCTACACTTTCGAAGATTTTTCACAACTAGCCAACGTTGTGTTGTTAAAAAGGAAAATAGTCGGGACCCGGGACCGAACTAACGAACTCCACTACGAAAGTCGGTGACTTCTAGGCTGCCAACCACTTATCTTTGAATTATATTTCAGCTCCTCATAGTAAATCTAATTTTTCCTACTTTAAACTACATAAAACTCCATTCGAGTGTAAATTTGTCTATATTTAGTCTATTATTCCTATATTACTCATAGTATATGGAATATACATGAGTCTTGTGATTGGATTTAAAAAAAAAATAGATTTCAATAAAATTAATTTTTTCGACGTTTTCGAGGGAGTAGATTCCAAAAATTCAAAAAAAAATTTTTTTCAAAAATTTTCGCGTACCCGTACGCGTACACCAAAAATGTGTGCACACCCATAACTCATAGTAATTCTTATCCGATTTGATTGAAATTTGGTAGAACGGTTAGCCCCTCGATGTAGATGAGTCAGTAAAATGTTGAGATCTGTACCTTCAGGGGAACCCTCTTAAAGTATCCAAAGAAAATTTCACTTGTTCTAGAAAAAGGGAAAAAAAGAAAAAAAAATGTCTTCGATTTTCATAAAATTTGATATACGGGTTGGTCTTATGCTCCTACACAAGCACGTAAAATTTGAGGTCCGTAACTTCAGTGGGTCCCCCTTAAAGTATCTACCGATTAATTTTGAATATGTGTAGTTCTAAATCAGATAATAATTATTGTCTTCTGGCTGTTATAATATACTATGAGTTCTGGGCTACCCTAGGTTAGCAGCTTTTTATAAGTAGTAGTAATATTGTGTTTAAGACAATTTATTACAAATAAGTAGGTATGCACTGTATCCTTAAGAACTGACAAGGCCAATAAAATATGTCAGATTCGATAAAATACTGAAACAAGCCAGTGAACATGTTTTAACCTTTTTTGCATATTATGTAAACAATTTAGTTTTTTGTCTCTTGATTCAACTAAGCTCCGCGTACGCAGTCGGCATAATTATATTTTTAACGATATTTTTCGGAATAAAAAAAAATATTTACAGCATCAGACTCGCACGATCCTTTACACGTTTGCCTTTTATTTCAAACATGTCATGCGAAAAACAAGAAACATGGCGAGAAAAAATATATTCCGCGGTGAATTTTGAAATAATATGCTGGCGACAAAAAAATACGTCAGTTTACGGCAGTAGGTAATTAGTATTACGGGACTGTCCGACTGGGAAATTTAGTAAAAAAAGGATCTACAGGGAATGGGCAGCGCCAAGAGAAGCTACCCAGCAGATTACTGTATGACGCTGGTAGCTGAGCGAGCACGTACTTAGTCTAGTGCCAGACAAATCCAGTCCACCCCATTCTGAGTATACCTAACACGGGATTATGTATTGTGCAAATTAATGGAATCACTCCGATAATTTTCATTTTTTGCATATTGCAACACTGCAATGTCACTTGACAGGTGTCAAAGTTTTAATCTTAGATAAGGAAAGAAAGGGGATACGTAAAAGGGGAATCACTCCGATAATTTTCATTTTTTGCATATTGCAACACTGCAATGTCACTTGACAGGTGTCAAAGTTTTAATCTTAGATAAGGAAAGAAAGGGGATACGTAACTTCTATGCATTGCCGTACTAAGAATCTGTGACCATTTCGCCATTTTTTGGTGGCAGGTACAAAATACATTTTTTGTACTAAATATAAATATTTTGCCACAACTGCAAATTATAAACTCTAAGGAACATGCATGCGATGTCAAACAAAAGGTAGGTACTGGAAGAAAGGAAACTTTTAAGCGCCACGGATGATCCGAAAAGTGACAGGCTGGTGGCAAACAGGCACTTTTTCTATAGGAAACAAGTATAAAAATGGTCACACGCCACCGGGCATAGTTACGTATCCCCTCTCTTTCCTAATCTAAGGTTTTAATAATATAACCTATAATTCTCTGTCTATTATAAGAAACTGTTATTCGCACACATGAGCAATAAATGATTTTAACATAAAAAATGCTTATGATTCCATTAATTTGCACAATACTTCACTACTTGAGCAGTAAATTATTGAACAGGTTTTGTCTGCAGCTTTCCCATACTCAGGACCAGGAGTCGATATATTATTATCTTTATGTTTCAAAAGGAAAAAAATAAGAGTCACTGCTAAATATGCGAAAAACTTAAAATAAGAATGTCTCTTTCAATGTTTATAAAAAAGAAAGGGAAAAATTCAGACTCACTCTTAAAAATACATGAAAAAAGAAAAAGTATAGTTTTAGAGTTTACATTAAATTAAGATGTATAATTTTACTTTTAAAAGATTACTATGTCATTTATAGATTTTTTGTATAAGATTTAGGATTTTTAGAAATTTGTAAATAACATCCAATAATAATATAATTGAAAAAAAAATGTATCTATCATTACCATAAAATATATCTGCAAGGATCAACGACGATTAAAATCAAACCTAGAATCTGCGGTTTAAGCGTGATATACCAACAAACGAAAATAAATAAATACATAAATATAAACATACATATATAACTGAATTGATTCATGTTCATGTAGATGTTGAAAGTATACGGTTGACTAGGAAGGTCACAGAAAAATCGATTTATTATTATCGAATTTTGTTCGATGCCTATGAGCTCTTTGCATAATAATCTTGAAAAGTTGAATTGCTATGGGGAGAAGAAAATATAAAATCACATTAAAAATGACAATCCATTACAGAAAAACTACCTAATATGTAATCAAACTAGAGTACAATATAATACCTATAATATAATATGGCATAGTGGAGTGAATTGAGCAATTTTACTTTTGTTTTAAAGAATAATGTAACAACTAAAGACTAACAATTCATTTCTGATGTTCGATTTTTAAATGGAACCAACCAATACGGGCTTACGACCGTCTTGTAATGTTATTTCGAAGGCTGGCTTAGTGTGATCACTTTACGTTAACAACGGTAGGTAATGTTTAAGTCTCCGAAACTCCTAATCATGAAAATTCTCAACATGTCGAAAAATCTCATGTATGCAACAAGTAGAACAAGAGCGCAACCAAATTTAAAGACTGCGACTGCTGTCATGTATTTGGGTATTTTTGTTTTAGGTACTCTATTTATGGCCAATCCAAAGCCAGTGGATGCCCGACATCTGCCCGCGCATCTCTGCATAAATATTGCATGTGCATAATGTGTATAATTTATATTGAATGAATGAAAAAGGGAGAAAAATAACACCTCTTTACTGAACTTGGCCTTGGCTAGCCCTCCAGATACGAGACGACTAGTCGTTAAAAATCCACAGACAACTCTAATTTGTGTTAAAATTACTAAGAAACCGCCATTTTGGTGACAGATTATTCATAGAATGCAAAAAATTGCTAGGCCTACTGTAGTTCATGTATTCATGTCAAATACCTACATTTATTTTATATCGCAACAACATTATCGTACAGTTTAAACACCTTTGAAAAATACACTTAAGGACCGGGTATGTCTGTTTGACGAAGACGTAGTGTACTTCGCTCAAGAGCAGATAATAATATTTACTCATGTCTACTATTGAAAATCCCAAATTATGTTTTTAATAAACAAATCTTAAAAGAAGAGCACCCAAAAAAAAAAGATTGTTTTAATGAAATTTCATGTCAGAGGGTTTCCTCGCAACACAACGACTTGAGATATTTTTCCTCCCCGAAACAAATTAACGATAACTAAAAAAAAAACAATTAATTACCTCGATAAAACCATTTTTATAATAATTAAATTTCTTTTCGGCGCGGATCCTCGCTTTTAAGGCTTGATTTTCATTATTTATTTGAGTAGGTGCCTTCATACAGAAACTTGGATTAATAATTTGAATCAATACAAATGTTCTGACTTCGGAAAATAAATGATTAAAAATGAGAAAATCGTACATACATAGTTATACGATGAATGTGATTAAATAGTGAGAGTTTAGAAGTAGTTTGTATTCCAAATCTAATCCATAATGCGCCTACACAAAATAACAAGTCTACATAATATAATGAAATCTACTCTTCATTCGTCTGACATTTTCGTTGCTTGGTTACACCAAAGCAAAAAGAAATAAAGATTTACAACCAATCAGAACAGAGCACGTCTAGTAAGGCAGTAAAATTTCCAATTATTTTGTAACCATTTAAATATTATAATTGTAGCCTAATTAGGAAATAAAATTTTCATTCATTTTTATTAGGTAATTCAATCAGTGGGGCTAGTACGAGTTTTATCGAAAGCTAATTGCACGCAAATAAGCGCTTATTAGCGTGCAAATAGTGTTCTAAAATCAAACGATCGAATCGTTCGATAATCTTTTTATGGAAAATTTTCGAAACTATTTCGATGATCGTTTCGATATTCGATCATCGAAAACTTATACTAGGGCTACTGTTCGCATTACCTACAGTATAAAGAGTATGAAATAATTTAAATGATGAATCGAATGCTATTTAACAGAAAAAATAGTTTTTATAGAAATAGATTAGTGGTTTTTACATAAGTTAGTATTTTTTTGTTATACTGAATTCCATTTTTCGTAAGGCTTTGCAGCAAATTCCACCCTTCTTTACTTTGTCTGTATGTAGAATCTATAAAATATCACATTTCGTCCACTCAGTACAAAATTACATTTTCAGTTGACTAAAGAAGAATGCTTACATGAAAATATATTTAAAAAAAAACATAATTATCCAGTTGTTGTCACAAGATAGCCCAATTTCAGATAGAAGGTCACATCAATATCAAAATATTTTTCAGCACTCAATCATAAAATTTTCGAGTTGCTTGGAAACATAATAAATTATATACACATAAATAAAGGTAGAAATAAAATGTTTGATCTCAAGAAACCGATACATTTTGATTAAAATTCTATTCGCATGACACGAGCTGAAAGCGAACCATTTCAATGAATGCACGAGGTCTGAAAGAGCCGTGGAATAATCAATAGACTCGAACACAGGACAAGAGAGACGACATCTTTAATAATACAAACACGTCAGACCTAAAACCGATACGTCGCAATATACCTTCTAAGCAGTAGTTACAGTTAAAAAAAAACTCTCACGCTTCTAAAAGCTTTCATATTTATAAATTAAAGAAAGATTGTGCACTTCAGAAGGCTTAGCCCAACACCATAGGATGATAATAATAATTAGGTAAATTTTTAATTATGTTCTTTTTGTTTTAATTTTTCCGGCTAATCCCGCTTCTTTCTCTCCTTAAGGAACGTTAAAAATAAGACCATTTACAGCTCACTTATTTACGCAGGCCAACGGGGAACCAGATTAAGACAGAGCGACTGAATTATTCACGAGATTTCTCTTTTTTTATAATTCCGTGTCGATGTATAAACATAAAAAAAACACCTTATCCAGTGAATTATGTTACCTTGTAAACAGCTCAAATCAAGCACCTGAAATGTTTATTTATAACGGATTTAAGTAAGAGAAAGCTTTTTCTCTGTATTCTAAAGAAAGAAAATGAAACATTATCTCTTATTTCTGTGAAAATCTAAGACATATTTACCTGCTACGGAAAACAAAGGTGCGAGCTTATCTGCTTTTCCAAAAATCTACAGTTCATATTATTTTCAGCTTCTTACCTGTGAAGAAAAAAAAAACATCTATTAGTGATATTCTATGATATAAAACATAATTTTACGCAGAATATTCAATTACTTAGACGATTTTAATTTCCTGGTGCTTTTGAGAGAACCTGCCAAAAGTTCTTACTTACTAACATTCATATTTATTTGTTATTATTTATTATTTTGTGACCTCCTGGAGCAGTAATGTGAACCTTTTTTTAACTTTTTTTATCCTTTTTATATCTTGACTTTAATTTATTGTTTTTAACATTTTTATCCTTTGATGACGCTGCTGATTGGTAGCTGATTTTCGATGCCATACGATAATAATAATAATTTATTTGTTTGCGTTGTCAAGGAAAGTGGACGCGCGATCATGCTATGGCAGTTAGGACACACAATTTTTCATCGTGCGAACACAAATTTGCTTATGCGTTCATGCGATCATGGCAATCGCGCGATCGTACGATCATATGACTAGCTAGGACAGGGCCTTAAGTAAAAATTATTATGGAATACATAATAGGTGTATTCAAAAGGGTATCGATTGTGACAAAATATGGTTGGAGCATTATTTCAATAATTTGCAACAATACCAGTCAAAAAATTGGCAAAGAAAAATTATGATCCTATAAATCAGTTATATGTAGGTATATTGGATGTAACAATGTAACACGGAAATCTATATTATAAAAATGGAGCACTATTAGGTTGCGCGTAAAATTTATAAATTAAAGAAAACTCAAAATAGGTAACCCTTTTTAGTGATTTTTAGAATATAATTAGTATTCGAATTTCAGACTGATGAGCGGAATAACTAACAAAATATCGGCGTGATGTCCCACGGGTCAGCTAGTACATTGTTATCTTCATTTACCTATCGACTGAATACTATACCTACATAAATAATGAAAATTCCCGCACATAGTTGGATTGGTTTTGTAATAATATGTACGTTTCCCACGAACTTTTCATTCATTCATTAATATATTTTACACCAAAACATTAGATCGATATTTTACATTTTAAGCGTTTTAAAAAAAGTCATGAAATGTTTCAGATACATAGTATAAGATAAGCGATGTTGAAGATTAACAGTTTGAGAATTACCATAGAGATTGGGTAGGCACATATAGAAAGCATGAGACCAAAATTTCAACCCGTCTATCTGACGTCATACTCGTTTGTACGAAGTAAAATGTTTGTGAAATGTCACTACAAAACGGGGCTGACGGGTGGATGGGAGCCTCTGAAGGCAAAGAGCGCATAGACTAAAATAATAACAGGGCGACCTGTCAGACAGAGGGAACGGGAACCCCCGCTTGTTCAAAAGGATCTATTCAAATCTTTGCTCCAGCCTCATGAATAGTGACGTGCCTTGCATTTTAAATAGCGAAGAGGAAGGGGGGGGGGGGCTCTCATCAACACAGAATCATCGGCTACCTGCACCACACACTCACTCCTTAGAGGGAAGACAAGGCGACTCTAATTACACTCGTTTTAAACTACTTTTAGATATACCTACACGAATGCTTATTACTTACTTATACACACTATTAAGAATAATGCGGAACTTTTACAAACTGGATTTATTAAGGTTGAAATATAAGTAGGAAAATAAATTTTAATCTAAATTAACTGTGGCTACCTAACAGATTTGGAGCACTCGGCGAAGAGGGAGAAAGTGCTTAATTGAATCAATTGAAAACCAACTAAGTAGGTACCTAATTGATGCAATTGAATAATTTTTGGTGTCGATTTTGAGTGATGAATTTATTTTAAAATTTGAGCCACCACTACGGGCTTACGAACGGCCTCTACTTCTCAAATTCGTCAGAATACCCAAAATGGCTCAAATTTGTAATAAACTTAGGCTCTTAAAATCGAACACAAGCTTGCATCAAGAATAATCTTATATATAAAAATAGAGAGCTATTTCCCGATGTCATCGCATCACGCCTAAACGGTCGGACCGATTTCGTTAATTCTTTTTTTTCGTGTAGGCTTGCATCAGGAGAATGTCTTTTTTGAAGAAAAAAAATTAAAAAAATGCATAGAAAATTAAAGAAAACTCTGCGTAGACAACCTTATTAGTACTTTTTACCTTAATAATTTTTATTCCAATTTTGAAATTTTGACAGAAATTGTCAATTGGTGCGATTGACAGAATGCGGATAGAACATACATGGTTTAAAATAGACGCATCGTTCGGAATCACATTGGTTAAATGATAATCAATTCATCACCATACAAAGTCGAATTCAATATACATAGTAAGGAACACAGGACAACGTCTGTCGGTAAAGCTAGTTTATTATAATAATGTAAGATCTGCTCTTGGAAAACGAAATGAAGATGAGAAAGTTATCGTTGGTGATCACCACAGCAAAAAACCGAATCCTTGCCATGGTGATTTGGGAAGAAGCTGACCAGAGTGGTTTTCTGTTGCTTTATGTGGTGAATTTTCTGTAGGGGTTGGTCCATTTTAAGGCATCAAAAGTTCGTCTTTTCTCCTCTTGTTATCTGCTTAAATAGGTAATTACGCAACGGAGATACTCACAACCAGTAGTGTTGCTGGTGTTATGCAACTTGGTGTTTCTTAGAATTTTATAGAGTTACACCTTTCACTGTGGCCTTTCGAATCCCTTTATAACTACAAGCCTCTTTATATTCCACGCTTAGTAGGTAGTGCTATTTTATGCCCATGTCATAAATTAAAAAACTGTTAATTAACAATAATAATCTTTTATCATGGAAATTAATAAAAATAATATGTAGCCTTTTACTACAGTGTTATCAGATTAGAGGACGAGGAAGATCCTATCCTACTGTGTTCCGCTCCTTCAAAGCAGAGCTGAGGAATCTGGACATGGGTCATAAACGTTGCGCAAGATCGAGCGCAATCGAGAGCTCTTGTTGCCTCCCTATGCCCCTAAGTGGGGTCTTTAGGGAGTTTGGATTGTTATCAGATTAAGGCATTCATTCTTTTTACATTATCATCAACATTCAGTAGAACCCTCATGAAGCCAAAAGATACTTACTGTCTTACCTGAGACAGCATATATGCTGTCTGATGATGATATATCATTGTGTATAGTTTATTTCACATTCATAAAGCTAAAGTACCTAGTTAAGAATTGATGCAAGTGAAAGTATCATCAAAAATGTATGTAATTTTTCCGGCACAATAATATAGGATTTAGAGGATTATAATTTAGACAAGTCCGAAGTTGATCCACCCTTTATATGAAGCTAAATTAAATCGTTTATTTGTCCATATTGACGTAGGTAGGCACATTTATAATATGAATTATCCGCTGTATTATCAAACTCCAAAGAGAAAAACACAATTTGGTCAAATGTTGATGAAAGCCTTCGCAGAATAGCGACGTAATTCAGCCAAATTGTCGGAACATTCAAAACCTTGGAATGAAGAAATAAAGAAAAAATAAATAGGTATATTACGTAGGTATGTTTTTATATAAGTTGGGAGTATATGTCAAATAAAAAAATAAAAGAATCTAATTTACAATCCATACATAAAATTGGTCGTAAAAAGAGTGGAATTTGGTAATAGTAGATAGAAGGAGAGATGGTGTACGAAATGAAAGAAGAATGAAAAGAGAAAGAGTAGAAATACAAAGATTATACAAAATGTAGAGAGGGGAGTTTCATTTAAGAACAGATTAGTGATCTTACCCAACAGATCTTCTAGCTTCATTTGCAACCCAAAGTAGCGTTCTATACCCCAAAATTGCTGAATATTGAATACAAAAATTGTTCATTATGAAATTGTTCTTTCTCATTCTGATGTTGATCCCAACTGTCCTTTATCTTCTAGGAAGGATTTCACAAGGTCGAGTTCAGTGGTACTAATTGTGTAATGAGAATATGGATTCAGTCTGGTATTCCTATGCCATTCACTATCTACAGTATCTTGACAATAGCTTCACACATACTTGAACTTTCAAATTTTTTAATTGATCACCTATTATTTTTTCAGACCAACCTCCAACAATTTGTTGGTCGATTTCTTGGCAATATCGGGATTTAAGCAATTTTGTTTCAAATTCCGCGTCAAAAAATAAGAACTTGATAGTTGGTAACGTTGAACCGTCAGTGTGGCAGCCATTTTTATATACATCTATGTAACTTATGCGTTGGGTTCCTAGGGAGCGGCCGTCATCTGACAAGACGGCGTCTTTCAAAATTATATGACAATGTTTTTCGTTACTATGGAAACCATATTGGCAATGTTCTCAACTGACATATCCACCGCCGTTTATTGTAGCGGCGTATCCGTAGGAAAACAACCCATTAGGCATTATGTGTATTAGTGAGTCGCTACTGTGTAGACCTTCCCGTTCGACCAGCACTAGACTGTTTGTTTGTCACTAAGGACAAACAAACAGTCCAGAATAATTTACGTTAATGAGCTTTTTGTTGTCGTTTATATCTTTCAGTTATACAGGAGCCTTGTGTTGCCAGAACAATCGATACAGGGATTAAAGGGGTAGGAGTGAAACTTGGGGAATAAATCACTCAGGAATAAGAACCAGTCGCTTATTATTGTTTTACAATAAAACATTGTTTCTCAGAATCAGAACCAACATCATTTAAACCGTCATAATTTCAGAAACAAGTCAGTTAATACAATTTTATTACGACGTCTTTAGTTGAATGATATTGTTGTCGTTTTTCAAAGTGTAAGAAAATCTGTATAAGGTTAAGGTTAAGGTCAAAATTGTATATTTTCATGAAAATTTTTTATTATAAGTACATGTTTATAATGTACCCAACACCTACCCATTTTATTGCCTTGAATAATTTTATAGGCATTATAATATAATATAATATTTTCATTGAAAAAAAAATTTAAGCCAGCCATCAAAACTGCAGTACTTTCGTTAGTCAGCAGAAGTAAAATAAAAAAAAAAAAAACCTACCTACCTATATCATTTCAAAATTGTACATAAGTAAGTATGTACATAACTTATAAATTTTCTGTTAAGAAATTACTTATAGGTACCTATGTCACTTTTAATGAATAGGCACCCAAAGTGAACATTTTTGATATCATTTCCTCCCTAAGCACGAGTTTTCATTTATTTTCGGGAGACGACTTATACACTATCATTATGAAAATCTTTGAAACCATGAGTGTTTTTATTTGAAAATAATATTGTGCACTTCGTAAACTGTTTGATGCGTGTGTGTTGCCCATTCTCCTGTATGGGTGTGAGTCCTGGCATCTGACTTTGGCCCAGGCACAAAAATTATCTTCATTCGAAATTAAGTGCCTCGGGAGAATTTTGGGTATAAGATGGTACCACCGTATCACGAACGACGCTATACTCCGGAGCACCCAGCGCAGGCCCATCACTTCCACCATTACGGAGAGGAGATGGACATGGCTGGGACATGTGTTGAGGATGCCGAATGACAGTTGGCCGAGGAGAGCGCTGTTTTTCCTCCCATCAGGGTCTCGAAGACGTGAAAGGTCCTTCGAGGCAGAGCTGAGGGAGTTGCACATAGTGTGGGAGGATGGCATAAGCATTGCGGAAGATCAAGCGCAATGGAGAGCTCTTGTTGCCTCCCTATGCTCCTGAGTGGAGCTCAAAGGAAGTATTGATTTGATTAGATTTCTTCTTCTTTACAATGTGGCCATTCACTCTCGAAAGAGTGATCTATGATGCCTTGATTAGATTTGTGCACTTCGATTATTAAAGGTAAAATTCTTTTATTTACCTATTCAAAAAAGCAAAACTTTTGCTGTGGAAGAGACAGATGGTCGGCACCGAGGATCAATCCTTCAAAACGAAAGTAGGCGACTGAATATTTTTATTTTTGTTTTAAAAAATGACGGCAAACATAAGTTTAAAAAAGCCTGAAACATAAAATGTAATGTAGATATTATGTGAATTAAGAAAAGAGATTAAAAAATAACGAACAAGACTGAAGTGTGTGTAGTAGAGGGTGGGTAGGTAGGGGTAGGTTGGTAGGGGTGGGTATTTGTTTCAGTGTTGCGAGAGGTTGGAATCACATACAAATCAATACATCAAAGCAATTTGAGTGAAAAGCCTCCAAGAGGTCCTTGTGTTGGAGATTATGTCAGGGATGAAAACAGCACGAGCCTCCGGCTCGTTTATTTTGGAATAAGGCTTCCTGGAATTTCCCCTACTTCTATATTATTATAATAGCCTGCATGGGCCGGCGGTGTCATGGAAACATGGAGAAAAAATTACTTCTATTTATCAAATTAAAATTTCCTACTATATTATTTTCATATTATTAGGTACCTAATTTTTGGTATTATCTCATATTGCCTTTGAAATAGGTGAAATTTTACAACAATTATTGAGGATGTACAAAAAATATTATTTATGGAGAAAAAATCAGAATTTGAATTTGACCACAAATGGGGAGCATTTTAACGTAAATGATGATACCTACTATGCCAGCTTTCGAAATAGTGGTAGTAGACGTTCGTCAGCCCGATTGTAACGGTCATTTTTGGGGGAGTATTCAATACCATATGAATCAAAGTTCGCGAGCTCTGTTCGTACAGAGATCACACCGTATTGTCTGTGGGTAGCTACGTGTTTATTGTTAAATAGTTGTTTTTATCCAATCATACGCATCGGTGTTGGCGTCGACCTGCGAGGAGGCCTGTCGCGTACAGACGTCCAAAGTACAGAGAGTATATAATATTGGCTTCGCATATTATTTAGGGAGCCGGACATTCTGTGTTGAATTTGGTTAGGGGAGAAAAGTACCCTCCCAGTGTGATTTGTTTTGAATCTTAAGTTAAATATTTTATTGTGATTTGATTTTAAAATCATCCGTGTAAAGTGTTGGTTGTATACGAAATCCTGCCCCGCAGTAGGTACACAAGAGGTGAGACCCTTACGTTTTATTTAGTTGTTCGTCAATTTGATTTTATGTCGGTATGTTGCGAAGTTCTGAGGGTGACGCATTTCTATATCATTTTTACAGAAATACGGGAACTACCCTACGGGTATCTAATCTAATACATTACATTCGGATGTGATATTATGATCATAAGAATTTTTTTGCCCATCACGCCATGTCCCTTAATGGGTAGGCAGAAGGAATGGACCTCCACTCTTTTCAATATTTCTCATAAGACCTCTCCCATTTATTTTGTTTCTAACCATGCATCCTTAAAGACGGAATCAGTGTATTCGATCCACGTCATGCTCGCTCCTCCATGCGGCTTCTCAAACGTTTTACTTTCGGCCTATTGTTTATGGCATCACATAAAATTTCGTAAAATTATTTACCAACGAGTATTCTCCCACTCTCGCCTTATTTTCGTCCCATAATATCTATTTTTTTTAAATTGTTTACTCTTAATAATATTACAATAATTATTAAAGATTCAAAAGAACAAAAAAAGACAACTCTGACTTAACAAAGAGAGAAAAAGTACCCACGTGGAACTTAATGTTATTAATGGAAAAGATAGAAAAGAAGGGAGAATCGCTTTTTACTCTTCAGGAGTATTATAGGTGATTGTTTGAGGAACGCCGAGTAGGTAGGTACCTAATAAAGGTAGGTAGGTACCTAATGTACAATACATACAGGTGCATCAGCAAGATATAGAATTTTATGAGTAAATAGAGACAGCAAATAATCCGACGTTATCTTTCGTCTCTTTTTTTTCAAAGTAAGGATGATGAATGTGCGCCCACCAGATGGGAACTGTTTAGTTGGAACATAGATAAATAAGTGGTTTCTCTGTGGTCACGAATAGGTTTGGTCCTTCAGAACGGTAAATCCCCGGCTGAAGTGCTGGCACGTTGCATTTTTGCTACTCAGGACACGCTAGACTCACTTAACGTTAACAACTATAACATTATGGGTTTAATAATTTAAAATAATGCAGCTGTGTTTTGATACAATTTTATTTTACTCGTATTAGCTACTATTTCGCGTGAGTACGGTTTTCATCATATTTTTTATAGTCTTATAATACTTAGTTTGTTTGTGTGAAATATTTGCTAAGCGGTTAATATAAAGTGTTGCAACAACCTAACCTCTTTCTATCCTGTATTTGTATGATGAATTGAGTTTTGAAATGTGTATTGTGTAATAAACCAATAGTAAATCACTCGAGATCGGGTGCATTGCCGGAAAAAAAGAAGAAGAATAAACCAATAGGTATTTTACTTAAATTTATTTTCTTTACCAATCCAATCCAAACTCCCTTTAGACCCCACTTAGGGGCATAGGGAGGCAACAAGAGCTCTCCATTGCGCTCGATCTTGCGCAACGGTGATGACCTCCTCCCACACCATGTCCATGTCCCTCAGCTCTGCTTCGAAGGAGCGGAACACAGTGTGAGAGGGTCTTCCTCGTCTTCGGGACCCTGATGGGAGGAAGAACAGCGCTCTCCTCGGCCAACTGTCATTCGGCATCCTTAACACATGTCCCAGCCAAGTCCATCTCCTCCCCACAATGGTGGAGGTGATGGGCTCACGCTGGGTGCGCCGGCGTATAGCGTCGTTCGTGATGCGGTGGTACCATCTTACGCCCAGAATTCTCCTTAGGCACTTCATCTCAAAGGCTGAGACTTTTTGTGCCTGGGCCTTGGTCAGGTGCCAGGACTCACACCCATAAAGGAGAATGGGCAACACACACGCATCAAACAGTTTACATTTCGTCTCGACGCTAAACGCCGACGCTTTCCATATCTTGGTCATGTTGTTGAAGGCGCCACTTGCCATACCGATACGAATCGGGAGCTCAGCCCCGAGGTCACCAGCGGTGGTAATGGTTGCTCCCAGGTACTTAAATTTATCCACCCGGGAGACCTGGTGACCATTGATGGTTATCGGTTGCTGTTTATCGGGGCAGGCATTATTCGCCATGAGCTCCGTCTTACTGGCATTGACTCGAAGGCCGAGGCGTGCTGTTTCGTTGCAGAGTCTTGAAACACTGCGCTGTAATTCCTCCACTGTCGTACTGAACAACGCTAGGTCGTCCGCGTACTCCAGATCGCACAGTTCGCCCATTAGACCATCTCTCTGTGTTATCGGTATACCTCTTGCTCCTTGCATGGACTTTCTCAACAGGAAATCCATGACTATTATAAATATAAAGGGAGCTAGTACGCAGCCCTGTCTGACTCCCGTGGTGATCCTAAAAGCTTCAGTATGACCACCTGGCGTTTTCACGCTACACTCAGAGTCTTCATACAGGGACTGCACCATTTTAACTATTTTCGGAGGTATACCATACAGAGCAAGTATTTTCCATATTGATGGTCTATGTGGGCTGTCGAAGGCCTTTTCAAAATCTATAAAGCAACAAGCGACTGGAGAGTTAAACTCCTTGCACTGCTGAAAGATGCACCTGGCACAGAAAATTGGGTCCGTGCAGGACCTTCCAGGTACAAAGCCGCATTGTTGCTCTCTCAGGACAGCCATGACAGGCCCCCGAATGCGGTGTAGTAATATCTGAGATAATACCTTACCGGGAACACTCAGTAAAGTAATTCCACGGTAGTTTCCGCATTCAAGGGGGTCCCCCTTTTTAAATTTTCTTTACCACAACACAATTTTGTACAATAGGTAATTAAAATGTTTTGAAATAAAAAATAAAAATAGAAACAATAAAAGTGAGGTTATGTAGTTTAAAATAATAAAATAACATAATAAGTGGATAGGTACCTACAGGACATATACAATCAACAAAAGAATAAAATACATACATACCTACAAACTGAAGGTATGTATGTATATCAATATAGACATAGATATCAATCAATCAATCAATCAAATAATCAAAAAAAGGCGTAAAGAAAAATATACAGAACCTATCAAAACTACTCAAGAGTGTGGCCCGATCGCACGATCGTGCGATTGCGATGATCGTATGAACGCGGACGTATAACATTGTATGAACGTGTCCTAACTGGGCAGATGGACAGACGTAAATTCGATCGTCCGATCGGTGTCTTGTTTGAAATGAACGCGCTTCGCTTGTATTGCTGTGTTGTATCGATAATTAATACGACACCTACTTGCCAAAAGTTCTTACTAACATTCATATTAGGTATTTATTTGTTTGCGTTGTCAAGGATGTGGACGCGCGATCATGCGATGGCAGTTAAGACACATTTTTTATCATGCGAACACAAATTTGTTTATGCGATCATTGCGATCACACGATCATGCGACCAGCTAGAACAAGGCCTAAGGGTTTAAATTTTGAGAAAACATCAAATCTATACTTGCTACTTTATCACAATTTGAAATAATGATGTGAAAATGAAAATGTTTATCTTTGAAAGTATGATGTAATCGGTTTTTTGAATTTGAGAATTGAGAACATATTCGAGTAAATATTTGAGGACAAATCTTACATTATTATGTATTATACCTACCTACTTATTAAAATAAATATTATTAATTAGGCATTCCACCCTCAAAGAGTGATATTAAAATAAATAGTGGACGCTGAAAGTCTATTCATCTATTCATCGCCTAAGATGTAAAATTCGAAATAGGTATAATCAGCTGAGAAAAGAAAATAAATTAGTGGTTAATTTAAGCACTTAGTTTACCTACATACATGCTAATAAAATTATTTATTTTATCGTGCACGTGTACCTAATCATGTGTTGTTTAGTTTGAAAGCACTTTGCTTAATTTTTTTTAAGGCTGAAGAAATCCATTGAAATAGTTTGATTATACCTATAAAAATCCGTCTTCAAATAAGTGGTTGAATTGTCTGTATTTGAGGTTGGTATTGAGGTATCGGTTTTTACAATTCCCTGGTGTGTTCGGACTTGTAAGACGACATTTACTTCAACCCTTTCAGCACCTTCCTTCCTCTCCTGAATTGTTTTTATACCGAACACCCAGGTATCAGAGGAAAACAAAAAAAATCATTGACACGGATAGGAAAATATCCCTTTTGTTGTAAACAAGAAGTTTGAATCTCTTGACATATTAATGATTCTGTTCGTTGTTAGTGAAATAGAATCACTCGGCCAGTGTGCTGCTTTAGAACATAAATGTATACGATTAATTAAAATAATATCGCATGTTGTGTCAATGGCGTTAGATAGAGAAAACTGTAACTTCTCTTCTTTCTTTGTTTTTTTTTTTTTCAAAACATATCTTTCTCAAGAACTTCGATCTGGCTTCGAAATCGTTCTGTAAAGTCACTTATTCAGATTTGGCCTTGTTTATTCGCCATTATGCGAATGGGATTAAGAAGCGCTAAATTAAGTACGTGTTTTTTGGGGTGTCTTCTTAGGGACCCTCTTTTATAGTTTACTAAGCTTGTTCTTTCTAAATTCTCCAGATATTCATCAAATTTTGATTGCTTTTTTGGATGAAATGCCAATATATTAACAACAATATACCTAATATATTTCTGTTATTGGAACACTGGAGATTCTATGTGTCTGTTTCATGTTTTTTGTGTCGTTCAGTGTTCTGTTGGTGCCTTTATCAAATAAATAAATAAATACAATTAACTGCATATTATTTATTAATAGGTAGATTGTGATACCTATCAGTGCTTTTTATGCTTGATGCTATTAGGGATAAGTCAAAACAGATTCTACGGTTATCTCTGACGTCAGAGCCTCGGATATTGTCAAGCAGGGGGACTCTCTACAAGCAGCCGGTAGTGATGAAATTTTGGTATGCAATGTTTTTTTGCTACAATGTCTCTTTTCATTACGCCATTGTAATAAAAATTTGAGAAATAAATTAAAGTTATAATAACATGAAAAAATATTAGAAAATATTTTACAAAAACCAAACTTTTAAAAATGGGAATACCTAATACACTTACACACAAGGTCAAAAAAATCTTCCGAAACAAAGGTAGAGATGAGGAGAAGGAGGCAAGTTGTAACCGGTGGGACGTCTTCTATGAGATATTATTTTCCGCTGTGGTGATGGATGCTGGGAAGATATTTTCATTACTCTTCTATCAGCCCCCTGCCCCCTCCACCCCGCATCCCCGAGATAATTTTATTACAAAACATTTTACAGAATTTCTGAAGTAAGAAAAAAGCACCCAAGGCCTACGCTTAGCTGAAACTCACTCTTTCACGTAATAATATGTTACGCATGCTGAGCAAATCTTCTGACTTGGCTGAAAATACGCATTTTCTCTCTAAGAAAAGAGTTTTTATGTCTTGGATAAAGCTGGTTGATGGTAGCTTTATGTCAGGAAAAAATCACTCTCTTTATTATTATAATCGTATGGAAAAGAAATAAATCAGCGGTCGGTCAGCAGCGTCATCAAGTATAAGAAGAATAAAGAATTAAAAATTTAAATTAAATTAAAATTCAAAATTATAGTAACTTGTGTATTTTTTTCATTTATTTCCTCTATTTATCACTTAAAATGATACACTTATATCATTTTGAAATTTCATACAAAATTATTTTAGCATCGCAACATAGAACTAAAAGACAAGACAGAATGGAATAATTTGAAATAACAACGAGATAAAATAGAATAATTTGAAATATCAACAAGACAAAATAGAATAATTTTAAATAATGCCAAGACAAAATAGATTGATTTGAAATAACGACAAGACAAAATAAAATGATTTATATAAAAACAAGACAAAATTTACCTAATGATAAAAATGAAATAACATAAAGACAAAATTTATGTTTTGAAAACATAAGTAGGAAATAAGGCAACCCAGTTTTTTGACTACATTGAAACTAAAACAACTCAAGAGGGACACCTTTATGGATTAAGTTATTTTTGTTGCTGAAATAAAAACAAATTACATAGTTACCGCTATTCATGGTACGATTGTGTTTGAATTCTCAAAAAAAATATAATAAATAAATTCCAAAATATCCCGCAAAATATTCCCCCGTGTAAAAATGGGGTTTGATAAGGAAGCCTACAAAAGAAAAAATCGTAGCAATTTTAATTTATTATGTGGGTCTGTCGTGGTCTGTAGGCGGCCTGACTCCTGCAATACTCGTTTGACAAATACATGACAACAGTTCCAGTCTTTAAGTTTGGTTGCTCTCTTGTTCTAAATAATGTACTTTTGTCTCCATATCTCATTAATAATTATTAAATATCTACTTGTATGGATTGTTGACATGTTGAACATGTCGAGAATTCTCATGATTAGGAGTTTGGCGAATGTTGTTAACCTAAAGTGATCACACCAGCCTTCGAAATAACAGTAGAAGACGGTCGTAAGCCCGTAGTGGTTTGTTCCATTTAAAAATAGAACATCAGTAATGAATTGTTAGAGTCATTAGTTGTTACATATTCGTTAATGTACATACGTTTGTGCTACATTCATTACAATTAATACAACACACAGGAAATATCCCATAGAAATAAGAGACGTGTTGCATGGCTAGGTGGTCGCTGCAAACCGACTTTTCAAAGGTTTGTACAAAATATTATCTAACGTATCCATACTCCAGCAATTTTAATATAGAACTATTGCGGATATCTTGGTGGAAAATAGGTTTCCATGAAGTTGATGGAAGGCGACACATTGAAGGTCAAAGAAAGCGATGTAAGGGCAACCTCCGCGAATTTCTTAACCTCTGAGGAACTCCCGACGATTAGGAACTGTTGGCTCATGATAGGCATGTCTGCCGTGATTTTTGCTTCTGAGCCAGAATCAAGGAAATTGCATAACCATCGTAGAGTGGAAACCCGACACCATCGTCGAGAGAGAAAGAGAGAACGCGGGGAGATCTTGGCATGTCCTGATTGCGCCGTGTCTGTGCATCCAGGCTGGGTCTTTACGCATACGCATTCACACAAGCGTATTTTCGCTTAAAAAACGGTATCTACTTACCTATATTGATTTAATAAAACAAAAAATATACAATAATACACCAAAGTCGGTGTAAGTATTATTGTCCTACCAGGAAAACTTTGAATAGGCTCAGAGTGGGGGTAACCAGTTGCAGGGCCAACCAGCGAAGATGGGGATTCCTTGAGGGTGAGGACGTGAGCTGTGACTGTGGGCAGCTGCAGGACGACCTGCACTTGTTGACGTGCCCATCGATGCAGGTGACTTTGGGGTGGAGGACCTATTGAGGGCGAATGACAAAGCGGTATCCGTCGCTGCATACTGGAGTGGCAAAGTCTGAAGTTCGGACTCGAAAAGTAAGTAAGTACACCAAAGTCGGTGGTTTGTGTCAGTTTTGTACTATTTTTTGATGAAGTGGTTACTTTTGAATTAAAAGTGGTCAGTTCTGCAATTGTGCATTTGTATGTACAAAAATAGGGCATACTACCTTTCTTAATCTTTTTCTTAAACTTGATTATTTTTAGTAAAAAAATATTAACAGGGCTTGGAATAGCTCTCATTGGCTTTTTTATTGATTCGTATTAAACTGTTCACTATGTTTAATGATTTAGAAATGTTTAACTAATGCTTCAGTTATCGTAATATTTTGAAGGATTCTAATCTTTTATGATAACTTTACATGGACGCTATGTTTATCAAAAATCAATCTTTTATCTGGCGACCTAATTTCGGGAAGGCCGTGTTGCGCTGACCCGTGAAGATTCCCAGAAAAGGTCACAATTACTGTATTTTATATAAAAAAATTAAATGTGTGGCTTCAGGGAATGCTATAATATCTGCGAGGGCTAACGTATTCCGTTTTTAATAATATTTTAAGTCTGAATATTAAATTTATAGGTCATCATTTACCGCATTCTCTCTACAATAGAATGCGAAATGTCCCGTATTCTTCATACTTTAATACCCACACGAACTTCCATTCTCAACCTTTTTTTTTATACTTGAACTTTAAAATGATTATTTATATAATATTATGTGAATAGGAATATCTGTGTAGAGTGCGATTAAACATATATTATTATGCTTAGTTACTAACATGCTATATTATAGTAGCAAGGCTGAAATCTGGACTAAACTGGGATGAAGCTGTGCAACTGGCATAAGATAGAGAGGCTTGGAGGAACTTCGTGGCGTCCAAACGGCGAGTTGGAGAAGGGTGGCAGAGGACAGGACTTGCTGGAGGCTAAGGGCATACTAAAAGCTCCATATTGGCTGTAACACTAGCATAATATCATAGATAGGATTTAAAAGAGGAAGAAATAGTGAACATTTTTCGAAAAGAAGATTATCTATACGAAACAGATCGTTGGAGTGTCGGGATCTACGGAGATAAAACGCTACCTACTGAAGAGGAACTTAATGCTTAGAGAACAAGTTTCCCACCCCTATCCCACTTGGCCACTGAGGTCGGATTTTCAAGGTGCACCATTTATTTGGGAAACATTTTATGTAACCTATTGATATCACTATTTTTGCATCATTATCACTGTTTTGAGTGGTATGTGGAAGAATAATTATTATAGGTATTTTTAAAATATAGATCCCTGAAAGCACACAATTGAAAAGTCTGTGGCTTAGCCGTTCGAATGAAATTCCAGTCTTCATAAAATGTTCTCGTAATCTGATGTATTGGGGTGAGGGGTGCATGGGGAGGGCTAAGTTCCTACGTGGCGCGGGGTTGCAATAGAACACGCCACAAAACGGGATAATTATTATTTTGTAGGAGAGCGGCTCTCTATATACACTCGCTGGCTGGGACTAGCATCTCTCATCGTCATTTGACCATATTATATTTAACTAGGTAGGTACTTCATCTAGCTATGTAGATATACTTTAATAGTTTGTGTTTCAACTACGTTTTCCATTAAAGTTGGATTCAAGGTTACTTTCGTCGTTGGTCTATCCCAGAAACAATGATCAAGTAACCATTAATCCATGGTCAACTATAGGCTAGGAAGAGAGAAGAGAGAATACAATGACGTCATCAGAAAAGTTGTGTTCATCTTCTTCATTTTGTTGTTTGATTCTCAAGTTTTCATGTGCACGAGAATCTCAAACAAAATAAAGTATGCCTGCTTCCCTGGATTATTTTCTATTTTGTCTCCAGTTCTGTCAAATAGACATAAGCCCATTTCATTATCAGACTCTTCTTCCCCAACCCTTCCACATAATTTCCATTTAATCCGCTCGAGACTGCAGAACATTTGAGGATATGACACGAGCAGATACGCGACATGAATTTAATGAGCTTGCAAGTAGCTCGGGATGCCTTACTTTCAATCCAAACAAACAAATGAACAACGTGACGTTTGAAACATGTTAAAAAACGGTAAAACAATAAAACAAAAGATAAACACCCACGTGGGACTCCAATAACAATATCAATTACATGGCGTTGTATAATTTTTGTCAGTCTTCGTGTTGTGGAGGGATATTGTGACACGGACCCACCCCCAGACGCACTCGAAGCCCCCCGCCCACCGGCAGCTGGCCCACTGCCCCACCACCCACTAGAAGATTCCTGACACGTACGTCATGTGAGGATCTAATGCTACTCTAACAGAAAAGTGAAACAACTGAAAAAAAGTCACAGTAAATACGTACAGTGGAACTCCTGTGTTCTGCAACAGTTATGTCGCGTAGTATAATGTAAAAAAAGCTATCTGCTTCTCATATTTTTTAGTACCTACCTAGTGATTGCTTTTTATCATTTCTTATTTTTATGAGTGCACTGATATAAGAAGTGGCTTATTACAGAAATGTTTAAAAAAATCTTTACATTAATAGGTAGATTATATGCGCTTACAAAATCAATCGACCTCGGGAGGAGGTCTTTAAACAAAAAAATAGACACCTAAGTACGGTTCAATTCACACTATGTTCATAATAGGTTCAAGGAACAGACATCCTTAAACAAATTGCTTTTATAGTTTTCAAATTCTCGAGTTTTCAAACTGAAAACCCTAAAATCTTTATCAAACATCCTTGATAATGTCTAAAAAATATTGCTGAAACATTTAAATAAGATGTCAAAACAATATGCGAAAGAAATGGTTAGTTTTTTGTACCTTGGTGGTCCTTAAAAATAAGCTCTAGGTGAACCGTTTCTACCCAAGGTTTTTGCTGGGTTTCAGCGGATATTTTTTATTCATAAATTCGCAGTTTTTTGTAAAAAAAAAAGTAAAATATTCAATTATGACAGTTTGCAGAAAGAGGACCGTTAATTTTAAATCAATATTTTTAATCTGGTGCACACACGAGTGAGTGTCCAGTCACATCACAATGTCGGTTTGAAAACAAAATGCTGGGGAAGGGGAGGGGTTTTTGGGGCAACCAGGGTCATAGGCTTAAAATAATATTCTACATTCGAAAGAGGCTAGGTAATGTCGAAATTACAAAATACACACTGCTATAAAAATATAATGTAACAATTTTTTGTATAATATAATAATATTAATCTGTGCTCACTCAAAGTGAACACAAATAATACAGTCAATCATTGACTCTTTCAACGTAAGCTATGTACTTAAAACTGTGTCGCGAAAGAGGAGGATAGTCGGCATCTGGGATCGAGCCCACGACCTCCGCACGAAACAGTGCGAAAGCCGGTGTCGTTACCGCTAAACCACCAAGCACTTAATTAATTCTTTATTTTTTACTAGAAAAGAGTACCTTCTGAGAATTTTAAAATGTTTTGTTTCATTATTTTCCATGCATAAGAAAAAGACACAAGAATAAAGACGATTTTTTTACTTTATTGATTGGCGTTTCTACAGGTCAGCAGTTAGTTGCCGAAAGCTTAGTCCCATAAATTAATGGAAAATATCCCAAATATTTTTCTTTTAGATATTTGAATACAATAATGTAGGTACCTACCTATAGCCGGAGTCGCTCGAGGCGATGCACGCCCCAGCTGACCCACTTGCGGCTGTCGTCATAAAATTAAATGACATAAAAATGTTGTCTCGATATTATTTCGCATTTCTCACGTTCCAGAGTGGCGGCGCTGCGAGAGGCTCAGCCCGCTGTATCCTTGTTGAAATATTCATGGGGAATTTTGTTTCGGAATCAAACGATATGACTGAGACACGTACAAATGTATTATTCTAAGGGAACCACCACTGCTAGGCGATGGAAGAAAAACATCGAACACTGCACACTAGTTTCAAGGCAACTCTACCACCATACGCAAGATTCAAAATTTTTGTCCATGGTTTTTTCAAAGAGGTTTGGTTTTTTATAACTCTTATTGTGTTTTCTAATTTTGTCTTTATTATAAGCCATATATAGGTAATACTTTTGGATTTAATTGTGGTTTGCAGATATAGAAAGTTTTGTAGATCTGATCGGTTTATTGAAGAAATAGCATGTTAGAAAGAATGTAAAGATATTATGATGTAATAATGCGTAGACGGATGATGGGTGTTCTATGAATGATAGTTGTGCGCCTTTGTATGATGTAGCAGGCTGCTACAAGGTATCGACATCACGGAGAAATGCTATTGGTGGATAATGTCGTCATGCGAAACATGGCCGCTTCAATACTTAAAAGTAGGTATCAATGGGATTTAAAGACAAAGGTGGGGAATCAAGACGTAGACTATTTACCGTAGAAGTCTTATCCTTGGAGTTCGTGATATTTTCCCAAGATAATCAAAGAAGAAGTAGGTATTATCGAAATAACACGTACTTACTGTAGTCGCGAAATGATAAAAAAAATATCTTTGCCATCCCTAAATAAAAAAAAAAACACTATCGATAGTGTTGTATTATTAACAAAATATACGAACCTGACGTGTTTGCTCTGTATGATGACCTTAAACACATACAGGGAGTTTGTCTACGCGCTACACTCCCCTAATAAAATCACTCAAGTAATAATATCATTTCGGTGAGATCGATCGTAATTTGACCTGTATATTGACAGCTGGGGCGGCCGCCACTTCTAAAAAAATCAATAAGCCTCTGAAGTATTTTTCTACAACGTGGAAGGGTGCAGAGGATATTGGCACAACACAACAGTGACAGCGTGGGGCGGAGAAAATGATTCTATTCCACTTCCAGAGCAACACTGACAGATAACCTCTCCCGTCTCGAGATCACCTACACTTTATTGATTACGTAAATACATTGCGTAAACAATCGTGTTTACATTTCGGATTAGATCATTGATATTTTAGATTAAATATTTAACTAGCTGTGGTGCATGGTGTATCCACCATAATTATTGAGCTTTGACCATTCTGAGCTACATATTTACGGATCTTCGTTTTAATATTGCGGCAATATCTTGCTGCAATAGTATAGCCGGCAAGAATCGCTCGGTGATATTGTAATAAATTTATATGATGATGTTACAAATTTGGCTCGTCTAGTTGCCTACATTGCTAACAATAGCAAATATTGTTACGAGTTGCAAGATAAAGTCGGCACCTTGAAAGCTCCACAATTAATACCAGCTATAGGTATATTATTACAGTTATATTGTTTAGACTCTAGATATTATGATCTTCATTATCTATATTAATTTTTGATGTTTTTTATTTTTTTATGTCTCTGAAAAGACAGATCTTGAAACTGGATGAGAAAGAAAGATAATTATTATTGAAAGGATATTGATAGAAAACAAAGATTTCCTCCTAAAAAATATTTAGGTAAGTACTTACCTATTATGTTGCTAAATATTTTTCTACAAGACGCTGTAAACGTATCTATATTTTTTTTTTGAAAATAGGTACCTACATACAATATAAATAAAAAGGTATACTGTTATGACACTTTGGTTCTACAAAAGAAGTAAGGGACCTAGAATCAATGCAGAAAAGAACCTTAGAAAGACTTACTTAATCAAAGATTTCCGCCAAAACGTGACTGAAAACATTTCTAAGTTATAAAAATAATGTAATAAATTCATTAGATGAGGGAAAACGTGAAAGCGCTTGAAGAGAATATCAGCTTATAATGTGGACAGAAAGAAACATGATATTCTGTCTCAATTTATTTTAAGTGCCTTATGATAAAATACCCTTAGATTCCTGATTTGTGTTAAATCTAAAATCTTCGTTTACACGGTTTGTAGCTGTATCAAACTTCAGCGTCTTAGCGTCTGCTATTTTTAATGTTTACAAAGAAAATTATGTGTAAAAGAAATTATTCAGAACTGAATAATTTGTTTCTTGACATCATTATTAAATTAGATACTCAAATAGCCTTGTGGAAGCCTTAGAATCAAACATGTTAACAAAATTAATGAAAGTAGAATTTAAGATTCTCTTCTAGGAAAGAATTAAAAATATTTATTATAATAGCAGACGAACGATGTTTGATGATGAAATTTAAGGAAAAAATTATGAAAGAATGTAATGAAAAACATTTTCAAGTTGGCGACGCATTTTAATATCCGATGGAGTTCATCCATTTGAAAAATGTATTGAATGTGTCGGCGCGCGTTGTGAAGCCAAAGTGTGGACGGGAAGTAGCAGGGAACACAGAAAGGAGAGAATCGGAGTAGGAAGGAAGGAAATCTTTTGAAAAATTCATATTTTATTTCATCGATACATTCACAACAGAATATATTTTGTCAATTTCAAAACTGTTCATGAAATATTCCGTACAATTCCAATGGCCGTCACCACAGGGTGCACCAAAAAATAATATTGAACTATGGTATTTTTAGTTTTGCTAAACCCTCACTTCCACAGTTTTCTATCTTCTTACCACAAATTCCATTCATACACACTCAAAAAACTTCCTCGCTCTATCAGATCATCTTGAATGAAGCTTGTTACTTTAACTGTAAGAGGTTTTTTTTTAATTATCAAGCACTTTCATTTCTACAATATTATGTAAAGGGGACTGTGTGGTAGGTAGCCTAGGTTGTGGTTTTAAGCCCCAGAGCAAACCAATATTTCTTTCACCAGACAGGCTTTGCATAGTGTGAAAATGTAAAGGTGTTTCTTTTTAAATGATAGGTATAGATTTACCTAAATTGAACATAAATGTATAGTGGAAATAAAATACGCACTAAACGCCAAAAATGAAAAAAATGAGTTAAGTATGAGGATATGTTCTATAAACCATTATCAATAGCCTAAATATTGCACTAAGTCCATATCGATGATCTAAAGGCGTAAAAAAACAGATCCAAAAATCATCATAGTACTACGTCTGTATGGGGGAAAAATCAGTTTTATTAGATTATCTCAAAATGAAGTTTATGGCGTTTAGTGCGTATTTTATTTCCACTATACAAATACATTTTCACGAGTAAGTAATTCAATATCTTTAATCGAAAGCAAACCTTGTGTTGTGAATGATAAAGATTATCGGCACCGGTAATCGAACTTATGTACGTCTTTCAGAACTAGAGTCGGTGACACAACCGCTAATCTATCAATTAAGTACATTTTATTCACACTTAAAAAAAAATCTGAAAAAAAATTATTTCAAGCTTTGAGAGTTCGAAACACTCTATAGACGCTTGTGGGTTGTACATTGGAAAAGACTTTTCAGCGCAACTGTAAACTGCGAGCTCCCGGCGGGGTCTCCGCAGCCTTCCGTGCCGTACGTTTATAAATGATGGTCTCCGCAACTTGGCCAACAGCGCAGGAAGCGATTCGCAAAACCACCGCAACTCACCAATTAGTTGCGAATAAAACCTCGCGTCTTTTTACCGTCCTATTGTGTCATTTTATTTTTAAATATTATGAACATTGTACATTTCACAAATAGATCCAGAAGCGATAAATCATCATATTTTTATTATGTATGTATGTAAATATGACGACCTCCGAACGAAACAGTACCTACGAAAGCCGGCGTCATAACAGCTAGTCTACCAACCACTTCTTATTATTTTTTATTTTTCAGATTTTCGCAAACATACAGTTTTTTTTTAACAAAAATAATAACAATATAATGAAAAGTACAATACACAAACCAGCAAAGTTTGCAGACATTACTTACTTATTTTTTAATATCTGGAGGGTTTTTCCTCTCCCCACTCGACATACACTACACACCATCAAGTATAAGAAAAAAACACTGATTATATTTTATATCACATATAACCTATATTTATAATTATTTGTTATCCATTTTCGATATTTTATAAGTTAATCTGTTATCCGGAGCGGAGAAGAATCCAATAACCAAGCAACATATAAATATGTTCAGCCGATCTCAAGTAATAAGTGTTCGTATACTAACCGGACTTTCTTTTATATCATTAGATATGACGATACAATCGTGATATATTTTTCTAAATAACTTGACTATAAAAATACCCAAATGTATGAAACTTTTACAAACAAAAGTCCACACTGTTAATAAGCTGGATGCCACATCTAGTTCCTGAGGTGAAACACGAAGTAAGTGACATACTCACAACACCGCGATCAGGAGACGTGTTTATGGCACATCCCGGATTGGAACTTCGCAACTTCACACTTTACGTCAGTTCCGCTGTGTGATAGCCGCCGTGTGAGCAGGCACCTCCGCGATAATATTACTTCAATGTGAGTACCTACCTAGTTATGTATGTTAGTCAAAGTTACTTTCTAGTTAGTAAAGTAGACACGCTCTGTGAGCGAATCCAAGTGGATTTTAGTTTGAGTAATAATACGATTTTGTAGAAAATGTTGCAAAAATTACCTAACCCATACCTACTTCAATAGTGAAACTTTTGGAGGTATTGTTGTTTTTAATTCTATACATACGTCATTCTTATATAATACTTGAGTCTGGTTGGTATGATAAAAAAATAGGGACTACTTAATCTACATGGCCTGCCTCAAAATTTGACTAATTCACCGTTGCAAGTTTTCTGAAAGCCGCACTAGCCCCATATTTTACAGAAATTTGTAACCAAAGCTCGTTGTCATAATATGATAATTTGTATGGACTCATTCAAAAATAAAGATCAAATAAAAAAATTGTTTAACTTTTCCACAAATTTTTATTTCCCGACTAGTTTCGTAGGCTCACGTCCTACATGGTCACAGGAGACTAAGAAACTGTTTCTTAGTCTCCTGTGACCATGTAGGACGTGAGCCTACATGGTCACAGGTCACAAGAAACAGTTTCACAGTCTCCTGTGACCATGTAGGACGTGAGCCTACGAAACTAGTCGGGAAATAAAAATTTGTGGAAAAGTTAAACAATTTGTTTATTTATTTTGATCTTTATTTTCAAATAAACTCCACCAAGAAATGCATGTTCATCAGTTAGTGAATTTTACTCATTCAAAAACCTAGAGATAGGTGCTCAAGCTTTATGAGATTAAAATTTTTGTTTTATGGATATTTGAAGCAACTGGTTATACTATTATCTGTTGTCAGCAATGATGCAAAGAGTCTGCCTTAAGTTGTATAGGGACGTACTCTTCTATTATTACGGATTCATAGTTATTGATTTCTTTTTGATTGAAAACGAATTGTACCTGTAAATTGTAGGCATATAAACGAAGATAAGCTCAACTGAATTTCAGATGAGAAACTCAAAAGGGTTTCAGTCGATATTGCATTCAGGGGCGGGAGGAGGGGGCGGAGGGAGAAATAGGGCACTCGAAATTGTTACAAACTTCAAAGAGATCCGCTATGTCGGCGCGCTCTACCTACATTACAAGTATGTTCTGCCTAAGAGGAAAGGATTTAAAATTTCGCAAGGATTTTCCGGCGCTCAAAGGACAGAGTCGGGGAGAAGGCATCCATCTTATAACGGTGATGGAGCGATTAATAGTATCTTATTATTTAAGGAGTTTTGAAGATCAGGAGGAAGCTGTGGAAGAGCCCTGGAGGTCAGGCTCCACGGCGCGGACTCCACCGTATTTACATACACACACAGAACGGGATTTTCTCTTAACTTTATCGATTAGTAATAATAAGAAATAACCCCACGATATTGGTTGAAATTATTATTAGATTGTCTTGCGTCAAACTCAGATAGCAACATAGGATTATTATTACGATTCTTTAAGCGGAGGATTCGGCAAGTTGCCCTCTGGCGCTTTTTTACCTCAAAAAATATATTTCGATTACCTATACCAATATAAAATTGAATGAAACAATCTCAAAGGCCTTCTCTGTCTTGGACATAATCCTTTATAGAATTTAGAAAAGTAAATACCTAAATGAAAAGCTGACTCATATTATTATGTTTTATTATTTGACCATTAAAACGAAAACCACCCCCATAGATAGGTGCCTAAATGAAAAACATAATATGCGGAGTAACTATGTAATTCAAACATCTACAAAGTTCATTAAAATTGGTAAGTAGGTACCATGAACTATTTTTTTAATGTTTAAGGCACAAACTTCATGGTCCAAAAAGGTAGTACACAAATGAATAGTAAGTAAGTATAAGTCATAATTTTATTGCCAGTGAGCTACATCTTGCTGTAAGATATGGGTGTATAATTGATGTGAAACGCCAAGGTGTATTACACCTGCAACACTACTGGTTATTTCGACTCTTTAGCACCCCCGGGCAATTTGTGATATATGTATGTAAGTGATAATTTAATATAGCAGATGACGAAAAGATGAAAGGTGGAATTCTGGCGACTCATAACCAGAACATACCATCCAACTTAGAGAATGCAACCCCTTCAGAACGAAAATCCACCAGATATAGCAACGGGAAGCTATACTCTGGTTAATACTAACTAACTGATTAACTCTCCCTTTTACACCCCACTCAGGGCCAAAGGGAGGCAACAAGAGCCCTCCATTTCACACGATCTTGCGCAATGTTTATGATGTCCTCCCACACCATGCATGTCCATTAATAAACACATTCCCAGGAATTCAACTTGATGAGGATTCTTTATTTTGCTGTGTTGGTCGCTATAATAAAGACAAGACTTGACAAAGAATGTAATAGGTTTTGAGAGTGAAATAAGACACAGCTGATGACTTGAGAGACAGTGCTAGACTGCCTATTTATTGTAACATTATAATATATTAATCTATACATATATACAGTGTGACAATAACCTAACATCTCCCTTTTCAAGATATCAAAAACCTAATCTTTCAGGAGGTTTACTTATTCTACCCGATCTTGTAGTATAAGAGCTGTGTTCCACCTGTCGCTCATCCCTTCCACCCATCGAGGAACCAGGTCGCACGCAGAAGTCATAGGCATTTACATTATCATTTTGTTTAAAATTATCACTATGTCTGACCCTTATATGATATCTGTTCCTTCTGTACCTCGCTCCGTCTGAATCTTCTACTATGTAAGATCTTTGACATGGTAAACTAGATACTACTACTCCTGGTACCCAGTCTAAATTAACATTTTTCTTAAAATATATTTTATTTCCAGGATATAGTTTTGACAATATTTTTTTGTTTTTATTGTAATAAAATGCACTAGTTTCTTTGTCTTTGCTATAAACAGTTTTATATTCTGAGAATTTCACTATTTTAGGTTTAAGTTTATTTTCAATTACAGGCAAATTCATTCTTAGACTCCTCGACATTGACAATTGAGCAGGTGAAGGGAACCCATTACTTTTCGGAGTATTTCTGTAATGCAACAGGGCAATATATGGATCAACATTTGATTGTTTGGATTTTCTAAATATATTTTTAATTATTTTGACTGATGATTCAGCTTGTCCATTTGACTTTGGATAATAAGGGCTCGTGAGTATATGCTCTATGTCCCAATCAAAGATAAATGACTTAAATTCTGCTGACTGAAAAGGTGGTCCTCCGTCTGAGACCAAAGACATTGGTATTCCATGTCTTGCAAAAATTGACTTTAAATGTGTTATGACAATCTTGGCACTATAACCATTATTAAGTGAGATTACTTCAATATATTTAGAATAATAGTCTGTAACAACTAAATAAGTACAGTTATCAAAATACATGAGGTCCACACCGACTCTTTGCCATGGAAATTTTGTTATTTCATAACTTTGAAGTGGTTCACCTTGATTTGAAACTTTGAATTTATCACAAATTTGACATTGTTCAATTAAATTTTTTATATCCACACACATATTTGGCCAATAAAGTATTTCTCTAGCTAGACTCAGACACTTGTTAATACCTTGGTGACCAGAGTGAATTTTAGTTAACATTTCTTTTTGCAACATTTTAGGTACAATCAACTTATTGTTTTTAAATACCAAATCATCAATAACATGAATTTCACTTTGAAAATTATAATACGGTTTCACCGCATTTTCAACATTATCTTTTGAATTAGGCCAACCATTATAATAATACTTAACTAATAATTGTAATACTAAATCAGAACTAGTGGCCTGAGATAATTTTTTACAATATTCATCACTTATAGCTAAATTCGCGCGAATAGAATTGACATGGTACAACATGTCTGCCTCATAGTCTGGAATAAAATTATCTGTAAGTGGTGCTCTCGACAGAGTGTCTGCAATGAACATTTCTTTTCCAGGAATATATATGACATCAATATCATATGCTTGCAATGCTAACATCATTCTTTGTAATCTAACAGGTACATCATGTAAAGGTTTCTTAAAAAGATACACTAACGGTTTGTGATCAGTATGTACTGTAACTCTATGTCCAAAAATATATTGATGAAACTTATTACAGCCATATTGTATAGCAAATAATTCTTTTTCAATTTGAGCATAATTTTGTTGACTCGCAGTTAAAGTTTTAGAACTGTAAGCTATAGGTTTTTTATTTTGCATTATGACTGCACCAATGGCTGACTTTGACGAATCAACAGACAAAACTAAAGGCAACTTAGGACTGTAGTGTGCTAATACAGGTGCACTAATAATATTTTCTTTCAACAATTCAAATGCTTTTTGACAGTTGGAGTCCCATACCCACTGTGTATTATTTTTAAGTAAATTTCTAAGAATCAATGTCTTATCTGACAGGTTTTCCAAAAAAGGCCCCAAATAATTTATCATTCCCAAAAATCTCTGCAAATCTTTTATATTACTTGGTGTTGGCAACTCTCGAATAGCTTTTATTTTTTCATTGTCTACTCTTACCCCATCTTGACCAAAAATATAACCCAAAAAACATACATCTTTCATATTAAATTTACATTTTGACTTGTTGAACTTTAAATTGATTTGTCTGGCTCTTTCTAGCACTTTATTTAATCTATAATTATGAATTTCTTCAGTTTCACCATAAATCAAAAAATCATCAACATAAATCAATACCCCTTCTATATCTGAGAACAAATCATTCAATATTCTATTAAAAATTTCAGTGGAAGCTGATATCCCATATGGTAACCTTAAATACCTATATCTTCCAAATGGAGTGTTAAATGTACACAAGTGTGAGCTGTAATCGTCCAATTTTAACATCCAAAAACCCGAATAAGCATCTAAATGTGAAAAACACTTTGCCCCCATCAGTACCGACCTGATATCATCTATACTTTTCAATGCATAATGCTCTCTCATAATATACTTATTTAATCTTCTAGGATCTAGACAAATTCTTAAATCACCAGATTTTTTTACAGTAATTACAATGGAATTCACCCATGACGTTGGTGTTGTAACTTTTTCTATGACCTGTGCCTTCTGCATGCGAACTAGCTCCTCTTTTAGTTTTTCTTGTAAAGCGAATGGGACTTTTCTCGGTGGATCTACACATGGAACTGCATCTGGAGTGAGTTTTAGGTGAACGACAGGAGGAAGACATCCTAGACCCTGAAACACATCATCATATTTCATTAATATATCGCTTTTTAATTCAAATACTCTTTTTACCAAGTTTATTTTTTGACAGGTTGGTAAACCAATTACAAGTTGACTATCTATTTTTGTTATTACAAATTGTAATTTATGATATGAATTATTGACTTTACAATCAAGTTCACATGTACCCAGGATAGGTATTGAATCACCCCCAAATCCCCTTACTATTTGATTATTGTTTGTAATGTTTATTTTATGCAAGTTTAATTGTTGAATAATTTTATAAGAAATGACATTGACATTAGCACCTGTGTCCAGTAAGAATTCTAATTTAACATTATTTATATAGACGTCAACATACCAAGATTGACTACTGTCTTGATTTAAGGTTAAAACACTATGGTTGATGGTTGAAATACTAAAAGATCTTTCAGAGCTATTGGCATTCTCATCATCATCAAGATCACTGTTATTAATATGTCTGACATTTTTATTCTTGAAACAAAATTTTTGAAAATGACCAAATTTATTACATGACCTGCATTTGACATCTTGTGCTGGGCATTTGAAGCGATGTTGTTGACCACATCTGTTGCAGACTCTTTTGTTTGTTGTTGGCGATGGCGTTCTCTCGGATGATTTTCTCCATGATGACGTTGACGGTTGTGACGATCTCCAGGATGAAGGTGATAGACTTCTTGTTTGTCCTGAATGAATTTTATGTACTTGCAAGCTTGACGACTCAAAATCTTCGTCTGTTTTTTGGACCATCATGATGGTATCAATAATTTCTTTGGCCTTTTGTAAAGTGAGATCATGTTCTTGTAACAATCTTTGTCGTATGGACTTGTTCTTTTGCGACATGTTTGCAATGAAAATATCTTTAATTAGTGACTGTTTTAGTTCTCCAAATTCACATTCTTTACTTTTGTTTTCTAAGTCCAATAGAAAGTCTTTAATGTCTTCACCTTCACTTTGTTTTCTAGTGAAAAATTTGTGTCTAATAATTGTCACATTTTTTCTTGGTGTGAAAATTTTTTCAAATTTTTCTAGTACCGCTTTGTAGGTTGTTTTTTCAATTTCCATGCCAAATGAGTTGAATATTTCCACCCCTTTCTCTCCAATTGAATGTAATAAAATTGCTATCTTTCTACTGTCAGTAGCTTCTCCATCCAATCCACTCGCCATCATGTAGAGTTTGAATCTCTGTATCCATCTTCTCCACTCTTGATCTTGATTCTCTCCACTCTCCATATGCTGAAGCACCGTCAAATTGGAGATGATAGCCTGCTTTTCCGATGCAGTCATCTTGTATGATGTTTTTTTTTTAGATTGCACAAATGCACGACAATAACACTTAACAGAAATGCGGACACTTGTCAAAAATATTGAAAATACTGTGGACACTAGACTGACAAATTTGACGAAGAACTATTGTTGGACACTTTAAAATAAAAGACACCTGACACCATATAATAAAGACAAGACTTGACAAAGAATGTAATAGGTTTTGAGAGTGAAATAAGACACAGCTGATGACTTGAGAGACAGTGCTAGACTGCCTATTTATTGTAACATTATAATATATTAATCTATACATATATACAGTGTGACAATAACCTAACAGTCGCCAACGTTGTGATGACTTGATTTAGCACTTATAGAAAATAACGAAAAGATGGAATTCGTAGGTATGTGTACACAAGAACCTTTGATGTTGTTTCAGATGGCGCAAGCATGGTAAACTGGTGATTTTTAACAAACAAATCGTATGCTGGCAGTTGGAATTCCAATAAGCACACGCACACATACAAATTGAAGGATCCACCATGTTACACCGGAAGCGGAAATATTCCCCGTGGCACGTCGCGTGACGACTTTGACGTTGCGAGGAATGTAGGTAGGTACCTACCAATATTACATCAAGATAATATAATATTATTATATCATAATATTTGTTTGCAGATAATAATTCCATCGAACCCAGCCCTGTCGACGTTCTACATATTTCATGTGCTTATTATTGTTTGTAGCCTGCTGGCGCACATAGGAGGCATCCACGGACTAGGGAGGACGTCTACAGTCTACTCGTCACGTTATTCGAACATTGAATTACTAGAACGAAAATTTTAAAAATTAACATCATTATGTTTTTTGAGCTGTTTTTGTTTCTTTCCATATAGGTAATTATTCTACCAATTTGTAACCACTAACGCTAACCTATTGAACCAATAAATCAAGAAAAAAATTTGGAACCATCCGCATAGAGAGTCAAGATTATTCTTTCGACGAAAGAGCAGAATGTGCATATACAACCAGAAAATGGAATTGATTATTTGGTAAGATGCTTAACCGGTAAATTGAAGGAACTGTTTTCGGTGCTGTAAACAAAATCCGGTTATCAAACTAAAGTTGAATTTATCTTATCTATATATTAAAACTTTGGGTATAATATGGCACCACCGCATCACGAACGACGCTATACGCCGGCGCACCCAGCGTGAGCCCATCACTTCTACTATTATGTGGAGGAGATGGACTTGTCTGGGACATGTGTTAAGGATGCCGAATGACAGTTGGCCGAGGAGAGCGCTGTTTTTCCTCCCATCAGGGTCCCGAGGACGAGGAATACCCTCTAATACTGTGTTCCGCTCCTTCGAAGCAGAGCTGAGGAATCTGGACTGAATCTGGCGCTCGTTCAGTTTATGACACTATGATATTTATTCAGTTTTGTAATGTTTAAACTTATAATCTAAATTAGTTGTGGTCGAATTTCGAGCACTGGCCGACCTCTAATTCTTATGAACAAGAACGTTATACGCCACAAAACTAAAGTAATTTTGCTACTATATAGGGTATATCAAATCATACAATATTTGAAATATTCTCAGCATGCACTGAATTTGTCAAACACGGACAGTAGATCTGAAAGCTGACGACAGACACTGTTATTTGCTGAATGGGAAAACACAGTCTCCTAGCGTCTCAGTATCTATACATTTTTTTTAAAGAAATCACATAGAAAAAATTAAACACAGAAACATCGAAAGAATGTGTGACATCCCTGCGGTGCAATAGACAACGTTGTCATGTCACGTCAGAATTGATGAAATCAAGGTAAATATTATTATATTATTTTTTTATCATTCCCACAATCAAACTGTAGCCATTTATCATAATTTGGTATTAACCAGCCCGGATGGCGGAGGGAGGATTGTAATTTGGTGCGGCAACTTGGAACTACCCCCATCACATCTACATTCATGCGTATTGCATACCTACCTCCTACCTACATTGGTTCATTGATATTTTGACTGCTTTATTTAACAGGAATAATAATAAAATGTGTATTACCATCCAAATGCTAACAAAAACTCGACATTTGAAATAAGATATTTAAGAAATACCTACTTATGTATTAAAAATTCAATTAAGAACCACTATCTATGACCTAACGAACCTCCTACGTTGCCACATTAAATGCATTATCTTCAGAATGATGAATATCTGAGAATTGGGCTTATAGGTATTTCTCGAAATATAATAAACTATAGAGGTCCGGCCCAGCTTCGCACGGGTAGATAGGTATAATTTAGTTTTCATACAGATCCCTAAATTTTTCAAAATATTTTATAGCATGAATAATTGCATTGCAATGTACCGTGTCACGTCACTTTATCACCGTGACTACCTTACGATTGACATTGACCTGACACCCCACCCCGCTACCATGCCCGTACCATGGTCTACATCGGATAAGTTGAGATGATAAGAGACTATGCTTTTTTTCCAATACTCACATTTTTAAACTCGTAATAACTTTCGAATGGAATGTCCGAATTTAATAATTCAAAAAGTTATACAAACATATTGAAGTATTCTTGAATATGAACTTATTTATTTTAATGAGGAGTAATACCAAAATACAAATAAAAAGCCTTTTCTGGAGGTGACTATTATTATTATTATTTTTTAAATAAAAGAACACTTATTGTGGCATAACTATAATAGTTAGACATATGTTGTCGCTATACTTTTTGTAAATAATGATGTCTTCTACAAAATTGTAGTACATTGTTTTATTCTATCATCAATAGTTTTCATAGCGTTCGCGATAAAAAGAATATTTTAGGTAAATTTTTTACACCTTGTGTTACATTATTGGAGTTTTAGTAAGGATCAAAGGCTATATGAAAATAAAATATAGCCTATGTTCACCGGGGATATTGTAGCTTCCCAAAAGTGAAAGAATTTTTCAAATCGGTTCAGTAGTTTTGGAGCCTATTCGATGCAAACAAACAAAAAATCAAATCTTTCCGCTTTATACACGGTGTTAAGTTGGTAGTGGATAATCCAGAGCAGAGAGGTAGAAGACCTCAATACCTATCGATTTGACCCCTATTTATGTTCAGCGATATTGGGTGGTTCAAAAGTTATTAACGTTTTTTTGAAATTTGAATAAAAACCGGATTTCTGACTAAACTACGTAACTGTGGCTAAACTATTTAGATTACGATCATGATTTTTTTTCTGGAAATAGTCCGATAGTGACGCTTATGCAAGGTATTATTGCTATGAGTCAGCACCCGATAGCTTTTGTTCAAAAAAAATTTTTTCTAGAATTTTTTTCCAAGCACAAATTTTATAAAATCTTTCAAAGGCTCTAGACAAAAAAAATCACGGAACTTTTTTTTTTAGAAACTATCTTAAAAACTTCTACTATTCATGGAGAATTATTGCTGCAAATTTCATTTGGATGGTATAATGGGATCATGCTAAAACGCTCTCATAACTTACCTCAAATAATTTTCAAACTGGCTTTTACCACCCATATAACAAAGCTGTGTGTTAATGAAAAAATGTTGAATATTGATACTTGCACAAGTTATGAGAGCGTTTTAGCATGATCCCATTATACCATCCAAATGAAATTTGCAGCAATAATTCTCCATGAATAGTAGAAGTTTTTAAGATAGTTTCTAAAAAAAAAAGTTCCGTGATTTTTTTTGTCTAGAGCCTTTGAAAGATTTTATAAAATTTGTGCTTGGAAAAAAATTCTTGAAAAAAAAATTTTTGAACAAAAGCTATCGGGTACTGACTCATAGCAATAATACCTTGCATAAGCGTCACTATCGGACTATTTCCAGAAAAAAAATCATGATCGTAATCTAAATAGTTTAGCCACAGTTACGTAGTTTAGTCAGAAATCCGGTTTTTATTCAAATTTCACAAAAACGTTAATAACTTTTGAACCACCCAATATCGCTGAACATACATAGGAGTAAAATCGATAGGTATTGAGGTCTTCTACCTCCCTGCTTCGGATTATCCACTACCAACTTAACACCGTGTATATTAGTATGAAACTGATAATATAGATAAATGAATAACACTCTTATTAGGGATTGCAATCCGGAAAACCGGATCCGGTATTCCGGCGGATCCGGCATCAAAATGCTCATATCGGATCCGGCGCAAATTGACGGATCCGGAGATCGGATCCGGTTTATCATATCAAAGGATTTTTCAACAAACTCAACATGGACAGAACTCGAACCCGTATCCCTAGCAATTTCATAGGGTCATTGTAGGTAAAATTGTGGGTACCCATAAAGATAAAAAGAGAAAAGGAGGCAAATGCGTAACACTGAGCACAGTGTAATGCTGCTTTTGCCTCCTTGTGCCCAATGTAGGATTTTAAAGCTAGTGTTTACTGATCGTATTGAAAGTATTGACTGTCGAATGAAAAGACACCTGTTAGAAAAATAGTGAGAATATTAAACAATTATTTAGCCAAAAAAAATATATATATTAACCTTTTTAAAAGCAAAATAATTGTGATAATTGTCAGCTTTTTATTAGATTAGTTCGGTAGTCTATCACAATGTGTGTGCAGTTATATTCAAGGATAAAACTGAAATAATTTCTCAGACTTATTATTGATAATAAGTACCTATATAGGAGTGTCTCTGATTATTCTCGGTTATAGGATTACTCCTGGGACGCGCATGTCCAACTGCTCATCCATCTCTTTGGTGCTCGTACAAGGGTCTGCTGGTTGATGTGATTTCATCCTCTTATAATTTCCAGAATCATCGGATCCGTTCTGTTGACGTGGTCTTTCCAATAATGCCTTCTATTTCTACCCCATTGCCTGACGTTCTCGATATCGCAGAAGCTCCGAATCTGGAGTTTCTTACTCTGCCTCGAATGGTTTATTCCACTATGGGTTGGTGATTTTTTGAGTATCTTTCTTTTTCGTGTTCTCGGTTTTAGTTTGCACATCGTATATCATGATCAATCAAGCAGGTTATATAAATATGTTACTTATTTTCGATGAATTTCAATTTGAATTTTATAAAACGTAATCTAATTTGTAATTTTATTTAAAAAAAACTAAATTTTTATAGTTTTTACTATTTAAAAGAAGTCATACCCTAATTAAATTAATTTCGTATACGTACCGTTTTATTTTAAGCCTTTATTATTGTTAAAAATGTTAATTCATCAAGGTTAGCTCAATCCGGTCGGATCCGATCGGATCCGGCCGGATTGACGAAAATCCGGTTGGATCCGGCCGGATTCAAAATGAGACCGGATTGCAATCCCTAACTCTTATATACATAGGTGTCAGTATAGCCGGCAGAACTTAATGCTTGAAGCATTCTCTACCAGTCAACCTGTCCCATCCAATCTGAGACAGGATCCCAAACCCAATTAGAAATTTCAAGTGAAAAAACACATTGAATATTTCTGACCCGACCGCGACTCGATTGCAGAACCTCTTGATCCGAAGTCGGCGCCTTTGTCACTAGGCTACTGAGGTCGGCAATATGTTGTAAAAAAGGGAAATTTCTAATAATTGGTAGCATAAGATTTGTAGGTAATAAGATAAGAAAATGGAATAGGTGAACTGATTTGTTTTCGTCATTTATTTAGTACGTGGTGTAACCTAGTGAATATTATTTTTGTATCGTGTCTTGCGTCTCTATTTAACCAATCGATCAGTTTACTGTAGGTACTATTATTGATACGTTGATATCAATAATATAAGAACGATTCTTATCTAGCTACGTGTCCGTGCGGTACCAGGAATAGCCGCACTGACAGAACAACAAACAACAAACAAACAAACAAACAAACATAAACATAAAAACCCAATCGCGGGAACGCCGGCAATAAAAATAAAACACACATAAAGGGTAGAACAATACGAGCCAATATAAACCTTACGAAACATATCAATACGATACATAATTTCATGCAAATTTTATAACGAATTTACAACAGGGTGTTTACAAACAAATTTTAACTTTATGCAAATCACAAAATAAGGTTCGATTTTCTATAAAAGCAAAAAAAAAACTTTTTTTCTAGAAATGTGCTGCTAAAGTAACATCATTGGTCTGAATAAAGAAGTAATCGCAAAAATACGACAAAACGGAAAGTAGGTACCTGCCTAAAAGTTTATTCCATTCTTCGTAAGTAAATGTGCATTTTAGATTTTTCGTTGTTTTGGGAAACATTTGTTATTTGCAACAAAACAAATTCAAAAATGTCTTCTTTCATGAATATTGATATATTATGATGATGACTGACTAATACTGTTCGATTTTTTAAATGGTATGAACATATACTACTACGGGCTTACGGCCGTCTTCTACTGTTGTTTCGAAGGCTGGCTTAGTGTGATCACTTTACGTTAACAAAGTAACGTGGTAATGTTCAAACTCCCGAATATTATGAGAAATTTTAACATTTTCAACTTGTGGAAAAATTCTACGACCCGACTAGGCTTCGAACCTGCGTCCCTTGTCGTCCCATGCAGAGACGGTAACCACTGGGCCAATAATTGCCCTCACGCTAATTCCTTCATAATACCTGTAGGTATATAACAAGTATATGTTAGTGAGATATAAATAGAGCCATATTATGTTGGAATTTTTGAGAACAATACTTAATTATTAGAGTAACCAACTTTTTATAGATAGCTAAAGGCTGCTGACATATACCTACAGTTGGCGCCAGGATATGACTATATCCATTTTTGTTTATGTCTCATCTTTATTGCCTATTCGCTTTCTAATTTCTTTCCTATCAAAATTTGCTCTTGTATTTATAAGCTTTAGCCAAAAAACTGAATAATTGTTTAAGTGTGCGAACATTTTATTTCTCAATATCGCTTTTTTTATGTGAAATTACATTTCTTCAATAATTTTTCCTATTTGATAATGTTGTTACTTTTCTTCGAAGACATTAAATTGTAATAAGAGCTTCTCATGATATTGCTAAATTTGATTTGATAAAGAAAACTTCGTTCAGCGTAACTCGTTATGCAAAGGGTCCTTCCTTGAGATTTTTTTTTCAACAATGTATTTTAATGGTATGCAAATCATACACTTTCAAGGTTACGCTATTATGTGGACTCTTTTCCTTCGCGCTGTTGTACTTTGAATAATATTGTTATTTTTATTTCATCGTTCTTACAAAAGCTTTCGAGCTAATTTATTCTTTGTGCACGGGTTTTTTGAGGATAGTTTTCACTTTAGATACGTAGGTGATTCTGAAATTTATTATTTAAATATATTTATTATTGTACAAAGAAGTAAATCTTTTTATAATATCCCGAGTTCGTTTTTCAATTAGATTTTTTTCCTTTCGTTATATTTCGTAAGGTGATTTAATTTACTGCCGTATTTTCTATCATATTATACATAAATCTCATCCCCGCATAAACTCATCTACAAATGCTGGGGGTAAATCTGACACATTGTGGGGTAGCCAAAGAGAGATGTGCAATGATTTGAAAATTCATGTTGGTTAACTTGACATAGACAAACTTTCAACCCTTCTCTCTCGGTGCGTAGGTAAATAATGCTTTTTTTTTTCAGAGTAATGACATTACATAGAATTCAATCCACCAAGAACTTCAACTGTTAAGATCTTGAGTGTCATTGATTTTAGTGTCATTTCTGTGAGGTGTTTAGAAAGTATTATGATCCTGGTTATTTGAACACTGCTAATTACAGAATAATAAAACCTCCAAGCGAATACAGTTATTATTTTTATAAATAACCTATTTTAGGGGCCAAGAAAATGTTTTTTTTTGACCTTCACCTTAGTGGCGTTCTTGGTCAGTCTCAAGTACTTACCTTTATCTTTTTTATTTATTTATTTATTTTAATATTGTTTAATGATTAACCAAGAAAATGTTATGCTCAATGTAAGAGTATTTAATGCTTTTAAGCTGCTGCATTCCAACTCGATTCTCTATCGACAAGTAGTGGTAAACGGTGGTTACAATAATGGGTCGCTGTTGATGCTAGGGTCAACGAGCCGAAGAGAGTTCGGGATGTCTTACATGAGTGTCCAACCAGTCATTTTTTAATGAATCTGTGTTTAATTCAAGTGAACACAAATACACTTTTGACATCTTTCACACTACCTAGGCAAAGACTTGTGTCGTGAAAGCGGCAATGGTCGGCAGTGATGACCAAATAAACTAGGGCTACATTTTTATATATATATAGATATTAGCTTTCCCGACAGCTTTGTATAGATAATATGAAAATTTTATTCAAATTCGTATAATGATAAATTAATTGCCTAATGTAAGTAATTCCTGATCATCTGAGTATATTTTTCATCCGCATTCTGTCAATCGCATCATCACACAACTACTGACAGTTTCTGTAACAAAAATACATTAAATAGAATTATGTAAATGCAAATATATAGGTACCTACACGAAAACAGTGTAAAAATACATTAAAGAGAATTATGTAAATGCAAATATATAGGTACCTACACGAAAACAGTGTAAAAATACATTAAAGAGAATTATGTAAATGCAATATATAGGTACCTACACGAAAACAGTGTAAAAATACATTAAAGAGAATTATGTAAATGCAAATATATTGGTACCTACACGATAACAGTGTAAAAACACATTAAAGAGAATTATGTAAATGCAAATATATAGGCACCTACACGAAAACAGTGTAAAAATGAGCGGAGCCCGTATCAAATTGAATTTGAAAATAATTAGAATCTTCTTTAGCCTTCAGTTATCCACTGCTGGACATAGGCCTCTTCCATGTTCTTCCATTCTTTCATATTTGCAGCCAGTTTTTCCCCCCACAGCGGGATGTCATGTCATCGGACCATCTTGTTTGTGGATTTTATAGGTAGGTACCTACTGATCTGAATCTCTATCGAGGGTTTTACGTTCATCAAGTAACTTGAGAGTGTCGTTTGATGGTTAAGAAATTATTTTTTCCTTGTCTATATGAGATCTTTTTAACAGCGGTATGAAAAGTTTTGGTAATGTTGTCATTAAGAGTGTTTAAATTCATTTGCTTTAGTACGTTTTTCCCTTCTAACTTATTTTCTACCGTTTTCTGGAAAATGTTTTTATTTGTGGTTAGTGTATCCAATGTAGGTATTTTATGGACTTTTCATTCAATCAAAGTTTGGTTTTGCCATCTGGCCTTCTCCAGGTCCATCCGGAAAGTGTTCAAGCAGTATAGTTCCTCTCTACTTAAATAGTTCAACTTCGTTTTTCCCCTCTCGTTTCATCTACCTAGGCCAAATAAGAATAATTAAATTACTTATATTGTAAAAAACACTAAGAATGTTATGTAGGTACCTACTATAAGTTTTCTTAAATTTTTTTAATGTTTTCTTGTTTTTTTTTCTATGATAAGAACCTTCTTCCGATAATAGCAAAAATAATTAGCGAAATTGGTTCAGCCATTCATGATGCGATGACCACGCAAAGTAGGGCTCCATTTTTATATAAGAGATTACGAGTAGGCAGTCTTTACACAAGATAAATGAGATTATTAAAAAAATGTAATTTTGAATCTCATTATTATAAACAAATCTTGTAAGTCAATAAAACATGCCAGAATCTACTCATATTGATCGGCATGGATAATACAATATAGGTACCTACTACTTACGTAAATGTATGAAGAGATGAAATATATTAAACAAGATTAATTCTACATCAATATTCAATTTCGAATAAAACCTTTTTGTTAACTCGGGCTGTACTCCGTGTACTCGGACGAGAAACTTTTTCATTATTAATTTTGTTCCGGAAAAAATAATTCCTTTTGCGAAAAATATTTATTAGTTGAAAGTAGGAGAGAGATTAGTTTTTTATACAAAAAAGTAGGTATTTTGATTGGCGGGATGAAGGGCGGTGGATGCATGGCCTAAATATACACAATTAAAGCTTATTATATATTATATAGAATATCTCGGGACATAAAAAGATAACTGCGAAAATAAATAAAGTTTATCGATAAATATTTCCAATTTATTTATTTATTATTTGGCTACGAGAAGAAACGACACAATAAGCAAAATAAACTAGGAACACAAATAAATAAGATGATAGTTTATTGGGATGGAAATAACGAAATTGGAGTAATTCCTTTGAAGATGCCACCCTCGCATTTTGTCCAGAGAGAACCTTCATTTTTAATACATTAAGGAGACAATAAACAATGTTAATGTCGAGTCCGAAATATATTTCACGCTTCGAGAGAAAACTCTTGCGAAGTATGTAGGTGTGTAGTTTCGTACATACCAAAGAACTTTAAAATTATTTTACGTGAAATGTTCACTTCTAAAAACTTTCTCAAAATATATAAATCAGTCAAAAGCGTCCGTGTCTTCTGTTTTCTTTAATTAAAGACGTTTCACACAGCACATTACAGTCGGTCAGATGGAACAACTTACTCTCTGTTCATGGAAGGATTACAATTTTTTTCCAAATAGGTACCTATTCGCTGCCTACTAAAAATCTGTTATCACAAAATCTACCAAAAATCGGTTTATTATTTCAATCTTTCCTGAATGAAGCTTAATATTTTTCAGAGTCGGTGATAAAGCCTTTATTCTTTGTCAGTTTTACAAAGCAAAATATACGTACAAATACTACCTATACTATTAGTTTTCCCTTTCTTCGAGGTTAGCTGAGGGATCAGGATTTGATGAGGGAGGAAGTCATCGCATCAACTGCGCTTATATCGCGCAGTTGAGAGTTCTTGCTACCTTCCTATGCTCCTAGTGGGGTCAAAACGGAGAATTTATTAATTGATCATAATTTTAAATGTTTAATAGCCAATATGATAAGATCGACGTTCTATGGATCTTATGCCGTTCTCGTATGCAAAATGTCCAAATTACGATTCGGGGTAATATTTAGCAACCTACTTTGGTAAATTTGGTCCAGATTTTAGAGGAGATAGTAGGAAGTGGGCAAATGTCCAAGTTGGACGATTTGTATCTGATAATAGGATCGTCCCGTCTAGAAGCGAATTAATAAAACAATGAAAATATTTCACCGAACAAACACAATATTTTCACTTGGAGATGGGAAGTGAGAAAGCTGATATTTGGTGTATTTTGATGAGAATTTATGTTAATACTAAGTACCTACGTACACAGGCCGTCTTAAACTTATTTAAGAAATCTACTTAGGCAACGATAAAACTTCATGATTCAAGGAGGATCTTTGTCCTCATTTGAAATGTTTGTTTTAAATTTGTTTGACGTCCCACAAAATACAAATTTAGGTACGACTATCGATACCTTCATTCGTTCACCAATAATTTACTTTTCTCATACTTGATCTAATATTAATAGGTTAATATTAGAGTTTTTTTTAATTTATCTTTCTAAATAGGTTCTTAGTTCTAGTATTTGAAGCACTCTTGATTTTCAAAGGAATAATTATAAAGTGTGTTTAATTCACGTAAATAAATTAAAAATAAAATATGTTTGGGAATTGAGAGGTAGGAAGAAGGTTGAGGAGAAAACACTTTGAAATGGAAATGAAATTTTTTTTTCTGATTGAGAATCGATTGATGTTGAATGTTAATGGTGAAAAAATTCATATAGGTACCTATTTGCTAATCGTTAATGAGTCGAAAACCTCAAAAATCACACCATTCCTATACTGTAGCCCTAGTATAAGTTTTCGATGATCGAATAACGAAACGATCATCGAAAGAGTTTCGAAAATTTTCCATTCAAAAATGATCGAACGATTCGATCGTTTGATTTAAGAACACTATTTGCACGCTAATAAGCGCTTATTAGCGTGCAATAAGCTTTCGATGAAACTCGTACTACCTACCCACTGTTTTGATGAGTAAAGTCAGTCTAGGTCTTTAATATAAATAAAAATGTTACCAAAGTTTTCATAATAAATTGAATCGCACGGAGTCTAAGTTATTGCGATAACAATATTATTATTATTATTATGAACTCGGGAAAGTTGAAAATTTCATAACCAACGATTTGAAAATACCGGCGTAAAAATCTAATAAGCGTTTTCGGTATTTTATTAGGAACCCTTTCTCCGATATTTTGGAAAATTTTCCTTGGCCCGAGGCTCTACAAGTTGGGGATATCGATTTATTTCGTTTGTGCGCTTCATAATACTGGAATGCTGCCTCCGAGGCGGGACCGCCTCCACTACTCCAACTGAATTATATTCCAAAGCGTTCAAAATAAATTTCGGCAATTTTATTAACGGTATTTACCTGACAATATGACCCTATCGCGCGGTACTCATGGTGTCTGATTTAATTTCTTTTCAATACCTTTACAAAAGCAATAGAGTACTTTTTTTAAGTAATAAAATCCTTTGAAATGAAATTACGTAAATACCTACTTTCAATATCAATTCAATAGGTAGCTTACAAAAATTGAAAAATATAAATGGCGTGTTAAAACCTTTTTTCAACGAACATAAATAATGAAGAAAGTCAATCAATAGGTAAGCTATTTAAAATGAAGGTCAAAAATTTCCAAGGTGAGAATTTATGGGATTCAAAAAAAAAAATACCACGCAAATGGTGATTTTTTTTAACACAAATTCCTTTATTTATAAACTACGATCAGTGGAAAAAATAACTCGGCGATAGAAAATATTACGATCAAACTGTCATCGAGATAGTTTAACGCATATCGCTTGATTGTGTGCTGATCTCTGTAGATTTTGACCCGCCATATTGGATTTAACGTCAACGGACAGTTGATTCGAGTATACAAGAACGCTATTTGTAATAAATACACTGTATTTATGTTTTTTCCCGTCCAAATATGTACTCCCTTTATATTTTGGTCCATTGTATTTTGGTAAATCATTTTAATAATAGGAAATTTAAACAAATAAAGCAAAATTCATTCTCGTTATCGTTCGAGGGCTTACAACCATGATGCACCAACTAAATTTAAAAGAAGTATAATGACGTTTTGTAGAAAATGTTCAAATTTAATGTTTAAGTAGGTACCTACAAATATTAAAATTGAAGTTATAAAACATGAATGAGTTCATTTTGGCTGAAACAAAGGTTTCGTATGATTTAATAAGGACTTCACTATAATATTTTGTTATAAAATAAATAAATAAAAAATAAGGTACCTATTCTGCTGCATCAATAACTCGAAATCATTCAAATCTGACGATTCAGTGCATCTTGGTTGTAAACACTCGCGTTGCCCGACTACTATTTTGTTTGTTTACCAAATTTTGTGAGAAATGTCATCTTCATTACAAACGCGGATCAAATATTTTTATAAATAAAGTAAAAACTGATCAGTGAGTTATACGTAATCTTACGATTAACGATTTTTTTAGGTAAATAAGACGGAAAGTGAACACACTATAAGCCAGGCCTAGAATCACTAGATCACCACGTGCCTTGACCCGGACACGTTTTAAACATTTAAAATTGAACACAATTATAGTACCTAACCTAATATTGTAAGGTCATTTCAATTAGGTAATAGTACCTAATAAACTTTGGTTAGTTGCGTTAAATTCGGGGTCGCGTTATATTCGGGCTAAAACGATATTTTTTACCGTTTCTAAGACCATTAAAACCAACCATATTTAATCTTAGTCATATTGTTACGTTGGTCTTGTGAGATTGTAAACGATTGACGATTAATAAAGCATATTTGACCAGAAATGCACGTAAGTTAATAGCATAAATTTAAAGAAATAATATGTCGAGGTTAATGACGTGACCGGAAGTAGGCTAGTAAGTACATCCGCACTGTACACGGGAAATCAATACGCCGTAATGGAACCAATAAAGATGCGAGGCGCCTCGGAATGTTCAATATCCCCTAATGGCGGTTACAGCTTTACAGACTCCTATCCACGGTTTAAAATACACCAAGACATCTTGTAGCGGCGAGTGGAAAATTGCTCTCAAATCGAGCCAATTTTCAGAAGGGAATATCCCATCCTGACTGCTCAAGCGAATCGAGTCAGTCCTGAAATTATAAACTTACTATGGACTTCTCGTTCTGTAGTTTCTCTAAGGGAGTGACATTAGATCATTATATCAAATACGTGTTTTGAAGACAAACCTTTTGAAGTGTGAACAGGAGCTGCAAAAGGTTACAGAAAATAGGGACCAACTGAGGAAAAAAGTTGCCAAGTTGGACTATCAGCTATTGAATCTGGACCTTCAGGAAGCTATGAACGAAAGGATTTACGAGACCACGGCGCAGAAAACAACCAACGAAATATCTCGTGTTAGAGGCAAGCTGCTTGAGCTCGGGAAAACGATGAATGGATTGTGGGAGAACACCAAGAACTTGGCTGATTACATGATACCCATCAATAGCCATGAAGAATCGGCAAGTTCCTTTTTAGGTATGAGCTGGCTTTTTCCCGGTGTGGATAGTAAAAGTAAAGCTATTTCTAAGTATTCAACAAACCCCAAACTCTATCGAACACCCTCAAATATTTCTCCTAAAATAGTCGCTTCATGAGTCTGTGTATAGTTTATAGGTACTGTTGTGATCATTCAGAAAGTTATAATAATAATAATAAATTTATTAATCAGAATATTTACAACAAGATATGTAACATAAAAACATGATTGATACAATACTTATCACAGTGAATTTTGTCACCTCACTAGACCTTAGGTCTGTATCGAGGTTGACAATAGGTAATCATGAGAGAATATACCCAAATATAAAATAGGGTCAAATATTAGGTACTAAACTAAGCAAACAAAATAATAGATCAGAATAATTAATACATGCGATCGAACAAATTCATGTCAATTATCAAATATTTCACGCCACTTACATAAAACAAACCAAAATTAACAAAGACAACACAATTACCAGGTGCAGAAAATGATAGAAGCAAGCATAATAAATAATTAAATAAGTAAGTAATACAGGTAGGTATGTCTTAAGGACTTGTCAAGCTTATCGCCAAGAACAGCCGACTCGCTTAGTAGAATAAAATTTTAATAAAATAAATCAGATATAGGTAACTAAGATTAATACAACAGTATAGACACCACGAATGAAATAAGATGAAAACTCATGTAGATAAAAAGTCAATAAATAAATAAATCAATGAAATAAGATGAAAACTTTTGTAGATAAATAAGTCAATAAATAAATAAAATAATAATAACGTGAAACATGAAAATAGGAATTCTATGGTGTCATTTGCTCACCGCAAAGGATTACTCTGTACCTAATGGTGAGCAATGCTTAATTTTGACAGAAAATAAATAAATAAATAATAAATAATTAAAGTGGAGTCGGCTCTCCTATTATTTACAGCTCTCATCCTCCAAGTTCTTATGTCCTCCGCAAAGAGCCTTGCCTCTCTTGCGTTTTTTTTTTATATTATTGTGGGCATCCACATGGTCAGGGGTCTACGTGTTCTTCTGGGTTCCACTTCTATGTCCAGTGTCTTTCTTTATAGTTTTTTCTTTAGAATTCGCATAACGTATCCATAACAACTTTAGATATTCTCTGTCACATTTCTTCCCATGGGAGCGACTTTAATAAAACTGACACGAATATGCACATTTCGGCCCATCCCATTCATTCGAATTCGGCCCGAAAACATATGAATTTCATCTCTTTGATCTGTAGAGAATAGGCGTGATTGTTTTTTAGGCCTCAGCACTCAAATGAGTACGATCATGTACAATCTTTTTAAACCTGTCCATTTTATTACATGCATTTTATTGTCACACAAAACACCTGTAGGGTTATTCTCGTAGAGGTCTTAATACGCTCCTATCTTGATTGACAATATTAAAATGGCGGATTAGTATTCATAAAACAAGATATCTAGCAGATTTTATTTTATTTTATTTTAACAATATATACGGCACAAAGTGCCTTTGACAACAATAGAATATAACAAAAAGCAGAAACAGGAAATTAAACAATATAATACATAGAATTCAAACACAGTTTAAGGCAGAAAGAATAAAACAATAAGTAGGCAAAGAGAGTACACAATAGCAAACATTCATTCATATAGATATCTTAAATATTCGTTATGTTTGAAATATTATTATGAAATTCTATGTAATCGGCATTCCCGTAACTATCTTACAAACGTCAAATTCAACGGCGACCTGATTGGGATCATGTCTTAATCTTATCGTTAAGTGATTTTTAAATGCGATTGATTACGGGAATAAGGCTCCTGAGGCAGATCTTCCTTTCATCCAACCAAGTCAGTACAGTATTTTAACAAGTTACTTGAAAGACTCGTGGTGACTTTCTCTCTTCAGCTCTTAGCGTACCGCTTTGTAGGTATGGTGTGGAAAATGCTAAGAGCTATATGTATCTAAAAGTTAGGAACCTTTGGTGAAAGTGACCATTAGGTACTTTAGCACTTGGACAAGGATTTTTGGCTGATTAACCACTTAAGTGCCGATTGGTATCTGAAGCACTAAAACCTGTGGGAACCCGAAGAATTCACGAACATAAAACAATTGTATGTGAAAAATATTTCGCATAGGCAATGAGAAAGATTCAAGAACGAAGTTTGCTCGCTGTGAGAGGTTCCATTGTACGTAGGTATATAGTTCACTGAAGACACAATATCTACTTATTGCGTGTAGTTTGTTTAAGTACCTAGAAAGAATCATTTATGGCTCGTATCTAATAGACAGGATTGTTATTGCCCTAATATGGGACGGCCCACAAATGGAACGCCATCAACAGGTGAGACGTCGTTCAAACGCTATTGTTTGATAATTTTATTGATTTCCAATAAACGCTTAAATAATTACCATCACAATGGACCCCATCCAAGCCTCTTACAACTTTTGACACTTTTATTAGGACCTTGCCCAAGGCGTGGGATTGGAAGAAGTCGAAACTCCCCCCGGAAATGAAATGAACTACCATTAAATATTATACCTACAATGATTCCAGTATTTTTGTATGTTTAACAGTAGATATAGGTACCTATTTAGTTTGAAGTGTTTGCAAGCTGTTGGAGAAAATGAAATCTCTTGCTCATCTGTGTGCAGTTTGCGAGGACAGGAGAAATGAATTAGGTGAGGTTGGTGTCACAGTTTTAAAATTTATTATTGGAGGTCTGGTCCCGGGTGGCACGTGCCGCTCTCAGCGCCATGTGGCTCCGTGCAGCGCCCGAGGAATACCCAAGTTTAAGAAACACTGTTAAAATGTTTATTTGAGTGATATATTATATAAGATGGGAGACATTTTAGCTGACAAATTTAACATAAATAATACGATAAATCAAAGGCGCCCGCCCACCCTAGGTGTTTAGATTTATATGTAGGAGAAGGTCTGGCGATATAAAATTATTAAGGGACGGGGTGGGTGCTGAGCGACAAATCCGTTCCGTTAAAACTTTGTACATTTGTAAAATTAATTTATATCTTGTTACTTTCTGCGATCTATCTGCGTGTGTAGGTACTGTGTTAGTTGGTACTTCTATAAATTAGCCAAGTCACAGGGGGGGCGCCCCGCCCGCCCACTATGGACTCCTTGCGAACTTTCAGCGTACACAAACATCGTGTGCACCGTACGATATCTAATCGATCATTAAACTCCATCATTAATGTAGGTACTTCTTTTTAGTGTAAATATTGTGGGTCCATCGGAAAATGTTCAAAATATCCTGGATTGAAATGAACACAAACATCGAAAATCTGACGTTAGCTACAGCCGACAGTAAATTGGCAATTTGAGAAATAATTAATAGACGCTGAGGTCGAAGAATGCTGATATTCTCGTTACAAAACATGAGAGGCTGTTTGTGGTATCCAAAGGGTGAAGGAGTTTTTTTCGCGAAGGTTCTAACCTCTCTAGAGAAACGATCTTCAACATTGAAGATAATTCAACATTGATCTTCAACCACCATAGAGAAGAGTATACCTAGGAATTCTTCTTTTGGTGCCATGTCAGGTATTCCCAACGACGGCGATCACTGTGGCGAATGCTTCTCCGTCCTGGGCTGCTCGGAACAATTGTTCCACAGTACGGATACCCGCCCATTCTCGATCTTTCCCTTCAGTATCAGGGGGATCAGTCGATACTTTTCCCCTCGCATGATGTGTCCCAGATAGGTATTGCAACTATGAATTTGTTAGTTGACATTCTGCGTGAGATCATTCTTGTTGGAAAATTTTCAGTCAATGCAAGTTTTTCCGGGTATTTTCGGTCCCTTTTATGTAAGCGGCTTTTTGAAAAACTTGCCATTTCCTCAAATTGTTTTTTTTTTTTTCAGAATTGATTACCTACCAATTATCTAGGGAATTTTTCAAGCCCTTATATTTGGGCGACAGCCACGTGTAACAGTATTGTTAACGATAAATACGAGATATGGACGGTGGATGGAGGTTAAAATAAAGAAACCAGATTACAAATCGCATTGTATCCGACGGGCTATTACTTTTTAAATTCAAAATAAAACGATAGAATAAATAATTTTGCAATAAGAAGTACCTAACTAAATAAGTAAAAGGACTCGCGACTACTGAAATGGAATGCCTTGATATTTCCACTGTCAAAATGAATTCCCGCGGGAATAGCGGACGCCATCAGAATTTAGAATATTTTCTTATAGTTCAAGGCTCTCAGCCCCCTTAGACAATTTGAAATTGGCTTTCGACTACAAACGAAGATTTCGTCAATGTAGAGTTCGAAAAAAATGAATTGTCCGCTGGAACGTACAATTTGTCTAGGCCTGCTGGAAATAGATATTTTAATATTTTTTCCCATCCTAATTTCCACATTCCTCCTCCCCATTTGCGAAAACTGCACGCCCTGACCAGAGAACATGACAAGATCTCACAAAACTACGAAATGTTGACCAACATAGACCTCAACAACCTTAACCGGAGCAGCAGATTGAACTCCAGAAACCCTCCACTGCGAACAGCCTCCAACCAACAAATGGCTCATAACAATGCATTCAACATATTGGATGCATGGAGCACTGAGTGGCGCGAATGAATGGCGGAGTCACCTATCTATCTTCTGCCTTGCATCACTGAAACACCGCCTGGATTCAATCTACCAAGAAAGACATGGTCTGATTTAAACAGGGTCAGAACAGGCCATGGCATGTGCGCCTATTTCGCCCACAAATGTGGATGGCGGGAGTCTCCAGAGTGCGACTGCGGAGCTGACAGGCAGACCATCAGCCACATAGTATCGGAATGCAGCAACAGGGCATACGAGGGTAGTCTCTCGGACTTCGCCATACTGACACACAGGGCTAAAGACTACATTCGAGGTCTGGATTTAACCATCTGACAAGCAGGAAAATTATTTCCCCTGCGCCCTAATCATTTTTTTATTATATTGACTATTTAAAAAGGAAAACAATAATATACTTATTAATTGAATTATATATAAATTGTGATGAAATAGCCATACGCTAAATAAATAAATCCCATCCTAAATATAAAAAACAAAAATTCTTATTTGCTAGATCTAAAAATCGATATTATAAAGTTAAAAAAATAAGTAACTCGATAAAAATTTGAGATTGGCTTTGACATTCAGTAGTCAAAAGGCAGAAGGGGTCATCTGCAATTTTTGACGTTTTCACATTTTCTTCTACAAGTTGATAGAAATGATCATATCTACAAGCTGGCAAAAGGATATAACCGTCCTGTGAATAGAAACAAAACTGCAGAAGGGGTCATCTCTGTATGCTCGAAAAATTGACTGGCAAAAAAGACCATTTGCAAATGTCTCCTTTTGCCAGCTTATTTAATTAATTTTTTTGTTACACGTTGAGGTTTAGTAAGCTGGCAAAAGGGTGCATCTGACAGATGCACCCTTTTGCCAGCTTACTAAACTTATAAATCATACAGATGGCTCCTAACGTAAGATTCTAAACACACATTATCATAGTACAGTTGTTATGTATTAAAATAGAGATTAATTATTTGAGTGCATGCACATCTGAAGGTCAAGGTGAAATATCACGACAATTCGCGCCCCTTATTGTTGTTTTAATGTCGTTTCGTGCACTTTGGTGGTTGTGTGTTTTCGATTAAAAGTTTAATTCTAATAACAGAACACTCGGTAGTTATAGTTATCACTAATTGTGCTCATTAATATAATGTGGAGTAGCTATTTACTTGCAACAACAATGTCCAAACGATTGCAGTGGTTAAAATCTAAAAAAATTACATATTTATTATTTATGTCCAGGAAAGTTCTATAGATACGATCCTATATCCAGCAGTGGAGGTATGACTGAGAAGAAGAAGAAGAAGAAGATAACTTTACTGGATATCCATTATTTGCTAAAGTTATATGAGGAAAATAATAATTGAAAGTGTGAAAATAAGAGGAAATTGTGTGTGGCAATAGGTGCCATTACAAGATACGCTGTTTTTTTAGGATGCCATAAGGGGGCATCTGCACGTTGAAAATAATAATTATTTTTTCTAAACACTGTAACAAAAAAAAAATATAAAGCAAATGATTCACATTTTGTAGATCTATAACATATAAAAAAAATTAGCTGCCAAAGTTTAACAGTTTTGAAATGGTATATTTATGAAAACTTTAAATTGCTCTCCTGCAAAAATTTATAAATGACAGATGACCCCTTCTGCCTTTTGACTACTGCTATAATAATAATATGTCGAGTTGGAAACTTATAGCGTTACAACGCGGAAAGACAGTAACAAACAATTGCGTGCTAATTTCTAATAAGCAAGAATACCTATATTTTATTTGGTAATCACAGAAATTATTGTTAATGGGGGTTAATTATCGGTCGTAAAGATTAACACACGGTGGAGAGCGAGGGTGGGAAGGGAACGGTTGGTAAACGTGACTGTATAGGGGAAACCCCATCATCAAGGCTGATATTTCAACAGGACATTCCTCACGTCTATTAAAATCTGCTCAACCGTAAGGAATCCTACCGGCAGCTGTTTAATATCAGCTATTGACAGTGCGAAGGTTCAGACGAGCACTTTAGAAACATCCCCGGCTCACATGAATTATGCATCAAACCATAACACGGCCCCCCCGTGGGGGCAACATGCTCCGTTTACTTATTTTAATATCCTTTTGCAGGCAATTTAACATTATTTCATCGACTTGATGTGGGAAATCACAACAATATTGAACAGGTGAAAAAACATGAAAATGTTGTTAAAACGATCTTACCTTGTGCTGGAGCGTAAATGTTCAAGTAGAGGCAATCTTCAGACTGGTTCACCAGGAAGGGGAGGATCCTCTTCAAGTACTCCAGCCGTCCTTTAGAAACCCTTTTCAGCACGGCCGTCTCATTCCTGATATCCGGTAACACTTGAGGGCACACCGGACTAAACCTATCCGCGACTTTAACACCAGACCACAAAGCACCAGACACGGGAGGCATGAACCTCAGAGACCCCAAAGGAGGGGATGCGTATGGAATGCCTCGGAAGACCTCCACCGGATCCAGATACCTGGACTCGAGGGTCACGATGACGCCTCTCAGGTCCCCATATTTGGTCCTCACCACCCTCGAGCTAAGGACACCCGCCCGCTCCCCCGTCTGGGAGTTGTCCTCGTTTATGTTGGCCGCCTCCCCGTTGACCGCGAAGTACTTGGGGTCCAGCTGCGGCAGAGTCAACAGGAGCAGGGCGTGGAACACGAACATGGCTGGGCGCTGGCTCCGCGGAGGCGCGCATCTACAACGCACTGGAATTAAACAAACGAATTCGCAACATTCGTTTGTTTATTTTATTTCATTTATTATTGTCCAAGTACATCGTGAAAACAGACTAAAGACACTAATTATTTATTGGAATGTCTAATGACTTGAGATCATCACAAAGAACCGTGGACATTCTTAGAATTACCAATTGGACAATTCATTATTATTATTGAAATTACTTTGTTATTTTAACAGTTCGTTAATTTTATATTATTCTTAGCGGATGATTTCGAGCTGTTTCCTGAAACAAAAAAAATGTACAATAATTTAATTAGTAGGCAGATATCAATTCAGATATTTTCAAAGAAAAAAGAAATCATTTGATAAAACATAAATATCAATGATGTTTCTTAAAACTGGTTCAAGATACTGTAACTATTTATATTATATTGATATGCCAACATGTGGGGAAAGACTTGGGCGAATCGTTCTAAATAATAATACTGGAAAAGTTCCCCATAAAGAATACCAATAATAAGATTCGCAGTTCGATCAATCAAATCCTATAGTCAGTCAGTCCGACACCTACTTGCTCCCTGCTGAGCTAAACAGGGGATGACAGGAGCGGAGGAGAAGGGGTATGTTACCATTATCATCCCGATAAGTCTCAATACGTCGTCTTGCTGGTGGAAGAGATACGGGGATGGTCACGATGGAATAAATAAAAAAATAAAAAGTTGTAACGGCCAATATTGATAAGAAGGCAAGATTGAGACTGTGTTTACGAAAACTTGGAGACGAGCGGGTGGAAATATATCGATACGCTGAATCACACAGTAAGGAGCAATCACAAATCAAATCAAATTATCCGAAGAATACATAAAAGGTTCTTTTTTGTAAGTTGTTCAATAATCTCCTCGTGAATTGTAGTAGGACGCTATCTTCACAGTATGTAATGTCATTCTTCACGAAATGACAATTGGCAACAGAGAACAGCGAATGTTTCCTAGGAATAGAAAGCGCTTTTAAACTGGCCTAGGAGGTTGTAAGCCCTCAGCTCTTGTCCAAGATCTGATAGACTCATTGTCTGTTGCGATTGTTTTCCAATACATTGGTTTTGATTACCTATGTTACTAGGAAAAATCCAGTTTTCAATCCGTGAGGATATAAACAAAGATATGTCATTCTTTTTGTCAGTCGTCCATCCATTGCTGGATGTAGGCCTCTTCTAAAGTCTTCCGCATTTTTCTATTTTGCGTTATTCTCGACCAGTTTCTCCCCGCGACTATAATCACATCATCCACCCATCTTTTTGGACTATCCCTATTGGGCTAGCAAATCCCAATAGCAAGAATCTAATAACTGAATGTTCTAAGTCATTGTCTTTCATATTATCGCTTTCTCTTGTATCCGGTAAAGGTGTATCTACTCCAAAAATATTCACTAGAAATAAAAGTTTTTTTATAAAAATGTTTAACATAGGGTTGGTCTTTTACATTACACAGTCCACTATTTCCAATACTATGGCTTGGGTCTAGGAAAATTCATCGCGAACAATTCATCGTGGGTACAATTCATCGCGAGTACTTTTAGAATGCAATTCGATTCCAGGTTCTGAGTTTTTGTACCTATATAAATCTCTAATTATTTTTGGTAAAACTTCAGTTTAGTCACTCCTAATGATTTCGATGTTATTTTATATACGATTTGAGTATAATATATCAGTTATCATTCGGGGAGGTGTCCAGGAGGCTAGGGTGGGGGTTCCAACCCCCCCAAACCCCTTTTTTAACGACGTTCCAACCTTAACCTAACCTATTTAAATCTTATAGGTATAAAATAAGCTCGAAATCATTAGGAGTTGTAGGATGATGAATTATTGTAACTGCGGATGAATTGTTCGCGATGAATTTACCGGCTACCCTATGGTTTGATTATCCCTAGAAGTTAGGAAAAAATACGTCTTCATTACACTAAATTACAAGTGATTATTATTATTTCGAATTTATAAGTATGTATATAAAAGACAACAATGAACACGCCGACAAGACTTCTGTCGAGACATTGTGTAGGTATGTGATATTATCTTGAATTAAATAAATTAAAGAAAATAAAATAAAAAAGGATTATACTCTTAGCGCCTCTTACCATACTACGATTTATTTTATGAAATTATAAGAAGACGAAAGAATTATCTGTGAATGCTATTTAAGCGCAGCCCTTCAAGATCCGAGATGGATTGGTGAATATGTGTTCATCAGAAAACTTCTGTTTTAATCTTATGAAAGACTTGGCCCCGTGGGGTGGGGCCCAACCCCTCTCCCTTTATCTGGGCCTTCATCTACCAAGCAACTACCAAATACCTAATAATATTTTGGTGAAAACACCAAATAAACGAAACTTGGACGAAAAGGGGTGGATTATAGGTAGGTAGGTAGGTACTGGTAGTATTATATTAGAAAATCTATATAAACCGAATACATTTTTTTATAAAAACCCTTTCAGGGTTAATTTTAGATATGAGTACCTACCCAAGTTTTTGTAAGTAAATACCTGAGTATAAATAAACTCAAGGAAGAAAACTTCCCCATTTGTTTGTACCACAGTGCGACGATAATCTCAGCAAAACAAAAGAAGAATATAAAGTAGTAAGTGTACTTACTGTACAGTGAACACCAAGGCGCTATTTATAATAGGTATGCCTAAGTGTGTTGTGATGGAGAGACACTTCACTGCATGTCTGTGAGCTGAGAGTCCAAGAGCGAACACTTAAGGGTATACCTGGCCCAGCGTATGGCCCAAATTAAAACCTCTGTTAGCTTAGAAAAAGAAGAAGAAGTTGATAATAGAACCAGGAAAATAATGTTTTTATAAATGTAGGAACAGCTGTAAATGAATAGTGCGATCAAATTGATTGCATCTGTTGGTGGAAGAAAATATCCCGATAGAAAAGAGAGCTTTTGGTCAACCGTTCTTTATGACTCCGAAACATGGACTCTCAAGCTAAACGTTATGCACCGGATAGATAGTTTTGAGACGTGGTTACACAGAAGAACGCGGATCGACGTGATTAGCAATAACATAAGTATCTTAAGGAGAGTCATCGCCAAGAGAAAATTGCTGAGAAGGTTTCTTATTTGGGTCATGTGTTGCGAGGGGAGAAATGCCATCTTCTCCAACTTATTTTAGAGCGAAATTGGCGAAATTGAAGAAAGACGGGTAATAGGCACCGGTATAAAACAGATGTACCTACTGGCTGCAAAATGGACCGGAATATCAAAAGTCAAGGAACTATTTAAAGCAGGGCATGATCTGACAGGGTACCGAAAGAAAAAATAAAAAAGTAGAGGGTCTTTCTTTGCCTACCCACTTTCGGTCACACATTGATTTATAGGTATTCTACATTGGTCAGCTATTTATTATATCCTCAATCAACCATGAAATTTCTGCGGAAACAAAAAGTTACCTGTGCAAGATTTAGCAAATCCGCATCTACCAGCGTAGTGTTCTGATACTTTAAAGCAGAGCTTACATGTGCTAAAAAGGGCTATTTAATCTTATTTCCCTATGTTCTAATCAAGCTGCAAAAGGAGCAGTAAGTTTTAGTACCCAACTTTGCTAACAGCATGCGGTTAAATTTGAATACATTGACACAAGTGAAACTATGTAGGTACCTAGAAAGTATTTAGATAATTCAGCGTTGAAAAGGTTCCAATAAGTACTTACTAGACAAGTACTCGTTTTAGTTACAACAGTACCAGGTGACAGGCTCTCAGCCAGCACTAACAAACACCGATCTTGGTAGCTGAGTTGCAGCAGTACGTACCTACCTATGAGTTGCACGAAGAACACGACTAAGTTAGTTCTGTTGACCATGTCCTGGAGGCGAGGGGAGGACACCCCCACATCCTACTCGGAGAGAAGTATCTATTGGGAACTTCCTACAAAGAGGACTGAATAATGTCCAACTTTGTGTACAGACATCTACCTACAGTATCTCTCTATCTAGAATAGTCTCTTAACTATGGCATTTCTAGTTTAAAAGTATGTACTAAGTAAATCATAACATGATTTATTTGAGAATAGTGCTAATACCTGTAAAAAAGAAAAAAAATCTTACAACGTTATCACACGTTGTGATAACGTTGTATCCCTTATGCGGGTAGGTTAGTAACTAACGGAGGCTCCCTGATACCAGGCAACCTCAGGGTGACTTTTTGTCTTACCCCTACATGCAGGGATCTGTAGGGGCGGACTTTTATTTCCCTAGTTCCGGCTATGGAGGATGTACATGGCACCTTTGTAGAGCCGACCTGGTGTGATGGATATAATAGGTACTTCTACATCAGTGGTCAAAGTGGACATAAGTTCACATGATCAAAAGCATTTGTTGCAACCGAGAGATGGGAATCCTTTAAGGAGACCTTTTGCGGAGGGCAGGAGCCGGGAAGAGGCAATGTCACTCTGCAAGAGGCCTCTGGAGACGTGGCACAATAAGAGGCAGCGCTCCATGAATTCATTGAAGGATGTCACAATAGATCTTATTGGTCGCGGTGACTCAAAGGGCATATGGTCTTTTGACCTTCTTTGCAAAAAAAAGCATCTTATAAAATGAAAGGTATATTTTCAATTATGAATAATAATTAGGTAAGTACCTACTTATGATTTTTTTTAAATTTAAGTGAATAATAATTAATCGTACCTATGATTAAAATAAGCCTTTCGATAATTTAAGTAAGCTACTTTATGTAAGCTACTTAAAGCTTGTGTCGTGAAAGAGGAAGATGGTCGGCACCTGGAATCGAACCCACGATCTCTGAACGAAACAGTACGAAAGCTGGCATCGTAGCCGCCAGAATACCAACCACTTCGAATTAGATGACATCTGCAAATCTTGCCGTAAAAACAACGTAGGTAGGTACCAATATGGATTCGAAGTTTTGAGCTTTGAGGTTTTGTGTCTGCCTGTTCCATGGAGGATTGTAAGAGATACCTTATTATCATACATTTATTGTTGTTGGTAGTTTCTTGAGAAGTAAAGGGAGCTGCAGTGGTGGATCAACAATGGGACAATGTTATCCTTGTTCAGGGAGGGCATGACATTGTTATCCTGTCTTGTCTGCTCTGTGTGCTGCTCAGACAACTATACTCATCCTGTTCTCCCCCCCCCCCCTTCATTCTTCTGGTGGACCCCTAAACTTTCTCTTCCTGTCCCAAAGCCACCCACCTCCACCTCCCCCGAATAATGACACGCCCAAGTGAATGGAAACAATTACGAGGCACCCAGGAGCCAGGACTCGGAACAGACAGATTATTAATTGTCCTTGTTATTATTGTTGCTTGTTATGTTTGGTGAACAACTTAAAAAAGTTCACCCGCTTGAGCGGAGGCTTATTAAGAACGGCAATAAAATTATTATGGAAGAAACATAAAGGTTACAAGAAAACAACCTCCCCTTTATTTTGCAAAAACAACAACACTATCTAATTACTGTGAGTAACATTCAATTGTCTGGGGACTCTGGAGAATAACTTTGTACAAACACGATCGGCCTCTTCAAGTATTCCGCCGAGACTCGGCGGTGGGGCGGGGGGCGAGGGGCGAGCTTAAAGCGTAGCGTTTTAAAATATACCGAGACGATAATAAAATATAGACAACAGCGCATTATTTACGAATTGTTAGTCATTAGTTGTTACATATTCTTTAAGATCTAGTCCTGAAAAATGATCACAAGAATCTAGACATTTATTTCCATTATAAATTACACTTAACAAACAGTTTACATATATAATTATTGGAATTTACTGCCCCACTAGACAACGTTTGTTACTACTTCAAATCAAATCATGTAACATAATGAGAAATAATTAGACAAAATTAGAACGCTGTGCACCAACAAAGCCAATAGGCAATATCTTACATGAGACATTAACAAAAATGGATATAGTCATATCCTGGCGCCAAATACATGACAGCAGTCGCGGTTTTTAAATTTGGTTTCTCTCTTGTTCTCAATAATTTCCAACTTTTACCTCTATAATATATCATTAATAATTATTAAATATCTACTTGTTGCTTACATGAGATTTTTCGACATGTTGAACATGTTGAGAATTCTCATGATTAGGAGTTTCGGAGACTTAAACATTACCACCTTATGGCGAACGTTGTTAACGTAAAGTGATCAAACTAAGCCAGACTTCGAAATAACAGTTGAAGACGGTCGTAATCTCGTAGTGGTTTCTTCCATTTAAAATTAAAAAATTAGCAATGAATTGTTAGAGTCATTAATTGTTACATATTATTTTACAAACAATACCTATCATTGTTAAATTAACATCTAGCAAACCTGTCGAGATGGAATAATAATGCAAAAGATTCAATGATACTGATGTACTTTCCCAATGATTGAGGAATGTACATCACAAGACAAGATGAATCGCGCTGCTTACTGTGTGGCAAAATATAAAACGGACACGTATTGACGAGTAAAGCATTTTACTCCATTGACGATGTGCTGAATGAGGCTAACAGCAGCGTCTATCAATTTTATAACAATTAACATAGGTATATTTTACATTTTAAATAATTGATAGGTAACAAGGACGATGTGCCGGTTCACCCTTTACTTACATCAACCGGCGCTGCAAATCATAGGGACTTCACTTCACATTTTGTTTCCATCAGATTGTCTTCTGCTCTTTGTACATGATTATTGTTTTATTGTCTGTATTGAATTTCCTTGAGAATTTAATATTTTATTAGATGCAATGAAGAAGAAGAAGATGAAGACCTTCGGGATACCGGCATAAGTCGGATTGACGCTCTGGATCTAGCCCAGGATAGAGATGCATGGCGAGGCTTTGTGGCGACCATATGCTCCACCTTGGGAGCGAATGTGGATTAAGTAAATTAGTAAGACGCCACCAAGTGCCTACAAGGGCCTATGGATGGAGAAAGAAATAAATTAATAATGAATATGATAGCTATTGGTAGTTTTCACAATCTTTTTTAATGTGATAGGTAATCCAATCTCGAGCCAGTGATCTACGTTAAAATTCAAATATTTCTACTCCAAAATTATAAAAAGCAAACAGATAGTTATAATGATAAATTTTATATGAATTCGAAACAAAACTTGGTAAAATAGGGAGACATTTTACAACCGACACACTGCAGTAAACCAAACAAAATAATGTATTGATTGGTGGTTTTCGCGCGTCTCATCAACACCTGCGAGCTACTTTAACGGCTTACGTTGAGCCACTTGCAAGTCCGTGAAAGATTGTTAGCCGGCTTGTCAATTTGTCAGGTTCTAAACGGCGGAGATACCTACATTAGGTGGATGCAAACTTAGTCTTGTGCACGCGAAGCTTAGACGCTCCGATATTCCGTCCGGAACATTACTGTTCCATTCACACATAACAGTCACGTAACAGTTCAGTCACTATTCCGAATCGAAAAGGATGCCGAATGACGGTTGGTCGAGGAGAGCGCTGTTCTTCAACCCACCAGGACTCCTAAATCGTTCATTTCTAGGATATTTTCAAAAATATTCAATAAACTTCTCGTTAGACGGACGATTCTAATCGGTGTAAACTCAATTAAAACATATTATTTTTTGTGACTGACGTGACGGACCGAAGTCATCACCTGAGCGTTGTGTGTGAATCGACCAACACTGTATGGAGGAGGAAACTGCGTTTAACCTGCACTCAACTGCACTGCACGGCATGCTACTTACCTACTGACATTATTATAACGAAGTATTTCAAACATAATTTAACGGAAGTATTTTCAGTGTTCAAATAGTTGACGGCATACCTACGAGTAAGTATCTAATGTATATTATTATGATTCTACGATATTCGCAATACATGCAAAGTTACGTTCACATTATTTTATCCAATACTAGCCTTCCCAACTGACATAGTAAGTACCTGTAAGAAGTCCTTAATATTAATATTGATTTCGTTGGCGTTGTTGTTTATGAGTACGTTCCATACTAGCTTTAATATTATTACTCATAGTAGGTATATGGAATATGCACGAGTCTTGTGATCGGATTTCAAAAAAAAATAGATTTCGCTGAAAATAATTTTCTCGACGTTTTCGAGGGTGTAGATTACAAAAATGCAAAAAAAAAATTTTTTTAATTTCCGCGTACCTACCCGTACCCGTACGCCAAAAATGTGTGCGCACCAATAACTCATAGTAGGTATCCGATTTGATTGAAATTTGGTGGAACGGTTAGCCTCTCGATGTAGATGAGTCAGTAAAATGTTGAGATCTGTACCTTCAGGGGAACCCTCTTAAAGTATCCAAAGAAAATTTCACTTGTTCTAGAAAAAGGGCTAAAAAAGAAAAAAAAATGTCTTCGATTTTCATAAAATTTGGTATACGGGTTGGTCTTATGCTCCTACACAAACACGTAAAATTTGAGGTCCGTAACTTTAGTGGGTCCCCCTTAAAGTACCAATTAATATTGAATATTATGTAGTTCTAAAGCAGATAATAAAAAGCTCCAATAGTCGATATCATTTTAAAGTTTCTATAATAATTCCAAGGATAAATTCATTTTAATCGTAAAATTATGAATAATTTTTATGCAAAGATATGTTTTACACGAAAAGGCTGTTATAATATACTATGAGTTCTGGGCTACCCTAGGTTAGCAGCTTTTTTACTTATCCGTTTGTCTATCATTTATGTAATAGTCGTTCTGTTATCCGGAGCGGAGAAGAATCGATTAAATGAAGCATCATAAAAATTTGTTCAGCCGACCCACCAGGGAATGAAGAATGGTGGGAAGACTGAAACTCAGATGGGAGGTTGAGGGAATATTATTAGACCTACATTTGCCTATCGAATTTCTAATTATTAAGTAGATACTTCTTACTTACCTAATATTTTTTTTCTTTTTACAAATAATTTATAGGCTCATTAAAAGTATATATTATTACCTAAACCATAATAATCTACGCTTTTCACATAATAATATAACCCGTCTTGCTTTACCATCTCTATGATGCATCTCTAACATTCACTATGAAGATCATATCATTTTATCAGAAAATTATAATATTTGCATACCTATAAGATTTAATTATAATTGCACAAAATATTTTTATTAATAATTAGATAATTTTTTAACTTAATTCAGAAATCGTTTCAGTCAAGTTGTTTCTTGTAGAGCAGACATAACAATTTAGACACAAATCCTGTAGTTGGTTTAAAGGATCAAATTATTTTTTTAAGATGGAGTGAGCAAACTTAAGGCGATTATTGGATGATAAAAAATTCGTGAAATTTCCAATATTAAACGTAGATAAAAGAGAAAAATTTTGTACAAAATATAAACATAAAGAAAGAAATCCTACGTGTGTTGAGGTAACCAGGGAGTAGCAAAACATATATACAATAATTGATAAAATGATTGCTATTGAAAGAACTATCTAGTTTGGATTTTACAATATTGAAGAAAACGACAAATTCAAACAAAGGCTCTGTCACAGTAAGCCGAGTAAGCGGATTAGTAGCTAAACTAAATTCTTCTGCCAAAATCCCCAACAAGAAGATTGTTAGTTTTGCTCAGACCTCCAGACAGTTCTATATGTGAATATCCTCATCTATATCATCATTTTGACCTACCTGATATAAACCAAAAAAAAATGTCCCAGTAACGATCACTCCAAATTTTTTTTTACCCATCAGTTCCCCGTTCCGTTTTCAGTTTGCTCCTGAATGTGCTGATGGGCTGGTCCTATCTTAGTTCTTCGGGAAGTCGGTTCCAGGTGACGGGTCCTGTAGCTCTAGTATAAGTTTTCGATGATCGAATATCGAAACGATCATCGAAAGAGTTTCGAAAAATTTTCATACAAAAATGATCGAACGATTCGATCGTTTGATTTAAGAACACTATTTGCACGTTAATAAGCGCTTATTTGCGTGCAATTAGCTTTCGATAAAACTCGTACTAGCCCCACTGCTATGCTGAAAGCCCTCTCGTGGAAGTTCGACTTGTTGCTCCTGTTGATCTCATTTGGTAGATTTCATAGCTGAACGTAAGGGTCTTGTTGCTGGTTCCTTGGTGTTGATGACAAAATGAGACAAATTTGGACAAGTTTTTTTTAAATTACGATCAAGTGACGCCACGAGTTGGACCACATCTACCCGAGTTTCTCCATTGACAAACCGTAAGAGTGATGGACGAATGGCTTGAAGCGAATAGTTTTTTTACCAATTGGATATCCAACTCATCCTATCACGCCAAATCATCCATTTGCTTTTCCCCACTCACGGTAGTAACATTTTGGAGTAACACCGTTCCATTTGGACGAATGGAATGATCGTGAAATAGCTATTTACATACTTAATATGCAAACATCGTATATATTATTATTATTATGACGAATCTGCAAAAGTTCTTCAAAGCCTGGAGTTTTCTTTTAAACGAGTTTGTTGCTACATTCTACATACTTGTGCCTACCTAGTACCTGCCTACCTGTAATATCCGGGTTCGCATGTTATTGTCGTTAAAAAAGTTACTCAAACACCGTGGCAATGTTAAACAACTTAACGCGGGGGTATAGGGGCAAGTAGCACATTGTAATGAAATTGTGTTTTTATAGCACATTTGCCACCTTTACATAATAAAAAAGTGACATTGGGTTACTTTGCTAGGTAGGTAGGTATACAAGTAGCATTATGCTAATTTAACCCTTAATTGCAGAAAGCCGATTTATGTCATGTGTTCGTTAATAAATCACCCGACACGATATGGCGCGTGCAAATCGCCTTTTTTATCAACTTCTTACATGGGTTTTGTTTGTTTCCGACTGGAGGTGACTGTGCCGCTGTACCTACCAAATGTGGTGTAGGTACACAACGGCACATTCGTAAGCTGTGTTGTGTGGCGTTATGCTATGATTTTGTAGAAAAAAAAGCGGCCATTAAATGTTAGTCTTTCACAAAAGAGAAAGTCTATGTTGTATGTGTAGTATCATTAAGCTTTGCTTGCATACCGTAGCTAAAAAGACGCCCACTGTAACACAATGCATGCATATTAAATAATTGCAGATCTACTTTTATAGGAAATCCACACATTGGCGGAATTATGCGCGACATGCCACGGCAGTTACCTAAGGTACCTATAAGACCCACGGATTACATTTATTCTCCAGTAGAGAGTAGCCAGAAATATGTAGGTACCTTCTCTGATATAACCGAAGGTAGGCTATCCTTTTATCGCATCAAAAATCTTGAATTCGAATCTAGATTCTGACAAATTTCATCAGTTAATATCCAGATAGATCATGTCTTTCTTTATTACTTGAACGGGTAAAGTTTTTGAAAAAAGACAGGTTGACTAGAAGAGATCCTCCAGAATAAGAACGTCTTTTTTTCAAATCCAAATAGGTACCTATGCTTTAAAAATTTCAAACGTATTACCAATTAAGTTACTTATAGGTAGGTACATACTATTTTTACTTTAAATACAGAGATCGGTTTTATTGTAAGAAATATAATAAAAAAACGAATTATATTGACATAGGTACCTACATGGTGTTTACATAATAATAAAATATTGATGGGTACCCACAAATAAATTGATAAATTTATACTTGCACCATTTTCACGGTATTATTTTAATTAAAGTGGAGTGTTTTCGTTAAACTCATCCTGACACAAACTTTAAATTACATCAGAGCGACTTTATACAAAGTGGTTCATCTTTATTTCCGTGTTATGCCGATATATACAATACCGACGTAATATGAGTTATGTAGAACGCATTGGATGATTTTGTACAATGTATCTAGCTTATGTTTTCTTAGTTTAAGGTAGGTTAGTTTTTAATGAAACAAGCATATTAGGGCTAATTCCACTGTGCCGTTAGTTAAATGAAGCACAGTTGAAATGCAATACAGAATTTAAATTAGTGTCGTTTGAATCGAATGCGGGAGTTTGTATGGCGAAATATCATTACAATTTTTCTATTCTTTGTACAAAGCGTTTTCCACCCCGGACTTACATTTTCTTATAAAGAAATACTCTAACAACTTGTTCTTGCCTTCTTTCTGTATAATTATTATAAAATCAATTTCCGGGCAATTCGAATCGAGCTATTAGCGGAACAAAGACCAACGGAGTACTGCCCTATGGATAATGATTATTTCATAAATACTTTTATGTAGGTTGGTATGCATATTGCATATACATAGGTACCTACCTAATCTTAATCACATTCATCGCAATCTTAATCACATTCATCGCAATCTTAATCACAGATCGCAAGGATCTGATTTTCTCAGTCTTCGATAGCGTGGCCCAACGATCTTTCTATATTATTTGAAGGCCTTGCGGTAGTGTTCTACTTGATGGTCTTTTGGCTGCCTTGGACACTAGACTGTTTACGCTTATATTATCCACGTGGTCTCTCCAGACATTCTAACTCAGGGACAACAAGAGCTCTCCATTGCGCTCGATATTGCACAATGTTTATGACCTCCTCCCACACCATGCCCAAATCTCTCTGCTCGGCTTCAAAAGAGCGAAACACGATATGCTAGGGTCTTCCTCGTCTTTGGGATCCTGATGGGAGAAGGAATAGCACTCTCCTCGCCCGTTGTCATTCGGCCTCCTTAACACATACCCCAGCCAAGTCCATCTCCTCTCCATACCTAATGAAAAACTGATGGAACTACGCTGAGTAGGCCGGCGTATAGCATCGTTCGTGATGCGGTGGTACCATTTTTAAACCAAAATTCTCCAGAGGCACTTCGTTTCGAAAGCTGAGACTTTTGTGCTTGGGTTTTGTTCAGGTATCTACTCGTATGTATGTAGGCTTTATTGGGATATGATTTCATTAATTGTCATGAAACTGAACTATTACAGTGGCTCCCAACCTATGGCTCGGCGACAATAATCAAGAATAACAGATTCACATAATGATCACTAGCCCGCCGTTGTCTACGTCAGAGTCAAGGCATTTGCATCTATCTTCCAACCCCACTTTCTATAATGGAGCGTTAGTTATGTTGTTTGAAACGGGCGGATACACTCACATAGCCCATTTAGGTACCGCGTCAGTTCTGTTGTCAGTTTTGCGTAGATAAGAATATTAGATCATTGTGCAATCGTAAAAACGGCCGACAAAGCCGTCGCATGTTGACATCAGGTGTAATGCAATGTTTGAACTAAGTTCATGACTTAATGCCGACTGAATTGGAATGGAAAGTTCTGAAAAGACGTGGTCGATCGAAAAGTTGAGAACCATTGGGAGACCTCATAGGTGGGGCCTTCTCTCACTGGTGGCGTGATGTTTGAACAGTGGCTACACGGAGGCAATAATAGTGTTAAGTACTATTATATTTTTTATGTAGGTATGTACTTACAATACTTACATAATTTTAATACATGTGCACACAAACAGGCAGGTAGGTACCTCTCAGGTGAAATATCGCGCAGTTATAAAAATAAATTAATTTGTACAGTCATAAATCTGGAACGCAACAAAGAGTTTGTTATAATATGTAGGTACCTACTAGCCCAACTATAGTTAACGTAACATAGGTACACAGTAATACACACTATTTATCACGAACTAAGTACTATGAACACGACATATCCACCACAGAAATATTTATATTTTAAAGTAGGTATATACAGAGATATCCAAAGCAATAGGTAGGTTGTTCCACAAATGGAGATCTTTGCCCAGGTAGCTAAATACCAACTTCGGAATCTGTTGTATTACTAGTAGGTATTAATTTATTGTTTTATTTCTGCCTAATTATATGAGATCAAAGAAAACAAAAACGAAGATTATTCGTCCTCAGAAATGAGAGAAAGAATAGAAACAAAAAAAACTCTTTGAAAAAAGCTATGTCTCAGGATAAATAGAAGGAAATTCGTTGAGAAAGTGAAGCATATTTGGAATAGGTATCCTTTACTTTTAAACAGATAAATTAAATAAAACTAAATCCTATTATTTATATCTTAATAAGTAATAAAAATAAAATGATATTACGTAGATTGATGAAAAAATAATATGCTAATTTATCAACAAAGTACTAAATCGTTTTTACTATAGAAACGAGAAAAACACAAAGAAAAAGTGTGTTAATAACGGTAAACAAATTATTGGAAAATTACAAAAATAAAACACAATTATACATGGATTGCAGTATTCAAATATTATTTCAGGAAATAAATCACATATCAGTGGAAAAATATAATCGAGAAGATGATTGGTAGTAGGAACGGATGGGAGTACATCCGCAGATTTATGGAGAGTGTGATCCGGCAGAAAGAAGGATGAAAGACGTGCCCAAGGGATGTGATAGGAGAAGCTGACAAGTTCGCAGTCCAGGTAAGACCGAAAGGTGGGAACCGGTCTGCAAAAGAAGAGGGGGGAGGGAGGGTGTAGCTGGTTCAAGTCCAGCACTACCCAGGCAGAAAGGATGGGTGTCCATGAAGATCCCCCCCCCCTCCCCAACAAAAAAAGTATTCAAATATGCTCTTCTATTCTCCTTGTCGTCATCAAGAATAAGCTACAGCACAACGTGGAGTCAATTATTTTTTTTAATACACTGTTCTATACATACAAAATAATATGTCAATATAGTTGGTGGAACTTAATGCTTGAAGCATTCTCTGCCAGTCAATCGGTCCTTTCCAATCATATGTCCTATGTGACAGTTTCTGGAGTTACCTCTGTAGTTGTCGCCGCCTTTATTTTTAAAAGCTGACCTGAACACCTGATTTGGTGGCCTATCCAAGTTAACATGTAATTGTATTATATTGTGCAACTCAGCAAAGGGTCTCTTGTTCTATTCTAATAATACCTACCCATCAATTAGGATGCATTGAAACTTTGATGGTGAAGCAAAACGTTTACTATAGGGAAGTCTATGAAGAAGGTACTTGTAGCTTAAGGTATAACACTGTTAATAGATGGTGTAGCATGGTTATCGGTTGATTTGACACGATAGGGGTTAAAAACCCTGCAGCATAGCGAGTAGATCTACCTGCAGGTCAGCTGAAGGATTAGCATGGGGTGAGTGGTGATATAGCACGCCGTCCTGGTGCCGAACATTAATCCCAATTAACAAATCGTTCCACTAGACCAACTCCACCAGTCTGCATGCAATAACTCTGTTGTTATATTTACCCAGTGCAACTACCAGCAACACACGAAAAAAAAAATCAAACACAAACAATTTTGAAATATTAAAAAAAAATCTTTTTTTTACGTGATTATTGTAAGGGGTGTTAATCAATTTTTCACTTTATCCTAACATTAACGACGGCTTTCGTAGGTTCCTACGTCCTACAGCGTACTAGGGGATGATGTCAAAAGTGAAAAGTGAGTTCAGATTCATTTAAAAAATGAAGGTAATTATCGTTTCCATCCAAACGAATCCGTTATCAAACTTAGAAACTACTAGACATAATGATCAGAAACCATGGTAATGTGATAAATTTCTATTAAGAAGCTGTCTTCTTCAGAAACTTGAGTTAATCTTGGCTAGGAGGCCAGTTCAGAATGTCAGAGAATCACCACACCTTCTGTCCAAATATCGAAGACCTCTGACTGTAGCAACTATTGTAACGAGCACGCATAACTTTATGTACATACATAAATAAATGTCATCAATTTTATTAAAAGCTGTTTAATTTATGTGCTGTTATTTAGTATAGATATTTATGGGTTGTATGGCAATTTTCCGCTCCGATTGGTAATTAACATGTATGCGTGTAATGTTAAATCATTGTCGCTTGAAGATACGTTATTAACAATGTGCGTGTGCATCGGCGATATTATCAAAGCTGATATCACTTGCATTTTATTCAATAATTATGTAATATAATGCTTAAAATAGGTTGAAATTATTGTATTAATATCAATAGGATGTGGAAATAATGATACCTTAGTACTTAAATCATTATATTATATTATATGTCATTCAGATACGGATTGGCTGCGAATAAATTCAATTTGACTCCGTCTACGAAAAGTTTGTGTGAAAAGAAATCTGAAGACAAATAGAGTTGGAGCGATTGTTTCACTTGGATGAGATTCAGCCACTTATTTTTATTTTCAATGAAGTTATTCGGGATCAGCTCCATCATGGCGAGGTGCAGCCGCAGTAATGAGGTTCAACGGAACGGGAATGGGAGACGAGGAGCGATGGTGAGAAGAATAAAAGTGACGTGAATGGGAATTGTGTAGAAGAAAATAAACCTTTATTGCGAGAAAACACAATCCGAAAATTTATTCCACACATCGTCGTAAAAAGGGATGTAAAATCATATGAAGACTTGATTCACTAAGTGTCTCTTGCTCAATCCGTCAAAACTTTATGTACCTACCTACCTAGACAGTTCTATATTTATATTCCATGCGGTATGGTTGATACTGTACATACCTAGCTCAAAAAATCGAAATGAATAAAAAAAACTTGCTAACCTAGGGTAGCCCAGAACTCATATATAACAGCCTTTTCGTGCAAAACATATCTTTGGATAAAAATTCATAATTTTACGATTAAAATGAATTTATCCTTGGAATTATTATAGAAACTGTAACGAGAATTTTTGTTGACTCACGCAGTGGCAGATTTAATTTGACATACGTAGTAGGGTTAGAAAGGGAGAGCGCGATACGCGAGAAAGAGAGGAGAACTGGTGGGGATATTAATCGCTTGAGGTCGAGAATATGTTCTGCAGCGCAGAGAAAAAGTAACACCTTGTGTTACTGCCGTAGTTTTAAATCTTCCCACATAATAATGGTGAATTAAAACAGTAATCCGTCATGGATTAATTTCGTAAATTGTTTAAAGTGCAGTTACATAGTTATCAAGTAATCATATTTCTGAAGCATTCGTACCGCTATTTACATGAAAGGTATGTGAACTCTTACATCAGCAGTATATCAGACGACCTTCAGACCACGCACTTTTGTCGTATTATAAGAGATACCGAAATATTTGTTCTAAGCTATTGAGAGAGGCCAAAATAATACACTATAGAGAGCTAATAGAACGAGACAAATACAACCCAGCAAAGTGTTGGAAAAGTATTAAAGATTACATAAATTGGAGTAGTAAGAATTCCTCTGGAACTAGTAAACTGATAGAGAATAGAGATGACGCTCAGCTCCTAAAGAGTAGATTTATAGCGGTTATGTAATATCGAATTTATACCACACAATTTATTTTCTATCTGATGCCACGAATGTATAGCGCCACCTATAAAGAGACATCCAAGATAAAGAGCCATCTAGCGGAATACGCCGAATACAACTCGTCTTATCAACAACGTAGATTCACCACCGTTTTTACCAAGTTAACTAACTTAGATTATTTCGCACCAGAGGGAGAATACATCACTTTTTGGACAAATTATTTTGCGCGAATAACTTACCTATAAATACCTTTTCACTATGCAATTTTACTCACTCTTTCCTTCAGAACCTACAGTGCATAATATTGTAATTAGTTTTTAAGTTAAAATATATTTTTCTGTGATACTTTATTTGAATTCACTAATATAGTGCTTGTGTTTTTTATAATATAAAATTGAGTTTCATTTCGGTAGTTAGTCGAGTTCCTTCTTAACTATTTAGACTTGTTCATAAAGAAATAGTGAAAGTTGGTGAGTACTCCAGATATTTCTTAATCTTACCAAACTCATAAGAGAGTTTCTTATCTTCTAATAAAGATCATTTTCCCACTATCATTCTGCCTTGAGAAAAGAAATCAGCACTCCTGCTTCATCTCAATCTCCTCTCTTCTTATGGATCAGATCCAGCCAATCTGAATCCCATAGATTAAACGAAATAAATGAATATTTTGCAACCACGGGCAGGAACCTGGCTCATAAGAAACTTGAAGATATGACGACCGACACTCAAACCTTGATGGGGAAAGTTAGGTCAACTTTTGCGCTGGCATCCTCGATGTTTGTCTCTCCTACAAGTGAAAACAAAGTTCTACTCACCATATCAACGATTAAAGAGAAAAGCTCTGAGGGAATCGATGGCATTAGTCCAAGGTTACTTCATGCTTGCAAGCATCTTTTGGCAAAACCCTTGGCCTACATATTTAACCTAAGCATAGTAAAGGGTGTCTTTCCAGACTCAGCAAAATTTTCAAGATTATGCCCGATATATAAAAAAGGAGACCCACACGATGCAGCTAACTACCGTCCGATATCGGTGCTTCCCTGTTTTTCCAAGGTATTCGAAAAACTCATGAGATCCCGACTCATTGATTTTATTGACAGACATAAAATTTTGTCAAAGAATCAATACGGGTTTAGAGCCAAATGTAACACGGAGGATGCTATGATGAGTGTGACTGAATTAATTTCGGATGGACTAAATACAAATAAGAAGTGCATTGGTATATTCATCGACTTGGCAAAGGCCTTCGATACAGTCTCACATGAAATATTGACTCAGAAACTTTATAAAATTGGTATAAGAGGAGTGGCAGCAGAATGGTTTCGGAGTTACCTCGCTAATCGATCTCAAGTACTGAGGTTGGACGGAGCCACTAGTGATCCTATCGAGGTGAGTTTCGGTGTTCCGCAGGGAAGCATACTGGGACCAACATTATTCCTGCTATATATCAACGACTTGTGTAATCTGAGCGTATGCGGTGCAAAGGTTGTTTCTTATGCAGATGATACCGTTCTCCTGTTTTAGTGGCAATACTTGGAATGATGTTCAACATTACGGTCAGGTGGGCCTCAACAGTGTGTCAGATTGGTTGGATGAGAATTTGTTGACACTGAACTCTGAAAAGACTAACTATCTGTGCTTTTCCATCAACAAAAAGGGAGCTCCTGGAACAGCTATGAGAATTGTTTATCACAACTTTGGATGTCGATCTGGGAGAGTTTGCTGTAAGTGCGAAGAAATCAGGAAGGCTCCTATCACAACATATACTCATTCTGAAGATTATGTTCAGGCTCAGCTTCTTGTTTCCATCAGTTGATCTTTTTAGAGCCTCTGGAATGTTGAGCGTTAGGCAGATATATATGGTCAAACTTTTGTTGCTTGCATTGAGTGCGTTTGGCACGCCAACAGATGTTGGAAACCATGTAAGAAGCACCAGACACGCGGGTGATGTGCCTGTGCCTCGACCATATTGTACTTTTTATCAGCGGTTCCATAAATACAGAGGGGCCAGACTGTTCAACGAGTTGTGTGGTCCTGGTGGACCTTTTTCCGGCGAGAGATTGAACAGGAGGAAAATTACTGGACATCTGATCCAGTTGGGTATTGATGAGTCGGAGGACCTGTTGAGGTACTGAAGACTTATTTATTTATTTAAGTAGGTATACATCTTATTATTTTATTTATTTATTGATTTATTTATCTATTTTACTTCTCATTTTATTAAATTTTTTATTATTTATTGACTTTTTTTTCTATATAAGCATTAATCTGTTATAATTGTTTTATTTATATATTGATTTATCTATAAAAGTACCTACTCATATTACTATTTTATTTATTTATTGACTCATTTATCTATATAAGTTTTCATCTTTTTTATTGTTTTATTTATTTTTTGAGTTGTTTATCTATATAAGTAGACATCTTATTTATAATTATTTTATTTGAATGATTTTTTTTTTTTTTTTTTTTTTATTTTTATTTTCGTTTCTTTATCTTTCTTTGCTTCTTGGTTTTTATCTTCCTTAGGTGTATTAACTTCTTTGTATGACAGCTTTTTGAGTGAAAATGTCTCGACACGGGCGAAAGCCTAGTGAGACATTCAAACCATTTTATGTTGTGCATGAACTCATGTGGCTTTTAATCTTTCAATTACACATAAACATCATGCATCGTGTTTTAAGCTCTCTCTCTCTCTCTCTCTTCAAGGTTTGTTTGGTTCTCTTTAAGATTTGAAACTGTACAAATTTGCAGGGGCTATCTATTGTTAAGCTATATTTTTTGTTGTTTTCGCTCGTTTGCTTGGCTTTATGTTTCATTTTTAACTTGCCTGTCTTTTTTTGTCATGATTGCATGTGTTTGTTTTTCGTGTATTTTGTACTATTTTCCCAGAATAAAGATTATTATCCTAGGGTAAGCTCAGCTTTGGAAGCTGGTTGATCAATCAATATGCGGGCTATTGCCAAGCATTTTGATTGTTTATTGTAGTTCTATTGCGTTATTATTCAGAAACCGCCTGACTATTGAGCATGTATTTAATATTACTGATTTCTGGAGATTGATGTATGTGTTTTTATTTATATTGAGTAGTTGCAGTGAGGTGTGTAATGACTTTGGTATTATTCCGGTTGATGATATTATTATTGGGACTATTGTTACTTGGGTTTGGTGCCACATTTCCTTAATTTCGTCAGCGAGAGGGATATATTTTTGAATTTTTTCGTTGTGTTTTTTCTGTAGGTTTTCTGTGTTAGGAATGGATAATATGTCTATTAGATAGGTGGTTTTTGTAGCCTTAATAGTGAGGGTAATGTCTGGTCTGTTACTAAGTATAGTTTTGTCAGTTATAATGTCACGGTCCCAGTAAAGTTTTGCGTTTGCATTATCTAATACGTTTGTCGGTTTGTATTGGTAGTATGGTGTTGAACTTTCTATCAGTTGATATTTTAGTGCTAGGTATTGATGAATTTGTTTTGCTACGTTGTTGTGTCTGCCGATGTATTCCTTATTTGCGAGTATCCCACATCCGCTGGTTATATGATCAATTGTTTCTGTGGCCCGATGGCATAGTCTACATTTATCATTTTGAATATTACTGTCTTTTATTATGTATTTACTGTAGTTACGCGTTTTTATTACTTGATCCTGAATGGCAATCATGAACCCTTCCGTTTTATTATTATTATTATTAGAATAAAGATTATTATTATTATCTTAATTTTTTATTCGACGAAGTAGAGAATGTGACATATTGTACTTCTGCAAATTTTCTCACATGAGATTGTTAAAAGTTTATTAATTTTATTTGAACGTATTGAAAATATTTCTAAAATTTACATTTTAGAAATGCGGTCCTAGTACCCGGGGAGGTGCCAGACCCTTATACAGGGAGATATGACATATTCAATTTTTCGAGAGAGACATCTTTAATTTAGTATTGGGTAAGACAAGACTGATTATGAGGGTGGCGAAATATAATGTTCTTGACATCCACATGTGAGAGGGCAGATGGCATGCATTCATCTGAGGAGTATTATCATCACTCTATGTGTTGAATGGAATATTGAAGTCTGGATGTTCCTCATTCATAATTTCTTCTGCGACAAAGGATATCTAGATGGCAGTATCTGAGTCGATTAAGCTGAGTAAATTTTTATAACTTTATTTTTACAATTTCAATGTTTGGTACGCTCAGGGTTATTATTTAGGGATATAATGAAACACTAATTTTCTTTCACAAGTAAGAATTTATTTTATCAAGTTGTATATTCAGTTTTGTGTTAATAATTATTTATATGAAAGATATTCAGTTGAGATATCACATTTGAGAAACTAAAGAATATTAGTTCTGATGAAGAATCTTCTATATTCTGTCATTTTGTTACAATATCTGGTAAATCGTTTGGGTTGTGGTAAAATTAGGAATTTTGATTCCTATGGTTATTTCTTTAAACCATAATGTATGTTACTTAGAGAAACTATCTGAAATTAATCATGTTAATAAAAGAATTTTTATTAAAATTTCTTAAAGTTAAGTATTTTGAGTTTAAATTGAATATTCCCATTTATAGAGAAAGAACCAAGCTCAGTTAATTTATAACCCCCCTGAAGAGAGTCTCAATAGCCGTGGCACACGTATTAGTAAATAGAATTTTTATCTTTGAATCTTTCTGATGGTCACAGAAAGGAGTCTCCCAACTTATTAGAGAGTCTGGGAGGACTCAGTAATTCTCTCCCTCTTTCTCCAGAGGAGTAGACATTACAAAACTTTAAAATGATATCGACTATTGGAGCTTTTTATTATCTGCTTTAGAACTACATATTCAATATTAATCGGTACTTTAAGGGGGACCCACTGAAGTTACGGACTTGTGTAGGAGCATAAGACCAACCCGTATACCAAATTTTATGAAAATTGAAGAATTTTTTTTTCTTTTTTAGCCCTTTTTCTAGATCAAGTGAAATTTTATTTGGATACTTTAAGAGGGTTCCTCTCAACATTTTACTGTTTCATCTACATCGAGGGACTAACCGTTCTACCAAATTTCAATCAAATCGGATAAGAATTACTGTTATGGGTGCGCACACATTTTAGGCATACACGTACGGTACGCAGATATTTAAAAAACTTTTTTTTTGCACTTTTGGAATCTACACCCTCGAAAACGTCGAGAAAATTAATTTCAGCGAAATCTATTTTTTTTTTAAATCCGATCACAAGATTCATGTATATTCCATAAATAATAATGCCCATTGCCCGTGAGTCGAGCATAAGGAGCACAAAAAGGACTAGTTCTGTCTTCTATGCCACCTTGTGTGGCTGTAGAGGCCTATTCTCGAAAGACAAATCCTGCCGCATTCCGAGCACGGGTATTCTGCTCCCTCGTCTGGACCTCTCCTTCTCTGCATCTCGGTTCCCTGACTTGCGGCAACGATCTTCCTCCACTCAGGCCTGTTTGTCGCTGTTTGTTCCCAGTCTGACTGCCTACTAACACTCTTCAACGCAATATGTAGATTATCCTTATACCTCTTACGTTGGCCTCCGTGCTTTCTTTTTCCTATTTCCAGTTCACTGTATAGGATATTTTTGGGAAGTCTACGGTCATCCATTCGAAGCACGTGACCGGACCATCGCAAGAGAGCACGCGTCATCAGAGTGTCAATTGTGCAGCAGTTGGTTCTTCTTAGGACCTCTGTATTTGATACTCTATGGAACCAGCGTATACGGAGTATTTGACGTAGATGACGTTGCTGGAGCTTTTCCAAGGATTTTGTGTGGCGCCTATAGTTCACCCAAGTTTCACAACCGTATGTAAGTGTTGGAATGATCACCGCTCTATATACTGCCACCTTAGTGTTTATTGAGAGATTATGGTTATTGAAGACCCTCGCCCTGAGTTTCCAGAATGCACGAGATGCTGCACTCAGCCTATTCTTAATCTCTTCATCCATGTTTGCTTTATCATTTACGATGCTGCCTAGGTAATTGAAGTGCTTAACCTGCTCGATATCTTTGTCATTGGCTTTAAAATCGTAACTTGGTGACCCTGGGGGCATGGACAGAATTTTAGTTTTCGCTTCATTGAGCTTTAGGCCCAGAGCAGTGTAGGCCCATGTATAGGTATCCAGGATCTCCTGTAAATCTTTTGCAGAATGCGAGACAAGAGCACAATCATCAGCATATTGTAAGTCAGTAACGCATCTCTCCTTAGTGGACTTGGCTTTAAGTCGGCTTATGTTAAAAAGGCCACCCTCGTATCTATATCTAATGACCATACCTCTTGTAACTAATTTTCTGTCAACAATCATAGACAGAGCCACCACGAAAACATTGAACAATATTGGCGCCATTGCACACCCCTGTCTAACTCCAGTGTTTGTGGGAAAGAGATCAGTCATGGAGTCGCTACAGACAACTTGCGCGTAATTTTCAGTGTGTATTGCCTTACAAACCGCCACAAAATTTGGGGGAATGCCAAGCTTTCCCATGATCTTCCATAGTGCTGTGCGATTCACCGTATCGAAGGCCTTAGTGAGGTCCAGAAATGCTACATGCATTGTAGTCTGTTGTTCGACTACTTTTTCTTGGAGCTGCCTTAATGTAAAAATAAGATCTGTTGTTCCTCTTCCGGGTCTGAACCCGCATTGTGTGTCAGGCAGCAACAATTCCAGCACTGGAACCAGTCGGTTAACCATAATTTTTGAGAGAACCTTTCCTGTCACTGATAGTAGTGATATTCCTCTATAATTATTGCAGTCGGAGATATTACCTTTATTCTTGAAGAGATTTACTATTATCGCTCTCCGGAAGTCTTCAGGTACCAAATGTGTTTCCCATAGGGAGTTGAAGCATGCCGTAAGGTGGTCAGCTATTTCATCTGCAACAGCTTTAAGGACCTCAGCAGGGATATCATCGCACCCCGCACTTTTGTTGTTTCTAAGCTGTCTTATAGCTGTATTTACTTCGCTCTTTGATATACTATGAGTAAAATTGTCTCACTATTCTGCACTAGATAGGTATGCAAATGTTTTTAATTTCAATACAAAAAAGGCAGAGCGGCTCTCGCCTGCGCTTTGAATATTTGACGAAGATGAAATCCCTTCAGATTGAACATTTCCACGTCAATTTACATGAAATGCGAATTTCAACATTGCAGTCAGATTGTTGATTTTTTGGTAGCTTTGCATATTGCATACTCTGACAGTTGATTTCAGAAACAAAAGAATTCTAACGTTCATTTCGTATTCGAAAATTATTTTTTATGACGAAAAGTTATTGAAAACCAGTAAAACACATTTTTTTAGTTCACAGGATTTTCAGGTGAATCGGTGTTATAATTTTATTGACCTCATTACTGCTCTCCCTTTGAAGATCAAAGAAAATCAATACTGAAAGAGATATTTTTTTTACTGAACTATACCTACCTACTTAGTGAAAGAATTAAAGAAAGTCAGTATGTATCTATGTACTTATATTGGTTGAAATTATTTACCTAGTTTATTTTTTTATTATGACCAAGATTTGGAAAGCGTGGGCGTTTAGTGTCGAGACGAAATGTAAACTGTTTGATGCGTGTGTGTTGCCCATTCTTTTATATGGGTGTGAGTCCTGGCACCTGACCAAGGCCCAGGCACAAAAAGTCTCAGCCTTTGAAATGAAGTGCCTAAGGAGAATTCTGGGCGTAAGATGGTACCACCGCATCACGAACGACGCTATACGCCGGCGCACCCAGCGTGAGCCCATCACCTCTACTATTGTGGGGAGGAGATGGACTTGTCTTGGACATAATTGTGTTAAGGATGCCGAATGACAGTTGGCCGAGGAGAGCGCTGTTCTTCTTCCCATCAGGGTCCCGAAGACGAGGAAGACCCTCTCACACTGTGTTCCGCTCCTTCGAAGCAGATCTGAGGGACATGGACATGGTGTGGGAGGAGGTCATAAACATTGCGCAAGATCGAGCGCAATGGAGAGCTCTTGTTGCCTCCCTATGCCCCTGAGTGGGGTGTAAAAGGGAGAATTGATTGATTGATTGATTTTTTAATGCTCTTGTTGATAAAAATATTATATCGGTTTGAAAATGAAGTCACTTTCTCGCTTTTAATTGATGTATATGCATGCTTTTTATTCGAACTTTCGCCTTTAATAAAGTAGGTACCTCAATCAGACTTTTAAAATGTATTTTCACTTCTACTACCTATTGGGGATTTCGATATTAATAATCTGCAATGTGCAATGATTCTCGTGATCTATTAAGTGCACTTTTACTGTTTTCATAAACAACCACCACACGCATTTAAAAAGTTGTCCGCTATTCGTACATATATTCTGTACCAGCTCTGTGTTTAAACTATATTTCTCGAGAGCATGACCAAAAAATATACGTTTTTGAATTTTTTTGCGCAATTGCACTGCAATAAAAACGCTTTCAGTCAGCTGCCAATGATAGGTGTGTGATATTTATTTATTATCGGCAAATTGCCTTTTAAAGAAAAAATAAAAAGAAGATAACATAGAGAGCAGTAAAAATACAAAGTAAAAAAAAAATACATTAGTAGGTACATTACATAACAAACTATATAGATACACATATTGTTATTATTTTTTCCCTCCACAAGCATTACATAGAGAAAAATTACGTGCAACACGTTTCTTCAGTATAATAGAAGAATACAATAATTCGAGAATACAAGGCTAATGGATGACAGTTGCCAGAAATTTGATTAGAAGTCTCCGTCTAGGTGATACATTTATTATTTATTTATTTATTTATTTATTTTCTGACAAAAATTAAGCATTGTTCACCATTACAGAGTAATCCTTTGCGGTGAACAATGCACATACAATACAAAACAACAACAATATTTTCTTAAACTAAAATAAAATCAAAATCCATACAAAGAGAGAAAAAAAATGGATAATCCATAGACAATAATATTATAATAACATAACATGGACAGTTTACTTCGCCGACAGTCACATACACACACACACACACGCACAGACGTCAACAATACTGTCGAGTCGCGCGCCGGTATAGTGAGTGTACCATCGCACCAAAAACAAAAATTCATCGACACATCGACAAAATATGCTTATGTACTACAATAACAAAAAATAAAACAAGAAAATCAGTCTCCTTATCGACAAACATGAGAGGAGAGGTATTCGGATTACTATAAGTGATTAAACAGGATGATAAGGGTATGATATACCCACAGAAGTTATTTCAGGTCGCTAAATTACTATACGTTGAAAAGCGTCGAGGTAGAACAGCTCAACAGCAAGAGGTAGAAAGCGGGATGGAGAGAAAGCCTAAAAGACCACAGTCGCAGCTGAAGCAGATGTCGAGGAATCAGTGAAGATCAGTCGAGACAGTAAGTCTGTTGGAACCGTTATGAGAAGGTTGTCCTAATGTGACTTTTGAAGATGTCGATACTGGAGCTAAAAATGTCAATGTCGTTCGCGTATTCGTTTCACAGACGATGGAGACGATGCTCCCCTTTATTTGCACAAAGAAAGTTTTAAATTCGTATAAGTTTTTGGTAATTCTCTCCATACATAAGAAATACCTAGTTGTTAACTCAAAGAAATAACCTTTCCATGTGAAACCAATATGGCAAAAATGAAACAGTTGAAAAGTTTAAATTGTCCAGTCGAAAGAATACCTATTACTAGACGTAAGGGCAGGTACCCAATATTCTTTGTTTTCAAATCATATTCCAATTCAAGAATACTCCCAACTCTTTAGAATCTAGTTTTAGAGAGTAGCGGAGTCTGTAGTCGAGACACCAACTGAATTTCAAAACATAAAACGCTTAAGAGTTGAGTTAGGAGTGTAAAATCTCAGAGTCGATTTTATCTAAGGATTATCGCAGAGAAACACGGTGAAACTTTTTTTTCCAGAATGTCTTTTTGAGAAGATCCAGAGAAGTCAAAGAACACTCAGTTACGGTGGATACGGGATACCGGAGCAAAGTTTTTCGATTCCACTAAGTGCACTGGGAATATAAAATGTTTTTAAAAAACTCCGAGCTGTATAATCGCTACGTGCTAGAGGTGCGCCCCGGTCACCACTCAACATCGAGACATCGACATTACCTACCCTACCACATTATCATTATTATCTTAGACTTATTATCTTAGATTATTATTATTATTATCTTAGACATCGACACGGGCCAAAGCCTAGTGATACACTCAAAACATGTTGTGGCTTTTAATCTTTCAAAAATACACATAAACATCATGCATCGTATTTTATACTCTCTCTCTCTCTCTCTTCAGAATTTCTTTGGTTCTCTTTAAGATTTGAAACTGTATAAATTTGTAGGGGCTATCTGTTATTGTGTTATTTTTGTTTGTTCTCGCTCGTTTGTTTGGCTTTATATTTCATTTTAGACTTGCCTGTTTTTTTTTTGTCGTGATTGCATGTGTGTATTTTTGTGTATTTTGTACTATTTTTGCTGAATAAACATTTATTTATTTATTTTATTTATTATCTAAACTTGGCGCTATAATCCATTCTGAGTCATGGTTTCCTCAAATAGTCATTATCTTTCCGCCCTGTCAGCCACTCTCTTAGTTACATACCTCAAAGTTAACATTATCTACCTACCTATTTTTATTTATTTTTAAGCAGTTAAAATTAATGTAGAATTGTTGCAATATCGATGATAGGTACAATGAAATACTCAAAACTATGTAGGTAAAATGCTTTTAATAAATTCACAAGTTTCTTTATGAAAGTGTCAGTATAGCCGGCGGAACTACATAATAATATATTATTGCCTGGGGAATTTTTTTCTAGCCAGTTGGTCCCGTCCAATTTGAGATAGAGGTGGTACAAATTTTCAATTGGAAAGCACTTCTGAAAATTCTGACCCAACAGGAAATCAAAATCGGGACCTCGTAATCCTCGGAAATAGGTAGATTAGGTATATGAATGTCCAAAGTGACTCGATCTTTTTGGATAGTGGAAGGTATATACTAAAAACGATCGTGAATATTTTTAGTACAATCGTTACCTTAATGCAGAACTATCCTAAGTTCATGTTTTGGTCAAAATGAGTTGAGTATGAGGAAATGTCGAGCATAGACCAATATATTATGTGCAGAAATATCCCATCTCCCATTGATTATTTTTTTTACCAATTCCTCATAAACATTTTGATCCTAAATAGATGACACCGTGATTGTTAATGCATTAATTTTAATCTCCTGCAGAATTTCACTATGTAGTGAAAAAATAAAATAAAAAAATGTTAAATAAAGATAACAATTGTTTCAATAAATGTGAGCTTTAACATGTACAATGTACTAATGCATGTCAAAAGTTGGGTTGAATTTTAAAAATATTTTAATTATTATGACATATGTCAAACTTTAAACTGCTCCTGTCAAAAATTACTCTTGAGATACTTAGGATAGTTCTGCATTAAGGTAACGCAATGTTGATTTTGTCCTTCCTAGAGAGTAACAGAATATCCCGGGGTTCAAAAGACATCACCTTATTATTCAGTGTACAAGTAGTGTTGAGAGTTGCCGGGGGGTGGGGGGTGGGGGTGGCATCACCTATGTGAATCGTTCCAACTTGATTGTACAACTGATATTACCTTCGTTTTACAGGAACATTATGCTTTTAACAACGTCTGACCCGAGTTTACCAGACTCATTCCGACTCATACTCAGCTTTGGGGACGAAATTCAACCCTAATCACTAAGCCATTCCATTCTCAATTAATAATTGAGATTCTCATCTCCAAGTGATGTTATTGATGTCAACATTTTATTTTACTTCTTGGAGTTTGACGGCGAGTCTTGTTCTTTCTTTTACATTTTATGTTCTACATACTATAATACTCGTACAACAATCGCTCTTGTTGCTTCCCTATACTCCTAAGAGGGGCGTCAAGGGAGTTTGGATTTGGATAAGACAATAATTACTTGTTTTTGTTTTACACATACTTATACCTAGGTATATTTACAGGAGTTTTTAATTATTGGTAGGTAGCATCTTTACTGAAAATCTCGATGCTGGAGATGAACAAGTTAAGATATCTACGGAATGTGTCATATCTTGGCTACATTCTCAGAGCTACTCGTTTCTGCAGCTACTCATCAAGGTAAAACGTGGTAAGTATAGGTAGAAGACAGGTGTCATATCTCTGCAACATAGGACCGTGGAGTGGAATCCAAAAGGTCGGGGAACTGATTCATACAGCTGGCTGCTAGAGACAAGAATATTCAAGGCCGGGGGATGTAAGTGGGTAGGAGTTGAAAAAATTGACTCTATTTAATTAGACAAGCGTCTCATATAATGCACATACATAAGGTATTACTATTTCTGCCTACGAATCTATATACGTGAAGCAAAAACTTGGTTTTTACGAAAATTGCGCCGACGGAGGAGTGAGAAATTTCGCACACTTATAGTTTAAATACCTAGAGAAAGAGTGGCGAATGCAATTTTTTTTAATTATGCATAAAAATAAATTAAATCAATAAAAATAATATTACAAACACTTATGTAATGTCCTCCCCGAAGCACGAGTTTTACTCATTTTCGGGGAGAATGTCAATACTTAATAACGATTTTGTCTCAATTTTTTATTTTGTATTATATTATACTCAGGTAATTATCAATAAAGGAATTATATTATTATGTTATAATTATATTAAAGACCAGAGAGGAGCTATGGAGACAAAAACTTGGTGACGGACTCTGGATGGCGCCATCCGAGAGCACAGATAGCGCACATAACCTGGAATACACTGAACAGGTTAAGAGTGGGAGTATCTAGATGCAAATACAACCAGCATAGGTGGGGTTTTCTGGAGGGTGATAGTGTGGATTGCGACTGCGGGGAGGTGCAGGACGACCCTCACTTACTACAATGCCCGCTGATGACAATTACCTGCAACGAAGAAGACCTACAATCCGCAAAGGACAACGCGATATCGGTCGCGGAATATTGGAGTGGCAAAGTCTAGTCCGGACTCGAAGAAGAAGAAGAAGATGTTATATAATATTTGAAACTCACACACGCTTCAATGTATTTGACATGACACAGCCGCACATATTATTTTATATATCTGTGGTCAAATTGAGAATATATTAATATTGTTTGTCATTAATAATAATATAAAAAACTTATCAACATTTCAAATTTGACGTATCCATGTCATTGTTATTGAAAGAAAATTGTGAAATAGCGCTCGCTCAGTCTTTGACAATGGAACCTTAATAATGTTTAAACTTATAATCTAAAGTTATGTTAGGTAGGTACTGATTTGCTATGGTATTTTTCACCAATCTGTTGGATGATATTTTGAATCTGAATGACTCCTTAAAGAGGACCACTTTGGTTTCATTACATACATACTCCCTTTAAGGCCCCCCGCACAACGCAAGCCAGCCCGGAGGAGACCAATCCGCAGCAAACCCTATCCACACGAAACCGACCCTCCATCCCGATCGAAGTAATCAAACCACCAAATGGTTTCATTAAGAGTTTATTATTGCTATATTTTCATAAACAAAACTTTTAAAAAGGTCGGATATGAAATTGAATCCTTACTTAAAAAGAGTTGTCTTAGAGAAGTTTTTTCCATTTCCAAATCCAATTTCGCTCTTAAGAATTAGCTACCTAGTTTCTTTTATGACAAGAAAATGTTTTTATTATAGACTCATCTGGAAAGAAGGTTTTCTTTGAAATTCCAATTACGCGTTATTTTTATGAGAAAGCGTCGGCGTCGTTCTTTTGAAAATGAAAAACAACACAACTATTTTAACGAAAAACGCAAGTTGGGGTAGCGCTGCTATAATAGGAATAATGTTGTATTGAAATACTCGACAAATCCCGAAATAAAAAGAAATATGTACAACTTTTATTATAAATAGGAAATAAATTCAACAATTATTATTATTCTTCCTATTTCTACGGTACAATCACTACATAAGCCAATACACGTATTATAATAATTTCAACGTTTTTTTTTCTATTATAAAGCTTGCCTGTATACCCGTGTTGTATATCATTCACAAAATCAAAATTACTTTTCGAATTGGCAGTTTGTAAGCAGAAGTGGCCTACACACACAAGATGTGAAAGGGTTGACAAGTTCAGTTCAAAGGAACAGTGTTGCCAAAACATAGTATGTTTTGGCAACACTGTTCCTTTGAACTGAACTTGTCAACCCTTTCACATCTTGTGTGTGTAGGCCACTTCTGCTTACAAACTGCCAATTCGAAAAGTAATTTTACTTTGTTGAAAAGAATCAATGTTATATTTCGTCACAAGTTTGTTTGAGAATTTATGGACAAGTTAATAAAATACATAGATTGATGTCACAAACATTCGGAAATGGCAACTTCTTCTTCTTTGTCAGTCGTCCCTCCATTGCTGGATGTAGACATCTTCTAAAGTTTTTCTATTTTGCGCCACTCTCGACCACTTTCACCCGCGACTGGAATTTCATCATCCACCCATCTTTTTTGGGGGTCTCACAATTATTGGCCTCTTATTATCATGAGGTCGCTATTAAAAAATTCTGAATGCCCATCTTCCATTACCCGTCTCGCTACATGTCCAACCCATTACCATTTTTGTTTCGCGACATGGTCTATTATACTTACTTATCTGCGACTCTTGTTCGTCGTCTGATCCCTTTATGTATTAGGTATTTTGTTTCTAAACTTATTACTTACATTTGTCGCCCCATAGCACTATGTTCGCATTTTAATTTGTGCATTTGTATTAAATTGACACCTATTAACTTGCAAAAGTGGTTTTTGATTTTTTTTTTATTTTCATCCTAGAACAATTCACTTTTAAACATAGTCCTCCTCCATACGCCCCATTTCACAGTTGTTTTTTTTGTATTGGATAGCTGTTTTTAAGCTACCCTATTTATGTATGATTACCCACCTACTTAGTTAGCAATAACAAAATATTCCATCAATCCCTTCTTAATCTGTGTTTTTAATATGCAAATACATTGTTTACCGCACAGGAATGAGGTCAAGGTATCTAGGTACTTCTATGCACTACTGATGTTGTAGAACTTTATCCAAAAAACTGTACAGCTAAGTACCTACGATTATTTTCAGGATTTTTCCAAACTATGAGGAGACAGTAGCGTTGTTAGCCCCCGTAGTACTATTCCATTGAGTGTTCAGGATCATGCTTAAAAGGAAACTGCTTATTATTTTGGATGACCAAGTTCAGTGTACTGTTTCTTTCTGTGTTGTGATCGAATGGTAAGAATTGAGGTGAGCCACTCGCGATCTCACCTCCCGAAAAGTACCTACGGAGTGCGGCGACACGGAGTCACGTGACTGGGGGCAATAAGGTTCTTATCAGCGAATAACATCGATACACGACCGCTGACATAACTAACATGTGTAGCGTGAAGGCGGCCCGCTTGATCCCGGCCCGGACAATATCAGACACCTCAAATTAGTTTTCAGTCATTAAATAAAAAAATATAGTTTTAGGTATAGGTATATTCTGACTTGTAGAATCTCCACAGTCATATCTTACATACCCCACCTGTGCAGGTTCTTCCTGTACCTTAAGACACCAACGCGTAACCTATTCAGTGTCTTCCATATGCCGTAAGTAAGTAAAAGATTTCCGGCAAAGATGGAGGGAAGAAAGGAGCCTCCATGCATGACTGCATTGCAGAAAGAAAGTAAAAAAGCGCAAATGAAACAAAGAGAGATAACAAATAACCGAAATGAAAGCAAAAACAAATAACACGAAAGCAATCTGGCGCCCCCTATAAACGACCACTGGTCGGCTAATCCTTTCACCACCGAAAAAGCAAGGCCAAAATCCACTCTCTATAGCTTATCATCACTTACGTTTATGTGCATTTATGAACTAACAATAGTTTTCTGATCTGCAATGAAAAATGTTTATTTTTATTATTTTATAATTTTCTTTACAGATGATCTCCGTGTTGACGCCGCAGTCTTTATGGGTGGACGCAGGAAGTAGGCAGCTGAACTAACTAAGAAATAATATTGAATAACGACGTATGTGAACATTGTGTGGAGGCAGTGTTGTATCAACGTAATATGTAAAGCCTCGACGACAAATAGACCACTTCCGGATGGGCCGACACACAATACTTCCACTACTGTTAAATGCGACCAATTCACACAAATACTCTTCGAACTTCACCTGTCTAATAAGCCCATGAAACTTTGATCAATTTGTGTAAATTATTATATTACAATACACCTAATATCGTGTTAATTAATATCAAAGGAAATTATTGTTTTCACATAATGTAGTAGGCATTAAGTATGTTTGATTATTACGAGTGACACACACACTATCTAAAATGATTGAAAATAAAATTAAAGATTTTGAATAGTAAGGTTTTTTTTCCACAACTTCCAAATTTTTCGTACATGTCCCATACATCATGGATGGTATCAGGATTGCATTGCGCATCAACTGTTTGGATTTAAGGTTAGTTCATATTATTTTGTTAGGTTTGTGTATTTACGAATTTAGTGGATTATTACTTGGTAGTTTTATGATGAATTTGAAATAGACTTAGACTCAGACAGGTGTAATTTTACAAAATTTGATGGAATATCGATCTCTTTTATAAAGCTCACAATCAAATTTCTGTAAATTTATCAAATATGAACACAAAATACACTTTTGAGATATTTCACAGTAAGCGAAGTATGTTGTGAAAGTGTAAATTATCGGTACCGGGATTCGAATCTACGATCTTTAAAAGTACGTTGTACGATGTACGCACGGAATTCGTCGACTGAGACTCTGGGCTACAAAACACTTCCTATATGTATGATGAGTGATCATACAGGGATATATTTTATTTAATTGGCCAACAGGCCTTTTACAATTTAAAAAATACTTAATAGTAGTAGTGCACATAAATAATTATTATTCATTGAAGCATTACTTCTGAAAACAAAAATATTTGATATGGGGTACCTACATATTTATTATTTTATTTAATTTTATTTGGGCAAGCACCTACATATTTATTATGTAGTATTTAAAAAATCCTGATGGGTTAAATACACAAAACTTGGGTACTTAAGAAGAAACATTATTGTGTGTATTCCCGTGGGAAAAAATCACTGATAGATATGTACCAACCTACAGTTGGACGAGGAAACTACTCGAAATAGATCACCAAAGATATAGTCATATCATAGCGCCAAATACCTACATGACAGCAGTCGCAGCCTTTAAATTTGGTTGCTCTCTTGTTCTCAATTACTTCCAACTTTTATCTCTATATTTCATTTCTCATTAAATATCTATGTACTTGTTGCATACATGGGATTTTTCGACATGTTGAGAATTCTCATGATTAGGAGTTTCGGAGACATAAAATTACCACCTTATGGCGAACGTTGTTAACGTTAAGTGATCACACTAAGCCAGCCTTCGAAATAACAGTAGAATACGGTCGTAAGCCCGTAGCGGTTTGTTCCATTTAAAAATCGAACATCAGTAATGAATTTTTAGAGTCATTAGTTGTTACGTATTCTTTAAAATATGACCAACTGCTAGCAAATTATGTAGCTACCGTCCTTCAGGGTCGACACCAAGTAGGAACTTTCACCCAAAATACTAATTTGTGTTAAAGCGCTCAGTCTTACGGAATAAAATGCACCTAAGTAAGTAGGTTTAGAATTTTTTTTTTCTCAATTCCAAGAGTGAGTACCTATGACTTTAGGCAGAAATGGTGGTGGCTGGAAGGGAGAGAGCCACAGAGATGGAGCAGCCGACAGGCGAGACATTACCGAAATCTCTTTTTAACAGTTGCGTCTCTCATAAACGACAAAAATAAGAATGTGTTTTGTCGTTTCCAGTACACATCCATCCACCCACAGAGCCTCGATGTCATTTTTTATTTCAATACAGAAATTGACAATCTTTTTTTTTCGGGATCGGGAGCGATAATGGGCAGTCATTTGGAGGGTCAAAATAAATTTATCACATTCATCTCTCTCACCGCGCATTAGTCACATTCACGAGCTTGTCATGTCTCTTTCACACACGATCCTATTTATTACTAGTCTCTCTTACTTGAATCTTTTTTGACTTACTCAATCAAGTGCTTGAATTTAGTAAAAAAACCAAAACGAGAATAATATATGTAAGTATTATATAACAATATTGTCTGCCTATAAATAATAAAATCACGAACCGAGTGTTTTTAATGATAGAAAGTTAGCGCTGACAATTTGAGCAAGAGTCAGCAAATGTAAGAAAATCCAAATCCAAGCACGTACGTACGTGACAAATAAAATATTTACGACTTTGAAGATTTTACGAGCCATAATGCGCTCCATTGTGTTATCCCTTTAGACTGCAGGAGGTATCAATATTTTATTATAGCGAGACAATGGTGGAAGGCAACTTTGATAGTAGAGAAGAAGCCGACGCTGACGTCTCGCGGGCCAAAGTTCCCCGACGCCCACCGCCGCTAATGGCGCACACTCTTCCTCTTTCCCGTTGTTCCCGTGATGTCTCTTCTACGTTTGTTCTTATCTTTATTCCTTCCACTTGAGGGACCGCGATACTTCTGTTGCATTGTACAACGGGACTCACAATCCACCCGAAAGAACGGGACACCGCAAAGAGCAAGTTTTATTAAAAAAAAAAACAAATAACATTGGCTACACTTTCATTTAATATTAGCTCACGCATAACAAGGAATGCATAATATAACGTAGGTAGATAATCTTTCATTTTAAATCGACCCACATTATCTGCGAGGTTGAAGATATGGGTTGCTATGAAGAAAGACAAAATTCAGGATCGGTATGCATATTGCACGTTTAGGGAGAATGAACACATCCTATCACCAGTCCTAAGGAACACGGCTCCCTGGAGGATCATTTTAGGAAGTAAAGAGACAGCTGGAAGTCGAAATCTCAAGATATTTACATACTCCATTTCTCGCAACAACAAAACCAATATGCAAAAAAAAGATGAGACATTAACAAAAATTAATATATTCATATTCTGGCGCCAAATACATGACACCAGTCGTAGTCTTTAAATTTGGTTGCTCTCTTGTTCTCAATAATTTCCAACTTTTATCTCTATCTCATTAATTTTTAAATATCTATCTACTTGTTGTGTACATGAGATTTTTTGACATTATTATTATTTACTTATTATTTATCTTTGTCAAAATTAAGCATTGCTCACCATTACAGAGTAATCCTTTGCGGTGATCAATGCACATACAATACAAAACAACAATAACATACCTACATACATATATTTCTTTCTTCCTTGAATTCAAACAAAATCCATACAAAATAAATACAAAGAGAAATGTTGAACATATCGAGAATTCTCATGATTAGGAGTATCAGAGACATAAACATTGCCACCTCATGGTAAACATTGTTAACGTAAAGTGAACACACTAAGCCAGCCTTTGAAATAACAGTAGAAGACGGTCGTAAGAACATCAGTAATGAATTGTTAGAGTCATTAGTTGTTACATATTCGAAAAAAAAACAGTTTGCTGATAGGATCTCCTCTTAAAGATTCTTTCAATGTAATTCCGTTTTAAATTAGAATAAATTTGTTGAAAAAGCTTTCATTCTATAAGAGTTCCCTCCCAGGGAGTTAAGCAGTGAACCTTCGGTCACCGATCTAGATTTATGATCCTTAGACTGGGTTCACCGAAAAACAAGCTTAGTAATCAGCCGGAAACTTTCAAGAGATCTCCGCACGGGAAGACGCATTATTTACTTAATGGCATGCGGGGTATTCTACCAACATTATTGTGATGCCAGCCCTTAAAAGCGACAGGAAAACGATGAGATGAATTAGGGAAGATTCAAGATGTTTGTGTTTTGTTTTAAAACCATTTTATTAAAATTACCAATGAAGGCAAAATGTTAGAAACTTACACATCTTGAAGAATTTATTTCGGCCGAGACTGAATGGAGATAGAGGAAGGAATAAATGGAACATATTCGAACATTGATTTTTTTATGAGTTTATTTTTATTTTATTTATTTTTTTATTTATCATTCTCATCCCTAGGCCTTTTCAGGCACTTGGAGTCGTCAAAATCATACAAAATATTACATTAATGATTTCAAACAAAAATGATACAAAAAAATAGGAAAACAAACAAGAATCGCACATGAAAGAGTCAAATGAATTTCTCTAGAATCTAGATAATTATGGTATAAATAGGGAATAATAAAAAAAAATACAGAACTTAAATACGAGAATTTTCTATAAAAAATGAGAAAAATTCAATTTCAAGAAATGCGTCATTAATATGGAATAGGGGGGGGGGGGGCACAAATATGAATAATCTCATTGAAAATTTTACAATAAGTACACAACATTATCGATTACTAGAAAATAGCAGTATTAGAAATGCAACACAGATTTCTTTCACTTGAAAATTTCACAAAAAAGTGGAAAAAATCGTGAAATTTTTCAATGGATGATTTCAAAGCTACCTACATGTTGTCAAACTATTCTACAATTTTTCAAATCTATTCACTACGTGAGTGTTTTTTAGAAAATTCTAATGCATTGATTTTGCAGTGTTCCCTCTCATAACTGAACTATTCCATATAAGTTTCCTTCCCTCTACATTGTGATTAGAGACAAAACATTAATTTTTAGTTTAGTTAACAGGTGTACGTATCTGGTGAAACTTGACCGCAGTATAGTTTCTTTACGTCCGGACTAAAATGGGATCTCTCTGAACTCATCAACTCGTTATATAACAGTCGTAAACAGAATGATAAAAAAAATAATATGTCACTGTCTACGTCTATAATATTTTGACAAATAAAACGTTATTCAATTGTTTTCCCTGACACATCTCCTCGGCTGTTCTCTCTGCCTCCCCCCCCACACACACACACCTACTTACACGTAGCAGCAGTGCCTAGTACGGCGCGACCTCTCCGGGTCTACTTTCGAGGCACTCGGTAATAATAATGGTTGATGTATTTCATTTTTGTCGATGGTATATTATATCACTTGTATCATTTACGTGACCTGGGAACTTAATTTGGTTTGGGGGCGGGTCGAGCGGTGGATTATGGTTGTCAACGATCCCATCCATTTTCTTCTTTTTTCCACATTTACATATATTGGAGGGTCTATGAAGTAGAAAATTCTGGGTTATTATTGGTTATTGGTTAATCTATTTGCTGAAAAATCTTTATTCATATGAATAACTGGAGAATAGGACACAAGCATACATCAGAGTAGGCAGCTGGTTACGTTTTAATATAAATAGGTATAATATTATCAAGAGGGCCTACGAAACTATAATATTATTAAGATGGAAGGTTTAGTCCTTTACGCTGTGATGAATTCGGCGGAGACTGTGCTACTGCACTTGCATATGGGACGAGGCTGTGCCCATCACCAGAATATGCGAATGGATTCTTCATCTTCATTTTCATATTGTTTCCTGTGAAAAGCTGATTATCCCCTTTTTGTCTTTCGATGTGCATGTTGTTCACATGCATTTCGTGACAAATCTTGGGGTTTCACTTCCATATAATATTATTATTTAATATCACGACATTTCTAGTTAGGCAGGTAGGTATATCTATCAGAGATAAAACATGTTTCTATGTCTGTTATAGATTCTGAAACTATCTAATTGATTTTCCTCAAACCAGTTTCATAAGAAAGTTTATAATGCGAAGATGGTTTAAGACTACTCACTATCAAAACGCACTTAAAATGTTTCTGATTCTACCTTTGTCCAACTTGGTGAAGTCCCAATAGACGTTCCTACATGCTACATGCATACCTTGAGCCGGTTTCATTAGAATGTTACGGGGTGCAAAGCTAGTTCGCCTCCTCGTGGTGCACCCTGGGTAACGCTGAATGAACTAGCACTTTGGTCGCCAGATAATAACTGTCAACTATCTCCTGGCGTACGTCACAACAACATTAGAATGGTAAAAATGCGGAGATTATTAAAACAATGAATGATAAAAAAGAACCTAACTGAATCTTAAAAGCCTTCTTAACGGGTCACTGTAGACTCAGAGAACACCTGAGGACGATGGGACTCGAAGATGATGGAACCTATAGATTCTACGAAGAAGGGGTAGAAACGCCTCACTACCTACTTACAGACTACAATGCAGTAGTTTATGCGAGAGCAAGAAGTTTTGGTAAACACAGGATAGAGGTGGAGGACCTTGCCGCCTTGGATCCTCTCCTAATGCTGGACTTCCTGAAGCGTCTGGGATCAGTGGGGAAGCTCTAACTGGGAAACACCACGAGCAAGTAGGGGAAGCACAATAGACCACTATAGTTCGGAGCGCAAAACATCCCCTAAAAAATTAATGGTCGCCAAACTTCAACAATTGAGCTAGCACAAGAAGAAAAAAAACAGTTCCAAACAAATGCAAGACTTGATCAGAAAACGAATATACATTTTTAAGCAAGAAGTAGGTCTGCTCATAGCCATCTATAGTTTAAGAACAATTCTAAGGATATGAATAATTGATGCTGCCAGCCCTGCTCCGGCATAATACGCTTAAGAGGTACTGATCAGAGGAAGGAACATCCTTTTTTCCCTCAAACTATTTCTCTCTCCTCTCGCATCTCCTCCTTCCTTCTGCCGTACCAGATCTGTCCCCTGGCACGCTGGCGAGAGATTGCTATTGATTGCGACACTTGACTCGCCCCAAACGGATTCACCTCAGCCACATCTCTTCGTGTTATTGCGCCACGCTCTAGCTGGATGGTAAGTACCTACCGACCTCTTTATTCAACCATCTTGAACATATTATTTTAGCTTTCAGCCAAGTGCTGTGAGTAATTACTAACTTTTAATTACTCTTCCTGCCTACACGAGTTGTTCGCAATTACATTTAAATTAAATAATTTACAATTATTCTTCAAACACAATAAATGTAAACACATGTTTTGCTACAACACATAAAACATAAACATAAATTGCTAAATGTTATTACATATAAACATATGTAATAACATTTAGCAATTTATTTCAACAAAGGAACACGAGACTTTGTCAATATAAAACACATATACATAATACCCGTATGTAAAATAATTTTTATTTTTAGTTTCTAAATTTTGTCTTTTGTTTCTGAAATCGGTTTATTTCCAAAAGTCGAAGCTATCACGTTACTAAAATAATACTCGTAGTAGAGCTGAGGCCAATAATTAAAACGTGAGAGGATTGTGTGTTTTCAGAAAACGGAAAAAATAAGAAAGAGAAATAGAGAAAAGTAATTCAAGTAATAGCTGGAGATATTCCTTTGTAAAAACAACCCAACTGAAAGACAATACTAAACGCTGTTAACAATAACAGAAAGTGAGAATGTAGGAGATCCAATGGTTAGGGCTGCCAGCCTCACACTTTTATAAGTACTATTGAATAGTTTGTACAAGCCAAGAAGGTCTGCATCGGAAATGAACATTCAACTTTGCTCTCAAGTATTTCCTATCTGCACGTTAAAGTGATCTTCTGCATTGGAAATGTTTGTCTTTGAAAGAAAACTTTACACAAAAAACACGTCATCGAATGAATAGCATTATTCTTTTTAAAAAGCCTTTTGCCATAAACCATCATCACACTTACAGTTTATTATTATAAGCCCTATTAATGGAAAACATTATCTAGGTACAATCTATATAGGAAGGCAAGTATATAAATATCGGGTTAATTTCACCAGTTATAACTCGAAAGGCTTAACCAATTTTTATGATTAGTTAGTATGGAACGGATTTTCCTTGAAAACACCTTTGACGATATGATACGAATGATAGCATTAAATTATCATTTTCTTTTATTTCTATTTAAAGAAGTGTATTTTTTTGAACCAATAACTACCTACGTATTAAGTTAACAATATTCGTCATTTCCGTAGTTGGTGGTGAAATGTATTCCAGATTACAAGTTTTTTTTTTTTTACCCATCACGCCGTTTCCCGAAGGGGGTAGGCAGAGAGTACGGATTTCCACTCTTTCCTATCCAAACAAACCTCTTTCGCTTCTTCCAAACGCATAACATTCCGCATACATGCTCTTCTATTCCTTTTACTCCTGACTTGGCCCTCCTCTAAGACGGCACCGATATGATCGGACCATGTCACTCGAGGTCGGCCTCGTCTGCGTGCACCCATTCTTTCAGATTTATATATCCTTTTAGTCATTCTATCTTCGTTCATTCTCTCTACATGCCCAAACCACCTTAATTTATTCACTTTCATTCTAGTCACTACACTAACATCCACTCCACATTCCTTTCTAATATTCTCATTCCTCACCTTATCAATCAGTCTCTTTCCGCATATCCTACGCAGTGATCTCATTTCTACAGCATTTATTCCAACTTCCAGATTTTTCAATGAAAACAATTTTGTGGTATCAAAGACAAAATGCATTTTAATAAAAATAATGTCTTTTTGAGTAATTTGAGCAAAAAACAAAATGTATTTTTAGCTCAAACAGAGAAGAGATGAGAGATTTTATTAGCCTTTCTTGTGATTTTACCTATGCTAAAAATACTGATTTCGGCTGGTAAAGTATCACAAACATTTCCAAAGTATTCATTCAGATCTTTGTATTTTTAGCTCAAACAGAGAAGATATGAGAGATTTTATTAGCCTTTCTTGTGATTTTACCTATGCTAAAAATACTGATTTCGGCTGGTAAAGTATCACAAACATTTCCAAAGTATTCATTCAGAGGGCTATATTTGTATTTTTGTTCTTAAAAAGGTACGTTAATACCCAAGTAAATGAAAAGTAAATAGTGTTGTCAAGGCAGCCCTGTCTGATCTGAGAATGAAATCGAGAAAGAACTCTAATGAAGTGGATAATTTGAGAGAGCATTCTGTGAATCTTCGTCAACAAGGTTAATAATGGTACTTTTATTTTGTGTTCCGTTCTCCCAATAGTTTCTCCCAGCACAGCGAAATGTCTAAATGAGGAGTGCACACGCTGCGGACGTCATTAACTCGGAGGGGTCAAAACAAACTGTCCCCGGCCATAAAGCGAACCTTCTCTCACATAAGACCCACTCATTCCGAATGAACCGTTTACAGTTATTTCATTTCACTGATTCGACACACTTGTTTGCAAACTATTAGTACGTACGGGGTACATAGATAGGTTCAGCAAAAATGAACTTCGTTCTTTTGAATTATTCTTCTTCTTTACAATGTGGCAATTCACTCTCGAGCTTTTGAATTATTATGATTCATTCTTTGCATTAATCTTTTCAAATCCGCACGAATTCTTTTCCCGAGCCATTTTTTTAATTAGGTAGGTATGTATCAACATACAAAGTTGACACTGTTTCATTGATCAAAAAATATACATCAGTATAGCGATAAGATGGTATAGGTATACCTACCTACTCTTTTCCTCAGCCAGCAGTAATTCGACTGATCAAAAAATATTGCCAAATTTAATGTTCCCCACAGATTCTCAGAGCATCTGTTTACTCCTCTCGTATGGTTTTGGGTGGACATTCAAATGCTGTCCGAGTTTTGAATTATTCAAATTGAGTGAGCATAGATTCATTAAAAAAATGAGGAACCTCCAAGTGATTTCACAGATCTATATTAATTGGTAAACTTCCAAATAACGTCGTCTATATGATAATTAGTGGAGACACGAAGTTTTCATGTTTGATGAAGAACGATCACGGGATTGTATCCAGGAAGATGAAGAATTATGTAAATGAAAGTCGGGTTAGTGCGAACACTTATAACTCGAGATCGGCTGAACAGATTCTTCCGATGTTTGATTTATTGGATTCTTCTCCGCTCCGGATAACAGAATAACTAATAAAAAGTTTAATAAATCGATAAGAACTTATGTAAAATATAATATCAAAGTTAATATGGAACGGGTTCGGCACCGGTACCGCCACCGAAAAATGGATGGAAAATAGTAGACATGAAATAATATAATATTAAAGTTAGTATGGAACGGGTGAGTTTTGGTGCTTTTGAAATAACTGATTCATAATAAATAACCACATAGCTTTTGATTTTTTTTACAAAGAGTAGTCATGTATGTTATCTATGTTATGTTACCCAGCAATATTTTATTGACTTTAAGGCGAGAAGAAGTTCGATGGGTCAGCTAGTTATTGATTAAAAGCATATTATTTTCTGTGACTTCCCGAAATTAAATGTTTGAGGAAATTAAAGGGTTAATAAACAAATTGGACAATTATTCTTAAACCTGATTGTGGATGTCGTTGTTTAGCGAATATCAGCACTTTAAGAGGACACCCATGACTATCATCCTTAGAACAGGGGAGTTTCCTGTAACATATCACAATAATTTGGATGTAGATATATTAATAATTCCAAGAGATATAAGGGTTGAGAGTAACTACGATAGGATTCAATTGTGAACTCCGCCTATGAAACTTGGCAGCTCTAACAAGGTAACTTTATCAAGTGCCGCTAATTAGAGCCGGCGGAAGGGTTGAGTGACGTGTACCTCGCCTGGCCTACACCTGAGCAGACCTGAGCTCCCGAAAACGAGTAATTAGCCCATTATCTTCGGTTCAATTTAAAAGTTAGACTCGTTAGCGAAGCTTTCCAGCCGTGAATTACATTTTACATTTTTAACTAATATTTTTATTCAATGACGGATCTTCATAAACATAAAAAAGTCTCTCGTCATGAGAAAATATTATACAATACTGAAACAATATCGACAGACTTCAAGGGGATGGGGAGGAGCATGCAAGGGAAAAAGTTTACTCAAAAACTTATTAGGTAATATTTATTTAAGTATCTACTATCGAATGTGGTAGAGATATTATGTGTTAAGGATGCCGTATGACGTTTTTCGTCTCATCAGGGTCCCAAAGACGAGGAAGACCCTCTTATACCGTGTTACGCTTCTTCGAAGCAGAGCTGAGGGATTTGTACATGATGTGGGAAAAGTTCATAAAAAATACACAAGATCAAGGGCTATGGAGAGCTCTTATTGTTACCTGCCCATCCCCCTAATTTGGGTGTAAAGGGAGGTTTGATTGATAAATAACTGAGAATGTTTGATTCCGCTTTTGTTCTTTCTCCCTATGCATAGGTAAATTTATTCTCTAACATTTTTTTGTAAATGGATAGACACTTCATTTCAGCAGAAAAGACATAATGTGACGCATCTTTTATATTTAATTTTGATGAAAGATAAATCTCTAAAGTGACTAACTAATCTTAGAAATAAACACGAGGAGGAGGGTCCGCAAGTGACTGACCTTGGTACAGTCTTGTAATATACATAGACGGTAGTTTTTCTAGGCATTTTTTCACATTTATTTTCTTCCCGGGTTTGGCCTCCGTCACAGGTTTGACGGCACTGGTTGGCTATAAAAATAGCCTCAGGCAATATGTTACGCCTAATATACCTACTATCAACTATGTTCAGAAAAGAGTTTTTTATTTATTAATATACCTACTAATGCCTGGACATATTATTTACACTCTTCGAGTTGTACGAGCTTTGGCTTTATACCTAAACTGATTCATTGCTCCGTAACGTTGAACGAAAGGCTGGACCAATTTTGCTCATTATTTTGTGTAATGTTTGCTATGTGAGGATAAGGTTTTTATGAAAGAAAAAGTTGCAGAATAATTGAGCAAAATATTAGAAAATTTAAGAAAACTTGACGTAAGAAGATTATCTTCCAAGTATTTTTGACAATATAAAGTTTTCTTCGTAATTGAAATTGGCGTTAGGTATTTTATCAGTTGATGCGATTAACAGAATGTGCCCTGCAAATATCGTTTAAAAACAAATGCATAGGTCGTTATTATATTGGTTAAAAAAGATTATTAACTAATAATTTAATCATTATACAAATTCTAATTCTAATTCAATATTGGTCAGGACATTGTCTGTCGGGAAAGCTAGTGCATGTGAGATTTTTTTTCAGAGTTTCACTCGGTGATTTTCTTACATAAAATAGTCTTCGTAGTGGTTTAACCTCAAATGTTTTAAATAAATAAATAAATAAATAAGGGGAATAAAATAAATAGTAAGTATGAATTTATGTGGGTACCTACATTCCTACATCGAAAAGGATCAGCCCAAACAAATAAATAAATAATTTGTCATTTATGTATTTCAACAAAGGATAAATAATTGCGTTTGATTTGTTCACGGAGAAGGACTTAGGGCCGAAATAAAATACAAAAACACGAGGTGTGGAGGGGGTTTTAGGGGGGGGGGCAATACCCTTCCACCCAACTCACCCCTTTCCCTCCTGACCGTAATTTATCTCACATTATGTTCGAGTGAGTACGGCGGAGTATTAGCATATTTAAATAAAATAAAACACGTACGTACTAAATAATATGATTTTAATACATGACGTGATTGCAGGGTGTTCGGTGACTAGACTCCCAGAATCCTATATAGAGGGTGGACACTTAAGGGTACTTCCCGAATCCGGTAATCGTAATTTTACCTGTCAACCAATATTATTCCTCGTTTATTTACGGGCACGTTCTGAAAATAATTGACTTTAGACAGATTATTATAACGACACTTTAAAACAACGTGTTAGAATAAAACAGATATCGAACAACTGATGGTAATAAAAAAAACTGACTGTTATGTTAAACGTCAATCAAAGTTCCAAAGCTCTTCCAAATGAATCTGTGCCCACTCAAATTGAATACAAATACACTTTTGACTCTTTTACAGTATAAGCTACCTAAAGCTTGTGTCGTGATAGAGGAAGATGGTCGGCACCTGAGATCGTACCCACGACCTCCGCACGAAACAGTACGAAACCAGGCGCCGTAAATGCTAGTCTACGATAGATAAAATGAAAAAGGGTACAAATCTAAATTGCCAATGATTAAAATATTTTTTTAAGAAGACCCTCTCACTTCTTCGAAACAGAGCTGAGAGATTTGGACATGGTGTGGGAGGAGGTCATTAACGTTGCGCAAGATCGAGCGCAATGGAGAGCTCTTGTTGCCTCCCTATGCTCCTGAGTGGGGTGTAAAAGGGAGAATTGGATTTTTTTTCTTATGATAGTTAATGGTAGGTACCTACTGCATCATTGTTAATAATTATTTTTTTACTATGGCATAAGCATAAATACATGTTCAACTATTGTCATGGCAGTTCTTCGAATTAAAAGAAGTGATTTTTACGCAATTACAGCAGGGTGAAGTCTTCTTGCTCCAGACACCCTGCCTACCCCGCACGGAACATAATGAAATGCGTCTCCAGTTCTATTACGCCCCACGCACGGCCACTCACTCTTCTCTCTTCATAATATTGTGACCGTTATAAATTTAACGTATTCCCGAAAGTAATTTATAGTTGACGTTAATATTTAACGACGCCGCGTTAATATCCTCCCGAATTATATTTTAATACATTCACTTTTATTTATTTTACCACTTTATTTTAATAATTTCTGACAGACCTATAAATTGTAGAAAAATCACCGCCCCCGATCCACTGACCACCGGAAACCATGCACGTATATTATTATTGGAATATCCAAGTTTACGTATATTGAAATAAGATCCTACCTTTAATGCGGAGGTACTATGAACGGGTTTTGGAATAAAAGGTTACACTTCAAATGTATGAAAGTTTGATTTCATTATTAGGTAGGTATTACTTTCTGATTGAACCATATTTAGTTTTAAGGGGTAGGCAGTGAGAACGGGCCCCCACTCTTTTCTATGCAAGTAGGTACATTTCGTTCACTTTCCCATTGACATTACGTTTCTCTAACTACTCTTCTTTTTGCTTCTGGCATACTCTTGATTTCAGTATACCGATCCAATTTCAATCTTAATAAATATGTCATTATCACACTTAGATTTTGGTTGCTATGGATAAAAATAGTTCCACGTTGGTATATCTTAAATCACAAATTTCTTTATGAAAAATAGTATAAATAATGTTTTATGCAAGTATTTATAGTATTAAAAGTATCAACGTTCGACATTGAGGTCGGGTTGAGTTTCAAGAGTACCAGTCCTGGCCTTCCTTGAGGATGGAATCGATAGATGGACATCATTCTCAGTTTACCACACATTTTTTACACTTCTTCTTTCAGACTATTATCTTTGTAATTCTGTTTGCATGCATTCTTTCAATCTGTTCAAACCATATCAACTCCTAAACTTTCCACATTGTAAAAACACTAACTTCCATGCAATACTCCTTCCTAATATTCTCATTTCTTTCCTTGTCCCACGTATTCTTTCCACATATTAATCGTAGAACTTTCATGCATTTATACATAACATTTAACCCATTTTCCTTTGATTATAAACAATTTTTTACAAGCCCATTTCGTATATATATTTACTTAGTATTTGCAGTCTCTGCTCTGCCTTAATTCTGGGTTTATCTTGAGCCAGAAATGGTTATAAAAATACAAATTATTACACAATCTGTTAAAAGGTTGCTTCACTCAGTACGTAGAGGAATTGTTTTATAAAAAGTCTTATTAATAGAATTCTTAGGCAATTCTTACCTAGGTATTTTATTTATTTTTGTAAGAGATTTCGTTTTAAAATGTTACGCAATATCTTGCTTTGATTTTCGAAAGTATTTGAAATAAAACTTATCTACTGGTTGAAAAAATAATGTTTAAAGCTTGAGAGGATTCTGGCATCGATGAAATGATAAATTAGAAGTGAAAGAAATGGGTATTTCTGGATGAGAAAATAGGATAGTTGCGTCACTTTCGTTCGCGGACATAGATAATTACGCAATAAAAAAGGTACCTATCAAATTTTTTAAATAAGTTAAGTATTGTTTTTGAAGATTCTTTATATTTTTAATTAATAAGTTTGAAAGTAGATTCCTATACATACATTGCAAATAAAAGCGCCTTTTTGATAAAGTCAAGCTCACCCAAAACATGGCTTCTTTACGAACTTCGGGAAAGATAGGCCGTGGGAAATTGAATGAAATTTGTTCTGTCAAAAGAAATATTGTTTGTGGATGGCAAATGTATTACATAACATGAAGAAAGATGGGCTACGCAGATTTCAGTAGACCTGAATAATGAGTGTGTTGATGTGAAGAAAAGCGCTGAATCAACAGCACTTAGCATTAATAAAATAGTCAAAAAGTTCAAAGGGACCCCAGCATGCGAGGCGCCTACCTTGAAATCTGTTAGTAAATATAGCTGGTATATTATTATTATTAGGGTTATATTATTACATATTTGCCTTTGTATTTATATACATTAATGTGTACGTGGAAAAATCGCTTCCTTCCCTTATACAAAATAAATTGTCTCTGGAAGCATAACTCACAGGTTCCTATCGAAGGTTCCCAGGCTTCATCCAGACGCCAATGCGCGTGGAGGGGGGGAAGGGGAGGGGGGAGGAAAAAGAAATCGGGAAACTGTAAGGAAAGAGAGAAATATACGACGAAACCGAACACCACGTGCTCATATAACATCAATCTTAGGTGAGAACCCGGATCGGACATACTGCGACAGCAGTAGCTTGGATAAGAAGCAACCACTTCTCTCTGGCAAATGAAAAAAACTTTCTGCAAAAAATGTTGATTTTTACTGATTTAAATGGAATTTACTGCTGAATGGTTTTATATATATCCGAAATATGTTTAGTTTTTAAATTGTTGTTATGCAATATTGTTTTTCATCGCACTCAGCGAAAAGGCCTATAATGCTGTTATGCTGAGTGCGATCATTTTTATTAAAGTAAAATAATAATAGTAATAATATCGTGGTCTTATTGGAGATATTTTGCCAGAAGTTTTGCCTCCGAATTACAATGCCGAACAAGAATGCCTGAGATACTATGTATTATTTGGTAGCCGGTAAATTCATCGCGAACAATTCATCGTCAGTACAATTCATCATTTTAATTACAATTCATAATTTCCAACTTTTATCTCTATATTTCATTAATTACTATTAAATATCTATTTGTTGCATACATGAGATTTTTCGACATGTTGAACATGTTGAGAATTCTCATGATTAGGAGTTTCGGAGACAAACATTACAACCTAATGGCGAACGTTGTTAACGAAAGTGATCACACTAAGCCAGCCTTCGAAATAACAGTAGAAGACGGTCGAAAACCCCGTTGTGGTTTGTTCCATTCAAAAATCGAACATCAGTAATGAATTTTTAGAGTCATTAGTTGTTAGATGGTAATTGTTTACAATTCATCGTGTAGATTAGAGATGGCCCTTGTCCACGAATGAATGGGAATAGTCTGAATAGAAAAAGAAGACTAAATTAACACAGAATACAACTGTCAAAAAGGGAGTAGATACTATCCGTCTCGACAAATTTGCATTCAAAATGAAAAATATAAGTAGATATCTACCTATTCTTGATTAATTTAAATTTTAAAGTAACTTTCAATTTTATTTCCTGAGACCTTCCAAGATAACAGAGTCGACTCGTGTATCCTTGGTAGGTAGGTATTATATATCATGGTCCCTCCTTTTTTATTCTGTTTCTATTTCTCACTTCCCGTTTCAGTGGAGGTTCTCTAGGACTACAAGCTTCTAGGATTTGACGCCAAAAGTTCACGTTTTCCACGAGTTGTTAATTTACTGTTATAACTGAGGCTATATTGTAATAGCCTAAGTAGAATTATTATGAACTCAATCTTCCAAAATTATCGAATGTAACGACCAATGACACTAACAATTCATTACTGATGTCCGATTTTTAAATGGGAAAAACCACTACGGGCTTACGACCGTTTTCTACCGTTATTGCGAAGGCTGGCTTAGTGTGATCACTTTACGTTAACAACGTCCGCCATTAGGTGGTAATGTTTAAGTCTCCGAAACTCCTAATCATGAGAATTCTCAACATGTTGAAAAATCCCATGTTTATACAACAAGGAGATATTTAATGATTAACGAGATATAGAGATAAAAGTTGGAAATTATTGAGAACAAGAGAGCAACCAAATTTAAAGACCGCGACTGCTGTCATTTATTTGGCGCCAGGATATGAATAACATAACCATTTTTAATAATGTCTCATCTTTATTGCCTAATGGCTTTATTGGTGCACAATGTTGTTTTTTTTAAACGAATCTGGGCTCACCCAAAGTGAACACAAAATACACTTTCGACATTTTTCACATAAAGCAAAGCTTGTGTTGTGAATGTGGAAATCGTCGGCACCGGGATTCGAACCCACGACCTCCAATACGCTATGCATGCGAAAGTCGTCGACTGATACCACTGGTCTACCAACCACTTCATAGATTTATAGCTTTCCCAGCAAAAATTGTAATACTTAATGTATGTACCTACCTAATTTATATATTATTATGACAACCAATGCCCATCTATTTATTGAAAGATTAGGTAGGTACCTACATAGATCAAAAAGCCAAAAACCAATCGCATATTATTTTTAAGCCATTCATTATTAAAGTCAAAGGTACTTTCTGCTAAAAATGCTTGATTTGTTATATCCATACCATTTCTTAAAAAAAAAACAATTCGAATGAATAGCGATGGATTAAGAAGGCACATTGAAGCTGAAATATACAGGCTTTTCTAATAGCTCTTCATTTTTTCTCTTTCTCAATTTCTCTCTATCCACAACATTTTCTCCGCAAAACGATCACATTTCTCATCTAAGCTATTTGACTATACCTACTCTTGTTGATAACTTGTCAACTTTATGCCAAGCGACAAAAACAATCGTTTTCGTATTGTTTTGTTTTCAGTTATTTCCATTGCTTGCCATAAAATTGTATCAAAATAAACATTGTAACGAATGCGTTCAAATAAAGGTAGGTAAGTGGTTCACACATAAGTATAGGAGGCTGATCGTAAACAAGTGTAGCTCCATTGAGAACAAAAAAAAATAAACACCATAGAACGTTTGGACATTTTTATTTGGTGCCGGGTAGAAAATGAAACAGGCAATAAGCACAGTTGGAGCAGTCACAATTTATTACCAGGCTAACCCGATACGTTCACACCGGTGATATTTCCTTCCCTAACTTTTTCACAGCTAAGCTGTTCCTCAATACACACACGCGCTCTATCATAAACTAGGAATAGGTAGGTAGGCACTTCACATAGAAATAAACCGATTGAATTGTTTGAAATGGGAAAATGAAAAAAAAAGGTTTTGTAAAATGAATGCTGAAATTTCACAATTCACACCTAGCCCATCCTTATTGTTATTTTAGCAGATTTAAAAATAAAAACACGAGTCTTCAAGTTTATTTTAGGATTTGCTACAAAATGTGAATTGAATAGTTAGCACGATGGCGAGGTATGAACCTAGTTTCAAGCTATGGAGTCTAGAAGACGCCGTTTACTATACGTGAACGACACTGATTATCAAAAAATGCAGAAATCACCCGGGAAAGCCCTCATTCTGGGACTTTGAATGCAACAGCATCGGTGCACAGGCTCAGACAGAAAATGAAAAACAGTTAATAATAAAGTTAATGTTTAACATCGAATATTCATAATTCTCTATGAACTTACTGCCCCACTCTCATGAGGTACAACAACTACTATTTGAAATAAGTAAGTAATAACATACATAATATACAAAAAAATAATATTGATTTTAATTTATTTCGTAGAGGACACTTGAAATAAAGATAATATTATTAAAGGAAAAATATTCAATTCCTTTAATGCCGTTTGGAAGAAAAACTTATCAGAGAAACTAACTTTGTTAGCAAATATGTAACAACTTATGACTATAACAATTCATTACTGATGTTCGATTTTTAAATGGAACAATAATCCACTACGGGCTTACGACCGTCTTCTACTGTTATTTCAAAGGCTGGCTTAGTGTGATCACTTTACGATTACAACGTTCGCCATTAAGTGGTGATGTTTAAGTCTCCGAAACTCCTTATCATGAGAATTCTCAACATGTCGAAAAATCCCATATTTATACAACAAGAAGATATTTAATGATTAACGAGATATAGAGATAAAAGTTGGAAATTATTGAGAACAAGAGAGCAACCAAATTTAAAGACTGCGACTGCTGTCATTTATTTGGCCCCAGGATATGAATAACATAACCATTTTTAATAATGTCTCATCTTTAATGCCTAATCTCATCTCATAATTTGACGGCAGGATAATAATATGACTATATCCAATTTTGTTAATATTATCATTGCTACGTGTGTCGTTCATGTTGAAAAAAAGGAAACCAACTACTTAAAGACGGCTTGCTGTAATTCAGTACACAGTTATTTTTTCTGCAGCCAAGATTATTAGTAAAGCGTTAGGATAAAATAAATAATCGTTTGGTCCAAATGAAGAAGATTTTACCTATTTGGAGGAATCCATTTGCGATTCATACGCATGTTTCGAGATCATGATTCTTGTGGGTTGTGATGGCAACTCTGGCAGCACAGCGTCATACTAGGGCACAGGGCTCGGTAGGTACTCACACGCTCTCTTCTATGCTCATTAGGGGATGATTCTATTCATAATAACAGAACTATAGGTAATACTATTAGATACCCTATATTGTGTAGGAGTGCAAATTAATTTAATAAAGTTCAAAGATATATGGGGAGGGGGGGTGGAGAGAAAATGCTTATCACATATTAGGTACAATTTTTTCTCGCATTAACTTTATCAATCGTCAACATTAAAAAAATTGCCATGTACAAAAAAAAATAAAGAGGAAACGTACCTACTTGTCTCAATATTTTGATTCCTATTCTTCTATATTCCTATACCTTTTATAATAAATTATATTTATTTGTAAGTTCGACCATCAGGTACCTACTCGGTACCTATATTAGTAAAGTTGAAACACTTACCCCAGGCGAAATATCTTTCATACCCACGACAAAACAAATCCAACTACGGGATAAGATTTTTCATACTCATTAATCGTCCGGAAGTTGTTAGTTGCTATGACAATTAATAATTTGATAACAGGTTTCCGAGGAAAGTACCTACTATACTTACCTATCGAAAAAAGTATGTGATTCATGATTAACAGGTTTCTACGAATAACTGTTTAATATTATGTACTACTTGCTACGGGAATAAATGTCATATTGTCTGTAAGAGAGGGCCCTGCCTGCAATGAATCTTATAATTTTTCAAAAGCTTCTTGCATTACTTAACTGAAACAGCCGTAGACAAATTGCATTCGGCGATCGACTATACAAACGAATTTTTCGACAATGCAGAGTAGGAAGAAAATTAACTGTCCACTTTTTATACTTTTAATATAAGTGTCTTTGTTTGGATTAAATAATTATTGTTTGTTCGTTCCAGTGGACAGTTCACTTTTATAATTTCTATATACATTGACGAAATCTTCGTTTATAGTCGAACGCCAATTTCACACTGTCTACAGGGGCTGAACATTCGTAAACATACTGTAGTTGCGTTTTTTTATCATAAAACCAGTGAATAATAATTAATTATTGAAGGGGACAGGAACAGGCTGTTGACTGTTGAAAACGGGCACAGTTCGCAGGAAGAAGAAGAAGAAGAAGAATACAATTTGTCACACGGAGAGCGTTCTCTATGAGAGATAATATGAAGGAGCACAAAGGAGATGTTGTGTCATCCGGTAGCAATATCGCGGGACCCACGTCAGACCCTCACGGCCGCAGTCTGGCCCCTGCGGCACCCTCGTCTCGACACTACACGGCCATCCTCCCAAATCCTCATCAATGCCAGGCCACTTTCACGTCCGCTAGGATTACTCCGAAGAATCAACTCTTTTATGGAAGAGTTTGGGATGCTCACTTTGGCTAACTTTACCCATCATATTCAGCGATATCCTTCGTCGAATAATACTGACCTTTTTTAGACTACGAAGAGTTGAAAATCTCAAGACAATTTTAATACCTATGTATATTTTTAGTTTTTTTTTACAGATCGCTTACACATTTTTTGATATTATTTTACATACCGCACAATATCAAAATCCCTCATCTAATCTATGCTTCGAAGGGACGGAACATAGTGTCTACGGGATCCTTATGTGAGGAAAAATAGCGCTCAGCTCGGCCAACTGTCGTTCGGCATCCTTATCACATTACCCAACTAAGTCAATCTCCTCTCTTATGATGGTAGTTATGGGTCCATGTAAGGTGTGCCGAAGCCGGCGCGCGTATAGCGTCGTTCGTGACACCTACTTTTTATAATAGCCGTAGGTAACTACACCAAAAATTTTTTTTCCTATGTCAAGTGTAATTGGCCAGGCATGTTCATTGAAGATCGTGAAAGAATGTAACTTTAAGCGCTGTCTACAGAAAACTATTTTAAGCGCTTTCTACAGTATTAATAATTGTACTAGTCCCTATAGCAAGAAGTGATTCATAAAACGTGTTTGAAATCGCAGAAAAGTTCCTAAGTATATAGGTACTTATAGGTAGGTACTTATACTTTTATGATGAATTATATAGTATGTAACTTAATATTATCTCGCAATTAAACCTTTAGATTATTGAAATATAACCATATTTCTTCTTATAAGGTAGATACTTTCTTAATAAGCATATAATAAGAATATTCTGATAATTTCATCGCACCCGCGAGTGTATGATACACCGCCCACATTTTAATCCTGCGTGGATGTTAAGCCAACCTAAGCACAGGTGAAGCATTTAAATCTGGCAAGTATTATATCTACATAGCCGCCATTCAAAGTGTGTTGGGAAATTCTCTAAGAATCCTAAGGACCTCACTAACTTAAGTGAAGGTAAACTGCAAGTTACGTTGTTTTTGTTCCCGCATTTATGTTGAAATTAGTGGAGTAGTGAGTGTACTTACATATATCCTTCATCTTATATATATAATCTATTTGTTAATTTCACAGTTTTCATTTTAAAATGCTGTGCCATATTTTTAGCATTCCATGAAAAAACTATGGCAAAATAATATATTAATATATCTGCAGAGTTTTCGATGATTTTGGAATATCTCATTGGTGGCAAAAAAAAAAAACGATTTCTTCGATCTGGTTTTCTGGTACACAATATTACTCGTCTAAATGTGTGCCATCAAAAGTCTGCAAATTCATTGCACCAACAAATATAATCAACTCAAATGAACTAACTATAGTAATCGACAAGTAAGTAAGCGAGACATTCGTAAAACGTAGGTACTGATGGTTGAGGGTTCAAAACCTGATACCAAGCTCGGTTGTTTGTCGTTTACATTATTTACTTGTTTTGAAACTTTATTGAATGTGTATTTTTTTTTGTAAACCTTGACTGGTTTAAAAGTTGGCCGCAATGTGAAATTGGGTTGCTATGATTTTGCTAAGATATTTTTATTTATTGATATCAACCATCTCGTATGACCATCACTATTACTTAATTCAATCTTCATTACAATATACCGACGGCATAAGACTGACTGCTCTAACTATCGTTTCAAATTAAACATTATGACAAGAACCAATTTAAAGTTTTATAACTAGGTATATTTTTATTTAGAAATAATTTAATTACCTAGGTCATTTTGTTTTAAATTCCAAATTACCTACTTATTATAAAATATTTATTACCTTTAATTTATTTCCACCTTTACGAAATCCATCAATTATTCGAATAATTCACAAATCACCACGTTAAACACACACTTATATTTATTTTAAATTTAAATTATAAAAACGATCACCGTTGAGGATAATAATATAACCTTTAGTAAAAATACAACCTTTACACTTTGTTTCATAAAAACATTTCCTTCCAAAGGGTTCTATTTTATGAACCAATATTCAATTAATCTAACACACCCTCTCAACAACCCCAAATTAAACAATCATGTAATAAGTCGTTTAAAGTATTATTATTTCTAAACGAAAACAAATTTACATTTATCAAAAGAAATCACAGACTCAAATATTAAAAACATCACCAAATGTCACTGAGTTTTACAAAAACTCTAAATGTTTTCCGAATTTCCTCCGTCATTTGGAGCGCTGAGATGTGAATAGATGGGTTTAACCTAAAGTCACTCACTCCCGATACATCTCGTTCGCAATTTTTTCCAAAAAACCGTTTCGAAACGTCAATAGCCGTGCACACGAACCACCGGACGTATGCGTTTGAACTGGTTCAGGTTTGAGGTTATGTGAACGGCGCAGAATTTTCGCGCAGAGCGTCCCGACGTCTTGCGGGAAATGCCGAGGTTTTCCGAAAAACTTTACAATTGGATGCCAGATAGGGGTGGTCAACTGAACATCGTTCGCACAATAATACCCTAATATAATCGCATCATTATGTAAACGCAGTGTCTTTATACTATCTATTTTAGTTTCATAAAGTTGATGGCATAATATGAATATTTTATACGAGGAAGGAATGGCAAGTAAATGTCTGACAGCCATAAAAACTGATATCAAATTCATATAAAAAATTCTATAATAATTACTGTTATTATGTAAAAAAACTATTTATAAGAATATTAATCTTAATACGGAGTGGAGAATTGACTCTCAAGTGTCATTTATAAAGATTTTTCGGGGTTGATTTGAAAATTCACAACACTTAAAGGTTATCAATAACTTTAATAACTTACAAGTGTTGTTAATAAAGAATTCGAACACTTAACATGCAGTTTTTTTTTTTTTTTTTTTAATTGGCAGAACTATTTTATAAAATAGTTTCCTGCCATTCACAAGTGTGTGAAAATTAAGGTTTTATCTTACAAATAACAAACAAAAAAAAAATATCCACTCAATTAACCACTCATATTGAATTCATTGAATGAATGAGTTGTTCTGTTGAACTTTTTCCATTTGATTTCCATACCCACTTTTTTAATTTCTTCCTCAAACTTTTCTTTCTGTTTTATTCTGCTGTTTTTATCCAGATTGTTCCAGCATTTGTGTTTTTTTCCATACAATATTTTCACTGAACCATTTATTTCTAAGTTAAATTCACAATTTTTTTTGTAGTAATAATACGTACATGTGATATATATTTCTGCTTTAAAATTATCATAAAAGATCTTACTGACAAACTGACAGAAATGTATGCAAATAGAATACAGCAATACATGGGTGGCCAATTTATAAGGGATATTATAAAACAAAAAATAAACTTTTTTCTTTCGGTTTCCCAGATTTTGATCAATAAAAATTCATTGCTTCACCGTCGTCTCCTCGGAAAAAATAGCGGGTCCAGTATAAGTGAGTAATAGAAATTCAACTGCTTCCAGAACTTGGAGAATGATCCGGTATTGACCATGAGAATATTTTATGCACAATTTTGTAATACTCAAACATAACCGTTTTGATACGTCCATGCAAAATACTTGACAAGACCCCTACAAAGGCAATGGAAGTACTCTCAAAATGGGCGATTGCCAAGGAAGTTATCACAACCAAGGGTCAGTTATTTGAAACTCTGATCACATACGTAATTTTAACAGATTACAAAATATGTTTATAATTGAGCGTGTCTCAGGCGCATAGAAGTTCTAGTTGCAGCACAATGCACTGATGGCAAACAATAGTGGTATTCGGGTGGCCGAATACTGGGGATCACAGATTTGATGGTGTTCTGGACACGGAAAGTAAGTAAGTAAGCACAAGATGTCATCACAAAATAAATAATATTAATTTTACTATAGATTGTAGGTCTTTAATTTATATTATTTTACTTTAAAGATTCAACATAACATTGAAATATTCAATTAATTAAACTGTAAGTAGTATAGGTTGGTTGGAAGAAATTGCCCCAGGCAATAAGCCCGCCAATTTTGGTTCATTATTCTTTTATATTTTACCAATAAAGTGTTATATTATTATTATTATTATAAGGAATTTCGTAATGACTCTAATAATATGGACAACTACTCTAAGAATATAAACAATTTTTCATAGCTCTACGTTTCTATACATCGGTTACCATGGTAAATAAAAAAGATCGTTGTAGCTGTCAGCTGTCACCTAGCTAGGGAACGGGCACAATAGACTGGTGAAAACCAATTGATAAGCTAAGGATTACCTAAGCTTAAGAAATCCCCAGCTATGTAAGAGTTTAGGTAACTTTGGTGAAATCCACCATAAGTATGTAATTAACTCAGGTTTAACTTTAGAGAAGTATTACTATGAAATAGGTAGGTAGATATCTTTATGCAAAATCTCAGTAAAATAAATTTAATTTTTGGATATTTTATTCCTTGGTTGGCATAAGTAGGTACCTATTTGTAATAATTATAATAAAGGGTCAACATTTTTTCGCCTAATATCTTACATATCTTGATATGGTTTAAGTTTGACTATTTATTCTACACATAATTCCAAAATTAATTACGATAGAATATGCACGTTTAAGCTCACCTGAGAAAAAAAAATTAGGAAATAGTAAATTTGGGTGGTTTTTAGATTTTTAAGCAACTTTAAAGTTCTTTCAAGAAATCTGTCTGTACAAAAATGGACTCATATTTACTTTGAGCTCGAAATCACGAGTATACGGCTGGATCGAATTCGCTAATTTTTTTTTATAATAGGTATGTTTGGTATTGTCAAGAAAATGTATGAAAGAGATTATTGTGAAAAAGGTTACTTTGAACATTAGAAAATTAATATAATCTTTCTAATGCTTTTGACTATACAAACTTTTCTTTTTTTAATATTATTTGGCGTTTGACATTATAAACACAGTTACTGCAGAATAGCTGCTTACATTGTTACAACGCCTTGTGAATATAATTTAAAACAGATGCATCAGTCAGAATTAAATTGGTAAAATAGAAAAATTTATTAAAGATAAGAAAAGCTTGTAGGTACGATATTATAAAAATATTAATAAAAAAAAAAGATTTTTAACCATAGAGGTACGTTTAAATTTCAGTTGGAATCAACCCAACGGTTTTACCATGCTTAATCTCGTTTTTATTTAAGGGAGCAAACACCAAGTTATATAAATAGATGTCTACATGAAGTATCTTTGTACAAACACCGACATGTATAAAGAGATATGTCGGGACCTACCTATAAAGAAGTCGCCTTCAAACAAGTTATTATTTTCAATAAGTCATCTGCATATTGGCCCTGACTTATTCCGTTTTACTGCATATTTATTGCAAACACATCTCTGCAGAATGGCCTCGTAAAATGACAGCCGATTCCGAAATATTCTCAAACCATAAAATGTTGACAATCGCCTAATAAAATTTTCTTTTCACATTCGCTCACGACGATCTAAAAGTTCAACGGCAATAAAACGGTTCGAGCCACAATATGCTTTGTTGAGCGTAGATTTTCATATCGCGTAGGGGCGAGGTTGCCCTCCCTAAACGACAGTTTTTGTATAAAACAATGCTGAAACAATTTTCATAGAGATTCCTCTCATCTCTTTACCTAGAAAGCGTTCGTCTATGTTCGCGATATTTCGACACACTTCGGCGTTCCACCATGAAGGTAGGCAGCCTCGTTTGCCCCAGGACATGAAAATATTGTAGAAGCGAACAACTTTCACGTCGCGTTGAAGAGTGACGAAACATTCAGGGGTTCTAATGCGCGAGGGAGACAGAAAATACGAAATTTATTAACGTACCTAGATAGAAACGTTCGTCGGTATAAATTTCCTTTAAATGTTCCAGAGGAAAACGGTTTTTTATCTCCGTCCCACTAACACAGTTTACATTCAGACTGCAGGAGTGAGAGGCGGTGATTGTATTTTGGAAATTCAAAGGATGATGATGATGGAACAAAAAATGATAATATTTTCTCTTTCCCCACAAATGATTTAAAGTGACGCGAGTGTGAGATGGATAGGACGGGAAGTAGTGGACTATCTCTGCTGTCAATGTGAGGGATATTTTTAAATAAATTATTTTTATTTTTCTACTTCTATTTCTCACTAGCTTATACCCTTCTTGCTTTACGTTTTTGATTCCGATTGTCAGGCTTGATCGGTAGGTAATTAAACAGGTTCTAGTCATACTTCTCATTGCTTAACAGACCTCTATAACTGACATAAGCACAGAAAAAGAAGAATGACACTTTTACAATTTTTGTTTTACCGACCTCATAATATTATACGAACCTACCGACATAATTTGCAAGTTTTCATAGAGAGCTCTGTGGTTTGAATCTTAGCTACATTCCCTACTTTGATAATTAATTACATTCCACCCATATAGGGTGATTTGTGCCTGTCAAACATCAAAATCAAACTGCAAATTTTTTCATTAAATCTTTATTTATTGAGAATAATAAGATTTGAATAACATTTATAATGTATAACAAATCAATCTACGATTATTTTATTACATTTTCATACCGTAATACCAAGATTCAACGTTTACATGAGTAATTTTGTTTCCAAAAGATGGCTTACTGTCTTTTTGAGAAATTTGTATGAAGATCCTAAAAAATTAGAGTTTTTTAAATAGCTCTAAATACATTAAAGTTAATGCAGCAAATTGTATTTAAGAACCTTCTCAAGCAAATTGCACCGCTCTGCGCAGATTCATATCTGACGTAGCATTTGTATTTTGAGCGTGATGTTCACATATACGATAGAAAGCAGACAAACATTTCTGAATTATTATGTAGATAGTTGACACGTAATGTAACCACGTGACTTCCAACAAACAATTATAGGTATTATCAAGTTTTGGCATTTTTTAAATTAGGTAGGTACCTACTTAGGTAATTATTATTAAGTTATATGTAAATACCTAGTTGTTTCCAGAAATACTAAAGATAAAAAAATAATAATTGTGATTAAATTATTAAAATAAAAATATTAAGCACATTCGTCATGGTAGGTATTACACGAAAAATATAATTTCAATATGAATGAGAAATAATTATTTCTGAACGCTCGAAAGAAATTCTATCAAAAATCTGCATAACAATGTTTTGAAACTCAATGGTTGTCGAGTAGGTAAATTAAAATTGTATAAAAAATTAAGATCAAAAAAAAGAATTGTATAACTTTTCCACAAATTTTTATTACCCTGGCTAGTTTCATAAGCTCACGTCCTACATGGTCACAGGAGACTTTTTCAACACCATCTTTTTCACAGATGGTGTTGTTTTCAGTAAATCCGTTCCATACTTTCTTTAATTTTATATTTAATATTATTTGATATCCGTTTTTCGAACTTTTAATAATTTATAATTATTCTGTATTCCGGAGCGGAGAAGAATCCAATAAACCAAGCATCATAAAAATTTGTTCCCGACTTTCTTTTATAATATGATAGATTTATGTACCTGATTCCTTAAACTTCTTAAGGGTAAAGTGGTTATATAAGAAATTAAAAATTGCCCAACATATAATAATTATTATCAAGCGGGGAATAAAAATATACAAAATGTACGTAACTTACAAAGTTCATTCTAAAGTTTCTGCGAGTGGGTGAGCGTTCAACAATACCATGTAAGTAAATTTAATAAAGGTAAGGAGAGCCTCTTTATAATGCGTTTAGTCTGACTGTTGTAGCAATAATAATAATTACTAGTTGCATGTATACATGAGATCCAACTGTCGATGGTCTGAGTCGGTATGTTTATTGTTTGAAACGATGTCGTCAATAAATTAAATTTTTACAAAAAGTGTTAAGAAAAGTTTGAGATGTACTGATATAATGTATGTATTTTTTATAGAAAATTAAATTATCTAGTTGACATGTTTCGACGTTTTTCGATATTCTTTTAAAATTCTGAAATATAGGCATTGAAACTCGTAAATTTGTCATAAAAAAAAATATTTTTCTTTATAAAAAAAGTTTGAGAAACCCTGGAACTTTTTAATTAAATTGAATTTGAGATATTGTATTTTTCTATATACATACACAATTTTAGGGTTCTAGCTTTTATAGTTTTCGAGATATGTGCAAAAATTAAGTAAAAATTAAAAGGTTGATTACCCCTGACTGAAAGAAAATTTAAAAATTCTGAGTATACAAGTTTTGTAGGCTTAAAGTATTAAATATTTTCTGAAATTTTAGGCTCTATGCATCAAGCGAATCAAAAGTTATAAGGGGGGGACGGACACACACACACACACACACACCCTCACACACAGACACACCCTCACACACACAGACACACTAAATGTTCTCCTCCGAATCCTGAGTAAATCCATATATGGAACATATATGCTACGAAGCTTCTAATTTGGTGTTTTTTGTCGTCAAAGTTTGAAAAACCGTTTAAAATCTAGACCTGGCCATACAAATCTCACGTATCTTGGCTTGATACTGCCGATCTGTCTCGAGAAATAATTTCTCTTCAACAAATCGACAGTTGGATTATTATACCCAATAATTATTGTTTGTAAACGATCACAGGAGAGATGAAATGACGGGCAACTCACGTAGGCTTCTACCGCTTTATTAAAAAACTCTGATCAGTGGAAAATAAGAGTTCAGAGGTAGAAAATTTGCGATCAAGCCGTCGTCGAGGTAGTTTAACCCATATCGCTTGATTGCGAACTCATCTCTGTAGATTTTAGCCCGCCATGTTGGATTTTATGTCAACTGACAATGGTTTCGAGTGTACAACAACGCTTTCTGTAATAAAATATATTGTTTTTAAGTTTTTTTTTCCGTCCAATTAGGTGCTCCCTTCATATTTGGTCCATTTTGTTTTGGTTTATCATTTTGATAATATAAATTTTAAACAAATAAAGCAAATATTGCATTACCGTAATCATCGAGGTCTTACAACCATGATGCACCAACTAAATTTATAAGAAATATAATGGCGTTTTGAAGAAAATATTCAAAGAATACTTTTTAAGTAGGTGCAAATATTAAAATTGAAGTGATCAAACCTGAATTGGTTCATTTTGTCTGAAACATAAAGGTTTCGTATGATTTAATAAGGACTTATTTTGATATAAAATAAATAATTAAAAAATAAGGTACCTATTTTGCATCAATAAGTGATTCAAATCTGACATAGCGAATATTGGTAGATACCACTCGCGTTGCCCAGCTACTCTTTTGTTTGTTTACAAAATTTTGTATTAAATGTCATCTTCATACACAATAAACGCGGATTATAATAAATATTTTGTTTTATAATTGAAGTAAAAACTGATCAGTGATTTATATGTAATCTTACGATTAACGATTTTTTAAGTTAGACGGTTACAGTCTACGATCGTTTCATTACCGAAGACACCAGAGTTTTAGCGTGATTTAACATTCGTTTTCTTATCAGCTGATGATCTCTTATTATAGCAAAATGTCTTACACTTTTGAAAGCACGCCTTAACAAAGAACATGTTACGCCTCTCCGGAACTGCCCCTCCACCAAAACATACCATCTGATCACATCATGCGCCTGAAATCCAGGTGCCCTTCCTGGAAGCTAGGTAATGACCTCATTGAGCGGGGCTATAATGTTGAACAGGTTTGGAGGGAAAAGTGGAACGCCCAAAATCCCGACGTTGGACAGCTTGTCCTGGTCCCTACAGTCAGACAACCCGGGTTTGACCTGCCCCGCAGGCAATGGACAACCCTTAATAGTATTCGGACTGGTCACGGTAGATGTGGACACCTTTTTCACAAGTAGGGTAAAAGGGATCATCCCTTTTGTGAATGTGGCCAGATCGAGACTATTGGACACATTGTGCTGAGCTGCCCCATTAAAAAATTTGAGGGATCACTAGAGTAAATCAGCAGGGTGACGCCTAGGGCAGCAGAATATATTAAAAACTAGCTTTCCCGACAGACGTTGTCCTGTGGACCCTTTGGTCCTAACCAGAGGCCGTTCATTGTGCACTGCGCCTCCAGAAACAAAAATAAACTAACTAAATAATAACATTAAAATATTAATAACTAGCTAGTTACCCGTGGCTTCGCTCACGTGTTACTGTATTTGCTTTCTCTTCCTAAACAATGCAGAATTAATTATATTCGCATAAAAATTAATAATAATAAGAAACATCATCAACATTTCTTTTTTAAATATATATTCTAAAATTTCCATTAAATTACTATATTTTTATTTATATTTGTCGTAATTAATCTGTATTTAAAAAATATGTGCTTCTTATACAAATAGAATCAGCCCGCGAACTTAAAAATTTCGCTAACTTGACTGACATTGTTCTATGAGAATCCCAAAAAATAACTCGAATAACTTTTATTCCATCAAATGACGTTATTTGAAATCAATTTTTATATTGCTGGATATGAATAAAAAAATATTCAGGTTTCGAAAAGCAATGAAATTAGTGATCTTTAAAACACTTATTTCTATCTGCTTTGGGCATTTTTCAAGCTACAGACGTTTTTTTAACATTTCAATTTATATCTTTCACGTTGATTTGTTGTTGTTTGTCTGGTCGTAGGTTCGAAATTTAGTTCATAAATATCTTATCCTGAGCAAACACGACATAAAAAGAATAAACGATATCGGTCCAGCCGTTCAGGTCGAAATAAATAACGTTAAACGTGAAAACTGTTAACGTTCCGAACGTTAACGTTTACCAAATTGAAAATGGTTTCCAAACAAAAAAAAAATGCGTTTCGTCTTCAATATAATAGCAGCGTCGTAATACTTCCAAAGATTTTGAGGTAACGTTTAACGTTAATTTTGAATAACTGACAGAATTATTTTTTTGACTCGGAATTTGGAACAACATTGTTTAACGCACGTTGAACAACAGTTTTTACGTTATCTCTATGGAAATAACAACAAATTGTTAACGTTGGAGCTGTCGTTAATATTTCGACTTGGCCTCCAGGCGTGATGCGATGACCACGTAAAGTAGGTCTCCATTTTTATAATAACGTAATATTCTCCCTTTTAAGCCCCCCCGCTCACCGCAAGCCAGCCCGGAGGAAACTAAACCGCAGCAAACCCGATCCGCACAAAGCCAAACCCTAGCCCGATTGCCAAAAAGCCAGCCGCACACAAATCAAGCCCGTGGCGGTTCCCCCCAAACCACCCCATAATACGGGAGGCCTTGGACCCACTCAGGAGAATAGGTTAGGCATAAAGAACTCTCCATTGCGCTCGAAGTCGTCCGAGGCTCATTGTGCCTTTTCTAACCGGTTGAGGTTTAAGGAAGTGAGGTGGTCAACCTCAGTATTCTAATGGTATAAGTAATTGGCGTTCGACTATAAACGAATTTTCGACAATGTAGAGTAGGAAGAAAATTAACTGTCCACTGTTTATATTTTTTATTAGATGAAACGGATATCGGCAACTATCCGATATCCGGTCTATCCGGCGGCGTAAATAATATCCTGCCGGATACCGGATAGTAAAAAGAGACATGTTTGGATAACTCATTGATTTGTTTATTAAAGTATCACTTAAGAAATACACCTTATAATCACAAAATAAATTCTACAACTTAGAAAATTGATTATCAAGCATAAGGTAAATTATGGAGAGTAATTCTATATAATATTTTGTTATATAGACTATTAGACTATATAGAGGAAAACAGCAGCTTTGCTGGTCTTCGTAAGTAAGGGAAGTTTAATAAAACAACGTTTCGTCATATATCATCCTGGCTGAAGATGCAGATAGTTTCCGCGATTTTTGGAACAATAACGTTCCGGCAACGGAGTCAGTCCAATTGGTATATACCGCCTACGTAAGCGTAATTCATGCGTTGTACCCATGGTAATTTACGCACTGGCCGGGCTCTAGTAAGGACTTCTTTAGCATTCTGCGAATTTTATAAATTTTTGAAAATAAAAACACCGATATTTTAAGGGGAGCGCTTTTCTTCCTACCGCAAGGGTTCCGAAGACAAAGAAGATCTTCTCATACCGAGAGGGTCTTCCTCGTGTTCTGCTCCTTCGAAGCAGAGCTGAGGGATCTGGAAATGGTGTGTGAGGAGGTCATAATATCCGGCTAACTGCTATCCCTTTCGTCTCTATTTTTTATACGTTCCAGTGGACAGTTAATTTTTTCGCACTATACAGTGACGAAATGATGTGGTCATTGACTTGCCAGTGTTTTCAAAACAATTATTTACGATCTGTCCTAAAATGATGTGAGGTTTTGTAGATAATTTTAAAATTTAATATTTTGCACATTGACTACATTTGATATAAAATAATTTACCTATTGACTTCATAATACTATTTACCTTTTTTTAACATATTATTATATCAACTTGCCAGCGGCGTACCGAGGGGGGGGGGCGGAGGGGCGGACCGCCCCGGGCGCCTCTATTAGCAGGGCGGCAAAATATGCTCGCGCTATACTATAAGTCCGGTTTTTGAAATAGGCATGTACCAAATTTTTTTTTTTAGAAAATGTAATGTTTCCAGATACCAAATTATAGAAATGACCTTTATTTTTTTTTTAGGAAATGTCATGTCTCCAGATACCAAATTTTAGAAATGACCTTTTTTTTAGGAAAAGTTATGTGGGGGCGCCAAAGGGTGTGGTTCCCGCCCCGGGCGCCAATAACCCACGGAACGCCACTGCAACTTGCTATTATTATATCAAATGATACGATTCACGGAATGCTGATAGAAAATAATATAATGATATGTTTTATAACAGATGCATCGGTTACAGTACCTAGTTAAAAAGGTATTAATGAATGTATCATTATACTAATTCATATTCAATAATATAAGGACCACGTCGTCGTCTGTGTTAAATAACTTTAAACTGAAATCAACTTAAATTTATACATAAAATCTCGAACATATTATTTATATTCCAAGACGGGACGAAGTTTGACGGGTCGGCTAGTTCAAAACTATATTAATATTATAGATTACGCAATAGTTTTGACACGTGTATTGGAGAAAGTAGGTTGGGCTGGGTAGGTACCTACCTACGTATATATTCATTGGGTAGGAACACGTAGAAAGCGGATTCCGATACGCGCCGACCGGCTCATAGATTGTTGCCTATGGTTTCAATGAATTTAAATGAGCATGCCGGAAAGCGGGTTCCTGCTTTTCTGTGGGTATCCCCATTCAAATGCATAGTAACATTCTTTGCGCTGGTCGGCGCGGGTCGGTATCGGCTTTCTACGTGTTCTTAGCCATACACCGCGGCACCACACCGGCCCGGCTCGCCGAATGAGATCCAACTGTCGATGGCCTGAGTCGGTATGTTTATTGTATGAAACGATGTCGTCAATAAATTAAATTTTTACAAAAATTGTTAAGAAAAGTTTGAGATGTACTGCTATGATGTATGTATTTTTTATAGAAAATGAAATTATCTGGTTGGTCTGTTTCGGCGTTTTTCGATATTTTTATAAAATTCTGAAATATAGGCACTGAAACTCGTAAATTTGTCATAAAAAAAATATTTTTCTTTATAAAAAAAGTTTGAGAAATCCTGGAACTTCTTCATTAAATTATATTTTAGATATTGTATTTTTCTATATACATACACAATTTTAGGGTTCTAGATTTTATGGTTTTCGAGATATATGGAAAAATTAAATAAAAATTCAAAGATTGATAACCCCTGACTGAAAAAAAAATTCAAAATTCTGAGTATACACATTTTGTATGCTTAAAGTATTCAATATTTTCTGAAATTTTAGGATCTGTGCATCAAGCAAATCAAAAGTTATAAAGAGGGGACGGATACACACACATACACGTTGTAAAAGTGCCCCTCACCCCCTCCCCTCTAATTAATGATATCTTTTGAAAACGAAATAGTATAATTTGACTCTTTCTGAAGAAATCATTTTTTTGAAATTTCGATAAAACCAGTTTTAAACTTTTTAGGAGGCACTTAAAAATTATCCCTTTTTATATGTGCCCTTTTTCGTCCCTTTTAGTTAAATTTTGGAAAAATTGCCGAATACGCTAACACTCATTTCTATAGAAGAATTCATATGCCAAATCTCAAGTTCGTACCATGTCTAGTTTCCGAGATATTCGCATACTTTGAAAAACATTCAACCCTATTTTTCACCCCCTTAGGGGTGGAATTTCCAAAAATCCTTTCTTAGTGGAAGGTTTTGTATTGAGACCTACCTGATTTCCAAATTTCACTTCTCTACGATTAGCCGTTTGGGCTGTGCGTTGATGAGTCAGTCAGTCAATCAGTCAGTCAATCAGTCAGTCAGGCACTTTCCTTTATTATTATAGATGGGTGTAAAATAATGAGTTCATAAATAATAGTGATTTTTGTACACCTCGGCTTATTTCAATTAGAAATATAAATAACTTAAACAACTAATAGAAAATAATAATTTATGTGCATATTTTATAAGTTTTGTGGAGGAGAAGTTGGAAGAATATGGCGAAGCGAGAAAAAGTAGATGAGAGGGCGAAAGATGGAAGGAAGTGTTGTATTTTAATTAATTGTTTATTATGAACAAAGTTTTGTTTAATAACCCAATAAGTCTTGAGACTCCATCATTATAAAGATTAGGACTTGGCCTGATATTGATTGCGGCTGTTGGACCGCAATAATAACGCCTTTTATTCATTTTCAAACAATATAAAATTAAGTAAATAATTGACCTCAAAACTTTTCAAAATATACCTACCTACATTTACGCAGTATATAGCTCTAGAAGAAGAATTAATAATTATTGTCTTCTGTTCATTTCCTCATCTTTGTCGAAAATACCAAAATGGCTGTCAACCTTTTTTGATGAATCGTTGTTTTAAAGTTGTGACATCTACATATAATATACTTCTTGCTCATTTCTAAATCTACCTGCTGTTTGTCTAGAAAATTTTAACTGTGCAGGAAGCGAAAAGGCAGTATAAAAAAAAAGGATGCGAAAACCACCGACTTGCCCATTGTTATATAAGTAGCAGCAAAACCTCCGGACGAGAGGCATAATAGGTAGTGGTAAGAACATATACAATATACCGACCTCGGTAGGCATGGACTTCAGATCACGTGGTCCCGCGTTCGATTCCCGGTCGGGTCAGAGTTTAGCTAAGTGTTTTTTCACTTGAAATAATTTCTACCCGGGGTTGGACTGTCTCAAATTGAACGGGACCGGTTGATTGGAAAAAATTGCCTCAGGCAATACTTACATATGATCCACCGGATATACTGACACCTTTGGTATATAAATGTGTTAATTTATATTTTTATTTATGTAAAATATTTTCTGTACCTAGTTAGGTCGGTTGTTTAATATTATGTATGAGAAATTTCAGGTAGGGGCTACTGAGTGTTCCAATGAAAATATTGAGTTACGGAAGAACTTAGCAATTATTGTAATATAGTTTATAGTAGGTAGGTACCTATAATTATTACTCTTACGGTCCAGATACAACCCTATCAACCATAAAAACAAAAACATGTATAAAAATAACTACCTGTTTGCTGGAGAAAAAAAGAAAAATTTCGCTGTATCTATTATTAAGTAGGTAGAGGTACTTATGTCATTGTAAATTTTTTAACTGCTGACTTATAGGTAGGTACCTATAAAAATTTGACGTGTTGTATAGCCGTATTATTGAATTTGAAATATGAACGTGAAGCATGCTTTGAAACAATAAGCCCGGCGTTTAAGTAGCGAGCAACTTCAGCTTATAATAACGTGTGCTTTAAGCCACCGCTAAAGAAGAATTCCACAAAGTGTTGCACTCTGTAGGTATGTGCAGTCGTAATGAAGACACTTTAGCACTATGTATTTGATTTAAAGGCTTTTCTTTATTTACAGACACTTTGTAGTAAAGAAAACAACGAAATCCTATAGAGAAAACAGTCGTTTGTTTCTTTGGAAGGATCTGAGAAGTGAACAAAGGTATTTAAAGCATTTTTTTTTCTCAAATGTTACACATATTTACAAATTTGGTTCCAGCGTTATTTTTTAAATATATGTCTTCTTTTTTTCACTGGTTCATTCCCTAGTTTAGTTAAAAGAAATGCTCACCTATCTTCATTTCTGTTTTTCCAAAAAAACTCCATAATATATTAATTTTTATCCATTTTTATAATAAAATACAATAAGTAGGTAAGCATATTGTGTGTGAAGATGGAAAAAACAGCTTCTTATGCAAAATATATTCAAAATATCAAAATACTAATCAAACTCGAAGCAGTATGAAAAGGATAAATAATCTTTTCTATACTAATATATAAAGAGGAAAGATTTGATTTTTTGTTTGTTTGTTTGTTTGTTTGTTTGTTTGTTTGTTTGTTTGTTTGTTTGCTTCGAATAGGCTCCAAAACTACTGAACCGATTTGAAAAATTCTTTCACTTTTGGGAAGCTACAATATCGGCGGTGAACATAGGCTATATTTAATTTCCAAAAAAAAGTGGGTAACCTACGAAAACTTCAATAATGTAACCCAAGGTGTAAAAAATTTACCTAAAATATTCTTTTTATCGCGAACGCTGTGAAAACTAATGATGATAGAATAAAACAATGTTCTACAATTTTGTAGAAGACATCATTATTTACAAAAAGTATCGCGACAGCATATGTCTAACTATTATAGTTATGCCACAATAAGTGTTTTTTTATTTAAAAAAACCCAATAAAATGTCACCTTTAGAAAAAGCTCTTTATTGGTATCTTGGTATTACTCCTTATTAAAATAAATTAGTTCATATTCAAGTCTGCTTCAATATGTTTGTATAACTTTTTGAATTATTCAATTCGGACATTCCATTCGAAAGTTATCACGAGTTTAAAAATGTGAGTATTGGAAAAAAAGCATAGTCTCTTATCATCTCAACTTATCCGATGCAGAGTGCGTATGGGAGCCGGGGAGGGCTGAGGGGAGTCGTGTCAAGTTTAGTAGAAATACCGCGCAAAGTAGTCACGGTGGTAAAGTGACGTGACACGATACATTGCAATGCAATTATTCCAGATTAACATATGCTATAAAATATTTTGAAAAAGTTAGGGATCTGTCTGAAAACTAAATTATTTTTAAGTATCTATCTACCCGTGCGAAGCTGGGGAGGACCTCTAGTATTTTATAAAGATGGAGACCGATTTTGCGTGGTCATCGCATCATGCCTAAACGGTAGGACCGATTTCACTGATTTTTTTTTGTCGTGTTTGCTTCTGACAGGAGAAGGTTCTTATGAAAGAAAAATTAATAAAGTTGCACCGATTATTAGGAAATCAAAGTACGTAACTTTGCTAGTGCCATATTTTTCCAATTTTGAAATTAAATTGGTGGTTAACGGAAACTGTCAGCTATATGAGTTTGATAGTTGGTGCGATTGAAAAATGTGGATGAAAAATTTATGTTTCAAAACAGATGTCGGGGTTATTTAATCTATCAATAAGCAAATTCGAATTCAATATTCATAATTAGGACCACAGGACAATGTCTGTCGGGAAAGCTAGTTAATCATAAAAATAAAGCTACTTGAAAATATATGAATTACTAGTACAAAATATGACTAAAAAGCAATGCATTTTTTATATTGCAGATTATTAAACTAACTTTATTATACATGAGTAATAATAATTAGTTTTCTTCCAATACAAATGAAATTTTTGTGTATAGGTACCGTGGATCAAAATAAACATGACAAGTGAATATTAATATGAACTAAAGTTTAAAATATTCTGCAACCAGTAGGGGAGGGTGGGGAGAAAAGTGCCATTTTTCACTTTTAGTCAAATAACTTGAAAATACGACATGTAAAATTGATTTTCTTTTAATATATGCAGAGATGCATTATTCCTCTATGTTTTTCGGTAGAAAAGATTTTTCACACTCCAAACACAAAAAAGATATTATACATTTTTTTGACCCTTGTCGACTAGAACTTTTTACCCCACCAACGGGGTGAAAAGTTCCGGGGTACGAGGTCGAAAGTTCCAACAAGGATAATTCATACACAATATATTTGTTAACAAAATTAAGGGACTTTATTAATAGAAAAAACAATAATTGGAAAGTACCTACAAAATTTTAATAAAAAAAATAATAATGTTGAAGTTAGTCTTCGTCTGAATCACAATTATTACAAACAAAACTTGATAACCTTTGTGAAATACATTTCTCATGAATCCAGTTTTTACATGTAATGCATTTCACCCACTCTTATCCAGGTACACTTTCTGCATAAGATTCGCAGCATATTAAGTAAAAATATTTTTCATCATTTGAACTCGAAGAAAATTAATGTGTTCTAGGACGTCACTTTTTACCCCACCCCTACCTATCAATAAAAACATATCACATTTATTATTTAATACAAACAATTAACATGTTTAGCAATGAGCATTTCAAAAAGAACAAAAATAATTAGGAAATAATCCAGACTTCAACGACTTATCTCAATACGTATGTTCACCACTCAAAAAAGAACTCAAACGAAAAAAAATAGTTTTGAGGCGAAAAAAAATCAAATGATACTCACAACCGCTACGACTGTCTTTACTTGGCACTTTCCTTTATTATTATAGACTAGCTAGTTACCCGTGGCTTCGCTCACGTGTTACTGTATTTGCTTTCTTTTTGATAGTTTGAGGTAACGTTAACGTTAATTTTGAATAACTGACAGAATTATTTTTTTGACTCGGAATTTGGAACAGCATTGTTTAACGCACGTTGAACAACAGTTTTTACGTTATCTCAACAACAAATTGTTAACGTTGGAGCTGTCGTTAATATTTTGACTTGGCCTCCAGGCGTGATGCGATGACCACGTAAAGTAGGTCTCCATTTTTATAATAACGTAATATTCTCCCTTTTAAGCCCCCCCGCTCACCGCAAGCCAGCCCGGAGGAAACTAAACCGCAGCAATCCCGATCCGCACAAAGCCAAACCCTAGCCCGATTGCCAAAAAGACAGCCGCACACAAATCAAGCCCGTGGCGGTTCCCCCCAAACCACCCCATAATACGGGAGGCCTTGGACCCACTCAGGAGAATAGGTTAGGCATAAAGAACTATCCATTGCGCTCGAAGTCGTCCGAGGCTCATTGTGCCTTTTCTAACCGGTTGAGGTTTAAGGAAGTGAGGTGGTCAACCTCAGTATTCTAATGGTATAAGTAATTGGCGTTCGACTATAAACGAATTTTCGACAATGTAGAGTAGGGAGAAAATTAACTGTCCACTGTTTATATTTTTTATTAGATGAAACGGATATCGGCAACTATCCGATATCCGGTCTATCCGGCGGCGTAAATAATATCCTGCCGGATACCGGATAGTAAAAAGAGACATGTTTGGATAACTCATTGATTTGTTTATTAAAGTATCACTTAAGAAATACACCTTATAATCACAAAATAAATTCTACAACTTAGAAAATTGATTATCAAGCATAAGGTAAATTATGGAGAGTAATTCTATATAATATTTCGTTATAGACTATTAGACTATATAGAGGAAAACAGCAGCTTTGCTGGTCTTCGTAAGTAAGGGAAGTTTAATAAAACAACGTTTCGTCATATATCATCCTAATGGATGAATTGCCGAAAAGGTTATAAAAAAAAAAAAAATAAAAAAAAACAATTCAGAATCGCTGTACAGGATGCATGGTACGAAAAATATATTGAAGTAGGTAGGCACGTAAAGTGTTTGTCTGAATTCACGGAAAGTGTATTATTTATCTCTTATATAAAAATGGAACGCTAATTTGCGCGGTCATCGTATGGGTAAGAACACGTTGAAAGCCGATTACGATCCGCGCCGACCAGCTCAAAGATTGTTGTCTATGGTTTCCATGCATTTAAATGGGCATGTCGGAAAGCGGGTTCCTGCTTTTTCTGTGGGTTTCCCCATTCAAATGCATAGTAACATTCTTTGCGCCGGTTGGCGCTAGTCAGAATCGGCATTCTACGTGTTTCTTACGAGAACAGCTGAACTTATATCGCCCATTTTTTTGTCGTGTTTGCTTTTGTCTGAAGGGTCTTATGAAAGAAAAAAGTTGCACGGAATAAAAATAAAACTTCCATATTATTATTACATTTTTTCTAATTTTGAAATTAAATCAGGCGTTTGACAGGAATCAGTTGTTTGATGAATGATACGATTCATGGAATGCTGATAGTAAATAATATAATGATATGTTTTATAACAGATGCAGCGGTTACAGTTATTATATTAAGTTGAAAAATAATATAAGGACCACGTCGTCGTCTGTGTTAAATAACTTTAAACTGAAATCAACTTAAAGTTTTATATAAAATCTCGAACATATTATTTATATTCCAAGGCGGGACGAAGTTTGACGGGTCGGCTAGTTCAAAACTATATTATTATTATAGATTACGCAATAGTTTCGACACGTGTATTGGAGAAAGTAGGTTGGGTTGGCTAGGTGTACCTACCTACGTATATTCATACACGCTGCACCGGACCAGCTCGCGGTGTATGATGTATGTTTATTGTATGAAACGATGTCGTCAATAAATTAAATTTTTACAAAAGTTGTTAAGAAAAGTTCGAGATGTACTGCTATGATGTATATATTTTTTATAGAAAAATCAATTATCTAGTTGGAGGGTTTCGTCGTTTATCGATATTTTTATAAAATTCTGAAATATATGCACTGAAACTCGTAAATTTGTCATAAAAAAAATATTTTTCTTTATAAAAAAAGTTTGAGAAATGCTGGAACTTTTTCATTAAACTATATTTTAGATATTGTATTTTTCTATATACATACACATTTTTAGGGTTCTAGATTTAATGGTTTTCGAGATATATGAAAAAATTAAATAAAAATATAAAGGTTGATTACCCCTGACTGAAAAAAAAATTCAACATTCTGAGTATACAAATTTTGTATGATTAAAGTATTCAATATTTTCTGAAATTTTAGGATCTGTGTATCAAGCGAATCAAAAGTTATAAAGAGGGGACGGATACACACACATACACGTTGGAAAAGTGCCCCTCACCCCCTCCCCTCTAATTACTGATATCTTTTGAAAACGAAATAGTATAATTTGACTCTTTCTGAAGAAATCATTTTTTTGAAATTTCGATAAAACCAGTTTTAAACTTTTTAGGAGCCACTTAAAAATCATCCCTTTTTATATGTGCCCTTTTTCGTCCCTTTTAGTTAAATATTGGAAAAATTGCCGAATACGCTAACACTCATTTCTATAGAAGAATTCATATGCCAAATCTCAAGTTCGTACCATGTCTAGTTTCCGAGATATTCGCATACTTTGAAAAACATTCAACCCTATTTTTCACCCCCTTAGGGGTGGAATTTCCAAAAATCCTTTCTTAGTGGAAGGTTTTGTATTGAGACCTACCTGATTTCCAAATTTCACTTCTCTACGATTAGCCGTTTGGGCTGTGCGTTGATGAGTCAGTCAGTCAATCAGTCAGTCAATCAGTCAGTCAGGCACTTTCCTTTATTATTATAGATTAATAATTATTATTAAACGTCCAGATTTCATTCGTATTCAAAGCTCAGACGGGATTAACGCGAGAATATAATTACATGCGCGCAATTCGGTTGACGTGGAATGAAAAATTTCTAAAACGCCAGAAACGGTGGAGTAAGTGAAATGGGCTACTGTAAGAATGGACAGTTACGTATGCGAGAATGAGAGGGTGCAGGTGCAGAAGACAATAATTTTGTTGTTATATTATTTCAAAGATGGCGTCGCATCATATTCGTTCCATACAAACTTTAATATCATACTTTACTTTATTTCTTATCCATTTTTCAGCTTTTTATTAGTTATTCTGTTATCCGGAGCGGAGATGAATCCAATAAATCATCATCGAAAGAATCTGTTGAACCAATCTCGAGTTATAAGTGTTCGCACTAACCCGACTTTAATTTATATTAGATATATTGACGCGGAGCTATAACTCCAACAAAGGTCGCACGCATACGAAAGAAGAAGAAAAAAGAGCATATTTGTGGGTAATGCGGTGTTCAAACGGGGCGATATAAGGCCAGACGATTTCGCTTGCATAAAAAAAAATATCGCTCGGTCGCCCATTGATCGTGTGATGTGTTCACACGAGTCCACCGGCATTGTAGCTCCCAACTCGCAACACGAGCAATGGTTTTCAGCTTTTAGACGGCAGCTACTTATGAGTACGCAATACGCATGTGGCTGAACATACCAATTCTGGACTTGATGATCCTGCCACACACTGCGCACTCGGTCACTTCGTTATCCCTGTCGCACTGCACTCTGCGCGCTGGAACCTCGCGAATCCCCGCAATCAACTCTCTCCATCCGTCCCTGTCCGCAGCCTGCGACTCCCAGTCATCCTCCTTTCCAACCAATCTCAGCGTGGAGGTTAGCTGGTCTTTGTACCTCTTGTACTGCCCTCCTCGTTTCCGCTTCCCCTCAATGAGCTCGCCATACAATATAGCCTTGGGAAGTCGCGAGTCCTCCATGCGCACAACATGCCCTGCCCACCTGAGCTGAGCCCTTGTTATAAGCGCTTACCCAGGGGGTTCCAACTCCAAAGAACTACGGGTCTGGCTAACCCGGGTTACCCTATGCTGTTCGCTGCTTTATTTCCAATCCCCTTCCCGAGCGGCGATCTCCATTACCCCTTACATTCCTTCCAAACTTCACACATATAATCCTTCCTGATCGTATTGCCCAGCGGTCGGCCCTGTCGTCTCAGACCTTCTGTGCCACAGAATAACCTCTGCTGGGTAGCGTTCATAGCTGGGCGGTTTGCGTACCCGTTCAGCTACTTTTCCTCCTCACGCAGCTTTCAGCTAGAAGATGGAGCTTACGAATAGAGTGAAATATTCCGGAGTCAAAATATCCTCCCGATCGGATCTCCGGGGGAGGAGACCTGTTCGTGGGAATCGTCTTGGTACTACAGTATCAACCCGTAAGGGCTGGTTCTTATCCAGCGTATATAAGTTGGAACCCCCTGGGTAAAGTCCACCGGCATACATTCAATCTGTCAGGTGCGCTGATTTTGACGTACCTAGTTTTAAAAATGGCGGACGGAGTGTTTGGGGTAGTAGAAAATGTTGTTTTAGACGATATAAGGACACTCCTAATTATGGAAAAATAAAAAAAAAAACGCAGATATTGGGTGTGGAATTGGATTCTAAGGAGAAATAAATTTGGAGCAGTGCTGTCATCTGTCAAGAAACAGAACATACGGACGCCGCGCATATCTGCGCATGCGTGCATCGTTCCACCAGAAACAAAAGTTGAAAGGCGTTCAACTTGAGGCGATATCGCTTTCAACCATTTTTATCGCTTCAGATTTATCGACAATCTGTTCACACGGTTCAATTGGCTGGCGATATTTTGGTGTCCTGGCGATATTCGCCTCGTGTGAACACCGCATTAGATGCAGCGCGTTATTCCAAACTAAGCCGGCATCCTGAAGGTCTCTCGATGGTGAATAGCTTAGTCTGCATGACATAGTTTTTAACTTATTTGATATAAAAAATTAATGTGAGCTCATAAAATACCAATCATTTAATTATGTATTGTAAAACGATTTTCGATACGCGCTCTTTTATTGACAGCCACTATTGTGCTCCAAATTAAATTTTAACGAAACACCACTCACCAATGTAGGTACTTGGCAAAGCTTTTTAAACATAAAGCATTATCTTGTTACGTTAACCTTATTGGAAAGTGAGGTTTTTGTTAGAGCTGCCTACCTGTTATTATTACTTTTACGAGTTCCAGACAATCGGTTCCAGCACAGCCTTCCAGAGAGACTCCGCATTATGGCTGTAGCGACGCTTACTGGAAGAGAACTAAGGGCAACTTCTAGGTACAAAGGGTGAAACGGTAATTGAAAAAGTTGTGTCGGCAGTGACGCGTGTGGCAAAAGGCCTCATTGGATACTTCAATTAACAGCCTCATCCTGGATCTAGCTAAATACACTAATACCCCCCTCTGCCTCTCTCATTCTGTTAAACTTTTATTATGACGTTCCCGTGTTGTGTGAGCGGGACGGCTGCCACGGCAACTTGAGGAGACAGCTTTTTTCCGAATTTTTTTCAAAGGGTGGAAGGTAGATAACATTTCGACGAGTTTCTCTAACAATCTGGGATTTTTGTAAACTTTTGCATTAGGACAACTAAATTTACTACAAAGTAAGTAAATAATCCAATGGTAAAACTAATCCACTCGACATTATTTTTAAGCTGACCCACTAGTATGACTGACCTGCAATTGATTGCATACATAGGGCGGGATAAGATGATTTGACTACCTAAGTATCTATGTGGTTCATAGAATAATAAGTACCTACCTACATATTATTTACTTTTTCGCAAAGGCCGAACTTCAAGAAGGAGAAACTAGTTTATGATTTGGGCAACAGCCAAAAAGTCATCACACAAAACGGCATTTTGGGGTTTCTCTAAATTTATGTTACAATAACGACTGATTTTTACATAATATTATGTGTGCATTTAAAATTATTGGTAAAAAATATAATATGTAATTATAACTACCCAGGTACCTAGTTTAGGGAGAGATCTATGTTTGCCATCAGTTGATTTTGAGAATGTGTGAGGGATTTGAGGAATAGTTTTTTGTTAAAAAAAAATTCTAAATTGTCAGTTCTTATGTAGTAGCTAGGAGTTAGCATTAAGTTCGTAGTAGTTTATTTATAGTCATAACATCATCATAAATGGCTAGCGCTGTATCGCCTTTATTCCTAGTAGAAAGATTTTCATTGACAATTTCCCAAATTTCTTTTGGGTTATTTCGAGAGACAAAAACAAGCACAGCATTAAGTACAATATTATGTCAAAAAAATGTTTAACAAGCAGCATTTGAGTTCAAATATTTTCGACAGATGGACGCGAGCATCACGTATATTTTTATCTGATGGATCTTCCTGGCAGTAGGAGCTCACCAAAATAAGACCGGTCAAATGCTATGGGTAGGAAAACACAAAGGAAAAAAAGTGTAGAGATCTTATTCGATTTAAAGTCGTAAGGAACTAACTATAAACTCACAATAAACTGTTGGCGATAAAAATTTATGATAAAGCATTTTTTAAATAAAATATTACCTATACTATGTTTCTTGTATTTTGCACTAACGAAGTAACTAAGAAATACATAAGTAGGCATTTAAGGAGAGGGTTGAAGGTTTTGAATGAAGATGAGGAAGGTCCGGCTCCGCTGTCTCCAGCTGTCTGATGGCACCAATTAGGTAACGGAGCTAATGTTCTGCGGAGCCAAAGTTAACTAGAAAGTGAAATAACTTGGTTTGTGATTTTCACGGTAACTCGATATTTTACAACTTAATTTTCTTTTGACCATCATCGCCCTAGTGTCCCCCGCCCTCTACACAATCTACGTGAGTTTTCGTATCTCGTTACAATATTTTAATTATGATCTCTTTCAAATTTTATTTTTATAGGTAGGTAGGTACGTCTGTTGTTTTTTTTTTTAAAGTATTTTTATAAGTTTCAAAGTAAGAACTAACAAAATGCAGACTTAACTTTGAAAAGAATACAACACATTTATTCATCAGTGTTATATTTTTTTAATTATGTATAAGTGGGTACAGTGGGTTTTTAATCATGTAGGTACATCTGTAGGTAATGACGTCATTTTAGCCTAGCATCCCCCACCGCGACCATTATCAAAACTTGGCTGGGTTATATTTTAAGGATGAAGGCTGAAATGGAATGAAATGAAATCATACATTTTATTTTATATAAATTTGACAGCTCTTGGGGGACTCGCATAGCAAGTTTTTCACTAAAAGAGCGAACATGGATAAGCAAAACCCATAAATCCATAAATAAATAAAATGTAGGTAGCTACTTAGGTATTATTTTTGAAAACTGACAAAGATTTGCGACTTGTGGAAATTAAAAAACCGATAAAGTGGAAGAATTTTCGTCAAACAAAAAGCGACAATTAGATATCGCTGAGGGACTGCCTTTATGGTAGATAAATTAATATTTATTTTTATCTTACCTATTGATGAAAATATAAGTAATCGTACCTGTTTTCTATCACCTATGAAAACCTTATTGAATAAAATGATATAAATAATTGTGATATTGTCTTGATGCATACCATTAATCCCATAAAAGTCATTGAACGATAAGCTACCAAGGTCTGGATTAACTCCTTAAAGAAGAGACTCGCCATTACTGTGTAACTTAAATGAAGGAGCAGAGATGTTGGATGGACTTGGGGTAGCAGCTACCCCACGCGTGAGAGCGAGGGTCGCTGGAGACAATCGAAGATAGAGTGGCGGATCCGCTAAATATACATGCCTCAGTTGTGGGACGTCACTTGCAATATCAGAAAGCTGTTGTCTCCAATCACTAACTATTGCATTTTTCACCAAATATTTTTTTATTTTTATATTCAAAATATTCTAAGCAAGATTTTTAGCAATATTTAAGTAAATTACTCCCTGGAGAGGAGGATTATGGTGGGGATGGTCGGGGGCAGGAGGGGAAGAGGACGATTGGCCACGAAATGGTCTGACCTTATTAGGCGGACAACGGGGACCACACTGCATGGGTCCATAAGAATGGCTGAAGACCGGGGGGGATGGAGGGAGTTGGTGGGGATGCATGGCGGTCACGATCCTCGGCATCGAGGGACCGACTGAAGAAGAAGAAGTAAATTTAATGTATCATAAAAAATATGTATGTCAAAATAATGTCCGCTACGTCTCCCAGCTTTAAGCAAGAAGTAAGTACGTAGACGAACGAAGAAGAAGTGGACTGTGAATATGACTCACCTTTAGGTATTCCTGGTTCCAGTAGAACATGATGAAATGAATACTTGTTAACTCCCAACACTTTTGCACTGTATTATGATTGCCGACCGTTATATTATGAATATGATGATGATTTTCCGAGTTTGACATTTAGGTGCGTAAGGTGAATCAATAATTTACATATCGCTGACGTTCGTTAGTTTCATTACAAAATGAAGCAACTCGATGATTTTTGGACAAAAAGAAGCGCAGGGGATGAAATTACTACCTACACTGCTTTTGCCTATTATTCTTCTTCATACTCAATCCATTCTGGTCCACTGTTGGACCTATTAGTTCATATCTCCTTTCCTTCCTTTCCCATTAATAATATTGTAGCCACATCTTTCCACCCACGTCATCTTTTGTAAGTTAAGCTCCGAGTAGCGAATATCTATCTACTGTTTTGTTAATTCAGCTGCGAAAGTTGTTATTCAAGAGACGTGTTAGTGGCTTTATCTGCTACGAACGTCAGTATTGTTCGGAGTGATTTATAGATCATTTGTTACTTCCCGGGCACAGCGAGGTATCTATGGAATTCCCTATTTGTCACCAGAACCACCCAGCTCCTTCATCGCTCCTACATGTACAATTGTACGTCCTTATTAAAGTCTGGAACTCAAGTCTCTCCTCTTATTATTCCATACTCCAGCTGAACAGTTTCGGAAATTCTTATAAATCAATAGCCCCAAGTCAATGAGGTGATGAGAATAGACGATCCTGCCTTGACGGTGTTTCACTTAAAATAAAACAGTGTTCTAGGAATGCGGAATATTCGTGAATGTTTTAAATTTCAAAAGTATTATAATATTCTGCCGCAAAAGTCAACATTTCCGCCTCATACATTGCTTTTAAAAGTTATTCGTTTCTGAAATTTCCGCATTGATTTTTTTTTTAATTATTTTTGTCTAAAAATATTTGTGCCGAATTTCGTTGTTCGAATGCTGAAGGAAAATATTTAGAAAGTGTCGTAAATCCCAGGTGGAATTCGCCACTATTTCCACCCGTATATCCATTCAGCACGCTATGTTTGAATTTCAATCATTCTTATTTTGTACGGCCACGGCTGGCGCACCACCTACATGTCTACTCTATCGTGTTTTGACATCACCTCATATTGGATGAGCCAAAATAATCCAATACTCCTCTCCGATCTGATCTGTTAGTCTGACATCCACAATCGAATCTATTAGCTGACACTAAAGTACCCATTCTCTAGTGAGGGTTAAAAAATATAATTGATATGACAAGTAGGTAACTTGTGTGTCTGGTTCGGTTGCTAATCGGGTGCTCTGTACTCCTATTTCGAATTTCGCTCACTGTGAGATACTCACGGGGATTTCGTATGGGTTACGAAGCTTTCCAAAGTTTTCTGTAGGGCCGGTAAACACGTTCCCATACAAAATTTTGTTACTTCACCCAACGTAAATGTCACGGAAACTTAGAATAGTGGTAGGGTTGGGTGGGGTGAAAAGTGCCGTGGGTAAAAAGTGCCAACTATCAAATTTCTGACAAAGCAGAATTTTACAACTACGTAGGTAATCTCTATTGGTAGCTAAACGCTCTACGACATGTGTGTACAAATGAAGTCGGCGTGTGACAGTCGTAGCGGTTGTGAGTATCATTTGATTTTTTTTCGCCTCAAAACTATTTTTTTTCGTTTGAGTTCTTTTTTGAGTGGTGAACATACGTATTGAGATAAGTCGTTGAAGTCTGGATTATTTCCTAATTATTTTTGTTCTTTTTGAAATGCTCATTGCTAAACATGTTAATTGTTTGTATTAAATAATAAATGTGATATGTTTTTATTGATAGGTAGGGGTGGGGTAAAAAGTGACGTCCTAGAACACATTAATTTTCTTCGAGTTCAAATGATGAAAAATATTTTTACTTAATATGCTGCGAATCTTATGCAGAAAGTGTACCTGGATAAGAGTGGGTGAAATGCATTACATGTAAAAACTGGATTCATGAGAAATGTATTTCACAAAGGTTATCAAGTTTTGTTTGTAATAATTGTGATTCAGACGAAGACTAACTTCAACATTATTATTTTTTTTATTAAAATTTTGTAGGTACTTTCCAATTATTGTTTTTTCTATTAATAAAGTCCCTTAATTTTGTTAACAAATATATTGTGTATGAATTATCCTTGTTGGAACTTTCGACCTCGTACCCCGGAACTTTTCACCCCGTTGGTGGGGTAAAAAGTTCTAGTCGACAAGGGTCAAAAAAATGTATAATATCTTTTTTGTGTTTGGAGTGTGAAAAATCTTTTCTACCGAAAAACATAGAGGAATAATGCATCTCTGCATATATTAAAAGAAAATCAATTTTACATGTCGTATTTTCAAGTTATTTGACTAAAAGTGAAAAATGGCACTTTTCTCCCCACCCTCCCCTACTGGTTGCAGAATATTTTAAACTTTAGTTCATATTAATATTCACTTGTCATGTTTATTTTGATCCACGGTACCTATACACAAAAATTTCATTTGTATTGGAAGAAAACTAATTATTATTACTCATGTATAATAAAGTTAGTTTAATAATCTGCAATATAAAAAATGCATTGCTTTTTAGTCATATTTTGTACTAGTAATTCATATATTTTCAAGTAGCTTTATTTTTATGATTAACTAGCTTTCCCGACAGACATTGTCCTGTGGTCCTAATTATGAATATTGAATTCGAATTTGCTTATTGATAGATTAAATAACCCCGACATCTGTTTTGAAACATAAATTTTTCATCCACATTTTTCAATCGCACCAACTATCAAACTCATATAGCTGACAGTTTCCGTTAACCACCAATTTAATTTCAAAATTGGAAAAATATGGCACTAGCAAAGTTACGTACTTTGATTTCCTAATAATCGGTGCAACTTTATTAATTTTTCTTTCATAAGAACCTTCTCCTGTCAGAAGCAAACACGACAAAAAAAAATCAGTGAAATCGGTCCTACCGTTTAGGCATGATGCGATGACCACGCAAAATCGGTCTCCATCTTTATAAAATACTAGAGGTCCTCCCCAGCTTCGCACGGGTAGATAGATACTTAAAAATAATTTAGTTTTCAGACAGATCCCTAACTTTTTCAAAATATTTTATAGCATATGTTAATCTGGAATAATTGCATTGCAATGTATCGTGTCACGTCACTTTACCACCGTGACTACTTTGCGCGGTATTTCTACTAAACTTGACACGACTCCCCTCAGCCCTCCCCGGCTCCCATACGCACTCTGCATCGGATAAGTTGAGATGATAAGAGACTATGCTTTTTTTCCAATACTCACATTTTTAAACTCGTGATAACTTTCGAATGGAATGTCCGAATTGAATAATTCAAAAAGTTATACAAACATATTGAAGCAGACTTGAATATGAACTAATTTATTTTAATAAGGAGTAATACCAAGATACCAATAAAGAGCTTTTTCTAAAGGTGACATTTTATTGGGTTTTTTTAAATAAAAAAACACTTATTGTGGCATAACTATAATAGTTAGACATATGCTGTCGCGATACTTTTTGTAAATAATGATGTCTTCTACAAAATTGTAGAACATTGTTTTATTCTATCATCATTAGTTTTCACAGCGTTCGCGATAAAAAGAATATTTTAGGTAAATTTTTTACACCTTGGGTTACATTATTGAAGTTTTCGTAGGTTACCCACTTTTTTTTGGAAATTAAATATAGCCTATGTTCACCGCCGATATTGTAGCTTCCCAAAAGTGAAAGAATTTTTCAAATCGGTTCAGTAGTTTTGGAGCCTATTCGAAGCAAACAAACAAACAAACAAACAAACAAACAAACAAACAAACAAACAAACAAAAAATCAAATCTTTCCTCTTTATATATTAGTATAGAAAAGATTATTTATCCTTTTCATACTGCTTCGAGTTTGATTAGTATTTTGATATTTTGAATATATTTTGCATAAGAAGCTGTTTTTTCCATCTTCACACACAATATGCTTACCTACTTATTGTATTTTATTATAAAAATGGATAAAAATTAATATATTATGGAGTTTTTTTGGAAAAACAGAAATGAAGATAGGTGAGCATTTCTTTTAACTAAACTAGGGAATGAACCAGTGAAAAAAAGAAGACATATATTTAAAAAATAACGCTGGAACCAAATTTGTAAATATGTGTAACATTTGAGAAAAAAAAATGCTTTAAATACCTTTGTTCACTTCTCAGATCCTTCCAAAGAAACAAACGACTGTTTTCTCTATAGGATTTCGTTGTTTTCTTTACTACAAAGTGTCTGTAAATAAAGAAAAGCCTTTAAATCAAATACATAGTGCTAAAGTGTCTTCATTACGACTGCACATACCTACAGAGTGCAACACTTTGTGGAATTCTTCTTTAGCGGTGGCTTAAAGCACACGTTATTATAAGCTGAAGTTGCTCGCTACTTAAACGCCGGGCTTATTGTTTCAAAGCATGCTTCACGTTCATATTTCAAATTCAATAATACGGCTATACAACACGTCAAATTTTTATAGGTACCTACCTATAAGTCAGCAGTTAAAAAATTTACAATGACATAAGTACCTCTACCTACTTAATAATAGATACAGCGAAATTTTTCTTTTTTTCTCCAGCAAACAGGTAGTTATTTTTATACATGTTTTTGTTTTTATGGTTGATAGGGTTGTATCTTGACCGTAAGAGTAATAATTATAGGTACCTACCTACTATAAACTATATTACAATAATTGCTAAGTTCTTCCGTAACTCACTATTTTCATTGGAACACTCAGTAGCCCCTACCTGAAATTTCTCATACATAATATTAAACAACCGACCTAACTAGGTACAGAAAATATTTTACATAAATAAAAATATAAATTAACACATTTATATACCAAAGGTGTCAGTATATCCGGTGGATCATATGTAAGTATTGCCTGAGGCAATTTTTTCCAATCAACCGGTCCCGTTCAATTTGAGACAGTCCAACCCCGGGTAGAAATTATTTCAAGTGAAAAAACACTTAGCTAAACTCTGACCCGACCGGGAATCGAACGCGGGACCACGTGATCTGAAGTCCATGCCTACCGAGGTCGGTATATTGTATATGTTCTTACCACTACCTATTATGCCTCTCGTCCGGAGGTTTTGCTGCTACTTATATAACAATGGGCAAGTCGGTGGTTTTCGCATCCTTTTTTTTTATACTGCCTTTTCGCTTCCTGCACAGTTAAAATTTTCTAGACAAACAGCAGGTAGATTTAGAAATGAGCAAGAAGTATATTATATGTAGATGTCACAACTTTAAAACAACGATTCATCAAAAAAGGTTGACAGCCATTTTGGTATTTTCGACAAAGATGAGGAAATGAACAGAAGACAATAATTATTAATTCTTCTTCTAGAGCTATATACTGCGTAAATGTAGGTAGGTATATTTTGAAAAGTTTTGAGGTCAATTATTTACTTAATTTTATATTGTTTGAAAATGAATAAAAGGCGTTATTATTGCGGTCCAACAGCCGCAATCAATATCAGGCCAAGTCCTAATCTTTATAATGATGGAGTCTCAAGACTTATTGGGTTATTAAACAAAACTTTGTTCATAATAAACAATTAATTAAAATACAACACTTCCTTCCATCTTTCGCCCTCTCATCTACTTTTTCTCGCTTCGCCATATTCTTCCAACTTCTCCTCCACAAAACTTATAAAATATGCACATAAATTATTATTTTCTATTAGTTGTTTAAGTTATTTATATTTCTAATTGAAATAAGCCGAGGTGTACAAAAATCACTATTATTTATGAACTCATTATTTTACACCCATCTATAATAATAAAGGAAAGTGCCTGACTGACTGATTGACTGACTGATTGACTGACTGACTCATCAACGCACAGCCCAAACGGCTAATCGTAGAGAAGTGAAATTTGGAAATCAGGTAGGTCTCAATACAAAACCTTCCACTAAGAAAGGATTTTTGGAAATTCCACCCCTAAGGGGGTGAAAAATAGGGTTGAATGTTTTTCAAAGTATGCGAATATCTCGGAAACTAGACATGGTACGAACTTGAGATTTGGCATATGAATTCTTCTATAGAAATGAGTGTTAGCGTATTCGGCAATTTTTCCAAAATTTAACTAAAAGGGACGAAAAAGGGCACATATAAAAAGGGATAATTTTTAAGTGCCTCCTAAAAAGTTTAAAACTGGTTTTATCGAAATTTCAAAAAAATGATTTCTTCAGAAAGAGTCAAATTATACTATTTCGTTTTCAAAAGATATCATTAATTAGAGGGGAGGGGGTGAGGGGCACTTTTACAACGTGTATGTGTGTGTATCCGTCCCCTCTTTATAACTTTTGATTTGCTTGATGCACAGATCCTAAAATTTCAGAAAATATTGAATACTTTAAGCATACAAAATGTGTATACTCAGAATTTTGAATTTTTTTTTCAGTCAGGGGTTATCAATCTTTGAATTTTTATTTAATTTTTCCATATATCTCGAAAACCATAAAATCTAGAACCCTAAAATTGTGTATGTATATAGAAAAATACAATATCTAAAATATAATTTAATGAAGAAGTTCCAGGATTTCTCAAACTTTTTTTATAAAGAAAAATATTTTTTTTATGACAAATTTACGAGTTTCAGTGCCTATATTTCAGAATTTTATAAAAATATCGAAAAACGCCGAAACAGACCAACCAGATAATTTCATTTTCTATAAAAAATACATACATCATAGCAGTACATCTCAAACTTTTCTTAACAATTTTTGTAAAAATTTAATTTATTGACGACATCGTTTCATACAATAAACATACCGACTCAGGCCATCGACAGTTGGATCTCATTCGGCGAGCCGGGCCGGTGTGGTGCCGCGGTGTATGGCTAAGAACACGTAGAAAGCCGATACCGACCCGCGCCGACCAGCGCAAAGAATGTTACTATGCATTTGAATGGGGATACCCACAGAAAAGCAGGAACCCGCTTTCCGGCATGCTCATTTAAATTCATTGAAACCATAGGCAACAATCTATGAGCCGGTCGGCGCGTATCGGAATCCGCTTTCTACGTGTTCCTACCCAATGAATATATACGTAGGTAGGTACCTACCCAGCCCAACCTACTTTCTCCAATACACGTGTCAAAACTATTGCGTAATCTATAATATTAATATAGTTTTGAACTAGCCGACCCGTCAAACTTCGTCCCGTCTTGGAATATAAATAATATGTTCGAGATTTTATGTATAAATTTAAGTTGATTTCAGTTTAAAGTTATTTAACACAGACGACGACGTGGTCCTTATATTATTGAATATGAATTAGTATAATGATACATTCATTAATACCTTTTTAACTAGGTACTGTAACCGATGCATCTGTTATAAAACATATCATTATATTATTTTCTATCAGCATTCCGTGAATCGTATCATTTGATATAATAATAGCAAGTTGCAGTGGCGTTCCGTGGGTTATTGGCGCCCGGGGCGGGAACCACACCCTTTGGCGCCCCCACATAACTTTTCCTAAAAAAAAGGTCATTTCTAAAATTTGGTATCTGGAGACATGACATTTCCTAAAAAAAAAATAAAGGTCATTTCTATAATTTGGTATCTGGAAACATTACATTTTCTAAAAAAAAAAATTTGGTACATGCCTATTTCAAAAACCGGACTTATAGTATAGCGCGAGCATATTTTGCCGCCCTGCTAATAGAGGCGCCCGGGGCGGTCCGCCCCTCCGCCCCCCCCCCCTCGGTACGCCGCTGGCAAGTTGATATAATAATATGTTAAAAAAAGGTAAATAGTATTATGAAGTCAATAGGTAAATTATTTTATATCAAATGTAGTCAATGTGCAAAATATTAAATTTTAAAATTATCTACAAAACCTCACATCATTTTAGGACAGATCGTAAATAATTGTTTTGAAAACACTGGCAAGTCAATGACCACATCATTTCGTCACTGTATAGTGCGAAAAAATTAACTGTCCACTGGAACGTATAAAAAATAGAGACGAAAGGGATAGCAGTTAGCCGGATATTATGACCTCCTCACACACCATTTCCAGATCCCTCAGCTCTGCTTCGAAGGAGCAGAACACGAGGAAGACCCTCTCGGTATGAGAAGATCTTCTTTGTCTTCGGAACCCTTGCGGTAGGAAGAAAAGCGCTCCCCTTAAAATATCGGTGTTTTTATTTTCAAAAATTTATAAAATTCGCAGAATGCTAAAGAAGTCCTTACTAGAGCCCGGCCAGTGCGTAAATTACCATGGGTACAACGCATGAATTACGCTTACGTAGGCGGTATATACCAATTGGACTGACTCCGTTGCCGGAACGTTATTGTTCCAAAAATCGCGGAAACTATCTGCATCTTCAGCCAGGATGATATATGACGAAACGTTGTTTTATTAAACTTCCCTTACTTACGAAGACCAGCAAAGCTGCTGTTTTCCTCTATATAGTCTAATAGTCTATATAACAAAATATTATATAGAATTACTCTCCATAATTTACCTTATGCTTGATAATCAATTTTCTAAGTTGTAGAATTTATTTTGTGATTATAAGGTGTATTTCTTAAGTGATACTTTAATAAACAAATCAATGAGTTATCCAAACATGTCTCTTTTTACTATCCGGTATCCGGCAGGATATTATTTACGCCGCCGGATAGACCGGATATCGGATAGTTGCCGATATCCGTTTCATCTAATAAAAAATATAAACAGTGGACAGTTAATTTTCTTCCTACTCTACATTGTCGAAAATTCGTTTATAGTCGAACGCCAATTACTTATACCATTAGAATACTGAGGTTGACCACCTCACTTCCTTAAACCTCAACCGGTTAGAAAAGGCACAATGAGCCTCGGACGACTTCGAGCGCAATGGAGAGTTCTTTATGCCTAACCTATTCTCCTGAGTGGGTCCAAGGCCTCCCGTATTATGGGGTGGTTTGGGGGGAACCGCCACGGGCTTGATTTGTGTGCGGCTGGCTTTTTGGCAATCGGGCTAGGGTTTGGCTTTGTGCGGATCGGGTTTGCTGCGGTTTAGTTTCCTCCGGGCTGGCTTGCGGTGAGCGGGGGGGCTTAAAAGGGAGAATATTACGTTATTATAAAAATGGAGACCTACTTTACGTGGTCATCGCATCACGCCTGGAGGCCAAGTCGAAATATTAACGACAGCTCCAACGTTAACAATTTGTTGTTATTTCCATAGAGATAACGTAAAAACTGTTGTTCAACGTGCGTTAAACAATGTTGTTCCAAATTCCGAGTCAAAAAAATAATTCTGTCAGTTATTCAAAATTAACGTTAAACGTTACCTCAAAATCTTTGGAAGTATTACGACGCTGCTATTATATTGAAGACGAAACGCATTTTTTTTTTGTTTGGAAACCATTTTCAATTTGGTAAACGTTAACGTTCGGAACGTTAACAGTTTTCACGTTTAACGTTATTTATTTCGACCTGAACGGCTGGACCGATATCGTTTATTCTTTTTATGTCGTGTTTGCTCAGGATAAGATATTTATGAACTAAATTTCGAACCTACGACCAGACAAACAACAACAAATCAACGTGAAAGATATAAATTGAAATGTTAAAAAAACGTCTGTAGCTTGAAAAATGCCCAAAGCAGATAGAAATAAGTGTTTTAAAGATCACTAATTTCATTGCTTTTCGAAACCTGAATATTTTTTTATTCATATCCAGCAATATAAAAATTGATTTCAAATAACGTCATTTGATGGAATAAAAGTTATTCGAGTTATTTTTTGGGATTCTCATAGAACAATGTCAGTCAAGTTAGCGAAATTTTTAAGTTCGCGGGCTGATTCTATTTGTATAAGAAGCACATATTTTTTAAATACAGATTAATTACGACAAATATAAATAAAAATATAGTAATTTAATGGAAATTTTAGAATATATATTTAAAAAAGAAATGTTGATGATGTTTCTTATTATTATTAATTTTTATGCGAATATAATTAATTCTGCATTGTTTAGGAAGAGAAAGCAAATACAGTAACACGTGAGCGAAGCCACGGGTAACTAGCTAGTTATGTATAAAATATGGCCCTCATTAGCTATTTGACGTAGGTTCCTATCGCATGAAAGAACGTTAGATATGCATATTAAAGGTTTCGAGAAAAGAGCGTTTAAGGTAGTAAACACAGTTTTAGAGATTTCTTTGGGGTCCATTCAAAATTCGCTTTTTTTTTATTTTTTTTTTCCAAATTTCAAAAAATTTCAAAAAATATGTTCCAGGTATATAAATTGTCAAACCCTCAAACTGTGGGGAATCCGTGATTATTTTTCTGTCTTAGTGATTGTTTCAAACAAATTTACTCTGTGTTCTTGTTTCTCAAATAAAGTATTTAACTTTGAGAGAAAACAGATTAATTAAAAAAAAATACAGTAATTTTTAACATATGAAACTGTCCGCGTATAAATATTGCACGTGCGATACTGGAATAAGCATGTAAAGAGAATGTCACAGGACAGACTTCCACGTGTCGCCCTTCAAGGAATCCCCGAAGGACGCAGACCCACAAAGGAGGGAGAGACAGCTGGCAGTCGACATCACTGGAGGAACAGGCGGTGACACGAGCCCAGGTTCTATAAAAAGAAGAATATAGGTAGGTACTTTATATCAAAAATGTATTTCAACGTAAATCCCGAGCTACGGACGAACTTATCAATTATACCTAATAGTATTTAGGTATTATCATAGATAAAAACTTGACATATTTTTTTCTTTGAGGTCAGAAATCATTTGACAGCTAGGCAAGTATATTCAATATATTACGGGCTGGTGCAATCGCTCCTGCAATATTCAATTACCAGCTGGGGGGCAACCAACTCCACAAGCTTAAATTGTATATAAATTAAAATTATCTCAACATAATAATTCAGAAAATTGGTTTAAATTGGTCAATTCTTTCGATGTATCTATACAATAGGCAAACATACATCACATGTTATGTACTTCCTACTACACCGCCATCTATTGATTTTTTTAAAAAGTAAAGCAATTATAGAGGAATTGTATTGATTTCAAGCTTATGTCCCATCGAACGTCATCCTTCACCCGAATCAACGATAACTTAACATAATTCAATAGCTTATTATCTCAACATAATAATTCAGAAAATTGGTTTAAATTGGTCAATTCTTTCGATGTATCTATACAATAGGCAAACATACATCACATGTTATGTACTTCCTACTACACCGCCATCTATTGATTTTTTTAAAAAGTAAAGCAATTATAGAGGAATTGTATTGATTTCAAGCTTATGTCCCATCGAACGTCATCCTTCACCCGAATCAACGATAACTTAACATAATTCAATAGCTTATTAGCTAAAATTAATTAAGTTTTTACATCGTAAATTGCATTTTATCTACAAAATAATAATAATTCAGAAATGTTTGTCTGCTTTCTATCGTATATGTGAACATCACGCCTAAACGGCTGAACCGATTTCACTAATTCTTTTTTTGTCGTGTTGGCTTTTATTAGTAGAAGGTTCTTATGAAAGAAAAAATTAAGAAAGTTGCGTGGTAAATCTACATAATAATTAAGAAATGTTTTTTTATTAGCTTTTTACTTAATGTCATCGCATCACGCCTAAACGGCTGAACCGATTTCACTAATTCTTTTTTTGTCGTGTTGGCTTTTATCAGTAGAAGGTTCTTATGAAATAAAAAATTAAGAAAGTTGCGTGGTAAATTGGGAAATTAAATAAAACTCGCATTAGCCCCTCCTTCTCTATTCTATCTAAATAATAATTCAGAAATGTTTTTTTTATTTTGCTTTTTACCGTATGTCATAGCATCACGCTCAAAATACAAATGCTACGTCAGATATGAATCTGCACAGAGCCGTGCAAAATGCCGGAGAAGGTTCTTTAATACAATTTGCTGCATTAACTTTAATATATTTAGAGCTAATTAAAAAACCCTATTTTTTAGGATCTTCATACAAAATTTTAATAAACATTAAAAGGGTCATTCTTCTTTTTCTGTGCTTATGTCAGTTATAGAGGTCTACAAAGCAATGGGAAGCTAGACTAGAACCTGTTTAATTACCTACCAATCAAGCCTGACAATCGGAATCAAAAACGTAAAGCAAGACGGGTATAAGCTAGTAATAAATAAACCTAAAGATTATCCCTCAGAAAAAGTGTTCAAGGAATTTAAAGTCCTCAAATTAAACGATTTGTTTAGACTTACATAGAAAAGCCAGAATGTCATTGCTTTATCACGAGGAATAGGACTAGGTGAGAGTCATATACAGACAGACCAAAAGGAATACCACTTTTGCCCAGCGTCACTACACATATTACGGTGAAAAATATTTTACTGAACTGCCATTGAGCCGCCATTGCCGTGAACTGCCATTGCCGTGGGGCTGTCGGCTTAGAATAGCACCTCTGTTCTTTTTGCTGGTTTTTCGAGCATCCTGTAAGAGGCAGGTAATCGAAAAATCAGATCGGGGTCGTGGGGTTGACCACCTCACACCCTTAAATTCAAGCGGTCAGAAAAGGCAACAAAATTAAGCCTCGGACGCCTGGGCCCCACCAGGGGGGGGTCCAGGCAGCTAGTGTCCCCCCTGTGTTGACCACGGCTCGCTCTAACAAGAGCTTGAAAATCGGGACCCTGAATGTCCGCACTTTGAGGGCGGGCGGGGAGCTTGTTGCTGCCAAGTTGGCGGGAGAATATGGACTGGATATCCTGGGGCTGAGCGAGGCACGCATCCCAGGGACGGGGCAGAGTGACGCTGGCAACTATGTCATGCTGCACTCTGGTCACCGAACTGCACGGATGCGTGGCGTCGCTCTACTTTTAAGTAAATATGCCTTCTCTTGCCTTCTTGGTTGGGAACCTGTTTCTGACCGCCTGATGAGTGCGTCCTTCAAGATGACAGGCGAAACACTGACGGTCCTCCTATGCTATGCTCCCACTGAGGATGGGGATGCGGCTGCCAAGGACTGTTTTTATGACAGTCTGGATGCGGTTGTGTCCCATGTCCCAAGGCGCCACCGCTTAATAGTACTGGGGGATTTTAATGCCAAGGTTGGCAGTGACCCCCAGTATGGACCAGGCGTCATGGGTAGGCATGGCATGGGAGTGATAAATGATAATGGAAGCCGTCTGATTGGTTTCGCCACACTCCATGGACTCTTAATAGGATATCCATAAATATACTTGGACCTCGCCTGACAGGAGAACAAAAAACCAGATTGACCATCTTCTGGTAAGGGCCAGCAACCGAACTGACCTGCGTGATGTCCGCACCTACCGAGGGGCAGACATGGATACTGATCACGAACTCCTTGTGGGTTCGTTGAGATTCAGATTTACCCATTTCCAGCAGGGGCCGTCTGCCTCTCGCCCGCTGTACATACGCAGGTTAGAGAGTGCTCAGTGTCGTCATACGTACGAGGCTGAGTTACGCACCAGGTTTGCCCCCTCGCAGGATTCACACGGAGCTGTTCCGATTGAGACAGCTTGGAATAGCTTCCGTGACGCGCGCCGTTATGGAATCCGCACGTTCTTCTGTCGGCTATAAGAGCAAAAAGAGGCCAATATGGATGTCCGATGGGTCTTGGAGCCTCATCGAAGATCGCCAGAAGGCTAAGACCCTCAGAGACAGCGAAAAAGACCCTCAAAAACTGGCTGCTTTGGTGTCTGAGTACAGAGAGCTGAGCCGCAAGGTGAAGCACTGTCACTGCCCCCGAACTGATTAAAGGGAGATAGAGGGAGTACTTTGAGTCAATATTAAACCGTCCCGAGCCCTCCTCACCTTACAACTTTGAGGAGGAGTTGACTGGTCTGAATATACCTCAGGCAACTGGGATATGTGAGGACCCGCCGACATACAGTGAGATGGTGCTGGCCGTGATGAGACTTAAGAACAACAAAGCGCCAGGAGACGATGGAATTCACGCAGAGCTCCTCAAACAAGGCATAGACACCCTTGGCCAACCACTATTAGATATATTTAAAATGGCGTGGGAAGAGGAGAGGTGCCCAAAAGATTGGCGGAATGGATCCATTGTCGCAATATTTAAAAAGGGGGACCCCCTTGAATGCGGAAACTACCGTGGAATTACTCTGCTGAGTGTTCCCGGTAAGGTATTATCTCAGATATTACTACACCGCATTCGGGGGTCTGTCATGGCTGTCCTGAGAGAGCAACAATGCGGCTTTGTACCTGGAAGGTCCTGCACGGACCCAATTTTCTGTGCCAGGTGCATCTTTCAGCAGTGCAAGGAGTTTAACTCTCCAGTCGCTGGTTGTTTTATAGATTTTGAAAAGGCCTTCGACAGCCCACATAGACCATCGATATGGAAAATTTTAGCTCTGTACGGTATACCTCCGAAGATAGTTAAAATGGTGCAGTCCCTGTATGAAGACTCCGAGTGTAGCGTGAAAACGCCAGGTGGTCCTACTGAAGCTTTTAGGATCACCACGGGAGTCAGACAGGGCTGCGTACTAGCCCCTTTTATATTCATAATTGTCATGGACATCCTGTTGAGAAAGTCCATGCAAGGAGCAAGAGGTATACCGATAACACAGAGAGATGGTCTAATGGGCGAACTGTGCGATCTGGAGTACGCGGACGACCTAGCGTTGTTCAGTACGACAGTGGAGGAATTACAGCGCAGTGTTTCAAGACTCTGCAACGAAACAGCACGCCTCGGCCTTCGAGTCAATGCCAGTAAAACGGAGCTCATGGCGAATAATGCCTGCCCCGATAAACAGCTACCGATAACCATCGATGGTCACCAGTTCTCCCGGGTGGATAAATTTAAGTACCTGGGAGCAACCATTACCACCACTGGTGACCTCGGGGCTGAGCTCCCGATACGTATCGGTATGGCAAGTGGCGCCTTTAACAACATGACCAAGATTTCGAAAGCGTCGGCGTTTAGTGTCGAGACGAAATGTAAACTGTTTGATGCGTGTGTGTTGCCCATTCTCTTGTATGGGTGTGAGTCCTAGCACCTGACAAGGCCCAGGCACAAAAAGTCTCAGCCTTTGAGATGAAGTGCCTAAGGAGAATTCTGGGCGTAAGATGGTACCACCGCATCACGAACGACGCTATACGCCGGCGCACCCAGCGTGAGCCCATCACCTCTACTATTATGTGGAGGAGATGGACTTGGCTGGGACATGTGTTAAGGGTGCCGAATGACAGTTGGCCGAGGAGAGCGCTGTTTTTCCTCCCATCAGGGTCCCGGAGACGAGGAAGACCCTTTCATACTATGTTCCGCTCCTTCGAGGCAGAGCTGAGGAATCTGGACATGGTGTGGGAGGAGGTCATTAACGTTGCGCAAGATCGAGCGCAATGGAGAGCTTTTGTTGCCTCCCTATGCCCCTAAGTGGGGTCTAAAGGGAGTTTGGATTTGGATTGGCCATTGAGCATTAGGGAGATCGAAAATTATGGACAATTATTATTATGATCAATAAAACATTATGTGAAAGAAAAATATATTTTAATAGATGAATGAATGAGGGAAGACGTGTATGCATTTTTGCTATCGATTGTATTCTTTTTTGTGTTTTTTGTTTGTGTTTTGTTTAAACGAGTGTTGATCGGGTCCTCTAGTTAGGTATGTTGGAAGCACACGTATGGGGAATGTAAGGGAGCGTTTACACCATAGGTTCGATCTCGGTCTCTTCTCGCTCCGTTCTCGATCTGATCACAGTTCGTTCGCTGTCTGTTCTCGCTCCGAACGCGCTCTGGTAACATTCAGTCTTCAACCGGCAATCAACGAAGTTGGGTGTATTTGGTATTTAATTGCTTGTTCCTACATAATAATATTATTCGCATCCGAAAATGTCGTTGAACTTTTCGATTGAAGAATTAAGTAGGTGTTATGTGTTTAATTCTCGACGAAGAAGAAAATGTTTAGAAGGCTAAGTTAAGTAAGCCCGTAGTGGTTCAAATATAAAAAAAAATAACTCTTAAAATCGAACACTAATTATTGATTCAATGATTTGCATCAAATGTTGGTCCTATACCTAATATAAAACATAATAATTTATTAAATTTGCACCATTCGCAACTATAATAAAATTGCATTAATATGATGTGTTGAGAATGCCGAATGATATCAGGTTCCCGAAGGCGTCAAAGACCCTCTCAAACTGTGTTTCGCTCCTTCGAAGCAGAGCTGAGGGATTTAGACATGGTGTGGGAGGAGGTCACTGAAACTGGGCATGATCGAGTGCAGTGGAAGGCCCTTGAAGCTTCCCTATGCCCCTATGTGGGGTTACAAAGGGAGTGTGTTATTCTTATGTTATTTGTTAATATCATTTAAAAAATCAATTATTGTTTATGCATAAATAACCTTTTTCAAAAGTCCAAACATACATCGTTATTACATAGATAACTTAAATAATCAATATTTTTTTACAATTATTCAATACGAATTATTTAACAACAATATTATAATATGTATTTGAACTGAAGCAGGAACGAAAGAGTGTTCACTGACTGGTTCGTGACGGGAGCGAGAATGGTGCTAGAATGGAGCGAGAACGGAGCGGATAGTGTGATCACTTACATTGGCTTCCATTTAACTATAATATTATACCAGACCGAGAACGGAGCGAGATGGGACCGAGATCGAACCTACGGTGTGAACGCACCCTAATTGTTTTAAATTGTTATCCTCGTCTATGTTTTTGTGGTGTTCTTTGTTTGTTTTCATTACATCTACATAAATACTATTGCACAACCTAACTCTACACAAACTTTCTGAGTTTTATGAGAGAGGAAGAAACTATTTATAATGATAAAAACAAATTGGAGAAGTATGATTATTGAAATAGTGCTTATCCCACATTGGGGGAGTCTCAGTCTGATGGTCTATAATAGTTCCTACCTACGTATAATAGGCCCGTTGTGTTTCTCAATCCCTCGTTTTATAAATAGGTATCTTCCGTCAGTGAACCGAATGCTTATTATTCCTTCCAACAGAGGGACGTTAAGGTCTGCATAGTTTTGAAAGCAATACTGCCGTAGAAATTCCATTACTTAGCTCTATGGGTATTAAGAGCATACAATATAGGTACGTACCTAAGTATTAGAACACGCTATTATTTTACAGTCTGTAGATCCTTACCAGAAATAGCTTATTACTCAATACGTACAGAAAATAATTTTTCTATTCCTATTTTACTGATATCTACATAATAATTCAGAAATGTTTTTTTATTTGCTTTTTACCGTATGTCATCGCATCACGCCTAAACGGCTGAACCGATTTCACTAATTCTTTTTTTGTCGTGTTGGCTTTTACCAGTAGAAGGTTCTAATGAAAGAAAAAATTAAGAAAGTTGCGTGGTAAATTGGGAAATTAAATAAAACTCGCATTAGCCCCTGCTTCTCTATCTACATATATTAACCTACATGAAATGTGACATACATTGTAAGACCATACGATAAATAAAAAATACATAATAATTCAGAAATGTTTTTTTTATTTGCTTTTTACCGTATGTCATAGCATCACGCTCAAAATACAAATGCTACGTCAGATATGAATCTGCACAGAGCCGTGCAAAATGCCGGAGAAGGTTCTTTAATACAATTTGCTGCATTAACTTTACTATATTTAGAGCTGTTTAAAAAAACTCTATTTTTTAGGATATTCATACAAAATTTTAATAAACATCAAAAGTGTCATTCTTCTCTTTTTTATGAATTGTGAAAGTTTCATTTTTCTTTTTCTGTGTTTATGTCAGTTGTAGAGGTCTACAAAGCAATGGGAAGCTAGACTAGAACCTGTTTAATTACCTACCGATCAAGCCTGACAATCGGAATCAAAAACGTAAAGCAAGACGGGTATAAGCTAGTTAGTAATAATATTACCACTATCCCACGCACAAGATTATGACATACACGAAGGTCCTTTACAACATTATTATTTTATAAGGGAGTTTTCAATTTCGCACCATCCATTCAGAGCACCTGTTAGTATTTTTAAAAGTGAAAGTGCGAGAAGTTACCCGTGTAATTGCTTATCGATAAAACTTTTATCAAAATATATTCCAGGCAAAATAAATAGGCAAAAAATAATATGGAAACAAGAGAACAATAAAACAAGTGAATAACAAGCTGCGAGTTTAAACTTTTTCAACAAAAAACGGGCGGGGGTCGTAAAGCCGTTTGATGACTTTTTTTACTATCGACCTGCCTTAGGGTGGCCCGGAGTGTCCGGCAAGTTGCCAACTCATCGACAGGAATATTCATATCAGCAGGATTATCTTCAATAGCATTCACCCTAGTCCATTTACCGCAGGAATCATGTGGTTGTAGAATATAAACATCATTTTTTTTATTAAAGAAAATATCATATTATAATAATATACAATGGTACTATTGTGTCACGCCAAGTCTCGACAGAAGACTTGTCGGCGATACCTGGAAGCTAAAAATAATACAAAATAATTTCTTAACTACAGCCAAAACAGACTGATTACGAGAATAGTAATTATTATATAAAGGTTTTTCTCACGAATTTAGGTAGCTTGCGTTGTTTTAACATTCTCCCGTCGCCAGATTGGTTGTCAGCTGCTAATCCCTACCTTTATAAAATTGGTTACCTGTAGTGGTTGGTGACCCAGCGGTTACAACGCCGGCTTTCGTACTGCGGACGTCGTGGTTCGATCCCAGGTGCCGACCATCTTCCTCTTTCACGACACAAGCTTTAAGTAGCTTACTGTGAAAGAGTCAAGGAGTGTATTTGTGTTCACTTTGAGTGAGCACAGATTCATTAAAAAAAAAAATGTATGACGTGTTTGTATTTTGAAAGAACAGAATTCAGGCACAACTGCAAATGTGTGATCTGTGGATAGGCGGCGTTAGTCGGATAATTAATAAGTCAATACTATGAGCTACCTTTTCTAATAAAGATGAAAAAATAAATATCAAGCGTTCTGAGTTGCAGATCCAAAGAAGCGGTGTTTAGTAAAGAAACTATGAAGGTACCTACAAAATTATTAAAAACCCTTTTTTCGACGTGCCCGGTCCGGCTCTAAACACCAGTTTGTGAATAAATATCTGCATTGCTAACAAACTGTTAGGGCTATTTTTTGTTATAAATTGCGTATGGAGAAGTTTTCAGACGATAAATTTAAAAAAAAAGATTAATACCTACATGCACATAACACAAGGTTTACAAAAAATGAAGGCTTAAAAGTACCCAAAATTAACAATAAGAAGTATGGTGATCGCACTCTAGAGTGCTTAGTTCCTGAGTTGTTTAATTCCCTGCCAATGAACATAAAAAATGTAACAAAATTGGAAAATTATTATTAAAGGATTGGCTCTGTAAAAATAGAAATATGTTTATATAACCATAGTGTAAGTAGTATTAAATAGATATGTAAATATTTGAGGAGCAAACATTCAAACCGTGTTATGTCACAAATACAAAAAAAAATAGTTATGAATGCAGAATTATTACTCGTTATCAACAATAGTATCAAGTAGTATAAACGAAATCAACAAAAGATGATAACTCACACACAAAAACTTATTTGAAAAGTGTACTTTCAATCAAACAATGTTTTGTCCCCATTGACTTTAGTTGATTGTTAGTTTAAGCGGAATTCGTTTTTTGTCTCTATCTTTTTTTCATATCTCTGTGACAAAACACGGTTTGAATGTTTGCTCCTCATTTGTAGATGATGCTGTAAACTGGAGGTGGAAGTGAGCGGAACCTGTTAAGTCATTTCAATGACTTAACGGGTTCCGCTCATTTGTTGCGCTATTTCTGTGTATATTATATTCTGTATTTAAGTATCTTCATTGTATTTTTTGTTTCTTCTTCTTTGGCTGCCCTGTCAGGTCCCCCCGACGTTGGCGACCACCTCTGCAAAAGCCACTCGGTCCTGCGCTGCTCTGAAGAGTTCATCGACCCTTGATATTCCGGTCCACTCCCGGATGTTTCGCAGCCAGGACATCTGCTTCCTGCCCACTCCCCGTCTTCCCTCAATCTTGCCCTGCAGTATGAGTTGAAGAAGGCGGTACTTCTCAACACATGGCCCAAATATGACACCTTCTTCACTTTGATATGCGACAGCAATTCTCTCCTGGTGTTGGCTCTCTCTAAGACTTCTGTGTTACTAATCATGTCAGTCCACGGTATTCGAAGCATTCTTCTGTGTAGCCACATCTCGAATGCCTCTAACCGGTTCATGATGTTCACCTTGAGTGTCCATGTTTCACATCCATAAAGGAGAGTTGACCATACATAGCATTTGATGAGACGCTGTCGCAGTTTTAAATTTAAGTTATCATCGCAGAAGAAGGGTCTCATTTTATTAAATGCAGCACGTGCAATTTCTATTCTGCATTTTACTTCTGTGTCTGGGTCAAGTGATGTTGTTATGATGCTGCCAAGGTACTTAAAACGATCCACCATTTCTATGTTCACTCCGCTCAGCTGCAAAGACAATGTTGAATAATCAAGTCTGCCAAACGACATCCACTTGGTCTTTGCAACATTGATTGACAGACCCAGTTCCTCTCCGGCCAAATAATCCTGTTTAGGAGATCTTGAAGTTCAGGTACACTTTCGGCCAATATGACGGTATCATCTGCGTACCTTATATTGTTTATTGCAACTCCGTTGATCTTTATTCCCAGTCTGCAGTTTTCCAACGATTTTTGAAACACTTTGTTAGAATACAAATTAAATAGTAAGGGGGACAAAATACACCCTTGCCGTACTCCCCTTTGTATTGCTATAGCATTAGTGTTTCCACTACCATGTCTGATTTCTGCTGTCTGGTGCCAGTATAGATTCTGTATGAAATTCAGGTCTTTAGTATCAATGCCACATTCCCTGAGCATCCGCATCAAATCCTCGTGTCTCACTCTGTCAAACGCCTTTTCATAATCAATGAAACACGCAAACACCTCCTTTCGTTGATCTCTGCACTTCTGTATAAGCACATTGATTGCTAGTAATGCTTCTCTGGTACCAAATGCATTTCTAAAACCAAATTGGGAATCATCTAGGTCTTGTTCACATTTACTTCTTATTCTAGCATGTATGATTTTGAGGAACAGCTTTAATACATGACTCATCAAGCTGATCATACGATAATCATTACAACTTTTTGGGTGTTGCTTCTTAGGCAGTGTGACGAATGTGGACCTCAACCACTCCTGAGGGATAATGCCCGTGTCATAGATCTTGTTGAACAATCTCAGCAGGTGGTTAATGTTATCTGCGCTAATTAGTTTTAATAATTCTGCAGGAATTTCATCAGGGCCGCATGCTTTTCTATTGGCAGATGTTGCTATGGCATGAAGTAATTCAGACTCAAGAATTGAGGGTCCCCCCAACATTACGTCATTTTCATTGGCCAAGTCAACCCTATTATCTTTAAACAACTTTTCAATGTGTTTTTCCCATGTCTTAAGAATCTCCTTTTCATCCAGAATAAGTTTATTTATATTTTTTGTTTGCTTGTGTATATTTGTTTATTTCAATAAAAGTTATATATAAAAAAAATATAGAGAAGGAACAGTTATCGAAATGAAGTAGGAACTCATGGGGCACCAAAGTGTTGTATGTATGTACATAGTATCTTTAAGTCAGACGATCTTCCGTCTCGTGGGGGTGGTGCTTTATGCAGAGGTGTAACAGAACGACGCGAGGTTAAACGGTCTAAAGGGAAGTTATTTTCTTTTTGTTTGTAACATCATCATCAGTGTTATATTCGCAGCAGTTGGAGCGGGCACAAGTGAAGGCTGTTAAGAACTAACTCAACAATGTTCCAATCGGGAAATTTTTATGTCCCGAATTTAATGGACTCCTTTGGAATTTCCAAATTAAAGTCACCTTCGAAGTTTCAATGAGCCCGCAGCAACAATGAATTCTTTGTATCACGGGTCATTGCTATTTTATGAACGTCTGATTACGCACAACTGTGAAATTCTAACTGCCGGACAATCTATATCATTATGGGAATAGTCCATAATACTGCCTGATCGACTTAGGGCGCCTACCAAGCGATTTCCTGCAGGCCACACATATACACATATGATGTGGTGCGTGAAATCGGTTGCTTGAAATCACCAACGTCATATCTACAAGTACCACGTCATTTAGTTGACGATTTAGTTGCTGGTTACCATCCTGGAAACGAGAGAATGTTATAACAAAGCATGTCGTATAAATCTAACGCTCCGTTGGTAGAAAAGTGAACTAATGTAGGAAATGTGAGTTAAGATTTCTTTACAATAAACCCTCAAGAACTTTAGGTACCTACACCTATTTATATACAGCCATCACGTAGGCGTCAAAGTGAAAATCATAATTGCGTCACCTCGTGACGGATGACCCATAATGGTAAATAAGAATATTCCGTGATTACAAGCTCGGTGCGTTGAAAATGCCATCCGTTGCACAAAGCTTAATTATACTTCTCTGTCTATTTGCTCAGTTGTAAAGGATATTTGTACATACGACGAAAGCTTTGTTCACATTGGTCGAGCATTTTAGCCATATGGCGAGAAATTTAGTGACAAAACGTATCCAAACACCTCTAATTTGGTTGAGTTAGAGTCGAGTACAGTCAATCCATTTTGTTCCATTTTCCTGCTCACTGATCGCTAGTTGAACGTGTGTGTGAACGCCTATTTTTTATATATAAAATGAATCTGGGCTCACCTAAAAATGTGAATAAAAATACACTTTCGACATCTTTCACATAAAGCAAAGCTTGTGTTGTGAAAATGGAAATGGTCGGCACCGGGATTCGAACCCACGACCTCCAATAGGAATATACACACATAACTTTGTGCACCAATAAAACCATTAGGCAATAATGATGAGACATTATTAAAAATGGATATTTTCATATACTGGCGCAAAATACATGACAGCAGTCGCAGTCTTTGAATTTGGTTGCTCTCTTGTTCTCAATAATTTCCAACTTTTATCTCTATATTTCATTAGATAATAAATATCTACTCACTTGTTGTGTACATGGGATTTCTTCGAGGTATTTGACATTGACACAGACACATATTCTTTTGTTTATCTGTGATCAAATTGAGAATAAGTAGATTGATATTTTTTGTCTTTAAAACCTAATAATAATTGAAAAAACTTTTTACATAGGTAGCTACATTTTCAAATTTGACGTAGCTACTATCCATGTCATTGTTTTTTAAAGAAAATTAGTGTTATCACTTTACGTTAACAGCGTTAGCTATTTAGATGTTCAAATCCGTCAAAATCCTCAAAATCATGATTTTGAATCCTCGACAATAATAATATGTTCACATGTTGAATAATCCCATACCCGCTACGGGAATCGAACCCGCATCCCTTGTCGTCCCAAACCAGAGTCGCTGGGCACTGGGCCAACCGACCCGACTACAGCACCTTAGCATGATAGGTAGTAATGGTATTATGTTGTTAGTGGTGTGTACATTTGATTATTTCACACAAACGATTTTCGTTTCGATTCCCTTTAGTAGCTGGTGGTGGTATGATTGTATACACTGTACAGTGTGTGATGCATTTTAACAGTCTGATTATCCTCCTCACGTTCTTATGTTCCGCTAAATATCTCTACAGGGTGAAGCACTGATAATTACATCAGACCATGTCCTAACTAAACAATATCACTTCTTGTACAGCTCGTGTAAAGTGTCTCTCTTGTCACTTTCATTTTATGATAATCTTTTATTTTCTTGTATAGCGACTTCTATCGGAGGTCAACAACAATTATTAGAGACAATAACTCTTTGTTTACACTTATTATAGTCATTCTTTGTATGTTTGTAGTTCAAATATCGCTTTAAACAAATTTAACAAATATAGGTGTTAGTATAGCCGGCGGAACTTTAGTTATCTTTTTCTCGTTCAATGTCATAATTGATATTCCAACCCCGAGAAGATATAAATTAGGTACCTACTTTAAAAAATCAAGAGACACTTGATCGCATTTTGATGACGTTATTGTTTTTGTGTCGTTTGTATAATACAACTTACTTATTATTGTTATTGCCTTCTCAATATAATAATTATGTACGTGTATTATAAACAGAGGTAAAAGTACCTATTGATAGCGGAGTCCAAGGTACTATTACACGCCAAACGTATCTCTTAAATCCAAACAGTTGATGCACAATGTAATCCTGATACCATCCATGATGTATGGGAGTGAAACTTGGACATGGGCGAAAAATCTGGAAGTTGGAATAAATACTGTAGAAATGACATCACTGCGTATGATATGCGGAAAGAGACTGATTGATAAGGTCAGAAATGATAACATTAGAAAGGTATGTGGAGTGGATGTTTGCGTAGCGAATATAATGAAAGTTAATAAATTAAGGTGGTTTGGGCATGTAGAGAGAATGAACGAGGAGAGAATGACTAAAAGGATTACGACATAAATCTGAAAGAATGGGTGCACGCAGTCGAGGCCGACCTCGAATGACATGGTCGGACCATATCGGTGCCGTCTTACAGGAGGGCCAAGTCAGGAGCAAAGGAATAGAAGAGCATGTATGCGGAATGTTATGCGTTTGGAGAAAGCGAAAAAGGTTTGTTAAAATAATGGAAGTCAGTACTCTCTGCCTACCCACCTCTTCGGGAAACGATGTGATGGATAATAAAAAAGAGCGTTAAATGTCTCTTTAGCAACTGCATTTCTACTCTACTCTTACCTACTCGATGCTTACCTGTTGTATCGTCCCAGACTAAAACCTTGCTACAGGCGGTCCCTTTGGATGCTACGGACGACTACTAGATTAAACTAGGGACGAGTCGAGAAAGGACACTCACTCTGCAAGAGGCAACTGGAGACGAAGCACAATAAGAGGCAGCGCTCCATGAATGAATTAAAGGATGTCACAAAATACCTATTTTTATCGCAGTGACACGAGGGGCATAAGGTCCCTTACCTTCTTTAAATACCTAAAAAGAGTATTAGTGATCATAAAAGAAGGCTGTAGTAGTGGAAACGAAGCGAGTCCTATAATAAGTTGATGTTAAAAAGAAAATTAAAAAAAACAATATTCACACTAATTCACAGGTTAGTAAGTGCATGGATAGATAATGTAGTTTGCATTATATTTAAATGTGCATAATAATATCATAATAGCCGTATTATCATCAGAATGGAAATTTAAAACTACCTGTTATTAATTCATTATTTATTATTGCTAAAAATATCAACACAGGATATACAGAATTATAGAGGGAGTAGGTAGGTACCTATAATCCTAGAGATAATAAAATTAAAACGAATAGCTTTACATAATCACGCGCGTAATTGATTCGATATTATTATTTTAATTCGCAGTTTTGCATATTTTAAAAGACAATATTTGTTTGGAAACATTACACCTGGCTGTCATTATGTAGGTAGGTAGGTATCTTTGAAATATAAGCACCTTTTATATAGTGAGTTGGGGAAGGATCAGCTGATGAACATTCTCATATTATGTGGAGGATAAACTCATGCAGACTGCCTCAAAAATTGCATTGGACTTCCAGGCAGACCACCTAACTAAGTGGTGGATCGGCAATGTACAGCATTTGTAAAGGGTTCCTACTTGTAAATCTTCTTGTAGTGCTAACTGGGAGATTCCATCAGCTTGTCAGTTTTAAAACTTGCATTCTTCTATTTAAGAAAAAATATCATAGCTATAAGATTCTACTTACACAAATTTTAAAATTGCACACTCGTGGCCTTCATAGACGAGGCGGGGGATAAGTCTTCATGTCTGCAAAAAACCATACATGATAAATGGATGTACCCTCAATATCTTCATAGAAGTAGTAACTCTTTTGTGGAAGAGGCGGGTGAAAATAACAACACCCAACCATACAAAGAGTATCCAATTCAATTGGACGTTGGCAAATATGTATAAAAGCAGTTCGTATTGTAACAGAACCTAATTGAGAGGTAGGTCAGTGATGTAGGGGCAAACTCCAGCACAAAAGAGTGTTTGGTGAGCTGTGGAGAGTAACACAGGCGATGTGCCGAGGTTTCATTAGTAGGACGCTCAAACTAGCGTCGGGACGCCTCGGTAGGAGGCGCGGAGGGTGGCTTGTACTAATTAGTGAGAACATGCACAAGTCCGATTGCTCTAATATCCTGGTGGAAAGACAAAGATGGCGGGGTTATTTATGTTTAACACATCCACCGTCCCTATCTGCACTATGAGCTCAACAAACTAGAATTGTTTAGAGCATATTCGTGGTACTTATAATGTATGAATCAGAATGTACCCCCAGCGAATTATGACCAGCTGTTTTTGTCTCCGTAACGATTAATATTTTATGATTCTACTTAATAATCAAAATAGTTTATATGTAAGCTTGTTATTAAGTTTAACTTCCTTACTTTTTTCTTTTATATTACGAACATTCTCCTAACAGTAGCAAACACAATAAAGAATTAGCCAAAGGGATATAGGGTTCCATTTTTTTATACATACTTGAAGTTTTAAGTGGTACATTGATGCAAAGTTTGCTTCCTTACACCAATTTTATTAAAAACAAAATAAAACGAAGGTTAATAAAGTTTGATCGTGTTTGATCGTTATTTTTTATATCGCTCGCTGTCTCAATTTCTTATTTATTGTGATTTAACAGACGGGCAATAAGCCGGTTCTATCGGGAGCAAAAATAAACTTGGAATAATCTTTGTATCGGAGTAGATGTTCGTTATTCAGAGGAAGTTTGAAGCAAATTCCTTTCAGAGAGCGGATATTAAAATGGCTCAAATTTCTTTTTTTTTGCTGCATATTGCAATATCCAAGCGGGCGAGCGGACTGCGCTTGGACCGTCTGATGGGCTCTACTCACCTTCACGTACAATACGATGCTACGTCTACTTACTTGTTAAAAAGCAATGACAGTTCTGTTTATATCTACTCTCTACAGTTTTTATATTCCTTTTTACTTAACTGGTGCTCTTTTTGTCCCATACTTTTGGATCGAACTCAGTTTAAATAATCACCAGGGTTTCATGTTACAAGTACCTATTCTTAAAAATGGCCAAACCATCCCCCTTGTGGATGAAATACCAAAAAGGAGAAAAAAGATATTCTCAAACCTACGATGTAAAAGTAAACTATAAATAAATACCTTAGTATGTAGGGAAATTTTCTTTTCATGGCTAGATCAATTTTTTTTTCAGAAAAATGTAAATTATGAAGGTCTATGCTGGGCTACTTATTATCGTAGAAAAAGAATATCAAAATCAGAAACCAAATCCAGTTTAGTCCAACTTTGGCTATTAAGAGAATAAATCCATTTTTCATATTGCAATAATTAATAGACAAGAAGATTTTCTATGTTTAATAGTTTTGAAACGGGCTGCCCTTTACGCGACATTTGACCAACCACAATGAACCGATTTTTTATTTCGACACGACGTTTTAAACATATTTTTTATTTAATTTTCCTACTTACATAAATAACCATATCAATTTTGTTACATAATGTAGATTCATTATAAATCTTTAAACCTAATAAAAATTCTAGCCAAACATATTGTTCTTTAAGCTTATAAATAATAAATGTAAAACTTTACAAATTAGTAAGAACTTACCTTTCCTTTATATCAAAGTCAGTTTTTTACCAAATAAAAATGATTTTGATACAGGAATTGAAATTGGTGACAATAAGAAGTATCTAGTATAGATTAGTGAGCAGACGAGGAAGATTTCTCCCGTACCGCGGGGCGCTGGTGGTCCAGGGCCCACCGCCAGCCGCCTCCCGCCCACCGTAATGTGTCGATGTAATTTATATGAAAGAGTTTAAAATATATGACTGCTCGTATCGGAGGAGCCGCTTTGATTTCACCCGAGTCGATTGGCAGGTGATAATTTACAGTGGTCACCCGACTACGCTCCGGGATATTACCGCCGTCTATAGAACCCGGATCCCGGTTCATCCAGGAAGGATTACACATTAGTACAATAATAATTCAATGGATTTTTTTTTTTTTTTATCAAAATGTAATAAACCTATATTTTGTCGACCTGTAAATATCTTTGTATTAAATAAGTCCAGTATGATGTCGTCATTCCAGATTATTGCGCCATGTTCTTCTAGTCGATTCGCTCCCAGTGGGTTTGTGGGAAACACATTATTATTCGAGTGTTAGTTTTTGGCTTCGAATCGCGTGATGGTTTTGGTCACAAGGCATTAATTTTTAATGTCAAATATCGCCTAGATGCCAGGTGTGAAATCTGAGAAAAAAATTGTGTAACTATGTCAAAATATTGTGTAATAACAGAGAGGGGAAAACTTATTTTTAAGACTGGTGATTTTCGCACATCTTATTGTTGTTTGTTTGTATAAAATTATTGCTTATTTTACATCGAATTATTTATAATGAACAACTCTCACAAAGTGAACCCAAAAACAGAAGACACAATGTTGATGATATCAAAATCAGTGGAAATAGATACTATATTTTATACCTATATCATCATTATAGGTGCGGAAGAAAAAAAGGATAGTAAGTAAGTACCTATAGATGATTATGTATCTATTTAATCAGTATATAATATCGGGTTTTTCTTATGTTCATAATAGGTAGGTAATTAAGTTTTTTAAAATCACAATACTCTCCATATACAAAATCTTACAGATCTTGATATAGTTTTCATCAAACAACCATTATTTTGCTTGGCTAATGATAACTCTACGAACCATTTTGAATTTATTTCATTTTTGCTGACAATGCTACCTGCTTGAAGGAAAGTGTGTCGGACCCACCCTACTTCCAATATTAGATTTGGAAAGGCCACACTATCTAATATCGAGATTAATTATTCAGCATGAGCCGAGAGTGCTCCTCCTCGGATCTTGGAGGCAGTGAGGGTAGCTGGGTGCGTCCTTATCGTGTGTTTAAGCCCCATAAACGTTGATGCTGTGTATCGCTACCTGTTCCGTTAATAGTCTTACTTTGGTTTTTATGTGTTCCATTTTACAACTTCCACAGCAGTCAATAGCGCTCGTAAAGCGGTGTTCGATCGCTTGAGAATTTCGAGCAGGTTTTTCCGCACGCAGCAAACATAACAATATGTGTATGAGCACCACTTCTTGCACGGATGTGGGTGTCCGCTGCTAATATTATTATAATCACATTGATTTGTCATTTTTCTTAATAACCCCCATATCTTCTCCTCTCTACAAACACTCAACATACTTATTTCATTTTTTTTTTCTGCGTGATACAAAAAATATTATATTCCTATACGAGTAACTTCATTGACTCTTATTCAGAATAGTAAATTAAGAACAAATGTGCCTATATTTATGATGATGATGATGCAGGATAATTTGTTTGGCGCCGTTTAATGGATTTCCATCTCAAGGGCGCACAGGAAGCTCTGCGGGAAGAGTAGTGTCTTCAGTTTGTTCTTGAATGTGCTGATGGGCTGGTCCTTTCTAAGTTCTTCAGGAAGTCGGTTCCAGGTGACAGGTCCTGCTACGCTGAAAGCCCTGTCGTGGAAGTTCGACTTGTTGCTCCTGTTGATCTCCTTTAGTATGTTTGTAGATATCATGGCTGAACGTAAGGGTCTTGTTGCTGGCTCCTTGCATTTATATATCATATGCCCGGATTTCGAGGTTCATAGGAATAAGATTGACAAGGTTGAGCGAAAATTTCTTAGGCATATAAACTACAGACTTGGAATAGCGTATGATGACATTGATTACGACTTCTTCTTCTTCTTCTTTAGCCTTCTCGCGTCCATTTTTGAACATAGGCCTTCCCCAATTGTCGCCATCTCTCTCTCTCGTCTGTGCCCTCCTCATCCAGCCAAAACTAGCGCAAGCCACGATGTCGTCACTCCATCTCATCATTGGCCTGCCCCTGCTTCTCCTTCCCCACCATGGACGCCACTGTAAAATTATTTTGGTCCATCTGCCATCTGTTATTCTTGCCACTTGATTACGACTACCTGTACGAAGACCTTAGGCTTCAAAAACTTGGCGATAGAAGAGTGCTGTCAGATTTAATGACGTTATATAAAATATACATGTGCAAATCGACTGCCCCGAAATTTTGTCCAAATTAAATTTCCATGTGCCAGTAAGAACAACGAGGCAGTCATACCCTTTTTACGTAGGAGAATCTACAACAAGGTGTAATAATTATAACTCAGCGCTAAATAGACAGCAACGCCTGGGAAACCATTTTTTTTTTTTTTTTTTTTAATTTAAAATGAATCTGTCAGTTGTCGTTTGTAAGTCAAGTGGTTTGGACGTGTTTGTGTGTTGTCAACGCTAGCGAGACACCAGTAACGCCGTGCCGTGAGATTAAAAATTTCAACTTTATATTATTATTTCTGTCGTAATTACTTAGATATTACATACATTACACATATTCATAATTTGTTTAATATTTTCTAATTCTTGTAGATGTATAGTTACTTTATATTATTTAGTAGTTTAGTTCAATAAATACTTGGTGTAGTTTTGTTGCAAATAACCCGCCTTGTAGCGGGGAATTCTCACTGCGTTAAATATTTGATTTATTATTTTAATTTTTTTTTCTCCTTCATTATTTTTAAGTAAATATTTTTTTTTCTTTCTCTTTTTCGTTTTGTTTTGTTTTTTGTTTATTAGGGTTTACGTTATGTAACTATATAAGTTAAGGTCTTTTCTTTTTTATTTAATTTTATATATCTTTTCGCAATTACTTGATAAAAAGTTCTCGTTTCGTCTATTTTTCTTAATACGTATAAATATTTTCTAAATATTTATTTTCATTTTTACTAAAGAAATTGGTTTGATGGTATAATGCAGCCACCAGACCCTGATCCTGATCCGCCTGATTTAGGAAAGAAAAGAAAGTTTAATGGCGTTATAATCTCCAACATTATGGACGAGGATAGTACAAATGGGAAAATGACAACCGATCCCCAAAACACTATTAATACCGGCCCGGTCCGAGAACATTTTTACTCCCCGAAATCATTGGGACCCTATGTTGTCAACATACAACTTTCAGACAGTAAGCCTATTCATCCGATGGACTTTGGGAAATTTATTTTTAAGAGGAATATTAAAAACGTGGTTAACGGATCCCTCAGGGCAGAGGGGAAGTATAAATTATCGCTTGAATTTCAAAATGGTCAGGCAGCTAACGCTTTTATAAAAAATTTATATTTAATTTCCAACTCATTATACAAAGCTTTTATACCATCATATAATGTTAGCAGAATGGGTCTGATAAGGGGTGTCTCAGTTGACATCTCGGAAGAAGAATTGCTTGAGGGACTCAAAGAATCTAATCCAAAGTTGGACATAATAAAAGTTAGAAGATTAAAATTCAAGGACCGGTCAGGAGAGAAACCTGAGTATAAACCCTCTCAAACAATTGTTATCACCTTTGAAGGGCAGTCCCTTCCCGATAATGTTTATCTGTATTATAATTCTTTTGGTGTGAATATATACTATTACCCCACCATTCAATGTTACAAATGTTGCAAATTTGGACATACGAAAGCAGCCTGTCGATCCCCTGCCAAATGTTTTAAATGTGGAGAAAACCACGAGTTTAACGATTGTTCTTCCGATAAAATCCAATGTCACAACTGCAAAGGAGCCCATAAAGCAATAAGCGTCACGTGCCCAGAGCTTTCAAGACAGAAAAATATTAAAAACACAATGGCTCGTGAGAATGTGTCCTATGTGCAAGCGTCTAAAATGCACCCATTATTGCATACATTTGCTGAAGTAACAGCTAATCCTAAACCTAATTCACAGGTCGCGCCCCCAGCAACGCTGGGAAGCTCCTCCAGGTCAGCCATAAAACATAATTCTAACCAAAATAATTCCACGCCCCCTACTAAAGGTGTTTTTAAGTATAAAACTCCAAAAGCTGCAGTAGTCCCAGGATATGATAGGTCGGAGTACAACTCTATGCTTCTGTTTCCGAATGGATCAGAATGGTCTAGTGCTCCTAATGGTTTCGCTTTAAATGATTCCCCAGCCCAAGAAAATCGAAATCAAAATCTGAAAGACAATCTGTCAACAGATAACAATAATTTTCTAATGACTTTAATTACGACGCTTATTGAACTATTGTCGTCTCAAAGATCTGCCCCAGTTAATTCTGCTCATTTGGTTTCCACGTTAAGATCATTTATTTCTGAAAATGTCCCGACAACATCACATAATCAATAATTTTCGAATTCTCCAATGGAACAGCCGAAGCGCTGTTGCAAACCGAGATGATATATCCCTCCTTCTTAAGGAACACAGAGCCGATGTCTTTGCTTTATCGGAAACTTGGTTTTCCAGTGACTCGCAGGTTAATTTTTCTGGATTCGTGTGTTTGAGAAATGACCGCCCCGATGGTAGGGGTGGAGCAGCTCTCTTAATTAAAAACTGTTATTCCTTTAACCCTATTACTTTACCTGATCACCCAAAAATACAAATTGTAGGTGCCGAGATATTCGGTATCGCAGTGATCTCATTATACTGTCCGCCTAGGACGAAATTTGACCCCCGTTTTTGGAGAGACGTAGTTGGAAAACTTCCCTCCAATTTCCTATTATTGGGCGATTTTAACGCGCATTCCCCCTCTTGGGGTTGTCACTATTATGATTCTGCGGGAAAGGATATTCTGGATTTTGTGGATTCTGAAAATCTAGTCATCCTTAACAGTGGGGAACCTACTAGGCTAACCCTTCCCAACCAAAACAAAAGCGCGGTTGATCTTTCAATCTCATCTTCCAACATAGCTTCCATTACAACTTGGACTGTTTTAAATGACCCGTACTCGAGCGATCATTACCCTATAATTTTACACATTAATCATCAAGTTCGTCAACAACCAAGACCTGAAAAAAGACAGAAACTTAATATAGGAAGGGCGAACTGGACCCTTTTTCACTCTCTCCTGGAGGAAGGAAAATGTATTTCTGTAGTAGATTCAGGCAATGAGATAGATATTAACACGTATGCCACAGAAATAACTGACTATATCAATAATGCTGCAAGTCTCTCAATACCTAGCTCTTCCGCGAGTAAAGGTAAATTCTACAGCCCCTCCCCACCATGGTGGGATCAGGAATGCACAGACTCGGTAAAGCAGAGATCTTTGGCCCTAAAAAAATATAAAAGAAACGTGACTGATGAAAATTATTTAATATTACGAAAAACTCAAGCTATCACAAAAAAACTTTTAAGAAGGAAAAAACGTCAGGGCTGGCATTTATTCTGCTCATCGCTTAACCCGGAAACCAACATTTCAGATGTGTGGAATTCGGTTCGTAAGTTTAGAGGGGCTTGTTCCCCACGACCTGATGTATCAAAATCGTTCGATTGGATTGAGGAATTTGTGGATTCGCTTGCACCTCCGTACGTCCCACAGGAAATGGAACTTCAAAAAAACCAGATCACTTCCCGATCTCCAAGTGTATCCTTATCCTCTCCTTTCACAATGAATGAACTATCATCTGCAATTGATTCATGTGGAGTTTCTTCTCCAGGTCCAGACCAAATCCCATACAGCTTTTTCAAACACTTCCCAAAGTCTCTACTTTGTGAAATATTAAAACTATATAATTGTATATTAATGTCGGGAACTATTCCAGATTCCTGGAAAGCCCAATTTGTTATTCCAATACCAAAACCAGGAAAAGATATTTCAAAGGGATCCTCATACCGACCCATATCTATGTCATCATGCTTTTTGAAAATTCTGGAGAGAATGCTTAAATCAAGGCTAGAATGGTTTGCCGAGAGCAGTGATTTGCTCCCGGTCTGGCAGTTTGGCTTCCGTAAGGGAAAATCTTGTATTGATAACTTGAGTACCTTGATTGCAGAGATTCATTCTGCCAGATCGGTTAAAATGGATACTGTGGCTTGTTTTTTGGATATATGTAGAGCATACGACAATGTATTACTTCCTGTTTTATACGAAAAGCTGGTTTCACTGGGTATTCCGTTACTTTTGTGTGATTTGATTTCCAATATCATGTGCACAAGAAGACTCTTAATAGAGACACCCTTGGGCATAATTGAGAGGACGATCTTTCGTGGCCTGCCTCAAGGATCGGTCCTAAGTCCATTTTTATTTAACTTGTATACCTGTGACATTCAAAATTCTATTCCCTCTCCGTGTAATGTATTACAATACGCGGATGATTTTGTAATCTTCGTGTCCCAAAAAAATATTGTCAAATCTGTCGAATATCTTGAGAGATCATTAGACTCTCTGAGTTCCTGGTGTGATATAAATGGATTGGAATTCTCACCATCCAAAAGTCAAGTAGTCTTCTTTTCAAATAAACACTCCACCCCAGACATCCCAATAAGCTTTGGGGACTTTTCCATACCTATCAAAGAGTCAGTTAAGTTCTTGGGAATGGTTTTGAATAGAAAATTGTCATGGAAAATGCACATTGATTACATAACAAGCAAGTGTGAAAAAAATTTCAATATTTTAAGAGCAGTTTCGGGAGTGTGGTGGGGAGCTCACCCATCCACAATGAGAATGCTTTACTCAGCGTTAATAAAAAGTCATTTAGACTATGGTAGTTTTCTTATGGACCCACTCCCAAAATACCTCTCGATCAAGCTAGAAAGGGTTCAGTCCAGAAGTTTGCGACTCATACTCGGAGCCATGAAATCATCGCCAGTAATAGCTCTCCAGGCTGAATGCGTGGAGATGCCGCTGTCGTTGAGAAGGAAGTCTCTGGCTTTTAAATTTTTATTGAAACGCATGAATCAGACTAATCATCCTATTTTCTCTAGGCTACAGAATTTGCTTAGTTCCCGACAGCCAAACCTGCTCCCAGGTTTGCGTTCAGTGTGGGAGTACTGTTTGAATTTTTTTTTCTAATCTATCAACTGTAAAACATAACATTGTTTCTTTCCCGTGCATTCCCTCTTCCTTCTCTCCTGAAGTTTTGGATAATATCCAATTAGACAAATCATACTCACTTCTCAGCCCAAATATAGTCAACGCGATTTTCTCTCGTAAGATTGAAGAGCATTGGCCTTCGACTTATGTGAGATTATATACGGACGGTTCCAAGTTGCTGGAGGGAGATTGCGGGGCTGCGGTCTATATTCCGTCAATAGGTATTAAAAAAATGTTCAAGCTTCCCAAATCTGCATCTGTGTTTACCGCAGAATGTTTGGCCGTCAAAGAAGCCATCTTGGAAATACGTAGCCGTTCCCTCACGCACACTTTAATTCTCACAGATTCACTTAGCTTTATAGAAGGACTAAAATGTTGCCAAAGGTCATCTACGAGTAGTCACTTGCTTTGGGAAATCAGGACGCTATTATACGAATGCCACTCTAATGGAATTAAAATCGTTTTAATTTGGATACCTGCGCATATCGGCATTAGTGGGAACGAGACGGTGGACGCTGTGGCGAAGGAAGCTTGTCTTTCTGGTAGTGTCCCCAGCTCGTTTGTGCTGCCGTTTAACGACTGTATTGCTGATGTTATGACATTAATACGTAAAGAATGGGACGACATATTTACTCAGACCCCTAAGGGGGCACGATATAAACAAATCCAACCGCTAATACCAGGAGAACCATGGTTCCAGGGTAAGCGTAGAAATAAGTTATACATATCCCTGTTGACTAGATTGCGTATAGGACATGTCGCCCTGGCTTCACATTTGAAGAGACTTGGTGTGGTCGACTCGTCCCTCTGCGAGTGTAGGGAGGATGATGAGACCATCGACCATGTATTCTTCGGCTGTAGTCTGCTTCCAAATAATGTTTTCCTTCAGGAGTTACTGGAAAGGGGTCTTCCCCTTCCCCTGAACCTTGTGTCTTTGCTGTCGAGGAATGAACAAGATATCAATGATATTATAGTAAACCATTTGCGGAGAAATAACAAGAATCTTTGAATCCCTCTTTATTTTCCTTTTCTTCCTAATTTTATTCTTTTCTTAAACTAATATGTCTATGAAATAAGCAAAGGCTGCATCACCCGAATACGGGTGCTAGCCTCAAAAAAAAAAAAAAAAAAAAAAAAAAAAAAAAAAAAAAAAAAAATGAATCTGTGCTCACTCAAAGTGAACACAAATACACTCCTTGTCTCTTTCACAGTAAGCTACTGAAAGCTTGTGTCGTGAAAGAGGAAGATGGTCGGCACCTGGGATCGAACCACGACGTCCGCAGTACGAAAGCCGACGTTGTAACCGCTGGGTCACCAACCACTTCAAAATATGCTCATGTAATCAACATAATATACAGTGCCAGCTACTCCTCTAATAAATCTGGTATTAAAAAAGCTCTGTCTCCTGACTTGTGATGGCTATTCTCTTACTAATTTTATTCATATTATTTACTAATTGTTTTTATTAATATTAGGTATTTATTTTTTTTCTATTTTTAGTTTTTGTTTACCATATTAACTTTTTTTCAATATATTTTTCAAATTTTATTATATTGTTTTCATTCTCCACAATTTATTCAACAGATTAGACCTTTTATTTGTTGTTGGTGATACTTTTTTTACCATTTTATTTTGTTTTATAAATCCCAAATTCTAGACCTGCATTTTCTACATTATCATTGTTTTTTTTTTACTCCTTTGTTTGACTAACTTTATTAGAAATACTTATTATTGTTATTTTACCTTTTCCCGATCTTATTAAGTATATGTACCTATTCAATGCATGCAATTTTTTTTTTAATTTTTATTGTTGTTATATCAAATCTATGTAGGTGCACTATGTCCATTTTATTTACTTACTTTTGTTTTGTTGCTGTTATAATATTGTATATTTTTTTTTCTCAAAGGCATTTGCCGTGTATTGTGGATAAATAAATAGTTTTAAGACCTCCACCCGCGTTCTGGTGACTTTAGAAGTATTATTTAGTAATGAAATAACGACTGCGTTAAGTAGGCAACAAATTCATCCAGTCTTGGTGAATGTTGTGTTTACTTTAAAATTTGTTAGCTATACAAAAACCCTCGCTATTGAAGATCGGTCAGTACAATATTATGTATAATCTTCTTAGCATCGAGTGTATATTATAATTCAAAGTAAGCTGATGCATGTAGGAACATACCTTTGTACTGTTCAAATTTTCATTGACAGAATTCTGATATTCGATGGTACCTACCTACTATCTTTCTTATCCGGCAGATAAGAAAGATATAAAGATACGTTTTCAAGATACGACAGAGGACACAAGGTAGTGTGGGATGAAAAGAGTAAGTACTAGGCTATCCAACAGTGGAGAGATTACCGAAGAGGGCTTACTTTAAGTTGGAAACACTAACTTGGTATTCAAATACCTACATGAATTTCAAGAAGTTGCATTGTGAATAATAACAGGTTGGACATCTGCAGTCGTGGTATGAATGAATGAGTCTTGTACATACTTTACCTACAAAGTTTTTAATTGGCATGAATAATTCACTTGAAATGCTCCGAGACAAAATGAAACATCCCCCTAAAATAAGCAAGAGCCGCTACGTGCTATCAATGCGGCCATCGGATGGGCAGGTTAATGACACTTTTCTCGGAGTAGGTAAGTATCCTAGATGTAAGTGCCTCATCCTTGCACCCTTTTTCTATTCGTATAATTATAGCCGAGACCATCTGCCTGTTTGAGGATGTAAATCATAATAATATCCTCAGCCGAGACAGGACTGATAGCACCATCAGCTACACTTGCTCTCCGAAATATTCGAGCCACTCGAATGATGTCGACAGAAGGCCTCCAAAGTTTCATAGTTTCCTGCATAGCTTACCAACATTTTTATTTTCATCTCCAGAGGCCGAATCTATATTGGACTGCGCTATCCCCTCGTTGCGTCTACCTTGTAGCTTCTCTTGCAATACATTTATACTTCGCACTTGTCCTCTGCAACTCTTCTGGCTTAGGTACAATAGGTTGGTAGATATTTGTCATACCTATTCATAATCAGATCACACCAACTTGCTGGTTCCCTGTCCCTCTTTTGCTCGGAATGCTTCCTACAATCATATTTATCTCAAAATAGCTGATTATCTGCTGACAAAATGATGTACCTAATCATAGGTACCTATCTGTCTCTTTAGATAAAACCTTATAATAAGGTACCTCTTCGCCATTGGTGGTAAGTACTTTTCGATGGTAAAGCTAAGACATTAATTTTAATAAGTCCTATAATTATAATAGGTAGGTACTATTAAAAAATTAATTTCAGTATAACGTCATCTTCTTTTGTAGATTCCATTATCGATTTTGTAAAAAATAAATCCGTCAAAAGAAACGAATGAAAATGACAGCAACAGCAATGATACGTGGGTAGATAAATGGTTGTTTCTTTCAATTTTCATTTTCATTAGCAAACAAATCTCCCTTTAACAACAAGAGCTCTCCATTGCCCTCGATATTGTGATTTCCTCCCACACCATGTCCATATCTCTCAGCTCTGCTTCGAAGGAGCGGAACACAGTATGAGAGGGTCTTCCTCGTCTTTGGGACCCTGACAGAAGGAAGAAGAGCGCTTTTCTCGGTCAACTGTCATTAGGAGTCCTTAACACATGTTCCAGCCAAGTCAATCTCCTCTCCATGATAGAAGTGATGGACTTTCGCTGGGTGCGCCGGCGGCGACTGATAGCGTCGTCCGGTTCGTTAGTATTAACAAATGGTTTTAATTACCAAAAACGACTAGTTTTATAAAATTTTGGACAATATAATATAGTAGCTATGTAACTTTACTAACTCTATTTCCTTCCCATGGCACAGTCAGTAAAGAATGAAGAAGAGTCCAGAAAGTGTCCAGGGAGTGTAGAGGGATCTATCATTCTCCGCGGAGTAATGGTCCGTACCTGCGTCTAGTTTGGTTTGAAGTGTGGATTGTCGGAGTTAGAGCGGAGACTTTTGGGACTGAGACGGGAGGGGCTGGGGGGGGGGGGGGGGGGGCAGGGCCGGATCCGGAGCGACAAAAAAGGATTACCTTAAAGTTACTTGTCATTGATGTATTAGAATAAGATTTGGCGTAAAGCTCTTTCAAAGGGTGACCATTGTTATCTTTAAGAAGGTGGGACATTGGTCTGCCCCGAGGGCTACGGTTGGTCGCATGTCTATATTTAGTCTGCCAAAAACTAAAAAACAATCATAGGTAGCTTTTTTATTTATTTTATTTTATTCGATCAACGGCAATAGCCTTTTACATGTTAAAAAAAATGACAATCATAATATTTTTCACTCCAACAACACAGCAATATAAATAAGTAATATAAAATTATTATAAGTAATATATAATATCAACAAATAATAAATATTGTACAATCACAAACGCAAATAAAAATGTCAACATTGAATAGTAATAAAAATATAATCGGCCATAACGGAGTAGGCAGTCAAATAATACTAATTTAATGTCAATAATAGCAGGATGTCAGGTAATACGAATGTCAAAAAAGGAAATTATCATATATAAAAATATCAATGTCATGCAGATATGATTAAATTCTGGTCAGAAAGGTGAACAAATGTCGATGAAATTTAGAAATAATTTATATATTGTGGTCAAAATAATGAAAAAAAATGCACACAAAAATACAAAAAAAAATGCAAATTCTTATTTATACCATTTTCTTCGTAATACAATATTGGATTCAAAATAGACCTAGGTACCTACGCGAAACTATTTTGATGCCTAGCAACAAAAATCTAAATGACATCGTGGTTGAGGTTGAAATCGGATCGCTATAACGATGGAAATATATGTAGAGTATCCCCCTGGTGACGCGGAAGTAGGTTCGCTTTCATCGTTGCAATGCCAATCACTTCTCCCATAATAATCCATATTATTATTTACTTCTAGGTACCTCATTCTGTAATTTTATGTAACTAGCTTTCCCGACAGACGTTGTCCTGTGTTCCTAACTATGAATATTGAATTCGAATTTGTATGACAATGAATTTATTATCATTTGACCAATGTGATTCCGACCGATGCGTCTGTTTTAAACCATGTATATTCCATCCGCATTCTGTTAATCGCACCAACTATCTAACAGCTCTTATCTTGCATACCTACATGAGATTTTTCGACATGTTGAACACGCTGAGAATTCCCATGATTTGGAGTTTCGGAGACTTAAACATTACCACCTAAATGGCGAACGTTGTTAACGTAAAGTGATCACACTAAGCCAGCCTTCGAAATAACAGTAGAAGACGGTGGTAAGCCCGTAGTGGTGTGTTCCATTTAAAAATCGAACATCAATAATGAATTGATAGTCATTACTTAGTTGTTACATATTTATCATCTTACAACTGATAGTTGCTGTCAAAATTTCAAAATGGCAAATAATTAATATTGTAAAAATACATACTAAGAAAGTTACCTACCTAGAGTTTTCTTTAATTTTCTTATTTTCCACGCAACATTCTTTATGTTTTCTTTCATAAGAATCTTCTGATAAAAGTCAACACGACAAAAAAGGAATTAGCGAAATCGGTCCAACCATTTAGGCGTGATGCGATGACCACGGAAAATAGCTCTACATTTTTATATATTACTAGAGGTCCGCCCCAGCTTCGCACGGGTAGATAGATACTTAAAAATAATTTAGTTTTCATACAGATCCCAACTTTTTCAAAATATTTTATAGCATATGTTAATCTGGAATAATTGCATTGCAATGTATCGTGTCACGTCACTTTACCACCGTGACTACTTTGCGCGGTATTTCTACTAAACTTGACATGACTCCCCTCCCCGCTCCCATACGCACTCTGCATCGGATAAGTTGAGATGATAAGAGACTATGCTTTTTTTCCAATACTCACATTTTTAAACTCGTGATAACTTTCGAATGGAATGTCCGAATTGAATAATTCAAAAAGTTATTCAAACATATTGAAGTAGACTTGAATATGAACTAATTTATTTTAATAAGGAGTAATACCAAGATACCAATAAAGAGTCTTTTCTAGAGGTGACATTTTATTGATTTTTTTAAAATAAAAAAAACACTTATTGTGGCATAACTATAATAGTTAGACATATGCTGTCGCGATACTTTTTGTAAATAATGATGTCTTCTACAAAATTGTAGTACATTGTTTTATTCTATCATCATTAGTTTTCACAGCGTTCTCGATAAAAAGAATATTTTAGGTAAATATTTTACACCTTGGGTTACATTATTGAAGCTTTCGTAGGTTCCCCAATTTTTTTTGGAAATTCAATATAGCCTATGTTCACCGCCGATATTGTAGCTTCCCAAAAGTGAAAGAATTTTTCAAATCGGTTCAGTAGTTTTGGAGCCTATTCGATGCAAACAAACAAACAAACAAAAAATCAAATCTTTCCTCTTTATATATTAGTACTAGCTAGTTACCCGTGGCTTCGCTCACGTACTTTTTGGTTTCTCTTCCTAAACTGGGGGAACGCTGACACCTACATTCACTGTGTATTAGCATTTTCTAATTCGTCAAAGAAGATAACTCTTGTATGTATCGTGAGTAAACTAACGAAGAGGCGGTTCGTTGATATATCTGCATAATGTGCACTGTGCTCCTTGCTAAAAGTACAATATTAATTCGTCTTATTTAAACTAATAAATTAAAATCATCATTAAAATATTTCGGAAACAACATCCATATTTTATTTTATTCGTATCCCAGGTGGGAACAAATAACACTGCTTAAAATAAATCTTTGACAAAACAATGAAACCGGTTGATTTTTATTTTAAAGTAAGAATCTATATATTAATTTACAGCTTTCTCACTTAATTTATCTAAGAGATATGGTTTTTCGAAAAAAACTACCACGCACCCTAATCGGAATAATATAATTTGACTCTATCTGCAGTTGAAATTTCGATAAAACCAGTTTTAAACGTTTCGGCTTTTTTCGATATTTTTATAAAATTCTGAAATAGGTATAGGCACCGAAACTCGTAAATTTGTCATAAAAAATGTTTTACTTTATAAAAAAAGTTACATGTAAAATGAGAACCAACTGTCGATGGCCTGCTATGATGTATGTATTTTTTTATAGAAAAATAAAATATCTAGTTGTAGCGTTTCGGCGTTTTTCGATATTTTTATAAAATTCTGAAATATAGGCACTGAAACTCGTAAATTTGTCATAAAAAAAATATTTTTCTTTATAAAAAAGTTTGAGAAATCCTGGAACTTCTTCATTAAATTATATTTTAGATATTGTATTTTTCTATATACATACACAATTTTAGGGTTCTAGATTTTATGGTTTTCGAGATATATGGAAAAATTAAATAAAAATTCAAAGGTTGATAACCCCTGACTGAAAAAAAAATTTCAAAATTCTGAGTATACAAATTTTGTATGCTTAAAGTATTCAATATTTTCTGAAATTTTAGGATCTGTGCATCAAGCGAATCAAAAGTTATAAAGAGGGGACGGATACACACACATACACGTTGGAAAAGTGCCCCTCACCCCCTCCCCTCTAATTAATGATATCTTTTGAAAACGAAATAGTATAATTTGACTCTTTCTGAAGAAATAATTTTTTTGAAATTTCGATAAAACCAGTTTTAAACTTTTTAGGAGGCACTTAAAAATCATCCCTTTTTATATGTGCCCTTTTTCGTCCCTTTTAGTTAAATTTTGGAAAAATTGCCGAATACGCTAACACTCATTTCTATACAAGAATTCATATGCCAAATCTCAAGTTCGTACCATGTCTAGTTTCCGAGATATTCGCATACTTTGAAAAACATTCAACCCTATTTTTCACCCCCTTAGGGGTGGAATTTCCAAAAATCCTTTCTTAGTGGAAGGTTTTGTATTGAGACCTACCTGATTTCCAAATTTCACTTCTCTACGATTAGCCGTTTGGGCTGTGCGTTGATGAGTCAGTCAGTCAATCAGTCAGTCAATCAGTCAGTCAGTCAGTCAGGCACTTTCCTTTATTATTATAGATAGATAAGACTAGCTTTCCTGACAGACGTTGTCCTGTGGTCTAACTAGGTATATTAATATTTAATAAGAATTATAAAATGACTTTTAACCACAACTGATGTCATTCCGACCGAAGCACCTTTTTAAACCGCATATTTTTCATTGGAATTCTGTCAATCGCACCAACTATAAAATAACTGACGTCAATTTGATTTAAAAATTAAATTTATTCGCTTTTCGTGTTTTAATTTATAAAAAATGCGCTTCGATGTTAACAAATAAGAAAAAAGCTTGAAAAAAAAAATCCAACAAGAAGCTGCATGCCAATATTTTAAATGTCAATGGTTGTGTGGTAAATAAAAAAAAATGTGTTTCTATAAAAAATTTCACGGGTGACGTTGTTGTTTCGAAATTAGTTCCATACCTACTAACTTATATGTAAATATTATAGGTGCCTATTTCTTATCCATTTTTTTCGATTTTTATTAGTTATTTAAGTATCTGTAGCCGAGAAGAATGCAATAAACCTAAAATGATAAAAACCCGACTTTATTTTATATTGTAGATTAGAATCGAAAATCGTATCTAGAATAATGGAAATGAGTACCTGATGGCTACCCAATAACGGCGTAGTGGTCACCGCATTGTTTATATCAAATTCTTATTGCGTGCATTAGCCCTTCTGGAGGTTTTAAACCTTTTCTTTTCAGCTGACTCTCTGGTGTTATTTTGCGGGTCACCTTCTTCTTGAGAAATCTATTATGAAAACAATCACAAAAACATTCTTGACTAGTTCAATAGGAACTCTAACAGAATTTAATACATTCTGCGTAATTCTGTAGTAGAGCTTGGTTAAAATAACATGACTTTGAAATTATCCTATACAATAATTGGTATGCTCGTCCGAAACTTAATATTTCAATTCACTACTCTAACACCACTCGAAATATTTTCATACAAAATACGAAATCAATTCAACAATGAGAAATATTGTTCATACTAATCGTGGTTGGAATCCTGTCTCAGATTGACTGACACATATTATTATGTAGGTATAGAATAGTGTTATTTATTTAATTTTATTTTTTCTGTAAGTCGAAATCAGGTGGACCACCTCACGTCTTTAAACCCCTAAAGGTCTGAAAAGGATCCTATCAGGGGATTCAGGCTGCTGCTGTCCGCCTATGGAGGCGCAAGATTGAGTGCAATGGAGAGCTCTTGTTGCCACCCTATGCTCCTGAATGTGGCTTAAAGAGAGAGACAGAGCTATGCGTTTGTATGTTTTTATGTTAAGTCGAAATTTGTTGTTATGACAATAATAGTGTCTGCATTATACCTACTTGAGAGAGAGAAAGAGAGGTTGTGCTGGATACAGTACTTAAGCTGCAGAAGATATTTAAAAAAACTTAATTTATCTACCTACATACCTATTATTATTTTTTTATAATAAATTTGAATGCTGCACTTACTTATAAGAAAGAAGATTAGGGTTGAATGCACTTTTTATTCTCAAGAGGTTTTCGCAAAAAAAGGATAAAAATATATTTCCGATTCATTCCATCGTTTGGTTCAGAGAAAACACACGGTTCTTGGAGTCGGCACTTTTTTTTTACGACAAATTGAATTCCTGTCTGCACAGTGCAGGTGTGAAGCTGTACAGTGCGAGTAGAAGGAAAAAGAACCTTTTTGCATTTCACCGGCGACTGCCAATATTTACCAGTCATGTGAACCTTAATAAATTCATCGCTGAGCTGCACTCTGAAGCGTGTGGGATTCTAGAACACTGGGTCCTGCTTCCCCGACGCTTTCTTTACATTTTATCTGGAGTAAAACGGCATTCAGAATAATAAATTCCTTGTTTACGGTGACTATGTCTTTATATTCAATCGTGACAAATTTAAGACACATAATATTAGGTAGGTACTATTCCGTCGAATTTCGTACCTACATTAAATCAATAAAAAAACATAACAAACATTACTATCATATTGTTATGTATTTGATACTCACACACACTTCGATGTATTTGATATTGAAACAGTGCCCTTATTCTCGTAGCGGTCTTAATACGCTCTTATCTTGATTGACAATCATAAAATGGCGGATTGGTATTCACAAAACAAGATATCTAGTAGATATCTTAAAAATTCGTTATGTTTGAAATATCAGTATGAAAATGATCCAGTTCAAGATAGGATTAACATTAGATTCCGATAGTTTTGTGAATACGACTGCTTGCGATCGTGTCTTAATCTTATCGTAAAGTGATTTTTAAAAGCGATTGATTACGAGAATAATAGCCCTACAGACGCATACATTTTTTTGTTTATCTATGGTCAAATTGAGAATAGATTAATATTGTTTGTCTTTACTTATTATAGGTAATGAAAGACCTTTTAAGTAACTTTGAAATTTTAAATTTGACATAGTAGGTATCCATGTCATTGTTTTTGAAAGACAATTTTGAAATAGCGCTCGCTCAGTCTTTGACAATGGAACCTTAATAATGTTCAAACTTATAAAATAAATTATGGTCGAAATTCGAGCACTGGTCGACCACTAGTAAAAACATTTCCTCTATACTGTAGTAGTTGTGTAACATTTAAATAAAATGCAAGAGGTGGCGGTGTAGTAGGTAGTAGTATAAGTCTCGATACATAATATTACCCATAACAAAACGTATACTACGTTTAAACCCACCACTTGGGAATTTTAACACTAGAAGAAAATAAATACTTCAATAAGAATTTTGTATGGAATGAAAAGTAGCTGAAATATAATAAACGATTGGTTGGTGAGGAGTGGTTTAAGGCGATTGAGGATACCAAATCATTATAGGAAACGTTTATGGATGGTAGCCAGCGTGGGCTCACGTACCGACAGAGTTATCCTCGCTGGAAGCAGCGCCACTGGTTTCCATTGATTTAATTATCTTCCCGCCGTGATCACGTCTAAGTGATTCCGGTAAGGGACGCTGGTGCATAAGAATTCCTGCATATTTAAACACCATTCAGAAATGCAGAGAAATTAGGAGGTACCTAATGCAGTGTTTCAGTCAAATTATGTCTGCACGTATCAAAGAATACCTACGTCATGTCAAACATTCAATAGTGGTTACAGATTTTAATGTTAGTTTTTGACGAGTTTGTTGCTACGAACTAGATAAGGAACTAAGGAAAACCATTGTATTATAACTATCCATACTTATATTAGACTTTCAGCCGAAAGAGCTGAAATAATCTCCGGTCATTTGGTCATATTATTGTTATTCGTGACCACTTTTCTAAATAACCGTTTTGATATCCAATAAGTTCGTAATAGTGTAGCTTTGACCATCCGAAAGATTTAAGAAATAAGTCTAAATAAATTATGATGGAGAAGATAAGGAGTACCTAGCCATATCATTAAATTGAATAATAATTTGTTAAATTCTTCCCTAACTTAACATTTTTGGTAAAACAGTACCTACGTGAAATGTTGTTCATATTTATTTTATACACTATTGACATCTTTCACACTAAGCAAAGGCACGAGGAAGTTAAAATGGTCGGCATCTGGACCAAAAACATCAACTCATTCCTCCTACATATATAGTGGAGTGAGTTGATGTTTTTTTCCTAACAATTTGAACTGATACCTGGAGTAGGTACCTACTGGGAAAGAAGGCAGCGTCATACTCCTCGTGAGAAGTAAATCTTTGAAGATAATGCTCCTCAGGTACCTACCTACCAATGTACTGTCCTTCTCAACTGAAACTAAGGCTGCGCCGCGGTGCCCGCATAGCAAAAGTTTCATCCACATTTCTTCATCTCAGCCACCAAAAGTCTCCTGAACTGATGTTAAATCTTTGATTCACTGAAGTTATCTTGTTCCGTGTACTTTTCAACTCTGTGCTAAAACTGAACATGAAATGTGTATTTATAAAAGTTAAAAGCTGACAGTATTGGGACGTCCTTGGGAGTAGTTACATATTATTGCACATAAAATGAGTCATTTATCTTTTTTATTGATGTGTAGGCTTACGCAAAATTAGGCTAAAAAATAAATGCGAGTGTACCTATAGGTACCCATATAAAATTGAATAAGATTCACGCTCAGAAAAAAATTGAAAGTGCCTAAAATTCACGCACAATGACTTAAATACTAGCACATTTTGAAGTAGCCGTTTTTCACTTTTATTTTTATTTTAATTTTGAAAAAAAAATCGAGCAAAATGAATAGGTACCTACGTGGATCGCAAATATTGATTACGACGTACTCAAGGAAGACCAATTCAGCAGAGCCTAATAGAATTTGTTTTCTCTAGGGGTATTACTAAGGTTTCATTGTCGCAAAATTCTTGCAAATACCTTTGTTAGTAATTCATTTTTTGTAAGGTTTGTGTATTTACGTAGTGAAAGTTCATTATTATGAATTTAGTAAAACACAGTTGCACTCTCACGATTTTTGCTCGAATTCATTCAAAACCGTGTTTTACTAAATTCATAGCAGGTAATTGAGTATATTAACGAAAATAGAGAGGAGTCAATTGGAGTAGAAATTGATGCAAAATCGAAAAAGTCAAGGGGACTACCTTAAAATAATAAAGAGTACCTTCTTACCTACACATTATTAGGAATACAATGACATATATGTAGGTACTTTAGTATTTCACATTTTTGTAAAAAAAAGAATCATCCCAAATTCAAACAAAAATATTCCTTAATCATCTCAATCATTTTAAAAATTTCAAGATTTTGTTGTGATTTTTCGTAGGTACATATTATGTAAGTACCTAATGGTTTTGTCGTTGCTGGACAAAGTGGAACTGAACCGGAAGTGCATCAATAGGAAGAGAAAGCGCTGAATGTTTTCAGGCAATCCACTCCACTAATACAAACGAACAGGCGGACCTGTACCCACCCCCGGACACACGTGTGCTGCCTGAAACGAAACAATGAGAGAACACAAAAGAAATAACAAATAACCGAACGTCCCACATCTGGGTGCGCCTATACTGCCTGTCCAACACCACACCTATGCATTTAATAGCAACCGCACGCTGCACAACAGATTCGCGTATTTGTTTATTATTAACTACCCGATACATTCGTTCATTCAGAGCTGCCCTCGCATCGCTACAAACGAAATAACGAGAGAACACTTCATTGTATTCGTTTGAATGTTGGACCGCATAAAGCCAGGGAATTCGACCCGATATCTGTGTTGTGTTTCTATTCCCGCATTTGTGGTGTTCTATATTATAAACACCCAAACTATCGGCATCACATTACAGCTGATGTCTATTATTATTACCCATACTCATATTGTTACGAAATTGGTGGTTAATTAAAAAAAACTTGGAGGTGCGCACGTGCTACTTTCTCAGAAACAACCAAAGTCCTCTGTTAGGCTCGATCATATAGATATCGATGCACTGCAGAGCTTTTATTTTACTCCAGACAGAATACTTTGAGATATACTTACATAGCGATTAACTGATCAAGTAGTGTAGACAATGCGTACTATGATGTCCAATAGAGCACTCTTGTTAGAATGAAAAAAAACACCACGTCGTAGGTCCTACAATGCTATTCTAAAAAATTCCTAGAGCTAAATGTACAAAAATGTAGAACTGCCAGAGCGCTATAACTGCTGAGGGTTGAAGCAAAGTTATATCATCTTCCGCTAATGATTAAGTACCTACCTATTTAAAATCTGATAACCTCACTTTTTTGCTGGTTTATGTGTTGTACTTTTCATTATATTGTTATTATTTGTTAAAAAAAAACTGTATGTTTGCGAAAATCTGAAAATCTCACAACATAAATGTTACCGGTTTTTCACACATTTGTAGTATTGTGACACAATTTAAGAATCTTCAAAAGGCGTGACAAAATATTCAATAATCGGATTCACGGGACGGGATTCGGTCCTGCTTCCAAAGTTGAGACGTCAACATAAAAGTGTTGTAAAAATTCTGCAAACAGATTTTAGCAAAAATTTTATGATAAATTTAGGTACCTACCTAAAATGTTACTGATACATAATAATATAGGCTTGTATGTGTAGGCCTGCTGAGAGACGGGAGACCCAGACAGCAGACAGCGAGAGGCAATTTGAAATTTAAATAGGTCTTTTAATTAATTGTCGGATCTAAACCTGATAACCTGCTTGAGGGGTAGGCGGGGAGACCTACTTGTTTGATGAATTAATTGAGTGAAATGTTATTTAATTTTGTAATTAGTGCTGACTACATTTTACCTCCCCCTCTCGCAGATGTAATTCCTCTCGACGGGGCTAATTGACAATGTTGTAATTCACTATCACTATTTACATTGAGATGTTCCATTGTCGAGTCGATCGGAGATCAAATCGATCCACCCACACACTATCACGCTCTCTACCAGGAATCTTTCTCAGTCAATTAAGCATTCAATCTGATAGTAACATTAATTCTAAATTATTAGGTGGCTATTCATTGTGGGGAGACGTTTAATAACGATGATAGAGTGCGAGCTGCTTGAAGAACAATGCGTGGGTGAGGAGCTTACTGCTTATAATGCGTAGACACAACACACTCTTGACCTAGTGGGGAGATTCATCGCTTCTACTTTATGGAACATCGTTGGCCTGATAAAATATCAATCAATAGATTCATAATAAAATACCTAGCTGATGATATCAGACTTGCTTCAACAGAATCTGTCAAGAACAGAGTGAAAAGTAAATTCATTTCCTTGCTCCTGCACCTGTCTCCTGATCCTTACCTTGATTTCGTATTACATAATATTTTTAAGTTTATTTATCTATGTATATTTCTATTATAATATCGGTATCCAAGCATTTGAATGTATGTTGCAACGGATGAAATGATTTTTATAAATTGGTTGGTTGGAACAAATTTTCCAAGACAATGAGGTGGTTGATAGACCAGCGGTTACGACGCCGGCTTTCGCACTGTTTCGTACGGAGATCGTGGGTTCGAATCCCGGCCGTGTCGACCATTTTCCGCTTTCACGACACAAGCATTTGCTTTCTGTGAAAGATGTCAAAAGTGTATTTGTGTTCACTTCGAGTGAGCACAGATTCATTTAAAAAAAAAAAAAATGAGTCCGCCAGATGGTTTACTATTAGGTATTATTATTAAATTAATTAATTATTTATTTAAGTTTAAAAACTAAGTGCGATATGTACCCTGTTAGCACTTAGTAGCTTTCCAGCTCTTTCTTTCATCTTAGCAAATTGAAGCACTTTGGTGTTAAAAACTTCCAGCTGTGAAAGATCATGTCTTCATTAAACGCTTAAAGATGAACATTCAAGAGGAAAAATCATCATAATCGTAGCCTGGAAAATTCCTGATTCACCAAAGAATGCAATTGAAATTTTGTGAAAAAAAAACACATAATAATTTTAAGGACTTATTATTTTTGATTCTCAAAGTTTTCATTTTCACAAACCGTTCTCAGAGTTAGTTCTAATATATTTTAATTTCTTTCTAAAGTCATAAGTTAATTTATTTCCGAAGCTTTCTCAGTTGTTGCAGTCACAGCTTGTGTAGGTGGGTAGGTACCTACTAAACTAGTGTGTGCACATACGTCATTAAGATTGAAGCGTCAAAAGTTTTTCAATATCTCCGACTTACGTAGGTGAGTAGTGAGCTCGTATTTGTTTGTGAGCTTTCCGCTCGTTCTGCTTGTTACACTACATCTGCTGACTGCTATAAAGCATAAAACCCCCATACACATTAATTGTCTCTAAGCGCTATTGCATTATAAAGTATGCATCAAATTATAACGCCAATCACGTAGGTGTGATCATTAACAAAATTAAAATGAAACAAACGAAAAAGTTCATCAATCTTTTAGACCGTAAACAGTAGGTAGGTATGTTTTTTTTTACAAAAAGTAAAATACAACTGCAATACCAATTATTTAAATATGTATGATATCAAAAATGAGAACCATTTAATAATATTCAAAAGATACGAGAATTGTGAAAACATTGAATATATAATAAACTAAAAAACTTATATTTCTTAGCCCATAGCCCTGCTCCAAACTGATTCATGTCTCCAAATCTCGTGAAACTTGTATCCAAATAAGCTAGTTTTTACTGACACTCCTAGGGTGTCATCCCAGAAGACACCTAGTAGCCGTTTATTTTGGCTACTCGTTCCAAACTAGTTGCATGTATACATGAGATCCAACTGTCGATGGCCTGAGTCGGTATGTTCATTGTATGAAACGATGTCGTCAATAAATTAAATTTTTACAAAAAATGTTAAGAAAAGTTTGAGATGTACTGCTATAATGTATGTATTTTTTTATAAAAAATTAAATTATCTAGTTGATGTGTTTCGGCGTTTTTCTATATTTTTTTAAAATTCTGAAATATAGGCATTGAAACTCGTAAATTTGTCATAAAAATATATATTTTTCTTTATAAAAAAAGTTTGAGAAACGCTGGAACTTTTTCATTAAATTGAATTTGAGATATTGTATTTTTCTATATACATTCAAATTTTTTGGGTTTTAGCTTTTATAGTTTTCGAGATATATGCAAAAATTAAGTAAACATTCAAAGGTTGATTACCCCTGACTGAAAGAAAATTTAAAAATTCTGAGTATACAAGTTTTGTAGGCTTAAAGTATTAAATATTTTCTGAAATTTTAGGATCTGTACATCAAGCGAATCAAAAGTTATAAGGGGGGGACGGACACACACACACACACAGACACAATAAATGTTCTCCTCCGAATTCTGAGAAATCCATGTATGGAACATACATTATGCTGCGGAGCCTCTAAGTTGGTGTTTTTTGTCGTCAAAATTTGAAAAACCGTTTAAAATGTTGACCTGGCTATACAAATCTCACGTATCTTGGCTTGATACTGCCGATCTGTCTCGAGAAATAATTTCTCTTCAATAAATCGAGAGTTGGAATATCAAATTCCTCTATAAAGCTCAGTGGCTAGGTATCTCCTTTTACTAAATTTGGTGTCTAAGAGGAATTCTCCTGTATGAGCGATAAGATTTACTTACTTCTAACAGCTCTCTTCCTGTAAAAAAGCTTGATAGAAAATGCAGATCACCGTATATGCATAATGAAGCTCACTCGCGAGAATATAGGTAAGAGTTCATTTTTTTCTGAGGAGTTTCACTAGGTCTTTTCCCTCCCGGGGGCAGATCCTGCCAGGGAGATTTCATTTTTTGGAATTTATTATTTTCGCAAGTAGAAATAATACCGATTATTCTAATCTAAGTCCCTTCATTTGAATATCCGTACAGGATTTGGATAATTATCCTATTTTTCAAGATTTTAATAACTCGACATCGAGTAGGGATGCATCTCGCACACTTTCATATTTCCAGCGAAAGCTTTGCCAAATTTTTATAGTAGGTACCTACCTATCTAGTCACCGAATAAACTGGAAAAATTACCAAAGCTACTGCATAGATAGTGAAATATCTATTTCAGTATTATTTGCGCTTCATGAGAATATCCTAGCTTATTAGTTAAAGAAATTGGGGGTCAACCGATTAAGTGATGACTATAGGTGCAATTGTGTTGTCGTCGAACCGGTTGCCCCAGTAGCTGGCGACTCTGTTTGGTACGGCTAGAGATGCGCGTTCGAATCCTGCGGGGGATTTCGTCCCATGAAGAATCCCATGTTTTCGGGATTTCGACGAATATAATTAAACCACCTACATGGCGAACGTTGTTAACGTTATGTTATCTTTCGAAGCCCGCCCGTAATTAAGCCCGTAGTGGTTCAAGGTAAAATTTAAATGTTAAAAATCGAATAGTAAGTACCTAATTTGATTTGTTTTAATTTTTATATGCTTAGAACAATTTAAAAACGCTTACCTATACAAGAGTGTATAAGACTATAGGTAGGTATACCTAAAAATACATATGCATTAAATTGTAGGTTATATGTAAATGTACCTACTGTCACCATGTGCTTGACATATCAATAGTTATTAAGAAAGAGATAGAGAGAATTATTGATTCATATCTATATAATTAGATACAAAACATATTAATATCTAGTAGGTATTAAAATGGCAATAGGTAGGTAACTATTGTAACAATGACTAAAAAAAGAAAAGACATGACGTTCTGAATATCCATTTTTGAAGAGATTCTCAGATTTGTTCGATTGGCCAGCCCTAGCGAGGAGGCGTCCCCTTTTTGCGTAGTGGAAAATTAAGGATGTCTTCCTCTTTTTTCTTTATTTCGATATGATAAATTATGAGGCTGACCCAGAATCCTTTTATTATTCAATTCCATTCCGTTTTATGACGATTATCTCATATTTTTATTATTTTTCGAGACGCCATTTGCATTGTGTTTACTTAAATGGCGAATAAATCTTGAAAACTTTCCGCGGCCATTGTAAGCAAAGTGAGCGCACGCTCCTTAGAAGAATAACAGAGAAATACTCGTATAGAACATAAGTAATCACGTAGGTACTCCTCTCTGAAATACACAATATTTTAACAATAACTAGTTGCATGTATACATGAGATCCAACAGTCGATGGCCTGAGTCGGTATGTTCATTGTATGAAACGATGTCGTCAATAAATTAAATTTTTACAAAAATTGTTAAGAAAAGTTTGAGATTTACTGATATAATTTATATATTTTTTATAGAAAATTAAATTATCTAGTTGACATGTTTCGGCGTTTTTCGATATTTTTTTTAAATTCTGAAATATAGGCATTGAAACTCGAAAATTTGTCATAAAAAATATTTTTCTTTATAAAAAAAGTTTGAAAATCCTGGAACTTTTTCATTAAATTGAATTTGAGATATTGTATTTTTCTATATACATACACATTTTTAGGGTTCTAGCTTTTATAGTTTTCGAGATATATGCAAAAATTAAGTAAAAATTCAAAGGTTGATTACCCCTGACTGAAAAGAAATTTTAAAATTCTGATTATACAAGTTTTGTAGACTTAAGGTATATAATATTTTCTGAAATTTTAAGATCTGTGCATTAAGCGAATCAAAAGTTATAAGGGACGGACGGACACACACACAGACACACACACAGACACACACACACAGACACACTAAATGTTCTCCTTCGAATTCTGAGTAAGTCCATATACGGAACATATATGTTGCGAAGCCTCTAAGTTGGTGTTTTTTGTCGTCAAAGTTTGAAAAACCGTTTAAAATGTAGACCTGGCCATACAAATTTCACGTATCTTAGCTTGATACTGCCGATCTGTCTCGAGAAATAATTTCTCTTCAACAAATCGACAGTTGGATTATTGGCTTTATTATTTCTAAAACTTTAGGGACATTTTTTTAACTTATCTTTTTCACTTCTTCACTACACTCTTCCTACAAATCCACTCAGGAGCAGAGGGAGCTCTATCTTGCGCCATCACATTAAGGAGACCAGCTGTCTGAACTCCCTCCCCCTTGCGCCTTTTGAGATAAAAGTATGTGAGGTGGTCACTTGGTCAGTCTCATGATCTCGATCTGATTTTGCCTTTTACAGGATGCTCGAAAAAACCGACAAAAAGAGCAGAGTCAAAAAGGATCAAAAGTGAAAAAACTAAAGATGAAACGGATAGCATTTTAGCCGGATACCGGATGCCGGATATTCTTCCAACTAAGCAGCCGAATACCGTATAACCGGCTGGTTGGTTGGTGATCTATATGGGATCATTGTCGAAAAAACATTAACCGCATTAGTTAGTCTGGATTAGTGCGGTGATCATATTTTTTCCTATGATTAGAGCGTTTAGATTTTTAACTTTTACCCTCGGAACCAAGGTCGTAGCCAGGATAGCCTTAGTGCAGAGGTTCCCAATCTGTTTAGGTTCACGGCTCCCTTAATATCCATTCTAATCCAAACTCCCTTTATGCTCCACTTAGAGGCATAGGGAGGCAACAAGATCTTTTAACTAGAAAAAAATACGTAGGTATATAGATGTACTCAGCTAGAAAGTTGCACAATCGCTTACGGATTTTTTTAGCTGTTTTGTATACAAGTTTGTACACTGCACAATATTTTACAAAAAGGCATATAGTTTTCAGTCATGAATCAAAATAATCAGTATTTACCGAATGCCTACATCTATACCTACCTACAAAAGGGCATCCTAAGTGCCTGCAAGGGCTTAAAGATGGAGAAGGAATAAAAGTGTTTTAAATCATAATCAAATTGACCTTTACGAAAAACATAAAGTTACAAAGGTCTATTATTATAAACGTGTTCGCAGCGCTCACGGCGTGTGAATGGAAAGAGTTTTACATTACCTATTAGTTAATTTGTTGGTTTTTAACAAGGTGAGCGAAATTAAACGAATCGCGCTAAATCAAATTAACATCCGACAATTAGTCAGCCATGCCGATGGGGAGGGCGGGGGTCATTAGTACATTAGGACTCTGTGAAGGGTAAATTACACTATTGACTTTATTTCAAGTAGGTACCTTAATACACTATGAAATAATGTAACAAATAGTGATCCTGTACCCCTATTCTGTAGCAAGTGTAGGGTAGTCACTTTAAAAAAGATTTTATTCTATTTATTTTATTCATTTTATATCAATGCGATTCTCGCATTCGATACATATAGACGTTTTTCATACAAAATGTATCGCTTAGTAGTAACTTTTTTAAAGTGACTACCCCACACTTGCTACAGAAAAGGGGTCCTGCAGTCAATGCTGACGCATTTCATAAAGTGTGAAAACCATCATGTGAATTTATGAAATATGTAACAACTTAGGTTTATTATTTCTGTCGCTTTTAAAATACTTTAAAGTCCCTAGAAAACACATACATTCTGCATAATTTACTATTGGAAATCCAACGAACAGAAACAGAATGACAAAGAAAATTTACAAGGCTAAAAGGAAAGGTGTAAAAAAGCGTGGCCGACCGAGAATGACGAGGATCGAACACATCGATTCCGTCCTCAAGGAAGGCCAGGTAAGAAGTTAGGGAAATAGGAGAGGTTGTATGAGAAATGTTATGTCGTTGGAAGAAGCGAAAGAAGTGTTCACGGATAGAAAAGAGTGGAGGTCCGTTCTCTCTGCCTACCCTTTACGGGACACGGCGTGATGGGTAAAATAAAACGATTAACAGGTAACGCAATTATTCCAGTGTTGTTTAAGTGACAAGCCATAGCGATGTTTCACTTTAGAGTTGTCTGATAAAAGTCGATGAAATGGTCAGCTGATATCAAAGTCAATGAGGTAGAAGATATTGAATCAAACCTAAGTGCAATAAATCTCTTCTTTTAAGCCCACTTCGTCCAAATCTGATTTTAGAGGAATTTGAATAGTCGCTGAAAATAACAACATATCACGCTGTCCAGGTATTATACTGTCAGTTACTCTTATGAAGATATATTCAGTATTCACCGAGACGAAACCGACTTAGTAAGACGTGGACTGATGATATCGGTGCCGACTTAAAGGTGGGCTAAGTCAGGAGTAAAAGGAATAGGAGAAAATGAATGTATGTGGATCATTATGCTGTTGAAGAGAAAGAGTTTTGTCTGGATAGGAAATAATGAAAGTCCGTACTCTCTGCTTCGTACTTACCCTCCAGAAAATGGCTTAAACAAGTTACACCTCCGATGATGGGTCACCATAGTGTCGTCAGTTTCATAGCAGGGGGTACCACGTGTAGTTAAAAGTGACATTATGCCACGATACTTACTTAAATTATTGTTTTAATTTTAAAATGTCCTAAATAGTTATGAAACATATCCTCGTTTCCATTGAGTCGAAGCTTCAAAGACAAGTGCAGTGCAACCATCAACTTGATAATTTAATACGAGTGCAGACATGTAGCATTCAAATCAATGAACTTTCCCACCAAACATCATTAGGTACAGTTTTATTTTCGCATTAATAAGATCCTGGAATTGCACTCCCCCCCTCCCCCTAAGACCGCAGCAGCCCCTCCCCCAAACACACATCGATACTGAAGCAAGTGATATTATAATGTTGTGTTTTCAAAGCATTTATGTGTATTTCCCCAGACGATGGTAGCAGGACTGAAACGGGGCCTTCACCCCCTCCCTCCCTCCCCCTGCACTGAATGTTCCGGGCAGGTCCCGGTGCTACACCTCCGGGTGGTCTCATGATGGAGAATTAAGTGTGATACTCTACACCCCATATCGGCAGTCTGGGGGAGAAACAACACGAGAACATTCCGATTTTATAAAATTCGTTTCGAAGATTACAAATATAATGTTTTCAACTGCTTTTTTAAATTAAAAAATGCATAGATTTATTCCTCTAACGTGTAACAAACACGCTCACTAACAGCATATAATATATTGGGAAGTACCTAGTGTGTCCGCCGTACGAATTTCATCTCATCCGTAACTTTGTATAATTTATTAAAATGTTAAAATAAGTAAGAGGTCCGTTCCTCCTTGCCACCCCCGCCTGGGGTCCTGCGGGACTCAGCCATCTATTATTAAAAACCATATTACCCGACTCTACCCACATCCAGTGGAACCAGCTCGCTGAGCGAACCGTACCTACAACAAACCCTGGTAGGGTAGGTAGGTTCCAATACATCCCTTTTGGGATAAGCGGTGAGCAGAAATTTCATCATTACTCACACATATTCAACTTTCTTTTTCTATATCCGTGATATAAAATATTAACGACGTACCAATGAGCGGCCATTATCCGCCCCGTCCCGAGGCCGGCTTCTATAGGATGTACGTAGTCCTGCCAGATCAGTTTCTTTTCACATGGAGAGGTATTTTTATAGCTTCCTTGCATTATTATGTATTCACTCTGGGTTGCACGGTGTGTTGTGGATTATTTTTTATACAAAAGCTCCGCAGACTTTTCGTTCAAACTTTATACCTAATGATTATTTCAATTAACATTTAGCTATGCTGTTGTTGATTCGAAGTAATTTAATTAAAAGTTTATTGTTTAAGTGTGGGATATAAATAAAATGTTTAACATGTTTTAGACCAGTGTTTTTCAATATTTTTGAATACGCGCCCCCTTTACAGTTTGAAAATTTATAGCGACCCCTTTAGGCGATAGACAAACAGAAAAAAATAGTCTCTATTATTTCTCTATTTTGTTACTATTATTCATTATTAAGACCTACCACACTGCAATAAGCCATTCATTCTGATGCTGACAATGAACGTATATGGATTCTAAATCCTTTCTTGGATAAGTCAGTAGAACTATATAGATACATGATTTTACAATATTAAAGAAAATCTGATAGATTTAGCTGCTAATGGCATGCTTTAAATGGAATTTCATTTGCAAAGTATTGACGTGTTCTAAATGAAAAGAAAGCAAGAATATCTAGAGCTGGCAAAGAAATCTCTAAAATTATTAATGCCATTCGCCACTTCTCACCCCAGTGAACTGACCCCCTTAGGGGTCGCGACCCACAGATTGAAAAACACTGTTTTAGACAAATAAATTTTCATATATATAATAATTGGCTAAGTTCGTCTAAGATTCTTATCCGGAGCGGATAAGAATCTAATAAACTAAACACGATAAGAATCTGTCCAGCTGATCTCGAGTTATAAGTGTTCGCACTAACCCGACATTCTTTTATATCTTTAGATTTATCGTCAATGATTTTGAAGACAATCAAACAAAATAACTCCATTCTATGTCTGTCGAATATTTTGATAAAATAACTGAATTTCACAATAAAGTATAGGTAGAAGTGAAAACTAAATCATACACGAACAAAACTAATTATCGAGATCCACCGCATGGCACAGAGCCCCACAAAAGGAGTGAGCGCTTCATTCACCAGGCTGAATACGTGAGCACTCTGTGCAGACCTGCTCCGGCCCCATTGGCTCGAGCACAACACTCTGATTAGATTCTGCGAACTTCCAGTTCAAGAGCTCATTTAGAATGGATATACTGCGGTGGCTTTGTGTGGAAAGACAACCCACCATTGTTCATATTCATCATACCCTGGTATCTATTCTTGTTACAAACTATTTATATGTATCACCATTCTTACAAAAGTATGCCCATCTCTGCCATTGAAATCGCACTATCAATAATTAACTAATATAAACATTTCTGTCACTGACTCACCGACTGACTGATGTCATTAACGCTTTTAGTTCCTGCATTTACCAGAATATGGCGCCACTCGCAACTAAAGAGAATAGTTTTCTACTCATGTGGCTAACAGTAACACGACTGGTGGCTGCGAGCACTCTTTTTCTAAGGTTTTGATGTGTAAAAAAACAATTTTACATATTATCTACTCGGGATATTTAATTCAAGACTCACGTGCGAATTCATAGCTGAGAAAAGCCAAACGAATGCAATATTTGTAATAAAAAGTTTAATCAATCAAATAATTTAAACAACCACAATAACACGCTAAAAGCCATTGTAATGCTAAGTTTGAAATAAAAAGATTAAGTTTAAATTTTACAAAATCGGGAAACTTAAACGCACACGCGTGACATCATAGCGGAAAAAGACATTCGAATGCAATATTTGCAATAAAAAGTTTAATCAATCAAAGAATTAAACACCCACATGCTCAAAGCCGTTCGAATGCTAAGTTTGGAATAAAAAGTATAAGTCGTTATGATTGCAATAAAGAGTTCAATCAACCAAGTTCTTTAAAGACTCACATGCGAATTCAGCAATACGAAAGCAAAGTTTGCAAGAAAAAACCGTAAGTGGCCGCCGCCTAGAACTTTCACGCGAATTCATTATAATAAGGTGTTCGTTTTTGAGAGAGCGGGAGCGGGAAAAACCGGATCTTCTTGTGCAAGTAAAAGATGAAATTTTGGAATAAGTGGATGAGTACCTACGTGTATTTAGGAAGTTTATTAAATTAAGTAGAGATGGAAGATGTGAAAAGGAGGTTGTAAGAAAGAAAGTGGCTGGTAGTAAGGTTTGCGATGCACTTAGACCTTTCATTTCAGAAATCAGAAAATATCTCTAGAATCCTGCTATCATCCATGTGTATGGGAGAGAAACATGGACATAATGTATAAAAAATCTGGAAGCTGGTAAGTGTAAATGTCACATCACGTGTCGTGTACAAAGAAATGGGGAATTTATTTATTTATATTCTTTGATTTTTGCGTGCGTGATATAAAAAACAGTACACTAGGTGTAGATCTGAATGGAATGAATGTGTGCGCTCTGATGTATGCAGACGACCTAGTGTTGATGGCTGAAAGCGAATATGATTTGCAAGAAATTGTGACGCGTGTGTATCAAAATTGTGAAATGAATGGTCTGAAGATGAATGTCAATAAGACAAAGGTGCTTGTTTTTGAAAGAGAAAATTTAAGAACGCAATGTAGTGTGAAAGTGAATGATGAGAACTTGGAACAAGTGGATGAGAATGTCTATTTATGTAGTTTATTTAGCAGAGATGGAAGGTGTGAAAAGGAAATTGAAAGAAGGAAACTGACTGGTAGAAGGGTTGGCGGTGCACTATGACTTCTAATGAGAAATAAGAATGTATCTCTTAAATCCAAACAATTGATGCACAATGCAATCCTGATTCCATCAATGATGTATGGGAGTGAAGCATGGACATGGACGAAAAATCTGGAAGTTGGAATAAATGCTGTAGAAATGAGATCACTGCGTAGGATATGCGGAAAGAGACTGATTGATAAGGTGAGGAATGATAGTATTAGAAAGGAATGTGGAGTGGATGTTAGTGTAGTGACTAGAATGAAAGTGAGTGGTTTGGGCATGTAGAGAGAATGAACGAAGATAGAATGACTAAAAGGATATATAAATCTGAAAGAATGGGTGCACGCAGACGAGGCCGACCTCGAATGACATGGTCCGACCATATCGGTGCCGTCTTAGAGGAGGGCCATGTCAGGAGTAAAAGGAATAGAAGAGCATGTATGCGAAATGTTATGCGTTTGGAAGAAGCGAAAGAGGGTTGTTTGGATAGAAAAGAGTGGATATTTGTACTCTCTGCCTACCCCCTTCGGGAAACGGCGTGATGGGTAAAAAAAAAAAAAAAATTATTCACAGTCACATGATAATAATTATTGTCCTTTAAAAAAATAAGAGAATATTCAATACATACAAAGGAATGATATTGAATGAAGCGAAATAGGATTATCTGAATAATAACTAATGGCAGTCCGTACTCTCTGTCTACCCCCTTCAGGGAACGGCGTGATGGGTATTTTTTTTTTTATCAAAACCAATGTGTAATTTTTAAATCTGCACGACAGTTATACAACTCATTCCCTCGGCATGTAGTAAGATAAGACAATCCACATCTTCATTAAATACATTTCGATAGCGCTACTCCGTTGACATCTCCGCTGTGTATTAGAGGAGTTGCAGGGGCTGATGTGAAAGTAATTGGTCTAATGATGAGGCTGGGGGTGCAAGATCTAGGGGAGGGGGTGGTGCAAGCCCCCTCCCAATACTCATCCATACTCTGCATACATTTTAAACACAGGAATTTCGTCCCAGTCGTAAGGAAGATTTACGACCCCGTGAATGGGTCTGGAGCGGCTCCTGTTCCCTGCGCTTTGAAATATTTCCTCTTTATAAAATATTCCTTGCCTCGTTTAAATCAAAGCGTCTCTTAGAAAATTCTCTTCGAAATTCATCTTCATCGCTCGCTCTGAAATAAAACGCCACAGAAAGCTTCAGTGCTGTTAAATGTACCAAAGAAAGCAACTGAAATATTCTCATGGACTTCGCTGCATTTCTCGTAAATATTTAACTAAGTGTGTTTGTCACTCTTAATTGGGTTCAAATTGGCAAACTTTGATTGGTATACATAAACGTCCTGGAAAACATTAATTTTTCTTTCATTCCTACCTTCAGGCAGGGATATTATTTTAGTTAGAAGTGGGTCATTTATTTTCTAATAAACACACTAGGTACATATACCTACATGGATAATATAATAATTATTATGTGTTACTTTAAAATTCAACGGCTCAAGATTCAAATTATATGAATTGACAACAATAGGTATAGAACTCATCACCAATATTGTAAGCTACCATGTGTCAGCTGGGCAGGGTCCAACCAGTAGCTCATGTAGCTACGAAGGCCCTCAGTATCACCGACACGCTTACGCACCTGATGTCGATAGATCGGGAGACAGCAGCGGTTCCATCATTGTTGAAGCTCCGATCACCAGGGGTTGTGAGAGGTTGTAGAAATGAAACAAGCTTTCAATCTTGAAGGCAGACGTCCGGCGAGTTGGTCTTGTAGAAGTGGTCCCAGTGGAGTATCTCAAGTAGATTCCAGTAGTCGACTCAACTCGCCGTACATTTTGCGATTTTATTTATATAAAAATCGAGAACAAAGAAAACCAATCACAGGACTGGTTTAAATCGACCAATTAACGGTCTCTATTTAAGGAAAAATTATGAACATTTTTCACTATCAACTTGTAACATTTTTCATAATATATTTTGAATTACAGAATTTATATTGCTTAAATAATAATTAAATCATGCATATTTAACAGGCAATGAAAACTAACGAACAGAGATGTACGGGACATGTCTGGCTGGCATAATATTTCAAATAAAGTACCAAAAGTACATGAGTTCCTTTTTATATGAAACTCGCCAGCTCCCATCGAAATTGATGTTCGAAGCCGAGGCTCTCGGACGCAGCCACAGCTTTTGGTCATAATTCACCAGGCTTTGTCAATTCAAAAACCCTGGCCACAAGTTTTAGTACTTTTACAGAAGTTACATTTATCAATTGGCATTTAGGCATCCCTCTGCACTTAGTGTATGATACTCTTAGTAGTACATACTATTCTATACATTATTATAATAAAAAAATATAAATCCATAATTAACCCATTAAAAGTGTTTATAATTAGTTCAAAAGATTCTAAAAGCAATGACTCTAATCTGTATTAGGAAAAGAAACCTAAAAACAATATAGAAATTCAATATTCCTATGCTTAGTAATTTGATCATTTTTAATACAAAAATTAATATCAATTTATTCTGGACTAATTATTGAAGTTGATTATTCCTGTTCGATTTGACATCAAACGCTTCTCATATGTCCAGCAGACCATCGGTCTCCAGAGCGATGTATACTTACATCAGATGTGTCTTATGTTTATAGATATGTAGGTTTTCACGTTTAGGAAGACATGAAAACTTGAATATCTCCAGTTACATTCTTTGTATCAACTTGTGGTTTTCACCAACTTATGTAGAACTTAATTACCCACATACTGGTATAAAAATACTCCCCATACGAATATGTTTATGTACTTAAAAATGTTTAGCAATGGTAATAAATCCCTCTAATATTATGTACTCTTATCTAGTACATTAATTAATCTTGACCTTATTTTCCAAGATTTTACATATTATATTCCAATTGATTCATTTAGAGAACACTAATTACTACATATTAGTAAAAGAAAAAATATAAAAACATTTAAAACAACAAGGAAAACTCAAAATCATTAGAACAGTGCAGATAATTAATCATCTACCACAACACATCGATATTGTGAAGTGTATACTCAGCGATAGTCAAATATTGGTATGACAGTGATTTTGTGTATGTGTTGGTGAATACATATTTATTAAAAATGTGAGTGTATGTGTGCCTTGTCCTCCTACAATAGTATAGTACATATCGTAAGTATCTACTCAGCCATCAAACAAAGATTTCTTTGGCGTAGGACAAAGGTATAAAATATGGGTCACAATTCACACAGTCGCTCATTAATAAATATGATTCGATGCTGGAGTGATGTGTCCAATACAAGTATGTACCTATGTATGACTTATTATAAAAAGTTTAAAACTCAAATAGGTAGTTTCCTATTTTATTAATTAACATAATTAATTTAAACGCCTTGCCTATGATTTCCAAACAGATTTTTGAACATGTCGAGAATTCTCATAACTAGGAGTTTCGGAGAATTAAACATTACCACCTTATGGTGAACGTTGTTAACGTAAAGTGATCATACTAAGCCAGCATTCCAAATGACAGTAGTAGACGCTCGTAAGCCTGTAGTGGTTAGTTCCATTTAAAAAACTAACATCAGTTGTTTCAGTCATCAGTTGTTACATTATGTATTACTTCAAACAGAACTGTCGATTATAAAAAAATGATTAACTGCGCGAGACTCGAGAACGACTGGACCTGTCTGGTTATTTTTGGTTTCGAATATTTCAATAAGCTCAGAGTATATTTAAGCGTTGAGAAAATAGAAAAAAAAACTACTACTTAGATTAGTTTCTCTATCTGTCAGATATTTATTTATTTATTAGATTAACGGCTAAAGCCTTTTACAGAAATGGTTATAAATATGGTTAACAGTGTATAAGTATCAGGTACACATTTCAAAACAATAACAACAACAATAACACTCCCTTTTACACCCCACTCAGGGGCATAGGGAGGCAACAAGAGGTCTCCATTGCGCTCGATCTTGCGCAATGTTTATGACCTCCTCCCGCACCATGTCCACGTCCCTCAGCTCTGCTTCGAAGGAATAATTAGGTATAAACATTAACATCCATCCTCCAAATAATAACAATAAACAAATAGATTTCAAAACAGTTACATAACAGGCTAAGGCCTGCTCCTCGTTTGGTAACGGATTGTATTTTATTTAATGCTGTGAGTGAGTTTAAGTTAGGAACCGTTAGTGAAAGTCATCATAAGAATTATGTGGGTTATTCAATATTTACAGAGTTTGTTGTCTAGTCTATACCAAATTGAAAAAATCAATGATTTGAAATTACTACAAAAATCTCAGTGGCCATGCCGAAACTAATAAAATGAGCTTTAGGGTAGGCACCCATCGTAATTCCAATTCAAAATCAAAGATATTCCGACTTCATGAAAAAGAAAATGTTATTTCCGTTCCCTCTCCATGAATGCCTGCTATTTGCCGGACGCCGTGCCTTATGAGACCCTATGTTCCACCCTCCCCTGGAGCACCCCGGTACCTGGTGGACACACATCGCTCCGTTATGTTCTCATATTAATTGTTGATTTTGTAATAATATTTGAACACCATCAGCGCAAAGGCGAAAGCTGTCATGTGTAACGATATTTTTCGTTTGCTAAAACATCGGCAGCCCCAGTATTGCATCTACCTGCCACCCTCAAGATCAATAGGGGTGGAGGTCACAGGGATGCGCGGGGTGAGAAGATTGGCCCAGGGCAGCGGTGACGCGCAGGTCGGCCAGATCGCTTGGGGTTACGGCACGAGGAAGTTCGTTTTTTTGGAGGTGTAAAAAGGCCAAACAATGGGGTGACGACCAAACCATTTTGGTGGAGGAGAGAGGAGGATTTATCCTCCTCCACGTGCGTGTGCGTGGATTTCGAATTTAGAACTATTGTTATTTATTAAATTAGTGTTGCGCAAAGACTTTTATGTGATTTTAATGGACATTAATAATATGGACTGTTACCGCGCGGATTGTGAAAATAAATGATTCGGATAATTCTAATATTAGTTTTAATGTGATTTTAATTTTAAGTTTAGCTGTAAGTTTTGGGCATTAGTCTTAATTATATTATGTAAGTAGTAAATAAATTTTATATATTATTTTACCATAAACTGCATTTTTAGTCATTTTCTCCGACACAAGGATTATGTCCCATCCACCCCTAGACAGAAAAATACCAGAGCCAGGAAAAATGTAGCACATGCTGATGGTGTTATATTGTAATTTTGTAAAATAAAATAAATAAATATATGAGGTGCCTAATACGGTAGGTAGGCACAACCTAAAATAATAATAAGGGTTCCGAAATAGATACAAATAAGCAAAACTCCTAGTGGATGGTGGTTCATAGGATCGCTGATACAGAACACCAATTACAGCGCGCAGTGTGCATGACTTCAGAAATATAGTGTAGGTATTATAGAAAATTTATGAAAATCGAGGTGTGGGTATGCTGAGCATATTCTGGCTCACAAAATATCAGGCATTGGATCGGAGAAGACTACGGCATAGCCGATCTCGGGGGGATCCGACGTGGCACAAGAAGGAGAACATACATAGACAATGCTCTCGAACTCTTCGAATATTATCGTATCCTTTAAAGAGAGGGATCGTCTGTACCACGATTCTTATGTAGGTAGGTACTGCAATGTGACGTGAACAAAAATATCGGATCAAACGAGTTGTATGTAGGTAAAAAGATGATAGGTATATTTATGTAAAATTAACTGTTTTAACTGCGTAAGTAATATTTTCATGTTAAATTTTTTCAGTCAATCTCATGAAAAAAAATTCTTGAGAAGCTAAAACACGTGGGTTGATAGTTTAAATGGGTACTTGTAGCTATTATTGCAAACAGGATAATTTGCAGTCCCGGGCCGAACAATGGCAGAGGCACCTCCGGGGCGGCCCTCGATGACACTACAGCAGCCCCGCTAGGCTAAGGCCTGCTCCTCGCTTGGTATACTACTGCGCTTAATGAACACTCCCAACACACATTATAACACACTCGTGTTCAAATTATTCTACTTAAGTAAATAATTGTTTTCTAGACGTTCACACCTCATTAAAAAATAAATATTGTCGTCGTTTATTATGATATCCACAGCTGTTATGGGTACGTACGACAAATATCTACATACCTACCTAATGCAGAAATAAATTATTATTGTAAGGCATTGTCCAGAATAAATTAAAATAATCGAATAAAACTTGAAAATTTTACCAAAATCGCTGTTATTCATGGTAGAACATATGTACATTAGGATCCATCAGGATCTAAAAAAGGAATGAAAAAAGTGTGCAGAGATCAGATACGATAAGCTCAAAACTCACAGATTTTAGGAAAAACAGGGCAAAAGATTCCAAGGACTTGATGGGAAATGGAAAATTATTGTAGATATAGCGGGAATGCCGGTTTACTTGATACAAAATGAGGGAAAGATTTAAGAAATTTTACAAAGTATCTAACACGCACAATTAATTATCTTTGTTATTCTGCTTGCATTCATTTTTCCACTTACCCAAAACATCTGAAATTTCTTTCAACTTTATATTATCTTCTATACCAGATTCCTTTCTAACATAATATGTCGTATACTCATTCCCTTTGTCCCACATATAGTATCCAAAAAATGTGAAATGTATTAAAAAATAATTAATATGCAAGACGTAAAATATTTTAAAACGAATATGTAACAACTAAAAACTCTAATAATTAATTACTGGTGTTCGATTTTTAAATGGAACAAACCACTACGGGCTTACAACCGTCTTCTACTGTTATTTCGAAGGCTGGCTTGGTGTGATCGCTTTACGTTAACAACGTTGGCCATTAGGTGGTAATGTTTAAGTCTCCGAAACTCCTAATCATGAGAATTCTCAACATGTTCAAGATGTCGAATAATCTCATGTATACCTATAAGAAGTAGATATTTAATAATTAATGAAATGTAGAGATAAAAGTTGGAAATTATTGAGAACAAGAGAGCAACCAAATTTAAAGACTGCGACTACTGTCATGCATTTTAAAACGGGTAGAAAAAAACTATGCAAAAATAAGCCTCCTTCATCCATGGAGAGTAAAAAATATTTTTTATTAACTGGTTCAGTACAAAAAATACAACAGTTTGTTTTGCTGTTTGCTGACAATTACGGGTGGGTATTATGGATGACAATAATATTATCATTTCATGATCAAAATGTGTACCCAAAGATCTGGAACTGTCTGGAATATTTTATTTTAAATTAGAAATTTATTTTCACGACTCATTTCCACTTCCTCCAGCTCTCTACGTCCTTTTTCGTCCCACTCTAGCTGTCCCCCGTCTCCTGCCGAGTTATCACGAATTTATCGATATCGAAAGATTCGAGACGTTTTCAAACATTCCACCCACTAGTGTTGTCTTCACCGCCTTACATCGAATCGTCATTTTGAATGAATATTATTTCAACGTTTCAGATTAGATAAATACGAAGGGATACGCCGCGCCTCAGAGAATGTGAGGCGTTGAGGAAGAAAAGTGAGGAATACCTATGTCCTAAAATGGGCCAAAGTAGGCTGATGATGATTCTTTGATTTCACAAAGTGGTGACTAGGTCAATAGCCTTAACTAACTCTTCCACAATTCCACAACATAGCACACTAGGCTTGTTACTGGTCTCATCATTACCAAGTGCAATAGTTGGGGGAACAGACCTCACAAAAGACTAAACAACTGTAAGTACTCAAACAAAACAAAGGAGTGGCGAAAAAGGCAATCAAATTGGAGTGATGGCACCATTTGATTAGCCGAAATCAAATATATATGCCAACGGCTAATGGGCAGTAAATTTAGGACTCTTATTTATTTATCGTATGGCTTTTTTACAACACAATATTATCTTAAAATCTAGACATAAAAAACAGTAGGTATAATAATAGCATAGATATCTGATTGTCAAAGGTTAAAGTCAATATTTAAAATGTATTCAGTTGCTGTGTCAGTCAGCAAAAGGAAATTCCCCGCGTATGATATGAGGTCGCATTCGGTTACGATATTTTGCACTGTCTGTTTACTCTTATAATATTGGGTACCATTTGAGAGAAAATAACATGGTAACCCTGGAGATACGTAAGTAATTATTCTTTGCGCGTACTAAACATTACTATTCTTAAGTTTATTTCCACGGAGGAATCTATCTCGAAAAGACGATGCTCTCCATTGTGCCAGGTCGGCATCCCTAAGCAGGTTTACAAGATTTGAGATAGGAGAGAAACTCTTTCTCATCGACGTCATTTCTCGGGAAAATGGAGATAGCGTCTTTTGCCATTTCACAATTTGACAAATTATATTTGAGATACTTATGTGTATTCTCCCAGTGGCTTGCACCCATTATTGCCCCAACCCACGCCACACCACACCTCCTGCACTCCATGCGCTCATCATTTTATTAGACGGGTCTTAGGGAACCTTCCTCATTTCATCTGCTCCAACAGGAATAACCATTTTAACCTGCGACGTCTGCGCGACAGGGATTTATTTTAACACTGTTCCTGGTAAAAATAGCAACGTGACTCTTCAATTTTTTCTTACCATATAGGTATTATTTATTGTTTGTAGCCAGAAACTAGTTTTCTAGATTGCTTTTTCATCTGAGGAAGCCATAGTAGTTGCTCTCGCAAACTGGTTTAAAATATTCCCATACATACATAAACCATATCTTTTTGAGGAAAATATTTATCAAGCACCAGCGACCATAAGGCGTTACTTGAAATAAAATTAGCTATTTCTTATAAAGAATGAATCTGTGCTCACTCAAAATGAACACAAATACATTATTTGACTCTTGCACAGTAAGCTAATCAAAGTTTGTGTCGTGAAAGAGGAAGATGGTCGGCACCTGGGATCGACCTCCGCATGAAACAGTACGAATGCCGAAGTCGTAGCCACCAGACTACCAACCATTTCGTTGACCGTTCATTCTGAATAGTGATATTATTAATTACTAGTTTTTTTAAAGGCGCCCGTGGCGCCCACCTATGGCCTTTTCCTGCAAACATTGCTTTCTCATAGCTGAATTCACATGTGAGACTTCAAAATACTTGGTTGTTTTAACTCTTTATGAAAACTCAAAAACAACAAACTTTTAATTACAAAATTTCCATTCAAATAGCTTTTAACATGTGGGTATTTAACTGTTTGATCGCGTGTGTGCGTTAGTTTTCTGATTTAATAAACTTTTTCATGCAAACTTTGCATTTGTATGGCTTCTGTACGCTATTAATTCACATGAGAATCTTTAAAAAAATACTTTAGTATGCAAACTTTTTATTGCAAACATTGCATTCGTATGGCTTTTCTCCGCTATTAGCACTTGATAATAGAACTCTATGAAAATTAAAAAAAAAAAACTTGAACTTTTTATAACAAATTTTGCATTCAAATGGCTTTTATCATGAGTTATTATTTGATTGATTAAACTTTTTATCGCAATTGTTGCATTCGTATGGCTTTTCTCCGCCATGGGTTCGCGTGTGATTCTTGGGTCTGCGAACTTTTAATTGCACACATTGCATTAGTAAGGCTTTTCTTCGCTATGAAGTCCCGTTGTAAGTACCTAAGTTATGATTTGGTAAACTTTTTCATGCAAAATTTGCTTTCTCATAGCCGAATTCATATGTGCGACTTTAAAGCACTTCATATTTTTTTTTATAACAGATTTTGAACTTTTTCTAACAAAATATGCATTTAAATGGCTTTTATTATGAGTTATTATTTGATTGATTAAACTTTTTATCGCAATTGTTGCATTCGTATGGTTTTTCTCCGCTCAGAAAACTCAGTCACACGCGAACATTTTTTATTGCACACATCAGTGATATGTTATGGTACCATAAAATGGTTATGGTACCATACCTTTAAAGCACTTGATTAATTGGACTCTTCATGAAAACTCATAGAAGAACGTTATCTTTTTATAACAACCGTTGCATTCAAATGGCTTTTATTATGAGTTATTATTTGATTGATTAAACTTTTTATCGCAATTGTTGCATTCGTATGGTTTTTCTCCGCTCAGAAAACTCAGTCACACGCGAATATTTTTTTTGTACACATCAGTAATATGTTATGATACCATAAAATGGTTATGATACCATACCTTTAAAGCACTTGATTAATTGAACTCTTCATGAAAACTCATAGAAGAACGTTATCTTTTTATAACAAACGTTGCATTCAAATGGCTTTTATTATGAGTTATTGTTTGATTGATTAAACTTTTTATCGCAATTGTTGCATTCGTATGGTTTTTCTCCGCTATGGGTTCGCGTGTGATTCTTGAGTCCGGGAACTTTTAATTGCACACATTGCAGTAAGGCTTTTTTTCGCTATGAAGTCCCGCTGTGCCTAAGTTATGATTTGGTAAACTTTTTCATGCAAAATGGCCGAATTCATATGTAACTTTAAAGGACTTGATAATAGAACTCCACGAAAATTAAAACTTTTAACATTTTATAACAAACTTTGCATTCAAATGTCTTTAATCATGAGTTATTATTTGATTGATTAAACTTTTTATCGCAATTGTTGCATTCGTAGGTCTTTTCTACGCTATAAGTTCTCGTGTGACTCTTGAGTCTGCAAACTTTTTATGTCACACATTGCATTAATAAGGCTTTTGTTCGTTATGATGTCCCGCTCTGCGTATAAGTTTCCTGATTTGGTACACATTGATTTCTTATGGCTGACTTCGCATGTTAGTTTTAAATAACCCGAAAAATTGTTTTTCTCTACATCAAAATCTTTAAAAAAGTGCTCAGCCACCAGGCATAATAATATTATTATGTTACTGTCAGCTGTCACTGCTGTCAGCCATATTATATTAGAAGAACAATATCATTTGTCTTTAGTTGCGAGTGGCGCGCCATCTAGCGGCGTTAATGACATCAGTCAGTCAGTCAGTCAGGCAGTCAGTCAGTCAGTCAGTCAGTCAGTGAGTCAGTGTTCAAGACAAATCTGTGGTGGCATGGTAAAAGGCATTAAGTCGCGTTTTTCAGCATTTTGAGTTATATGCGCTACATCATACATTATCACAAACAGAACAAAGTTCAAAAACATAAGTTTAAAAAAATCCACTTATAAAGGATTTAAAAGCATTTTTTCATTCCGGCATAACTCAATATTAATTTTATTTGGCAAGGTAAAACGACGCGCGTCGAATTTTGTCTACCACGAAGTAAACCGGTGTTGTCTATGATAGAGCTGCCGTGAGAAGCCGTTCTTTTAAAAGTGGACCTTTTTAAAATGTGTTTAAATAATGTATTTTGTGAACTTTGAGGCAGGTATCATCCTTATCTGTCGACCAATCTGTTTACAACTTTCGTTGTTTTTATTGTTAAGCTATAGACAATAGATCGATAATACTATCAGCATATTATTATTTTTTTTAAATATTTTTTCATTGCTATTTTAATACTATTATTAATATAATTTAAAGAAAGTCGTGCTAGTGCGAACTATTATCAACAACTGATGACTGATTATACAGTTCGATTTTAAAATAGTATGAACAAACCACTACGGGCTTACGACCATCTTCTAATGTTGTTTCGAAGGTTGGATTAGTGTGATCGCTTTACGTTAACAACGTTCGCCATTAGGTTGTAATGTTCAAATTTCCGAATATTCATCTGGTTTGCAAACCGTGTATAAATTCCTCAGCTCTGTTTTGAAGGATCGGTACATTGTGAGAGAGGGTTATCTTAACAAAGGTAATAATACCTATAGTTAACTAATTTCATTTTATTATTGAAAGAATATTCTTCATTTATTACTTAACAATATTACATTCTGAGCAAAAAAAATATACATACTGATGTTCTGGGAATGCTATGCTAGAAAATAATAATTGGTAAGCTAAAAAATAGCTAATATTTATGAAGAATAAAATGTAAGTGTTGAAAAATAATAAATTAGCATGTGATAGAGAGTAACTGGGTATATTTCCTTGTAAAATTTGACCTAAGTACAAATTTTTTCAACCTATGAGCCAAAATTGTCAAGGTAAAAAGACACGCATTATAAATAAAGCATATAAACAAAGAAATATTGAAGAAATAAATATGAGTTATCGTATAGTGAACCCTTTTTAACGAAGTAAATGCATCAAAGTTGATCTATTTTATTTGTATTAAATAATATTTGACAAAAATGAAACCTCTTAAAATACTGACAAATAAATCCGCCATACTGAGAAATTTCATCCCACTGACTTAATGCCTTTTACCATGCCACCACAGAAATATTATATAGATTGCTCACAAGACATTTTTTCTTCTTTCTATTTTAGACCTGGTGGTTATCTATCTGGGGTAAGCCTTTTGCGAGGTTGACTTTTGTCTGAAATTTCGTTTGATCTGAAAGTCGTCTTTAACGGTGTCTGAGGTGCAATGCGTATCATGAACTCTTGATGAGTCCATCCTCGTCACGCGAGCATACCAGAATGTTCTTATTTCCCTCCTCTGTCTAGATATAGCTAGCTATATCCTCACCTTGTACTTCGGTATTTCTGAATGTCAAACATCTCAGAGACTTAATTCCCAGAGTCTTCATTTTTAAGACACTCTGTGCCTTTTTTCGCTGCCTACAAACTATTTATAGAACTGTATCTGGTAATTTAGAACATGAATACTTTGCTAGGATTGTTTAATGCACAGATTGAAATGATGAGATATGTAGGTAGCTCTCTGTAGCGTCCCGACGCCGTCAATAGGTACTCTACCAAAAGAACTTCCGCCTCCTGGACTCTTAGAGCTGAGTCTGTCTCTATTAGAGGAGATGTCACTTTATCAATGAAAAGGGTTCATCCCCCCCCAGGCCACCTGCCGCCTCAACTAACCACAGGAGCGGGATAAAAAAACACGGCGAGTGGATTACTATTGCTCGCTGGTGTTCTTTTGTGGGTTCAATCAAAGGAGATTTATAACAGCTAAAAGAAAAATACATACATACTTAGTGAGAAGTTACAAAAGGTAGATTTCGATATCAGTGCTTACATGAAATTTTCAAATAAAAAAATTGCTGATTAAAATATGTTTACTTGAATAAATGTATAATTTTAGATATTTTTTACTTTTTTTACATTTCTTTCAGTCCTACCTATTTCGAATTTATTTGATCTAGGTGAAGCAGAGTGTTGTCTCTCTCTATACGCGCCTAAGTGTGGATGGTGAAAAGGGAAACTAATATTAAGTTTAGGTGTATTGTTTTATCCAACGTATTATTATTGAATTTTATCCTTGTATCATTAGAATTTGACACACGGTGCATGTAAGGAGTTCATTTTCACCGATTTTAAAATAAAAACGAATCTTCAAATGGTGTTAACTTTGTATTTTATTTCTAACCCTATGAACTAGTCATAAATTTTTTCATTGTTTTCACACAAATTTCTACTCGGAGTTGGTATCCTAAGTATCTCATACTGGGCCGGATGACTAATAGGGGGTGCTTAAAACATTAAGTTTAGCCGGCTATGAATCTTAATTATTTTTTATATCTTATACCTACATCTATTATCCACATTTATGCATATATCTACGAATCAATAATGAAACTATTTAAAATTTAAAATAACTATTGTCCAATTCACGAATTATGTAATTATATAACAAGTTCTATTGTTCCGAACTTGTATAATTCAAGTAATCGGTTAGATGTTGTTTAGCAGCGACCTGAAGTCATTGGGCTGTCAATTGTACACGGCTAATTGTGGACGAGGGTCCCACTGTCTTAAGACTTCTCGCTCGGAGCCGGACCTGTCTAGCTGCGGGCTTAGATTGTCACCCCTCTGCTTACCTATTGTGATATTAATATAATATTAAAGACGGTACCTGCTGAGGATGTTACGGTGAATGACAAGTAAGATGTCAGCTTAGCGGCAGAATTAACCCGTCAGCTCTGAAACATACACGACATGTCGTGGCAGACCGTACAATAAGCCAATTGTTCGTTTCAGATTTAACACAATGAAATGCAGCCTGGCTTCAAATCCTCGGTGTTACCAACTTCTCAGTTCAGATTTAAGCCCTTCGTTTTTTTTCATGATTATATCAACTGAAAAACTCAGTAAGTACTGGCGGTGCACTAAGACCTATTATGAGAAACAACAACGTCTCACTACAAGCAAATAAAACTAGTGAATAACACAATCCTGGTTACCATTAATGATGTATGGAAGTAAAACGTGGAGACAGATCAAAAAGAAGAATGTAGTACCTATGTACCTAGTAGAGATGAGAACTCCACAAACAACGTGTGCTAAGTCTCTATGGTTAATGTAATGGAAGGAGAATGTGGTAGGGAAGTTGGTGTTTTATACAAGGAAAGTTTGTTGAAATGGTTTAAGCTTCTTGAAAAAATGAATGCAAGTAGGTTCGATAAAAAATATATAAGTTATGCGTTAACTTATGCGTTGAGGAGTGATTTCGGATAGAGCAAAGACAGTTAAGTTTTCGCAGAAGCGATTGTCAACGTCGAAGTGACCTGATATGACACGAGATGAAGAAGTGACCTGATATGATACGAGATGAAGAAGTGACCTGATATGATACGAGATGAAGAAGTGACCTGATATGACACGAGATGAAGAAAAAGCTGATAGGAAAGGTGTAAGAAGACGTGGTCGATCGAAAATTACATGATTCAAAAACAAATTTGCACAAAAACGGAGGCGGTATGTCAATATACCTCACGGCCTTTTCGGCAAGAGTTCACGGTATTTTTAAAAACCCCCTGACGACTTAAGATTTAATATAATTCCGATCTTAAGAAAGGCTAGATCAGAAGCAAAACAAATCAAATAAGTTGTATGAAAAATGAGGAGTGAAAGAAGTGTGCTTGGATACCAAAGAGTGGAAGTGCGTTCCCTAACAAGGCGTGATGGGCACAAAAAACACTCATCATAGTTATTATTAGTTAAATATAAGTTTTCCCAACATTTGTGGCATTAGGGCTTCACAATATGGAAATTAGAGCTGCGCTGGTTGCACAAGAGCCAGCTTAACTTCTCTGTTAGCTCCGAGCGCATTGACTTGTAATTTCTTAGTCGCTTTGGTACAAAGTATTAATAAAGATTTCCATAAAATGAAATTTCGAACTCATTTTCTGAAATTTTAATTAAAATTCTATTTGTTAATCTCGCAGACATCAGCGCGCCGTTGTCGACTTCCTATTCGGACCTTTGCATAAACAACTATCACGGTACTTAGTTCTGTTTGCGGGAGTCATGAAATGTCTCTTCTATTGGCACTTTGGTGCCTAGAATTTTTGTATCCTATTTTGTTATCATTAAACGAATAATCAGCCACAATAACCAGTGAGTTCGCCAAACGGTGGATTGAGAACAATGGCCACAACACAACCTCCTAATAGAGTCGTTAGCTGGCAGCACGAGGCCCCATGTTAATATATTGATATTCTTTGCAGAGTGCCGCTATATTTCAGCGTCTCTTGGTACGCACGACTCGACTTGGTCCAAATACTGAAGTTTTAGCTAATACACAATGCATATAAACTTTTCACCAAATGCATTATTCCTTTTGACATTTACTTAACTAAAAAGCTAGATTTGAAATACACCCAAAGAGAGTATTTATATTATTAAAGTGTATGATGGTTTTCCTGCCTGAAAGCATGAAATACGAAAATGCACCTACTTACTAATAAACTAAAATTTCGAAATGAATATGGCTCATTTTTATAAAAAAATCTGTCAATTGAGCCTCTTTATGCGGTCTGCTCCCCCAATAGAGCGCAATTTAATTCATCAAACAATAATAATTATGTAATTGAAATATCCGAGATTTTGATTTTATGTAAATTAACGGCATTAAATTCATTATGTAAGTTTTTACATTAATATTATCATACGTACCTACTTTGTTAATTTTTAATCCGAGGATAGTAAAATTTGGTCAAAAATACAAACAGCTTTCACTATTACACTATAAGTATACCCTAGAATATTTTTGAAATCAATCGGTCTCAGTAAAGTCATTTTGAATACCTAATTTAAAAAAAAAGGTGATTTTTGCCACGTGAAAAAACATATTAAGTAAATGAATTTGTGTTTGGTCACTTATTTTTATTTAACCAGACTTTCCTTTAAATACCTACTGATTATTTTTACAGACAAGGTTTCAACTTAGGTACTATTGCTGAAGATCACAAAAATACTAACAGGACGGACAAATCGCACCGTGTAAACAGCTTGTACAAAGAGTAGGTCCACGTGAAAGTTTTACAGCAGTTTTTAGCGATACGATAAGAAATTACCGAGTGTTTGTCTCCTGAAACAACAAGACAAGTTTATCATTGCATTGTGCTGCGTTCTCGTGCACAATTATTACCTTCTTTGTTTCTGGCCATAACTCAGAATGTTGTGTCTCATTCGTGTGTTTTATGTTTCTGTATCTCTCGAACAAAGTGGAGGAAAAGGAAAGTGGCTGGTAGCAGGGAGGGCGGTGCCTTGGTGCACCTAACAACGTCTCACTACAAGCTAAATAACTATTTCACTAAGCAATCCTGTAACCATCAATGAAGTGTGGGCATGGATGAAAAAAAAAGAATGTAGTATACTTAAATGCAGTAGAGATAAGAACTCTGCTCTGCAGTAGAAGTGTGGGATATGGAAAAGAATTTGATAATGATTTTGGAAGTAAGCGATGTTAATAACTTGTTATGGTTCAGGCATTGAAATTCCTTTCAGTCTGTTTTTCTCGTTGAATGCATTTTAATTTTTTTTGGTTAGCTTCAATGTGATTTCTTACATAGCTTACTAAGTGTAACTGAATGTAACTCTATAATTATTGTACTATTAACATTGTTTTTTTTTAATTGTATCTGACGTCTCTGTTATTTTTCTGCCATTGACTTGCTTCAAAGACGTTAGTTTTTATTTCGATATTCCTTGTGCGACTTTGTTATTATTTGTGGATGGTAGATAGTAGGATAGTACCTAGATTGTTTTGTATCTTGACTATCAAAATTTTAATTTCATTAATTTTTCTATAATTTATGAAACCGTTGTTGTCTTTCATATTATTTTATGTCTTTTTTTCTAATTTTGTACAATATTATGTAATGCTTAACATGTAAAAGGCATATCCGTAGATAATCTCTCTATTTTGCTGGCTTACTCCCAGCTTAGCGTCTATGAAGACTGCTAGGGTCAGCTCTCCTCGTCCTCAGGCTGTAAGCTCTTCTCTGCTGCACCACTTCCCCCACCCCACATCTTTGCATCTGCTCGCGCCTTTGCGTCACCTCACCTATATAATATCATGAATAAATAAATAAAAAAAGCTGCTAACCTAGGGTAGCCCAGAACTCATAGTATATTATAACAGCCTTTTCGTGTAAAACATTTATATTTGCCTAAAAATTCATAATTTTACGATTAAAATGAATTTATCCTTGGAATTATTATAGAAACTTTAAAATGATATCGACTATTGGAGCTTTTTATTATCTGCTTTAGAACTACATATTCAATATTAATCGGTACTTTAAGGGGGACCCACTGAAGTTACGGACCTCAAATTGTATGTGTTTATGTAGGAGCATAAGGCCAGCCCGTATACTAAATTTTATGAAAATAGAAGAATTTTTTTTTCTTTTTTTAGCCCTTTTTCTAGAACAAGTGAAATTTTCTTTGGATACTTTAAGAGAGTTCCCCTGAAGGTACAGATTTTAACATTTTACTGTATCATCTTCATCGAGGGGCTAACCGTTCTACCAAATTTCAATCAAATCGGATAAGAATTACTTGAGTTATGGGTGCGCACACATTTTTGGCGTACGCGTACGGGTACGGGTACGCGGAAATTAAATTTTTTTTTGCATTTTTCTACACCCTCGAAAGCGTCGAGAAAATTAATTTCAGCGAAATTAATTTTTTTTTTGGATTCCGATCACAAGACTCATGTATATTCCATATACTGTGAGTAATAGGTATTGATAGAATGGATGCAAGAATTATTACTAAAAATGAATTAGTAAGGCTGTAATGAATAATAATATTATGTTAGAAGGTGTGGGCGACCAAGAATTACAGGGATCGAACGTATCGATTCCGTCCTCGTGGAAGGTAGAAGAAAGAGGAAATTTTGTATGAGAAATGATATTTCGGTTGAAGAAATGAAGCGAGCTTGGATAGAAAACAGTGGATATCCGTTCTCTCTGACTAACCCTTAAGGGACACGGTGTGATGGGGATGGGAAATGTTTGTGTACCCTTCTTCTCTCTTGTACACAATGAATCGTTGTCAGATATGTAAATAAGGGAGAGATTCATTGTGTATAACGAGTAGGTGCATTACACAGATTGAACACCACTCGCAGTATTGGTTTACAAAGCTCCGCTGAAATCGCGGACAGTTCTTTGAGTCCGCCCCACATCCCGAATCGCTCACTAATCACCTGCCTTCATTGGCCACGCGAGCTAATTAGCTGAATCATTTCAAATAAGCTCACTTAATGATTCTGTTATATTTACTTTCCTACTCTGCCTATTTTTCAAAAATGATTAATAGGTACCTACTTAAATCAATGACCGAATTTTGAGTAATTTTGAGCAAAATTGTTAAATTTATGGTTGGAAAAACAGTAAAAAGTATTTAGCACTAATCAACGATATATAAAATTAGTAGATATTTAATTAATTATTTATTCATCTAATAAGTCCTGAAGACAGTTTCTTGCTGGTATCGGTATATTGTATGAAAATTTGTATTAAGCTTTGTTTTAAAACAGTAACCTAACTGAACTGGGTATCTACTTTTAATAAATTGTAGATGAATAGGTACCTCCATTCCATTCTAAATGCAAGTTGGTTTAAGCAAAATGTTAATGTTCGACTAGATTTTTGAATAAAAAAATATCCTTGGGTTACCTTTTTACATTCAGACCAGAGTGTATTCGAGCTTAAAGGTTTAAATTGAAAACATCGAATATCTTTAATATCTGAAATGAAGGTCAGATCAGATGAAAATGAAATAGCAGAAGCTTTGTGAGAAATAGTAGGTACGTTGTTGGAAGAAGAAGAGGATTGTCTGCGAAAGAAGAGAATGGAGATCCTATTTTTCTGCCAACGCCAGCCCCCATTTAGACGATCAAGAATCGATATTTTATAAGATGCAAACTATAATAGTTGGATGAATTTGTTCAATACTTTATCGAAAATTCCGACGACAGAGAACACGTTCGCTCGCCACGGCTGAAAAGCCAAACTAACTAATATAATTTATTTTTTCTAATTATTTAAATAAAAATTAATTATTATAATTTTTATATTATTATATTATATCGTATCAATTATATAAAGACTAGAATATTTCGGTCTATTTATGATCAAACAGTCCAGTTCATAGTGTATTTTGGTCTCTAAAAAAGAGAAATAAAATTAAATGTTTTTTTTTAAAATGGTCAAAAAAACGGTAAACAAATTTAAAAAAAGTATTTTATTTTAAGCGAACCTTTATAAACTTTTCATTTTATCAAAACAGACCTTCACCATAGGTGGTCTAGTACATAAATGCAATATTAAAACAACAATTTGAGATAATTTTTATTATCTTACATTGAGTACTTACTTAGCACCTAATTTTTCAGCCGAAACTTCTCTTTTTTTTTGAACGGATGAAGAAATTCTGATAATTTCTATGCGTGGGAGGAGTTGGGTAGGTGTCGCGTTGATGAAATAAGTTGGCTTCATATGATATTGTACTGTCTCACGTGGGTGTTTTCTGCCTTCTATTCACTAATGTTATCTATTTTTACTTTGGCGTCAACAATTGACGAGTTGACAGTATCTTATCTCTAGATTGAAAATGTCTAATTTCAAAATAGATATGCTAACAATATAACAAGAACTTCCCCCAACTTCCATTGTATGCTTCACAACATTCAATCGCGACATATGATGTGAGGGATTTATTCAGATGTGTTATTCAAAATATTGTTAAGTCATTATTTGAAAATTTGGGAACGCGATGGTAAAAAGTTTGAAAACCAGTTGCTTCTTTGTTTATGACAGATTAGAAGGTTCGTTTGACATGGAAGGCCCTCTTTCGGTGGCTAATTCCTCCCATGGACCTCGAGCATGCTTATCAAATGGCGCCCAACGATAGTTCTGTTAAACCACAGAGCAGATTTAAAGAACCTTAAGACCCTGATAAATTTTATTTTTTTTTTAATTTTTTTGTTTGAAAAAAATATTTTTTTTTTCGTGTTTCAATTTTAGTTGAAAAATTCTGAGCTAGTTAGTTTGATATGAAAGTTTTTTTAACACATAGAGGTATAATAATATGTTATAGGTATGTAATTTTATAGAGTTTCAAGCAATTTTTGTAGATAGGAGGATTTTTAGAGCTGTACCTGAGATTTGAATGTTAAATGTGGATCGAGAAGAAAAATAATTGTATGTAAATATTATTTAAAATGTTGAAATGTTAGATATTGGAGAGAAATGATTAGCACATAGGTATTTGACATATGAATTTTTATTTATGAACGTTTGTTTGAGCTGTTATGTTGTGTATAGACTGAGCAGTTTTATACGTACGAATGTGAAGTAGAATAGAATGGCATATAAAAACGTAGGATGCCAATAATTTTAATAGATTTATAATTACGTTATGTTATGGTTAGAGTTTGTAATAGCTTAGATTTGTAATTTGCTAGCTTATGTTAAGACAATACTAGGTATATGATAGATAAATAATTATTATAAGGCCAATGAAAGAGAGTTTAAAGTTATAGGTATAATTTTTAAGAAACATGATAAGCTAAGAATAGGAGTAATTATAAAGAAATGTATTTTGGGTATGAATAGCGATGTATAAAGAATAGACGTAGAATATTAATGGATTGTAATAATTATTAATAATAAATAAATTAAGTTTCAATATGGCTAGGAAAGATAAATATGTAGGTAGAGATTATAATCATTAAGGTACATAGATTATTTATTTCAATAAATAATAAGAATTAAGTATTAACCTTCTTAAATGTGTGACAATTTTTATAATCAATTAGCTTCAAAGTTTTATGAACCGTTTGAAATTTTTTTTAGCAATCACTTCAAGTAGGTATGTAGTTTAAAAGAAAGGCATTGTTTTATAATAGACATAAATTACAGGATTTGGTTTAGCGCATAATATCTGGTTGTAAATAATAATGGTATTTTTATGATTTTAAAGTTGAAAATAACGAATGGTGGTTTACCCTCATAATAATTGACAAATCCGAGAATTTTGGACATACCTAGTTACAATAATAATATCATATTGTGTACATTAACGATGTTTCTTAAAATGTTTTAGCAAAAGTAATTTATTTTAGTAGCATTTATTTTTTTTTGGGATTTACTTATAAAAATGGCAAGGGATTGAATAGATTATAATTTACATTAGTTCTGGAGGCCATATATATTGAAATCTTTGGCAAACACATTTTAAAACTTTTTGAATTTTTTATAAATTATCGAATTTTGAATGTTTAGGACATTATAATATGGTGATGGTTAAAAATAAGAACTGTAAATATTTGAGGAAATAAAAATATAAATACTATAAAGTAAAATAATGTTGTTTTAAATAGCAAACAGTTAAGTTCAATGTATATAATTATTATAATAATTCTAACATCACGGGATATGGGTTATAAGGTTGAATTAGAATAGAAAAAAAATAGTATTGTTCAATCGTTAAAGAGAGGGTGGAATTGTTTTATTTGTAATGGCCGATTGATACTATATATTTTTTTTAAGTTAAGTAGATATTTTGTTTTGATATGTAGAAATTAAAGAAACAATATTTTGAATAAAAAAAGGATTGGCGAATTGATGTGAGGGATTTATTCAGATGTGTTATTCAAAATATTGTTAAGTCATTATTTGAAAATTTGGGAACGCGATGGTAAAGAGTTTGAAAACCAGTTGCTTCTTTGTTTATGACAGATTAGAAGGTTTGGTATTTTTACATATTGAATGGATGTACGGGGAAACCATTTTTAGAAAAAATGTTGTTTAAAGGGATTAGTAGAGAAGGCAAGGCTTCTTTGTTTTGAGATAGTATATTTGGCCCTCGATAGGACAAATAGTTTGTTTTGAAGTTTAGTCTAGATCCACGCTCCGATGGGAGACGTTCTTAAATTTTGTGTTGAAGTGTTTGAGTAATTTTTAATATCCTTCGCATATTTCAATTGTACATAATATTATGTACCTACCGGGGTGTGTCCGAGTGTGTTGTTATTAATACGGGATTTGCGTGCGACTTGATTGATGTGTATCTTTGGAGGTTGAAATATCACATTTGATAAATTCGCGTTTGATAAAACTTAGAATCTTCGGTTTTGGATTAAACCTTCTGTTTAATTATTATAATATATTATTTATTGTTCGACTGGGCTTACCATAGAGGGAGGTCGCGTGGCGGATCGTTAGAGTGGACAGCCCCGTGGTAATTCAACTTCCAACTATGAATGTGACGTGTTTATTTTCGTTTGTGCTTTTTTGCTAAATATTTGAAGGTATGCTGAATTTTGGGTGAGTGACCATATTTTTATGATATTAGAATTTGTATGGACACAGAGAGATGTTTTTTTTGTGTGGTATTTTGTTTGTTGCTTGGTTGCCCCGCCAAGCATGCTTATGAGCAAGTTGCTCGATGTGGTTTCAGCTGAGAGAGATAGGTATGGCCGATGCGTTACGGCATTGTTTTGAATATTTGTGATCTCTGTGTGCCATTGGGCTTATTGTATTGCAGCATGTACCTCCCTGTATTGTTTTCACACGTCACATGTCAAACACACGTCGCAAATTGTTATCCGTCATTCGCGGGTTACCCCATTTTCCGATACCAGTGGTGTGACCTATCTTTAATGTTTAGTTTTGAATCCGGTTAAGAATTTCATATTTAGAACCTTCTAGTAAGCTTAGTGTAGAATTTTCATTTGTAAAAGTAGGTACATTGGTGTGTTTGTTCCCCGTGAGAGTAATTTTATTCAGTCGAGCTATGAATGAGTTTACTAAAAGTTCGCGTCTGTCCGCGCACAGATAGAGTTTGTATTTTAGTTTTCGCCGCCGTGATAAACGTAAAGTTATAAAACCGGTATGTGTAGGAGGGCTGTTGGCGCAAGCTGAAGACCTTCCCCACATGACTGTCTATGAGAATGGGCTGTTGCTGATTTGGACGCTTTTCAGCTCAGTTCATGAGGTTCACTGGCGAAAAGGTCGCGCGCTAAGACCGAAGCAGTTGAGCGATTTGGAATTCCAATGAGGAAGAACTTGCAGTTTAAATGACAGCCCGTACGTAATGTGACTAGAAGGTTGATTGATTTGTTCGGTTATAAAGTAATTGAACGTTTATTTTGATATTGAGATAGATAATAATTAAATGCACGCGAGGTAGGCATTAACATTGTTAATAGGCAGGGTCGTTTTGACTGTAGCTAGAGCCGTGGCATATTTTTCGCGTAGTAAAATCCTGTCCTATTTTGAGTCTCTGCTGGAAGTACGTTTAGGTATTTAGAGTCAAGAGTCAGATAGTTAAAAGATAGCTTCCAGCCCCTGTAGTCTGTACACCATCAGGAACCTTTTCCGTTTGTCTATATACACTATATCTGATAGCCGAATTTCGGCCCCCTTTTTGGTACCTGTTCGAGGCGCGAGGTCGCATCGAATTGGGCCAGTCTCGGACCTTCGGAGTTTTTTTTTGCCTGAATTTTGGCAAGAAGGTTCGTTTGACATGGAAGGCCCTCTTTCGGTGGCTAATTCCTCCCATGGACCTCGAGCATGCTTATCACATATTTTAGAAAATGAATGTAATATGTGGGAAATTTTAAATAGTTTTTGTGGCGATTTCTTACGTGAAGAAGCCCACATAGAAAAGTGTTTCACATACAAAGCGTATTACGTGGTCAGCTAAAGGTGTGTTATACAGATGGGTTTACTAAATGTGATATCTAAGGCAGAGGACAAGAAGGAGTTCGCTGAAGCAATCAGAGGGTCATTCCACAAATCATCAGAATCAATGCAGAATAATTGGAGAACTGCTCCTTAACCGTAAAAAAATAAACAGTTTTCACTAGTTCCTGCTTACTGGCTTAGTTTACTCCAGATTTTATTGATTAGATTTGCATTATTGTAAGGTATCTACACACTATAGAGTATCCTGTTCACATTATTACACTCTATCTGGAAGTAGGTACCTATACCTACCTAAAACTGGTACGTCCAGTTTCCATTCCATTGCATTCTATTAACTGCTGCACTCTGGTGTATTGGAGCAATGCATAGGTGTGCAGAATTATGCAGTGGATTGTTGTAGGTAACTGAGGGAGAATTCCACAGATTATGATTGTGTTTATAATCACTGCAGCGAGTTATCTTTAGGTTCAAAGGTAGGTAGTTCTTTTTCAAACAGTTTTCGTGTTTAACTTATCTTTTAAATTAAAATTTTATGTATGCTTAAAAAATGAACGATATTTTAATGAGTCATCTTGTTGTTGCTTCTAGTTTTGAAAATAACCAACCAACAAGCAGGTTCACACCGGGCAGACACAAGCTCGTTATTTTCGACGTACAATGATTAATGTTTTGTTTTACTCTCGCCACAATATTATTCTGTGGAACTATGTGTTGGGATGTTCATCTCTTATTGTGGGGAAAAAACAAGCGCTGCCCCACTAGAAGTATAAGGCTGTCAAACTCCCAGTCGATACATCATTTTCAATTTACAACAAACTATAGGTACCTACGTATACGATCCTTTTGTTTGAATCTCTTATTGTATCATTTTCGATTATATGCACAATTATCATACTTTACATACACAATGACATGGAAAAAATAGGTTTTGACGGTACACATAAAACATTTTTGTAAGAATACCATAATATAATTTTATTAAAATAACTACAGTATTTCGAAAATATAGGTAAGTATGTATGGTAATGGGAGCTGAAAAGACTAAAACTGTGATAGTTACAAGAAAAGTTTACGGCTTCAAGCTATCTAGGGATTTCGTCAAACATGGCGGAACAGTGTGTTATCCTTTCAATTTCGTACCCGAGCAATGTCTCTAAAGTGCAATGATGTCGAAAAAATCAGGAAATGTACGTTATATCAAATTTTTGAATCCGTAGCGAATAAAATCGTATGGTGTTTTGTTATGAAAACTTCAAATCGTTTACCTATGGTTTCGGGTAGGTAATCGCTTTAGGTTCACTCTAAACCTAAACAGATAAATGTTAAAAAAACAAGTTAGTGATTCTGCCTATTTCATATCGATCAATGCCATCAAATGTAATTCTATCAAACATTCGAGCCCATAACTGGGTATGAGTCTTACATAGCTGCTCACTTAAAATCTTTTATTGTCTTTGTTTTACTCTACCAAAATCGAAATAGAATTTTCTGAACGGATCTGAAAGAAGCACAAAAGGGCTGGAAACCGTTTTGTTCCTATAGCGGGCCACTTGCGCAAAACTATAATAGCGCCCGCACAATATGCAAGGGGGTATTTTTAAATAAACAAAACAAATTGTGGAACAAACGAGCACACACTTTCAAACGTACCTACCTACTTATTTGTGTTTATTTGTTTGTTTTTCATTTGTTTTGTGTTTGTGTTTTTTTTTTCAATTGACAATGCAGTCGATTATGGCGTATACAGCCTGTTTAAAAGACAACTTCTATTTTTGCAAATACCAAAAATAACTTTATTTATTACCTACTATATATTAGGTATGATCGCAATAATAATATAGGTAATTAATATAAATATAATTAATGAAACTCACTCTGTCATCTCATCTCACAAATCATGTGAAGGGAAGAAATAACAATGCTACTCTGCATTAAAACACCTAATATTGGACCCTTATTAAAAAATAAATAACATTGAATTGTAAGTAAATCGAATCTAGGCACGTAGGTACCTAATATCTAAAATTTCTTTAAGATCTATCTACTTCACAGGATTGATTGTGTCGAACAGCACCTGAGCATTTTGTTATACTTAATTTGATGTAAGAAACAATGTGCAAATAGTAGATGAATTCGTGTTTCTCTCTTTATTGTGTTCAGATTAGGTATAGGCACCTACACCGGAAGCGTAATAAACGGACAGGAAACTGCTCACTAGAAACAAACGGCAGCTGACCGCTTGGACCGCTTGTTTCCGGTCGCACAGGGAACATGACCTCTGCTTACACGACACGTATACACAGCGCAGCTACCATCCTAAGTGTACACAGACACTACACAATACAACACAATAGTACACAACAGAGAGTGTTGTTGCTCAGAGAACAATACTTCTTAGTCCTTCCAATCAGATACTAGTCGAGATGTACCTACTAACTATGGAGGAGGAATCTATACCTAGCGCCATGTTGAACATGACGTATGGAAAAAGAATATTATTGTTCTCTTAAACTAAAACTTGATAAATCAATTTCTACTCAATAACTCGAATTTAAAGTGTAGGTACGTACAGTACCATAAATTTGGCGTCTTTGTGTGCCTCATGTGTGAGCATCCTAATATAATGTGGGAGATTATCAAGGACTGAACCTTCCCCAGTGTCTCTAATCTCCTCAAACCAACACTTCGTATACCTACACTTCGAATTCGGGACATCTCTTGTAAGGATATTCTGATCAGCAATTTTCAACATACCTACCTATACCCTAATTTCTATACCCATTTCACTTCACACATTTACAAAGTACCTATTCTGTTTTTTTTTTTTCTTTATTTTGTTACATTTGGTGACGTAATAATTATTTTAGATAGGAGATAGGTAATCACACTTTTATTACGGTGTGAAACTCATAGCAAGTAGAGATTACGTGTCAAATTTAATGTACCTAGTCCATAGTTCATGGAACGAGGCACGGAAATGCGCATTAAGACAGATGCCTTTCCTAGAAGGAAGTCCAATCCAATCCCCCTTTACGCCCCACATAGGGGCATAGCGAGGCAACAAGAGCTCTCCGTTGCGCTCGATCTTGCGCAATGGTTATTACCTAAGGAAATATTATTTCATTTCATTTTGCCAGAATATAATATTACTTAAGGGTTTTCATGGCAGTACCTAATCTTCATTTTCTTCTTCTGACGATTTCTACTCACAAGGCAGAAGACTGCCAGGCAGACTGCCTAAAAGGTAGCGGGACAGCTGGCAGTCAGTGTCCACTGACCAAAATATATCGCAAGATCTACATATATCCATGTATAGAAGAAGACATTTTTTTAATAAGATCATTAAATCTTTATTTTTATCTCTACATTGTGTGATCTCATGTGATTAGTGTGTGATTATTATTTTGCTTTCTACTGTCTGTATTGTTATTATTATTGTTTTTATTTGTAATCTGGGTTGGCTGGAAGAGGTCCTGCGGGATAAGTCCGCCCTTTGACTCAATCAATGTTTCTATGAATAATTGTTTTTTATTTCACAATAAAGTTATATTTATTTATTTATTATTTATTTATTAAATATAAATTTATCATTAAACTAGCTTTCCTAACAGACGTTGTCCTGTGACCCTGTGGTCCTAACCGTTCATATGTGCAAATATGCACTGCGCCTCCAGAAACAAAAATAAACTAATAAAATAATAACATTAAAAAATGTATTTCTAAAACGTCCATATTTCATTCGTATTCAAAGCTCAGGCAGGAATATTTTTAATAATATGCGCACAATTTTGTTGACATTGTATGCCCTTGTATGATCTAAAATGCCCGAAACGGTGCAGGTGCAGTAGACAATAATTTTGTTGTTAGATATTTTCATAGATGGCGTCGGAGGACATCCATTTCATACTAACTTTAATAATATATTTTATAATATATCTTATCCATTATTCAACTTTTTATCAGTTATTCTGTTATCCGGAGCGGAGATGAATTCAACAAATCAAACATCGAAAGAATATGTTCAGCCGATCTCGAATTATAAGTGTTCGCACTAACCCGACTTTCATTTATATTCCCTATAGATATTATGAGGAATACGGTATGGAAGTTGGTGTTGTTACAAAGACGAAAGTCAATAAGTTGAGATGGTTTGGTTTGAAATATTAAAAGGAAAGGTGTAAGAAAGCGTGGTCGACCAAGTATGACGTGGATCAAACACATCGATTTCGTCCTTAGGAAAGGTCATGTCAGAAGCAAAAGAAATAGGAGAGTTTGTATGTGCATATTAAATTAAATAATTAAAAATGAAGGGAAAAATCTTATTGGATGAAAGAATGTATGGTCCTGATTACTTGACAAAACCTGGATCATAGTCATCTCTACTTGAGTATTAAAATAATATGTTTATCTGACTGATTAACTTTAACAAAACTTGTACTCGAAAGGAGTGACTTCATGCCCGTGGAGGTACCTACTCTAAAAATCAGAGTGTGTTTTATAGCTATTTATTATTTTGGTTGCGGATGTAGGCAGCTGCCTGTGTACACAAGCTAACGGAGCGTCCTAAGCAAATATTGTGCTTGGAGGCCGAGGTCTTGTGTACAGATGCATCCAACGTATTTACAAAAGGAAATGTATTTTCAAAAATTATCTTTCTATTTTCTATTTGTACTTTCTATTAGACATTCTATGTATTATTCGTGATGTCTATTGAAATGATAGGGTTCAATTATTTTCTGGGGAACGAGGAGAAAAGAAAAAAATATAAAGAGAGAACGAAAAATTCTAAATAAGAAAATAAGAAGGAAAAAGTTTCCGATGGGAATGAGAAAATTCGCAATGCACGTTCGTACGAGCCGTGCGGATACCAGACAGTTTTAAAAACTCACGAATGCTAACATCTTTGTTACAGTATACCTCTACCTAAGATGCTTTTAAAAATTGTTAATTGAATCAATTTCGTTTCATTCCCAATTTGGTTTCAATTTTTCATGGAGGTTTTTTTAAACAAAACAGTAATTCATACCCACTTACCTATATAGAAAATTATTATTTTTAGATTTAAAACTTTTTCCTATGTAGGTACCTATCTTTGAAGTATACTGTAATAACGAGGACTGACAACCTTAATTGACTTGTGTGATTCTCAATCTTTTACATTGGAATTATGATCCCAATGTTTGGTACACTACCATCACGTTTATTACGTTTAATCTTGGTATAACTCTCTCATAGTTAGCCCAGTTTTTTCTTTTAATCTCGTGACAAGAAGCCACAATTATTATTATTGCACTAACACGTAATTTATTCGCGCCTGGTTATATGCAATTATCATATCAGTTAGGAACGTGCAGTGATGGCATAATATCAGGCGCAACGTGTAACTGACATAACAAAATAATAAACTTTACTACATACTTGTGTGCATGATAACGGTGTTCCTGAATTATCTTCCGATACAGCGCAATAGTTGCAATAATTTTATAGTTGCGGAGTGTACAGACATACATAATAATAATATAGGTAGGTACCTACAATCATTATTATAGTAGCGTGGGAGGTGAAATGCAACACCAAGGTGTGGCTGCAGCCGCAACGCATTTGTGTGCATTGAATATTCTGCAACTTCTATAGCACCAAGAGTTAATAATCAACAATAAAGTATGTATCTTATAGTTCTGTTGCTAACACATTTTTGTTTATCTAGTAGATACACTTACCCGCTATGTCGGTACTTAGAACTTAAATAATATTAAGGTAGGTATTTATTAAATGAATTACAAAGGGGGGATACAATTATTATAGGATACAAAACAAATTCCCCTCCTCTTGTTAAACTCGATTCACCTATCTGAACATGCACTTGAACCAGTTCTAGAACTAGAAAAAATATATGTGTGATTCTTGAGCATTTGGCCGGCAACAGCACAATATTGTTTCTCCCATTAGCGTCCCAAAAACAAGACATTTTCATACTGTGCGCGGTTCCTTCAAAAGAGAGCTGAGGGATTTGAACTTGATCTGGGAGGATGTCATTGGCTTTTCATAATATCTGGTATTAAATTACATTATTTTTTTTTAAAGTTAACATAATTCTTATGCTCGATAACAACAATTTTAGTGTGTAGTTAAAACCTTTCAAATTAATTATTAACTATCTTCCTAAACTTAGATTTCATCCATAAAAATGTTAAAGCTCTAAATAAACTGTTTTATTTTTTGTAACAATTAAGTAAAAATTAAAGTTTTAAGACACTGACTTTTTGAATTGCTTGTTTTTGGTGTCAAGGAATAGAGATATTACTTACCTAAAGAAGTGTTTGCGTCGGCGTTTAGTTTCGAGACGAAATGTAAACTGTTTGATGCGTGTGTTTTGATCCTGGAACCTGACTAAAGCCCAGTGGGGGTAGTACGAGTTTTATCGAAAGCTAATTGCACGCAAATAAGCGCTTATTAGCGTGCAAATAGTGTTCTTAAATCAAACGATCGAATCATTCGATCATTTTAGTATGAAAATTTTTCGAAACACATTCGATGATCGTTTCGATATTCGATCATCGAAAACCTATACTAGGGCTACAGGCACAAAAAGTATCTGCATTCGAAACGAAATGCCTCAGTAGAGTTTTGGGTATAAGATGGTACCACCGCATCACGAACGACACTATACTCCGGCGCACCCAGCGCAGGCCCATCACTTTCACCATTACGGAGAGGAAATGGGCATGGCATGTGTTGAGGATGCCGAATGATAGTTGGCCGAGGAGAGCGCTGTTTTTTCTCCCATCAGGGTCTCGAAGACGTGGAAGACCCTCTCATACCGTGTTCCGTTCCTTCAAGGCAGAGCTGAGGGAGTTGGACATGGTGTGGGAGAAGGTCATGAGCAATGCGCAAGATCGAGCGCAGTGGAGAGCTCTTGTTGCATCCCTATGCTCCTGAATGGAGTTGAAAGGGAGTTTTGATTTGAGTGTTCTAATTAACTTCAACCTTGCTCTAATTCTCCAATAATTCAAAACCGTTGTTTTTGATCGAGTATCTTTGTTATATTCATTTCACCTTTTAGCTCCACAGCGACTTTTAAAAACGACTGAACCTTCCGATATAGTTTTCTGTATCGGTGGAGAAGACAAAGCAACGCTCCGTTCCGCTTGTCAAGCGAAAAGGATTTCCAAATACCAACGTAAGTACCCACCACAAGCTGGTTGGAGTTCAATTTGCAATAATGGAAATACCTGCTCCTGCAGTCCTCAGTGGCACCGCTAAGTGCTCTGTCATCCCTGTGCCGCATGCATGCCTGCTATTACCTCTAATAATGCGCATTCCTGATAGATTACCCCGTGGCTGATACGGGATAGGTGCTGTTATTATGTATATACCTACGTATTTGGAGACATTTATTGGTTAAGTTTTCAGTGTAACACTGAACCACTCCTTATGTATGAGTATTCTTCTTCTGTGGTCACAATCCTAAAATTGGCTGATGTACCTACTATTACGTATAGATACTACCCGTATAGTGGCCGACCAGTGCTCAAAAATCGACCATACCTTATATTTAAGTACATTATAAGTTAGTACATTAAGTATTAAGGTTCCATTGTCAAAGACTGAGCAAGCGCTCTTTCAAATTTTTGTTTCAACAACAAGGACATGGATACGTCAAATTAGAAATGTTGATATGTACCTACACAGTTTTTTTCTATTATTATTAAAGACAAACTATATTAATCTATTCATAATAATTTGACCACAGATACACAAAAGAATATATGCATCTGTGTCAATGTCAATATAGGAGTGGGGCCCTGTTGAGGAATAAAATAAAACAATTTTTCTCCCCGGGTCCTGGCGTTGGTTGATGCATGCTTTGTTTGGAGAAATAAATCTTTATGTAACTAGATATAATGTGTGATGTCAAAGTGCATTGTACCTAAATGTATTATCATTGTTAGGTATATCCCCGTTTCACACAAGCGTCTTTTCGCTTTAGAACCGGGGTCTTTATTGATTTAATAAAATAAATAAAAAAAAATAACATTTTAGCAGAGTTTGTATTTTTTTTAATCTACTTTTCATGCATAGGTAATTAAAGAGAGCTCTTGTTGCCTCCCTTTGCTCCTGAGTGGGTTTTAAAGGGAGGTTTGATTGATTGATTTGTATTTTAAAAAAAATCTTAGCTTTCCCCACTCCTTTTCTATATAAACTATGAGTGTGCGAAATTTCATACTCCTTCGTCCGCGCATAATTTTCGTAAAAATAGCCATGCACAAAGTTTTTCCTTCACGACGTATTAATATATAGATATGTATATATCTACCAACCTATTGAACGAGAAAGGCTTTCAGTATTAATAGAAATTATTGTAGGTACTAATGATATTAAAATATTCCCATTCAATTAATGAGGCATGAAAAAAATAGAGTATTTTTAATTAAGATGAGTGTCTCAGTATGAAAAGTTCCTCTTCAGGGCCCTAATTGTGTGGTATATTAATAGGACACCTTTCTTTGTGTATTATCGCGTTTCTTCACAAAACGTAAAAAGTCATTCTCACCCAATTTTTTTACCTGATCGGATCAAAATGGAATTGTCATTACTCACCTCGCAGCTTCTTACAGACCACCCATCTCAGATATAGATTAAAAATCATTCAGGCAAATCAAAGATTTTTTTGAAGAAATAACGGCCCAAGAAACAAAAGGTCTTTTTCATAAATATGGGGTAAAAAATGACAGATATGTAAGGTGCTCTGATAAGATGAGAGACGCTATGTAACGAATGTAGCGAAATTTGACAGAATATTTGACAGAAGTAGTTGAAGAAGAAGTTTAAAAAATAGTCAGTAGAAAATTATATCTGAAAAGATGTAGAATGGAAAGATTACGTTTTCATAGGACAATAGCAAATGGATGGTTATCCTAAATAAACCATATTAGTAGGTACCTATTGTCACAGCCCCCCCTAATGCGGGACTTTGAACCTGAACTGACCTAACTAGATCTAAGCTAAATCTAAGCTTTACTATACCTAAACCTACGATGACACTATATGTCGCAACCCCATTATACCTAAACTATCGATTGCACCATATTTTGCAACTACCTAAGCCCTGCGAGCAAAGCAGACCACCCGCAAAGCTAGGGCTACTAAATCTAGCTATAGAATAATCCTAAGCTGAATATGACGTTGTCAGCTCTATTCTACTAGTATCTGAAAGACTATCTAGAAAACCTAGAACAACCGTCTACGAAATGGCCAAATCGTGATCGTCTAGAAACTAACCTAAGGACCCAAACGTTGTGGTTTTAATCTAATTGAGATTTATTATTCAACTGGATAATCCTGAAACATAAAATAGTCCAATTAGTTATGAAATAAAATATGGTAAAACATCATACTTAAATAACGATTACTTAAATAATATTTCTTCCTTGATTTGTATTTAATTTGCAATAAGAGCGACATAAAATAAATAGATAAATATTGCACAATTTCTCGTCACATCGTGATTATAGTCATTCTGCAAATAATTTATTAGTTTTCTAACAAATAATTATATCTTTCTCGATTGCCCTTCGAATTTAAAGGACAATAATTGTCCTTATTAACCAGAATTATTCTGGTCTGCTGTGAATCCACTGTCTTGAGAGAATTTTGTCTGTTATTAGAAATAAAGATTCAAAATCTACTTATTTACCACAACCACAGTTTCAAATTCTACAATTCTATCTACACCACACCCCCCCCCTAATGGGGGAGGGGGAAATAGGCCCCCAACGGCCCGCCTATTTCGATTTCAGCCGGCCTAGACAAGTGCTGAATCTCTGTGCTTGTTAGACTAATTCGCGGATAAACACACATAGATTAAGGTATACATAAATAAATAAGCATGCACCCAATACATAAAATAAAGGTTAGTAATTATTATAGAATATTTCATAATAGGGCCTTAACGAGCAGTCGCTACGGTCGCTGACTGTACTCTTCCCTAGAAATATGACGAAAAATGGAACGATTACCGCTTCTCGTTTCTAGGTAGGGACTGAGTTTGTTAAGTTTATAAGTATTCGCTGCTACATCTACCCACATGAGTACACATATAGTAATATGCACGCATGCTTACATACATCCAGCAGAGACTAAAGATAAATTCCATGCAACTAAATAAAATAAGTATAAATACGAATATAAGAATATTAGTCAATTCCCAATTTGTATTAGGGAAGAAAGGATAGGACTATTGTTAGTATAAAATAAAATAATAATATATATATTCTACTATTTGCCACACACTAGCGCAACTACAATTATTGTTAGAATACTACTCAAAGCGTATTATTAAAACACCAATCTACTATTTCAAATAATAAAGAATGATCTCTAACTACCCTCCACCAAGACACAAACACAAGCAAGCGAAAGCACATAAAATCTAATATAATATCTGAAATGCAAAAGTAGCGAAGCACAATCAAGGAGTTTATGGTTAATTATAAAATAATAATTTGAAATGAATCCTTTCTCTAGGATCCTTATCTGAAATGGAAGGGTTTGATTAGTATCATCATTATTTCATCATACTTACATCTAATGATGTAACACTTATGCAATACCTATCTGATTACGACATAATACGCAACACTTAATAACACAATAACGACCTAATTAAAATACCATTAAATTCATATCATAAATAAATCAATAAATTCATAATCCTAATCGACACAATTTAAAACTATAAAAGCTGAAGATAATCTAAAAGGATATATAAAATTAAATTTATCACTCCAATTGGAAAACATAAATTAAGTAAAATATTATCGAAAAATATAATCCTAATGACCCTAATTAAACTACTATAAAATTAGTATTATTTACCAAATTTAAATTAAAAGGAAATATAATAATACTTATAAATGAAATAAATAATGCCATAAAGTTTAGATTATAAATAAATAAATACATTAGGCACAAAATGATGAGTTTATTATTAAAAGCTATAATAATTATTATTTATCAAGTTCAAAAATGAAAGGCGGAATAATATTCAAATGTTTTAAAAACAAATTATAATTTACACAAAAGGGAATATTCTTTATTTAATTTGTAGAAGACAAAATAATAAATATTATATTATTCAATGAAGTAATCAATTTGGAACCAATATAAAAATTAAAATATTTACTTATCAAATGTTTAAACAAATCGCTATAATTTACCCAACGAAACATTCATTTATTTTAAATTAGTAAAAATTAAAATCAAAATCTCTATGAAAATAAACAAATTGAATTAGGAAAAAATAAATTAATGAAACAAAATATAATTATCTGAATTGTCCTTGGGCCTGGTATAGATCTGTTCAGCACTGGAGACCTCCGTCCCCTTCCAGAAGTAGAAAATAACTGACCCTGCTGTTTGTAAGAGATCTTCACTCTTCAAGAGATGAGATGAACTGTCCCAGAAAGCTGTGGGATGACCGCCTTAGTAGGAGATCCTCACCGCTCCAAGATTTGAAATGAACTGCCCCAAATAGGCATTTGCGACCCCTATTTATTAAAATAAGTTTCGCAATATTTCGAGATAGACCTGTGACGTGTAGCACAGTGGTGTATAACCCCAGGGGCGTCTCCAAGTTATTATAATTTAATAATAAATCTATAAATAAAATCTAAAATACTTTACTAAAATGTTAGTCCCGTCACACTATGTAAACCTTCATTCAAATAATATTTATTTTATGGACCGAGCGTGATGAATTTATTGTATAGGCTACTTAAAATAATATTAATTATTTTAGTATTCCTAGTGATTACTTTATTGCTTATCTGCATTGTGCATCGCATCTGGTTCACCGCAAAGGATTACTCTGTAATGGTGAGCAAAGCTTAATTTTGACAGAAAATAAATAATCTTTGAAAGCTATGGAAGAACAGTAGCCCTAGACAAATTGCATTTGGCGATCGACTACAATAGAATTTTTCGACAATGTAGAGTAGAAAGAAAATTAACTGTATATTTTTTATATAAGTGTCTGTGTTTGGTTTAAATAATTGTTTATGTTCCAGTGGACAGTTCATTTTTTCGCACTCTGAATTGACGAAACCTTCGTTTGTAGTGGAACTCCAATTTCACATTGTCTAAGGGCAGGACGATGAATTTTTATGTTAAAAAAGAAATGAGCCTACCTACATAGTATTCTTATGTTGCAACTTGTAGTTGATCTATCTCATTTGTTCGTTCCACTTGTTAGTAAGCATCTGTTCTGATAATATGACTTGATTGTTTTTTTCAAATGAATCGTGGCCAGAATTTTATTATTTATTTATTTTTTAATGTGTCTGACATTTTATTTGAGTTTTAATGTTTCGAATTACCGATTTAAATTTTCATCTTTTATTTTTGCCGTATTTTGATAAATTTTAATTGATTTTAGCTTTTTGTCGCAATGTAGGTATTTGTAATTTTAATTTCTATTGATTATTCATAGCGTCGATTTTTTATTGTTTTTGGCATGGACTATCTGTATATATTAATTATTTAATACGTTGAGTACCTATATAATATTATATATTTAATTATTTGTCACTTAGACATTGCACTTTAATTATGTATAAATTGACTTTGTTTTGATTCATTATTTTTTGTTTTATTACTTTTATTATTTCAATTGTTTGTCTCAATTTGGATTGAATGTTGTATTTGTGACTCTGCTTATTTCTGTGAATTGTTGTGTGTTTTATTGATTTGAAAACTGTATTCATTTTTCTATATTTTATTGTTGTGAAAAATATTTTGTTGTTAAAATATTAATGGCATTTTCGCCATGTATGCTGTATAAATAAATAAATAAAATAAATGTTTCTATTTTATTTTATTTATTTATTTATTTCTTATCCCCCATGGGTCTCATTCGAGGCACTCGGGTTCATATCAAAATTACATTATTACAATGATGAGATAAAATTGTACTATACAGAGAATGGAAAAAAAAAAACAAAAAAAAAAAAAAATACAGTCATTGATTAAAGGTTGGCAATTCGCAAGGATGGGGGACAGTTATTAATAGACGAACGAGGATTGGTAGGTAATACTGCAGTAGAGATAAAAGATGGACGGACAAGAATTTTGCCAGACCTCAAAATATGGAAATCACAATGGAAAGGAAGGGGTACAGCATGAAAGGGGAAATCTCTAAAGTGGGCTGAAATTGATGAATATTTTTTTGATTATTTTCTAGAGTAAAGGTGTACAAAACTGCTGGTTGTTTGTCTCTTCAAATGCTATTTGTAAGGTGAGCATGATAATGAGGATCCCAGTCGTCACACGGCCAGCTTGGGAGAATCTCTCAGGTGAGGAAACATAAGAAAAGCCATTAAAGAGATTTAGAATGCATTAGTGTTGCGCGCGGGGCGAGTGGGGACTACAATTACTGTTATTACTTTACGGCTCTACTATTATTCTGCGCCACCCGACACTACCTAGACATGTCTGACATGCTATACCACGTAAACCTGAAAGATTACGGGCCAAGGTTTGTTTTCCTAAGAATGCTGCATAGTGGAGAATGGCGGTGAATATGTCAAAACAATAAACATTGTCATATTATTTATTTTTGAAGGATTTGTGTACCTATTTACGTAGTGGAAGTTCTTTAGAAACAGCGAGATTCAATACAAATTTTGTGAAAGTGCAACTGTGTTTTATTTAATTCAATGTTACCTATATATCTCCCTAGCGACCTAGTAAAATGGCTGCTATCTCCACTGTGATGTCGAGAGTTTCAAAATGTTGTTTCCAATTCCAATTTTGAAGTGGTTGGTAGTCTGGCGGCTACGACGCCGACTTTCGTACTGTTTCGTTCGGAGGTCGTGGGTTCGATCCCAGGTGCCGACCATCTTCCTCTTTCATGACACAAGCTTTAAGTAGCTTACCTACTGTGAATGAGTCAAAGAGTGTATTTGTGTTCACTTTGAGTGAGCACAGATACATTAAAAAAAAATCCGATAAAAAATTACAATAAATTTGACAGTTCTGTTGTTCACATTTAATTGCCAGCGTGGCATCCTCTCATATTTGTCTTACTTAGACCCCAGGGCCCCATGTCATACAAATCTATTAGAGGTACCTACTAATTTTACAAATTAGTTGAACGGGCCTTCTTCTTGGTGGGAAAGTAAGTTAGCAGGTACTTTAAATATTTAAATTCAATAGTAAAAAGCAGTTGTTGGCACGTTTTATTTTTACATACATTGAGGTACACGACACGTTCTGTATAATCAGAAGATTAAATCAATCTCAAATATCCTGTGATCATGTAGAGAGTTTACCTAAGAACGATAATATCAGGAAATGTAACAAAGGCTACTATACCTAAAGTTTTTAAGTAAATTTCGTTAATATATTATTTATTTTTATAGGTAGGTTATATTATTTTGTCTTTCTAATTCTAACGCAGAGCTATCATTTAGCTCTAAAAAATTCAATTGAATAGGTACAAAGTTTCGCATAATAATAAATAATTAATAACAGAAGAAATGTGCGATTGGAAAATGTAAAAAAAAAATTAAAAATGTGAAGTTTCGGGTCGTGCGTGACACCCAATAGCACATCTATCCCAAGATGCCCCATAATTCATAAGTGTAAAGTTGATTATGGCTTCCTTCTCTTTGAAGAAGAGGTTTAGTGCATCCTGTGCCTCCTGCTAATGTCTTCCCCGGAACAGGAATGTCTCTCCTCTCCCGCCCTCTCCGCTCCTCTCCAATAACCAACTCTTCTTAATATTCCAACCATCATCCCAAATGCTTTTAAAATTTTCTTAATGTATCAAATGTTTTGAAAATTACTAGGTAAGACAAAAACCTAATGTTTCCAGAGGAATAATTCAATATTATGTATGAGGTTTCTGTATATATTCTCAGCAAATGTACCTACCCAAATTGTTTTAAGAACTTATCTTGGCACCAATATCTCCTAAAGAGGCTATTTTGTGTTTGGGAATACTAATGGGATTCATATTAAAAAATCTGATGGCCTTCACCAGAATCTATTTTTAACAAATCAATGTTATTTTACTGCGTTCTGTAGATTGTTTTCAGCTCCTCCAAATTTTTCATTCTTTAAAAATCGTTTCTCTTTTCTGACGCACATGATCTACGGTACCATGATTGAGTAAACGAAACGCCAGCAATTCTCACGGTCCTCCGCAGCCCGCACCACTGATATAAGGTGCCTAACCTATCGCACAACACATCCGGTACTGCAGATTCTCCGATTTTCCGCCATCCGTTATCATTCGTGTTGTTCCCAATAATCCTTCCTTTCCTTTTCATTGTATCGTTTCTTACGTAGTTCGTGCGAATAGAATACTCGCCTCCGAAAAAGAAAGGGAATCAAATTTCGGATACAACAACAAACCATTTTTAGGTACTGAGTACTTTTACACTTTCTTAATATCAAGAAAATCAGAGTAACTATTTTAAAGTTAGATACTGACTTGATCACTGCTAGACTTTGTGACCAAATACTTATAAGACTGTAACGTAGTTCCTGCATTAAGTATTCACGAAAACTCCCGAATAAACCGTTCGCCATCTAGCGGAGCCTGCAGCGCCAGCGGTGCAGTGCCATTTTCTTAAACTCTCTCCAACTTCTTTCTTTGTTTGACCCCCTTTTTATCCTGCACACACGTGCTCGCTTCATGCAATATTTCGCTGCATGGATCACCCCGACTCCCCAAATACTTCGGGTAGCGGCTCCAAATGAGGTATGAAAGTTGTCTGGGAACAGAGGAGAAGAGCACAGAGGGTGGGGGGGGGGGTTCTGTTATAATATTCATAAAAACACTCGTCGGGGAGTTAATGGAACTTTTTTGTATGCTTTTACAAACTGATTTTATCCAATGAAATTTCAATAAAGCATTAAGTACAAAGGTACCCATACCAAACAAATAAGATTAAAATGCCTATGAATAAATTTTTCGATGTAGGTACTGTGAGATCCTTACGATCTCAAAAGAACCACATTTTTTGAGGTGCCAACTTTTGATATAGTTGCCCTCTGTAATGTGTTCTGTCAAAATAAATATGGGGAACTAAGTAATAATGCACAGACTCAAAACTCAAAACTCAAACTCAAAACTCATTCATTTTAAATTCATTTATCAATATTAAAAACACACCTGACGTCAGCGCAATAACATATTTTGTCCCTTTGTTTCTTCCTTGCATCTTGCCCTTTCCATTTCCCTTATTCCTATCCCTGACACTTGGCCTTCATCCCCTTACTTTCAGCTGAGCCTGCATATATGTATTGTAACGACAGTTTTTTTTCTATTGTTTGTCTTAATTACTTCTTACCTACTCGCAATTAATGTTTGTGTATATACTAGTGTTTTTGTTGTCCATACAATTTATGTAATTATTATTTAAGGTATCATCACTGTCTATAGGTATGTTCAATAAAATAAAGAAAAAGAGTTTTCAGTAAATTTTTTACCGTGCTAAACCTTTATAACCATTATGTTAAAGTGTATTGAATTGAAAATATATTATTGACCGACAAATCGAGTAGGAAGATAATTAATTCTCCTTTGTTCTAACATTGTTGGTGAATCAATACGCAGAATGAAAAACTTTATAAAATGAATTAGATTTAAATACAAATATTCTAAATCCTTCCAAACGAGTGGATAGCAAAGCAATCCGATAATCTGCATTGCAGATCCTGATAAAAATATTATCCTGGCAGATCGCGATACAGTTGCAGGCGTGATTTCAGCGCTACCTGCTACCTGGACAGTCGCTGGTCACTAATACGAACCCTCCCCGATGAATTCAAGTTCCAGAATAGATACATCATACCGGCAATAGATCTGGAACTATGGAAGAAAGGCGAGCATCGACGTGCCGTTGCGTCCGACATTCGTGAAGACCAATAAACTAATCGAATATTTCACAATAAAATACTTATAAAAATGGTAATAGGTATTTTGTTTAATAAGGTAAGTACATACATGTACTTTAAGAAATCCTTTTAAATTAAAAAAAAAAACAAATTTACTTGTTATACCAGGAATCGAGATTCCTGATCATCTGTGATTTAGATATTCAGAACTTGTGCCTTTGAAATTAATTATCAAAATTGTGGAATAAGAAAAAATAATTCATGAATATTTTATTATTCAACAATTATTCCACCAAGAATGCTTGTTTAATTCATCAATGTTGATAGTTATCCTGGTATGTGTCACAATATGAAAAGTACTGAACAGGAATCAGATCTGTGTCGAGCCTCCCTAAGTGACGGCAAACTGTCAAGTATGATTATTTTGTAGTTACCTACTTTAAAAAAGAGGTTTATTACATAAGTATTTTCATGATCCATGAGCAAAAAAATAACATACGTTTTGGCACACGGAAAGAATGAGCAATGTTTGAAGTTTACGCAAGGTCATTTATGAGCATCTTAAATTTTAGCATTCTACGATTCCAGGTCTCCATCCAGTATTTTTTGTCGACCATATCGGTTAGTATATAGAGCACTTTAAACGTGAAAATAGTCCATAGACAAAGAAGGGATGTTTCATCAGAGTCCGTAGAGGATTGCTAACAACATTGTGGCGGGTAGGGGAGACCAGACTAGCAATGGATGCAATATAATATCGGCTAATGTGATTATTTTCTACTTGGTCGTGTCTATGGCGAGTTTCATTCGTTACTTGTGTTCAGTTGAGTTCTTGCTTTTAATTTTTATATTCCACCCACCCTACCAGCCAGCCAGCGGTGTTTCAGCATCAGGGCCCCGCGGGACTAGTGCTGTCAAGCTTCTTATTTCTTTTTATTTACCAGAATCACATTACTTTTCAAAGTAACTAGTGGCCAACAACAAACTATACAAAGATAAACTTTTTTTTTTTTTTTTTTTTTACCATCACGCCGTGTCCCGTAAGGGGTAGGCAGAGAGAACGGACCTCCACTCTTTTCTATCCAAGCATACTTCTTTCGCTTCTTCCACCGACATACTATTTCTCATACAGCTTCTCCTATTTCTCATACTTCTTACCTGGCCTTCCTTGAGGACGGAATCGATGTGTTCGATCCACGTCATTCTCGGTCGCCCACGCTTTCTTACACCTTTCCTTTCAGCCTTATGAATTATCTTTGTCATTCTGTTTGTATCCATTCTTTCCACATGCCCAAACCATCTCAACTTATTAACTTTCATCTTTGTCACAACACTTACTTCCATACCACATTCTTTCCTAATATTTTCATTCCTTTCCATATCCCATAAAGTTTTTCCACATATTCTTCGTAGAGATTTCATCTCTACTGCATTTATACTACATTCTTCTTTTTTCGTCCATGTCCACGTTTCACAACCATACATCATCGATGGTAGCAGGATTGCGTTATGCACTAGTTTCTTTGCTTGTAGTGAGACGTTGTTGTTTCTCATTATAGGTCTTAGTGCACCGCCCACCCTGCAACCAGCAACTTTCCTACGTTCGATTTCTTTTTCACACTTTCCATCCCGACTAAACATGCTTCCTAAATACACATACTCATTCACTTGCTCAAGACATTCATTTTCTACGGTTACTTTGCAATTCGTTCTTGCTTCATCCCTTTCAAATACCAAAACCTTTGTTTTGCTTACATTCATTTTTAGACCATTTTTTGCACAATTTTCAAACACACTTGACACAAGTTCTTGCAAATCATTTTCACACTCAGCCATAAGTACTAAATCATCTGCATACATAAGCGCACATACCTTTATTCCATTTAGTTCAACCCCTATATTTATATCTTTTAACCCACTGACGCAAAAATCAAAGAACAAATTAAACAACCAGGGTGACATGACGCACCCTTGCTTCACACCTTTCGTAAGATAGAACTCCGGTGAAAGGTGACTGTTCACCTTCACACACGCAAGATAAACAATTCTAACAATAATTCACTAATGATGGCCGATTATATTTTTATTACTATTCAATGTTGGCCTTTTGATTTGCGTTTGTGATTGTACAATATTTATTATTTGTTGATATTTTATATTAGGTACTTATATAGGTATATTGCTGTGTTGTTGGAGTGAAAAATATTATGATTGTTATTTTTTTTTTAACATGTAAAAGGATATTGCCGTTGATCGAATAAAATAAATAAAAATAAAAATATAGTACAAAAATATAATAATAAATACGGTAAGAGAACTTTGGAATATAATGTGCCTAAATTGCATAATATGATGCCGACATCAGCTATTAAGAAATGTGGTAGTAAAAGTGCAACAAAAAGACTGACTTGTCAAGGAATGGCTCTTGAAATGAGGATTCATTTATAATAATTAAACATTTATAAATAATTAAGAATTACCTATATCGTTTGCTGCTATTGGCTAGGTTTTAAGTTGTTATTTTTTATTATTGTTTTTATTTTTGTAGAAGAACGCGCCGACAAAACCATTTGTGTGGATTTGGCGCGACTTAACTATTGCACCTTAGACTGTTTATTATTTTTCACTTGCTCTAAAAAAAAAAATAACGGTGACCTAGCCACGTGGTTCTCGTAACTATAACTCCTTTTTTCGGACCAGTCAGATCAGATCAGGGGCCTTACTCTGTTTTTCAGTCACAATAAGACCTTTATAAATAAGTATATTGTATACTATACCTACAAGTATTTGAAGTACCTACTAAAAGTATTGACGGTCAACATTGTGATCGGGTTTGAGTCTCAAGAGTTACCCCCCTGGTCAGGATAAAAGTATAATTACTTTGTAAAGGCAGGATAAAGTCATTTGTCTATACTAATATATAAAGAGGAAAGATTTGATTTTTTGTTTGTTTGTTTGTTTGTTTGTTTGTTTGTTTGTTTGTTTGTTTGTTTGTTTGCTTCGAATAGGCTCCAAAACTACTGAACCGATTTGAAAAATTCTTTCACTTTTGGGAAGCTACAATATCGGCGGTGAACATAGGCTATATTTAATTTCCAAAAAAAAGTGGGTAACCTACGAAAACTTCAATAATGTAACCCAAGGTGTAAAAAATTTACCTAAAATATTCTTTTTATCGCGAACGCTGTGAAAACTAATGATGATAGAATAAAACAATGTTCTACAATTTTGTAGAAGACATCATTATTTACAAAAAGTATCGCGACAGCATATGTCTAACTATTATAGTTATGTCACAATAAGTGTTTTTTTATTTAAAAAAACCCAATAAAATGTCACCTTTAGAAAAAGCTCTTTATTGGTATCTTGGTATTACTCCTTATTAAAATAAATTAGTTCATATTCAAGTCTGCTTCAATATGTTTGTATAACTTTTTGAATTATTCAATTCGGACATTCCATTCGAAAGTTATCACGAGTTTAAAAATGTGAGTATAGGAAAAAAAAGCATAGTCTCTTATCATCTCAACTTATCCGATGCAGAGTGCGTATGGGAGCCGGGGAGGGCTGAGGGGAGTCGTGTCAAGTTTAGTAGAAATACCGCGCAAAGTAGTCACGGTGGTAAAGTGACGTGACACGATACATTGCAATGCAATTATTCCAGATTAACATATGCTATAAAATATTTTGAAAAAGTTAGGGATCTGTCTGAAAACTAAATTATTTTTAAGTATCTATCTACCCGTGCGAAGCTGGGGAGGACCTCTAGTTTATTATAAAAGTGATTAAATATAGGTAATAATATTCAGGTGGAAAACTTTTAGGCAATCAGTATTCTATTTTAAAGTTCTCTGAAACCCTAAATAAAATAATAACACGCAATTAAAATTGAAAAAACAAAATTCTCTAAAGAAAATAATAATTAATTATCAAAATATGCATGGGCTGGCACGAGGAGCAGTATTGAGCCGTGCTACTGGCATTCGCAGGAGAACGCGTGTTGTGGGGATGAGATAATTCCTCCGGAGGGCTGAGGCTGTGCTAGGATCAAACAACCGGATATGAGGGAGGGATCTTCTCCAGATTACATTTTTTCACTTTCATTTTTGCCACAAACGATTACAAGAAATAGTTTCTCGGAATAGAAGCAGAGGTGATATTATCGTTTCTATTTCTTACGCATTGCCCAATAAAAAGATAATAACAGAATGGAAAGAATGTGGGTATTCGAGAAACTGGTGGAATAGAAAAAAGTGGATAAACTCAGAAACAAACATAGAAAACCTCTTTGTTTCTTTTCCGGTTCTCTATTGGAATTGTTTCGTATTTTATGACTGTTTTTGAGAATGAAATATCTGCAATTATTTTTTATTTCCAGAATGATATTCAGCGATGAGATCAGGGCTGTGTTTCTTCTAATGCTAGATGGGGATGTCGGTACTAACTCTGTCTCACTATTATGTAAAATATTATATTGGTTAGTAGGTAAACCTTAGTACCTAAATAAAAATGTCTAAAAAAGAATGGTAGAATGTTTTGTAAGTAAGTAGGTAACATAAATAAGAAAAGAGGAATTTTTTTGTTTGTGACGGAAATAAAAATTATAAAACTGCTTTCTTCAACGCCAAAATTCAGCACCAGAGGCTAACAATTGTCGTGTTATTTCATACTTTTGATGTTAAACATGTCACGTATTGTTATCTGATTGAGTGATAGGTAGTTAATCAAGAATTATTCTAGTTTAAGAATGTCTAGCAAATATGGTGTAGGTACGTAGTTTAGGTAGGTAGGTAGGTAGGTGTAGTTTGATTTTTAACTCTAAACTCTGCCACTTTTTGATAGATTTTTTGATATTCAGTTCTCAACAAGTAACTTCAATCAAAATAGTTATTATTATCTATATATTAATTACTAGCGGTCTACCCCAGCTTCGCACGGGAAATAGGTACAAAAAAAAATAGTTTTCATGAAGATCCCTATTTTTTTTTTTCAAAATATTCTACAGCCTTTTAATCTGGACCCCCTTAAATGCGGAAACTACCGTGGAATTACTCTACTGAGTGTTCCCGGTATTATCTCAGATATTACTACACCGCATTCGGGGGCCTGTCATGGCTGTCCTGAGAGAGCAACAATGCGGCTTTGTACCTGGCAAGTCCTGTGCCAGGTGCATCTTTCAGCAGTGTAAAGAGTATGTAAACACTCCAGTCGCTTCATAGATTTTGAAAAGTCCTTCGACAGCCCACAGACCATGATATGGAAAATTTTAGCTCTGTACGGTATACCTCCGAAGATAGTCAAAATGATACAGTCCCTGTATGAAGACTCCGAGTGTAGCGTCAAAACGCCAGGTGGTCCTACTGAGGCTTTTAGGATCACCACGGGAGTCAGACAGGGCTACGTACTGGCTCCTTTAATATTCATTATTGTCATGGACTTCCTGTTGAGAAAGTCCATGCAAGGAGCAAGAGGTATACCGATAACACAGAGAGATGGTCTAATGGGCGAACTGTGCAATCTGGAGTACGCGGACGATCTAGCGTTGTTCAGTACGACAGTGGAGGAATTACAGCGCAGTGTTCCAAGACTCTCTGACGAAACAGCACGCCTTCAGGTCAATGCCAGTAAGACGGAGCTCATAGCGAGAAGTGCCTGCCCCGATAAACAGCTACCGATAACCATCGAAGGTCAACAGATCTCCCGGGTGGATAAATTTAAGTACCTAGGAGCAACCATAACCACCTCTGGTGACCTCGGGGCTGAGCTCCCGATACGTATCAGTATGGCAAGTGGCGCCTTTAAAACATGACCAAGATTTGGAAAGCGTCGGCGTTTAGTGTCGAGCCGAAATGTAAACTGTTTGGTGCGTGTGTGTTGCCCATTCTCCTCTATGGGTGTGAGTCCTGGCATCTGACCAAAGCCCAGGCACAAAAAGTCTCAGCTTTCGAAATGAAGTGCCTAAGGAGAATTCTGAGCGTAAGATGGTACCACCGCATCACGGACGACGCTATACGCCGGCGCACCCAGCGTGAGCCCATCACCCCTACAATTGTGGGGAGGAGATGGGCATGGCTGGGACATGTGTTAAGGATGCCGAATGACAGTTGGCTGAGGAGAGCGCTGTTCTTCCTCCCATTAGGGACCCGAAGACGAGGAAGACCCTCTCACACTGTGTTCCGCTCCTTCGAAGCAGAGCTGAGGGACATGGACATGGTGTTGGAGGAGGTCATAAACATTGCGCAAGATTGAGCGCAATGGAGAGCTCTTGTTGCCTCCCTATGCCCCTGAGTGGGGTGTAAAAGGGAGTGTTGTTGTTATTTTAATCTGGAATAATGTAGCATTCTAATGGTCCCTTCCCGTACAGCTCGTACCCCAGTGACCCTTTACATCGCTGCCTAGCTAGATGACTAGAGTGAGCCACGGAGAGCGGCGACCACTAATTTTTTTCTAATAGGTACCTACTTACATTTTTAAACTCGTGGTATATTTCGAATGGAATGTCCGAATTGAATAATTCAATAAGTTTTATAAACGTATTGAAGCAGTCTTGAATATGAACTAATTTATTTTGATAAGCAGTAATACCAAGATACCTACAAATGAAGAGCTTTTTCTAGAGGCGGCATTTCAATTAAATTTTAAAAAAAAATTTTTTTTTGTGCTCACTCAAAGTGAACACAAATACACTTTCACAGTAAGCTACTTAAAGCTTGTGTCGTGAAAGAGGAAGATGGTCGGCACCTGGGATCGAACCACGACCTCCGCAGTACGAAAGCCGGGGTTGTAACCGCTGGGTCACCAACCACATAAATACAAATAAATGAACACATATTGTGGCGTAACAGAACTATAAAAGTTAGACATAATATGCTGTCGCGACACTTTTTGTAAATATTGATGTCTTCTACAAAGTCGTAGTACATTATTTATTTTTATTCTATCATCAATAGTTTTCACAGCGCACGCGATGTAAAGAATATTTTAGGTAATTTTTTAGACCTTGGGTTACATTATTGGAGTTTTAGTAAGAATCCAATTTTTTTTTTGAAAATTCAATATAGCCTACATAATATGTTACCCGGGGATAGTGTAGCTTCTCAAAAGTGAAAGAATTTTTCAAATCGGTTCAGTAGTTTCGGAGCCTATTCAATGCAAACAAACAATCAAATCTTTCCTCTTTATATATACATATATATATTAGTATAGATTACAAGAATTTCAGAACTATTACAACTGACGTTTATTATATTGTTTTATTTCTGTAAAGATGTGATGTACAACCAACTACATACCAGGGTTGTTGCTGATGTAAGTTTTTTGAACATCAGCGCATGCTGATTTTTTTAAATAAATATCAGCTGATGCTGATATTCTTCTTCTTATGGTCGCTCATAATTTTACCTCTCGGTCGCGATTCCACGTTAGATCGAATCATCCGTCAGTGTTAAGAATAACAGCTTGGAAGTTTTTTCTGGGTTTAAGCTTCATAAATAGATATGCGGTAGATATCTATTATTGGAGCCCTGGAGATTTTATGAGTTTGCGTCATGATTTGTTTTGTTTATGTTGTTCAGTGTTCTTTTGGTGTCTCCGATTGATAACTAAATAATAAAAAAAGATACCTACTGCACCACTAAACAATTAATTGTTTGCTTGGAAATCTGGCCGATGGGGGTGCCAAGTACTTGCAAGATAGTGCACAAAATATTCCCTTAATGTTATTTTTTAGACTTTTGATTTTGTGAAATTTTCTGGACAAGCGCAAGTCCCATCTTAAGCGGACAAGACACGAACTGAATAACAGCAATAAAATCAGCATCAATTAATGCGGATGCTGATGCTGATATTGAAATCGTTGCTGATAATCAGTTGATACTGATATTCGCAACATACATTCTGAGTTCATTTCATCCGGCATATTTCAAGGTAAGATAATATAATATGACATCAAGTGGATGCAGGAATAAACTGCCCAGCTCTGGTAATCCCATTGTAACATTTTTTCAATATTTCAAATCGGATAATATTATCTACAATGTAGATATTGCGCTGAGAATGTAAACCAGATAAACCAAAACAATTTAAATAAGTATCTATTAAATAGATAAATTTATTGATTAAATTTTAATGATGCGAATATTATTTAAGTAAGTGTAGTATGATTATTTCTTGAGAAAAAGGATAATATGATTTATTTTTGTAAAATGGTGGGTTCCTGTTCATAAATATTATTATTGTTTTTTGTTAATTGTGTTGTTTTTAAAATATCAAAAATAATTGTATTGTTTTCCCTCTGAAGGGGGGAGGAGTGGGTCGGGCCAATTACCACTCCCCTCATTATTGTTTCTCCAAAATATTTCATCGAATGTTAATTTTAATGTTTTATTTCATTGTATGAATGTAATCTCTAGCCCTGGGCCAATTATGTGTCACAGAGTATTAGCTTGTGCTATATTTTTATACACACACTCACATATACCTACATAATTATTGTATCTACCTACCTACAAGTATAAAACACAATGTTTTATCAGGAAAATTATAGTATTGGTTCCTGTAGATTTAACTTTCTAATATCACTATATTAAAGAGAAGTAGGTGGTACCTACCTAGTCTAAAGGCTCAAAAAGTGGTTGGTAGCCCAGCGGTTACGACGCCGTGGTCGTAGGTTCGATCCCAGGTGCCGACCACCTTCCTCTTTCACGATACAAGCTTTAAGCAGCTTCCTGTGAAAGAGTCAAAGAGTGTTTTTGTGCTCACTTTGGACATTATTTTTTTTTTCTCCTTTCTATTTAGGTTGTTAATTAAGGTCGTGGGATCGAACTCCGGTATTGAATGTTATCCCAGAGCTGCCCAGGCTTTAAACTACAGTTGTAGTTTGTACCTACATATTAGTCAAGAGACTGGGACAAAGTTGACCTTGTTAGCCCTAAATTTCTTTGTGGGACCACTGTGCGGCGGACCGTTCAAACTGGAGAACATTGTATCACTATGATCGCTCGACGCTCGGACGCGCGATCACTTTTCAATTAGGCCAGGACCTTTAGCTACAGTGAAAGGATATTCCTCTAGGTACTACCTACTTATATTCGACATGGAGACAATAATAAGGTCATCTCAAACTGCTAAACAGATAGGTACCTAGTTACCCACCTTAAACATGAATCTAGCTCATAATAAGCAGACCAGCCCGATTTCCTATCAGATCCGCTAAAGCTTAAAATCCGCCTTAAAAACCTATATGAAAAAAAGAACAAAACAGGGAGTTTAAATTTACAACAGACTGTTCTGCTAAAATTTTAATAATTTCTCTAAAATGACCAGCTATTCGATCAATTTAAACGGCACTTTACAAAGACCCGATAAAATTTTAGAAGAACCGCTTTTATGTCAAAAACACTAGTGTCAATTTTTTTTCTCAGATACGCCTCTCTTAAATACAACAATCAAAACAAAATATCTGAGTCATTTTAGTAAAAATATTATTTTGCTCTTGTTTTTATCATAAAAGATTCGTTAATAGTGTTACATTTCTTGATCAAGATGAATTTGTTTGAGAAAAAAAATCGGCTGTCATGATGATAATTTTTGCCTTTCAGCCTTCTTCACAAGTCCAGTATTGGACAAAAGGCTTCCTCTTGGACTTTGCTTGACATCTCTGTCGGACGCCACCCTCTTCCAGTGCAGGATCGGACCATCTTGTCTGGGGCTTACCCACGCTTCTGCGTCCTGTTCTAGGCCTCTTCCAGTGCAGGCCCGCTACTCTTTTAACGTCATCGGACCATTAGCTTATCTGGGACCTACACGCGCTTCTGTGTCTTCTTGTCATTATAGGCCTCCAGTTCAGCACTCTCTTCGTCCACCTGCCATCAGATGATAATTTTGACATAGGGAAATTATAGGTTTGAAATAAAAAAATATACGATATTAAAAATCAGAATCTATATAAAATGTGATTAAGTAGGTAGGTACATAACTACCGTATAACACTATGTACCTAAGAGCGAGCTCAAAATACTTCAGTAAGTATGTACCTACCTACTTATTTGCAGTAAATCTTAGCAAAACACTTCTTGGCTAAATGCATCTTCTTATAATCCAACGCTATCTCAGTGTAAACTACAGCGGGATTAATTATATGAGAGGTAGGTGGAGGTGAGGTACCTGTCTGGCCGTTGAAACAAACCAGCTTACCATAATCTTGTTTGCTCTCCCAGAATCTTCGCACTCAACTCAATAACTACTGCGGCACATGAAGATGTGGAGAGGTCATTGGAGAGGACCAAGGCTAATGTACCTTCTACTCTACGGTTTTTACGTTAAACGAAATACTAGACTAAAACAGGGCTTCTTAAAAGCACCTTCATGCCTGTATTACTATCACTACTAGTCGGGTGTTTTAATTGAAAAAGAGTTCTATTTTTTGAGTCTCACAAGTCATAGAGAATTATATGCGATTTAATAGACGAACGCTTTAACCTATTTTTCTGCTCTTTTCTCCTTATAAGTAGGTATACTAAATCTACAGTCGCTACAAAATCCCGCCATGGATTTTACCCTGGGTTTAAAGTTCCAGAACGTCATTCCTGTTGATAAATTAGTAAATAACTAGCACTCTTCTACACATAGGTGTCAGTATACTCGGCGGACTCATACCGGTTCAATTGTCGGTGTGGTAGACTCTATGGAAGCAGAGCTGTTCTGTCAGAAGACAACAGGCGATATACCGAGAGGGAGAGAACCATGGAAGAATGGCAGAGCAACTGGGACTCCGCAGAAAGCGGTAGATGGACACACCGACTCATAAAGTACATTAAGCCTTGGATGGAAAGGCAACACGGACAAGTGACATTTCGAATGACAAAGTGTCTGAGAGGCCACAGCGTTTTCTACGCCTATCTGAAACGCATAGGAAAAGTCACAACGGACCAGTGTATATACTGCTCCGAAGAGGACACAGCAGAGCACACTATATTCTGTTGCCGCAGATGGAGTGCTGAAAGAGTTGCCCTGAAGGAGGAACTGCAACTTGCAGAATTTCCGCTGCCGTAAAATATGGTGGCAATCATGCTGAAGAGCGTGATGAAGTGGGAATCCTTCTCCAAGCTCTTTGAAGCCATAATATCCCAAAAGGAGGCAGATGAGAGAGCATTCAAAGATTAGACAAAAGGAACGGTAGTAGTAGGCCAAAGATGGCGGGAACATTATCATATCCAGAAGAGGGGGGGTTTTAGGTGGTATGAGTCCGTCATAACCCGGTCAGAACGGCCGGGTATCCACGAGGATTCCCCCCCCCCTCCCCCAAGCGTAGCCGGCGGAACTTTCCACTTGAATCAACCAGTCGACTGATCCCGTCCAATTTGATTCCAAGCCTAAGTGAAAAAAACACATTGAAATTTTCTGACCCGACCGGGAATTGAACCCGCGACCTTTTGATCAAAGTAGGCGACTACGCCACAAGTCCACCGAGGTTGGTACTTAAAATATGTATGATATTATTATTTTTTCAAGAAATGATCTCCATATTTTATTGTTTCCATACAGCTTTTTCGGAAATCAAATAACTTATTTGCATTGAAATACCTAGTCGAGAAAAAGAAGAAGATGATGAAGATGTTTACGAAGAATAAGGGATTGTCATTATCAACGTTAAATAAATAAACACTCTTCTTGCACTTTGTAGTTTCCTATTCAAAAACTCGCAGGCTATTTTCGAGTAGAGCGTCGTTTTGCAAAACAGAGATTGAATCTCTCTCATTCCGCGTCATTCATGTGCTAAGCGGAGTCCCATCTGTCCCGGGGATTACGCTCCTTATGTGCGAGGAGGACGCCCTAATGGTCTGGCCCGGTCCTGCGACGCCCAAGACTCTCGGGCGTCTGTGGGTGCGGATAATACCTTCACCCTCCCCCTGCACGGTGGCATCAGATGGGAACGTGGAGAGGAGACTGTCCACTCCACACCGAATAATAATTGGAACCAATTGTTTGCTGCTGTAACTTGGGACAGTCCCTGTGTTACTTGAGGTGAAGTGGGGACACTGGCTATAAGTAGGTACCTACATATTGTATATTCCTAGGTACCTACTCGATAAGTTTATTATTTAGTTTCAAATCGTAGACGGACGCGGCACATTGTTTGGATGACAGGAAATTTTTTCGAATGCTGAATTTATTTGACTCTAAATTTTTCCAAAACAGTTGTACGAGCACACAGTAGACAGAAATTACAATTCTTCGAATTTTTACAACGTTATGCTACTCCACCATTATGACACAACATACCTATTTGTTCCTTACGCACTTACATAACTACTTTATTTAACGTTTTAATGTAATCATAAAAATAAATAATTGTTCATGAAAATTATTATCCTACTTATTTTATTCAAAACTAGCTTTCCCGACGTTGTCCTGTAGTCCTTACTATGAATATTGATTTCAAATTTGTAATGTACCTATACAAAAATACCTCTAACATAATATGTTTTAATGTTGAAAAATCATATCTGAAAGCTCAAATAAAATTCTACTACTACTACTACCTACTAATAAGTAAATTAAATTTTACCTCGCCTATGAAGTACCGATGCCGTGTTTGCACAGTTGAAAGTGCCCGATAATTTTGTTAACATCGTATGAAAATTTTCTAAAACGCTCGAAACGGTGGAGTAAGTGGGATGGGCTTCTGTAAGAGCGGCAATTAGGTATGCGAGAATGAGAGGGAACTACCATTAGTAAATAATCATTTTGTTGTAATTGCGTCGCCGGAAATCCGTTCCATACTAACTTTAATATTTATTTTATATTATTTCTTATGCAATTTTCATTTTTTTTAACAGTTATTCCGTTATCTGGAGCGGAGATAAATCTAATAAATCAAACATCGGAAGAATCTGTTCAGCCAAACTCGACTTATAAGAGTTCGCACTAAACCGACTTTCATTTATATTATAGATTTGGTGTGATATCGATGGAGTAACATGAGGTCGTAAAAATTTGAACAATTATTATTGTAATATCTGAACCCAGTGAAATTACAATCTATAATATAATATGGAGGTGGAGGCACCTACCATCTTTATCTGATTGAGATTGGATCATCTTTGAACGACTTTATCCTTTACTCTATTGAGTAAATGGATTATCAGCTGATGGCATCCTGCTAAGTCTTCATAGCGTGTTTGACCTATGCTCTCCATCAGGCAGAACATTCTAGTCATTGTTGGCAAAAATGAATACATTACTTGAGTATTTATAGCCAGGTACCTACAATTAAAATTTACCTGAGGAATCTTTGTTTGAACGACTTGCTTGAACCTAATGTTTTTGGCCTGTGACTCTCAACTACCATCACATAGGGCCTAGGGTCTCTTTCATTTTTTCATACTACTAGCCGTATTCGTCCGTATACCATATTGTATTTATTGCGGTGTATATTGCAGTGAAGAGGAGTGAAGATTTTCGATTGTAAATCTACATATATTATGTCGAACAATCATCATAGGGGTTATTCGGCCAACATATCGAAACCCTTCGGCTTCGTATGTATACCTATATTGAAACGTTTTGTATTCGGCAGATTCCTTTGCCGTTATAAAAGGATATCCATAACTTTCTTTACGAGATATTTGCAACTCATATGATGTACCTACCTACTATTTTATGTTATTCTACGTAAAAAATATACAAAAGTAGGTATCTATAATAAATAAATAAATAAAATAAAATATCCTTTATTGCGCACAAAAATATTAACAATAATATATTATTGTGGAAAGGGCGGGCTTATTGCCGAACGGCAATTTCTTCCAACCAACCCTAGGTGAAGAAAAACAGTTAGTATCTTATTAAAATAAATAATAGGTAGGTACATTGGCTATACTCGAGTACGAACTATCAAAATAAAGAAGGTAGAGTCATTTAGCAAGCAAGTTCTAAAGTATTTTGAAGCTGTTGCATCCCAGTTACCGATCTTTGAGAAAGAGTGTATTTATTTGGTTTTAAGTACCTACATACAAATATTAATTTTAATATAACAAAAATTATCATTATCGGGTACATAAAAACACTGTTTCTAAAAATAATTCTTCTTCTTTTTATAGATTCTAGGGGTCTTTTTGTGCCGCCGGCGCCGCCTGTACTTGTAAGACTTAAAGGAATCCGGCGCTTATCGGACCACCGCATTTGTAGTCTCCCTGGGTTTCTGCTACCGGGTCTCGGTCTCCACTCCAGGGTTCTTTTGGTCCACCGGTCGTCCGTTGTTCTGACCACGTGTCCAGCCCAGCTCCATTTCAGCGATCAATTTTTTGGACCGCTTACTTATATGGACGCTTCGTATACCTACTCGTAGTTAGGATAGGTATATTATACAATGACATAAAGTGTGGTGTTTGAGTTGAATTTAGTGTTATTAATATAACGTGTTTTATGAAATCCATTTTATGATTTCAGACTCATGTTATACTCCCGTCTAGGATGTGACCATCTCTTAGCATGACGTAACCAGCGAAGAATCGGATGTGGCGCTGCGCTGGTGAACTCTCGACGACACATTTCGGTATCTCAGATCGTGCACGATATGCCCGCTTACATACAAACACTATCATCCTACCTACCTACCATTTTTCCTTCAAGTTATTTTGGGACAAATATTGTCGTTACGAAGACTTAATCCGAGGAGAGCGTCAATCTATCTGTCTCTCTCACGCCATGTTGGTAAAGAATGGGAGCGAAGTATGACTCCCGCCGCCGTCCTCTGGTCCATGTGTTGTGTCCAATACATGTGCACGAGCTGTCATGTTTTCAGTTTCAGCTTCTTCAGAACGCCTTGATATTATTGTGGAGCGCTGCTCTAGAATATAGCTGCAATCTTTTTTATGTATGCATGAGATGTTTTTTTTGCTATTTCTATAAGAGTCTGATTATGAAAAATAAAAGGATTTAAGAATTTTCTTCATTTTATGTATAGGTATAAGGTTATCAAGGTAATTTTATAGTATAGCAAATTATATAGTTCATCAGAGTAGGTAATTATTGTTATGTACCTACCTATACCAACATTTTTTTTTATTACACGACATGTCTCAAAAATCTTATAGGTAGGTAGGCACAATAACTTATCATTTCCTGTTCGTAATAAAAAGCATTTGGAATAACCTACTAAAATGTTAATATGCAAACAAATCCATTAAGAATTATTATTAAATACTCGTAAAATAAAAAAGAATTAGGTACCATTATTAATAAAAAAATAATCAAAAAGACGTATGTCATTGTATTCAAATAAATTTAATTTGATTTAATTTAAGAAATGAAAAACTTCAATTATTTAGGTACCTTCATGTGTATTCCCCTTCTTGGGATAAGCGTACCCGTAAATCACTCATGTCGCATGGAACTTGTTTAGATGAAATAGGTACCTAATTAAATTATATGAAAATGGATATAATTTGAGAGTGTACCTAAGTAATAATATTGTTATTATTTGCATTGCATATGAGGTGTGTGCATGCGTACGACGCTAATGCGAACGATCTTTCGGGAAATAGAACAAAATGTCGAACGGGCCGAGGGTGTCCCTATTTACAGAGTATAAATAAATAAACAAATATCTTATTATGAGCTACGTACTGGTAAGGCACTACGTGAACTTATTATGTTGACCAAAAGGAGGAATTCCAGTACTAACAGAACTATTCTTAGAGATCTTGTCGAGTAGGTAAGTGGGTATTTACTAAATGTAACTTTTTGACAAGCTCGAGCTCTTTCATATGTCGCTAAAGATGCATTTATACCAAACGAACCTACGTTCGTTCTCGTGGCTCTACAGCCAGAGCTGCAAAATAGGGTACCTACCTAATTATATTTTTTAATGGTTGATATGGTCACTGGTCACCAAGGAAATAACAACGGTAAAGAACTGTCATCGCCTATTAGGGCAACATTGTTGCAATTTATTTCAAATGTTTTGTACTTACCTATAAATTAATAATTATTAAATAAATAAAAATTAGTTGTTGTTTCCATGGTTTAGAGTGTGAGAATGTAACGATAAAAAATTATATTCTAAGTACCTACATACTTCCAACTCTGGCACAATGTTCCATTGGTTTAAATGCACCCTTACGTAGGTATCATAGAAGTGCAGTGTCATTTTAACTTAGAAATCTGTTAAAATAACATAGAACTCTGTTAAAATGACATAGAAATCTGTTAAAATGATATAGAAATCTGTTAAAATGACTAATAAATCTGTCAAAATGACATTCCAATACCGAAAATTCCAACAAGAAGAATGAATGGAAATAGAATATTCAATAATTATTGTTTTTATATTGCCGTGGGGTTGCCGGCTAAGAATAGCACCTCTGCTCTTTTCGCTGGTTTTTCGAGCATCCTGTAAGAGGCAGGAAATCGAAAAATCAGATCGGGACCGTGAGGTTGACCACCTCACGTCCTTAAACCTCAACTGGTCAGAAAAGGCACAATGAGCCTCGGTCGCCTTCGAGCGCAATGGAGAGCTCTTGATGCCTCCCTATACACCCGAGTGGGGCTTAGGCCCCCCGCATTGCGGATTGGTTTGGTGGTGATTCGCGGCGGGCTTGTTTTGTCCGGGGCCGGCTTTTTTATCGAAGCTAGGGGGTCGGTTTCGTGCGGGTCGGGCTTGCTGCGGATTGGTCTCCTCCGGGCTAGCCTTCGGTGTGCGGGGGGCCTTAAAGGCAGAATGTAATGTAATTGTTTTTATATATTTTATTTACCTGGGTACTTAAAATAGTCTGCACTCACCCAAAGTGAAGACAAATTCACTTTTCACATATTTCATAGAAAACAAGGCTGTTCTTGTGAAAGGGGTAATCTAATAGATTAACAAAATATACATAATAAAAAATATACCTATATATTTTTTTTTAAGTAAATAAATGGTCATGGAAAATGATGATATGGGTAGTACTTATCTTATACGCAATAGGTATCTAAAAATATTTTTAAGCCATCACGCCGTGTCCCTCAAGGGGTAGGCATCAGACCTCCATTCCATCTCCACTCAATTCTATCAGATAATCTTCTAATTTTTCTATCGAAATAATACTTCTAACATACCTAAGTAGGTGCCTATCCTTTCCTATTTATTTTGTTTTGACCTAAAAAGTGTCTCTTCCACCAAATTATTCACTATCGACCTTACTCGAAAAATCTAATTTTTAAACCTTTGACGTCAAGGACACGTAAACCATTGAAAAATAGCTTCAAAATAAATGTTGAAGTCTACTAAATCATTTGAAAACATGCGGAGAGTGGACCAATCGTTAGCCCCTGCACAGTACATAGTTATTTTGTTTTTCAGATCTTCAGTCTTGTTTCTGTTTGGAAATAAACACGGGAGCTCAGAGTCGGCGCGCAAGTCTCGAGGTGCGCATAACTCGGACGCGCATACAAATAATAATCAAATAGATCAACTAAATCAATCGTAAAAATGTGACTTTTGTGTTGTGGTTTGTTTTATGAAAAAATGTTTGTTATCAGTGAACGTTTCAGCGGGTTTTGTGTTAGTGCGAGTGAATAGATTTAAGTGTAGTGTGTTTGGTGGCGTAGTTGCAAACTAGGTTCCGAGAGAAACCTTCATAATACGTGATTATATTTTGTTCAACGAACTTGTGCAAGTTATCTCCACTTCTAGAATCTTAGTCAAATGACAAGTTTCAAGATTTAAAAGCAGTGGAGCGATTTCAGGAATTCCGACTTGAATGTGGAGCATCGTACAATTGGACATACTAATACTTGTAATTACAAAGAATATTAATAACACAATTGAAACAAATATTAAGTATGAACACAACTTTGTGAAAATCTTACACATATTGAACCACCTAATTCGTGCAATCTTTTAGGTAAATCTATAAAAATAAATGTTTGATTCTAAGAGGTCGTTTTTTGCAAATTCGAACCACAATTACGGACTTACGACGGTCTTCTTCTATACTATTTCTAGGCTGGATGATTTTGATCACTTACCAACGTCAGGAATGCGAGTATAGTCCTGGAGGGTGCATGGGATTTTTCAACTAGTTGTATATGTCGAAGATGTCCATGATTTAGATTCACGGAGATTTCGACAATATTGTCTACCCATCAAACACTGCGATAAGATGTAAAAGTACACTCCAGTGATAATTAATCTCGTCGTTGTAGGTACCTACGTCATTGTAAGACTATCGTTGACTTCTCTTGCTGTATGGTATTGTAATTATGATGTGCTTGAAGAATTAAATAAATCGATATAAAGTAAATGGCAAACGTAGTTCGTAGAACATAATAAAAACACTAAACAAGCAGCCTTTCGAAATATCAATAGAAGACGGCCCGTAGTGGTTTAAATTTATAAACAATTATTTGTTGAAAATGAACATTACTTATTTTAATGATTGCATCAAATAGTAGGCTCTATATGAAACGTGAAGGCAGTTAGGTTTGAGTGGAAAACAATTGCATGAAAATAAAAATGGTTGACTCTTTTATTTTTATTCAAACAAACTTACAGTCAATTATCAATATCTTACACATTTTTGTGCTATGATTAAATCTAAACAACCCCACGAATAGTTATAGGTACCCATCTATCTACATACATAATTATTATGTGAAATGAATGTTGAAGTTAAGTAAATACATAAAAATGTGTTAAATAAAATAATTGATATTATAAAAGGTTTCTATCAAAGCGAGAACGCTGGCTTCCTCCACTCTTTTCCTTCTCAGAAGCGGTACTGCTCAGTTGGAACTCTATCAGCCACTAAGGCAAATTCATTATGCTCATTATAATTTACAAATAACCAGATACGGCACTCAGATACTCGTGATCTTCCGAGAAGTCTTTAGTAGATTTCTTTTTTATTTCTAAACGAAAAATATATTATTATTGACATCATAGTATCTATCATATATTATTTTTCTTATTCCCGTTTTTTTTTTATTTCAATTTGGCTACAAGAGTAGCTCTTATTAGGAAATTTAATAGAAGCTCTTGCGCTCGAATGCTGAATAATTAACTTGTTATTAAATAAATGTAAAACCTACAGTGAGAAGTGCGTATTGTTCCAAGCCACTGTTTGCCTACTGATGACTGAGGTAGTTTGTAAACAAAAAAAAAGAAATCAATGCGTTTTCTTCTTCATTATCATTTTCTTCTTCTCTTTCAGTTAGGTAGAATTGCTTTCTTCTCTCGGATCTTCATTATCATCATTTAGGTACCTACCTATTATTTTTTTATTTAATCATAGGTAGATACACGACATGTTCCTAAATACTTTAAGTAGGTAGCTAGGGTCGTTGTTTTGTTTACATAATCGATTATTCGTTCACATGTGGACCTTCAAATTAATCATTATTTCGACGAAATGTAGATAGGTATGTATGTTTATTCATACTTAGTAGGCGTGTATGACTGCAATGATAATCAGCATTAAATAGGTACTTAGTTCAAAAGCAAAAAGTGTAGACTTGACTTACGATTTTCAAGCTTTCAATTATTTAGGATGGCTGATTATTGAGTTTTTAGTGTGAGTGAAAATTGTGCACATTCATACAAATCAATAATTTTCATGTTAAGCAAGCCTTTAAAATTTACATAGAGAATGATCATAAGTCGCTTACATTAAGTGACATTAAAAGTAAATAAATAAAATATGAAATGTGACTGATGGTATAGAAATAGGTAAGCGATATTTTGGCACACGTGTGCCGGGCAGACGGTTAGCTCGTTGTTTCATCCAACGTCGTACCGACCTCATTACAACATACTATCTATGTACTTTAATTTAGTTTAGACGCTTAGAAAAAAGTCAATTTATTGAGATTTCACACACACACGAAGGCCAGCAGACTCATACTGTCATGGGTGACGCCACATTCCTGTGTCCGACCCATACGAATCATCGTCATTCACTTTTTTTTGTATACCACTCCCTCTTTTACTCAGTCATCACACCTTGTACCTGAAGGGGTAGACATATAAAAGTAGAATATGAGGCAATAAATATGAGCCATTAACAAAAATGGATATAGTCATATTATCATGGCGCCAATTACATGATAGCAGTTGCATTCTTTAAATTTGATTGCTCTCTTGTTCTCAATAATTTCCAACTTTTATCTCTATTTTTCATTTTATTATTAAATTTCTACTTGTTGCATACATGAGATTTTTCGACATGTTGAACATGTTGAAAATTCTCATGATTATAGGAGTTTCCGAGACTTAAACATTACCACCTAATGGCGAACGTTGTTAACGTAAAGTGATCACACTAAGCCAGCCTTCGAAATAACAGTAGAAGACGGTCGAAGGCCCGTGGTTTGTTCCATTTAAAAATCGAACATTAGTATTGAATTTTTAGAGTCATTAGTTGTTATTTTTTCTTTTTATATAAAAGTAGGATTTACACTCTTTTCTATACAATCAAATTTCCTCCAATCTTCTTTCAGTGACTCCCTAGTAAATTCCTCTTGTTTCCTACCTAACTCTTTATAAAATAAAATGATTTCATTCGTTTCCAAGTCTCTCAATCTTCACTACAGATATGACATTCTCAAGTAAGAAGCACAGCATGTCTTTTATTCCATTCAATCAAAAGTAGTTGATAGGAAATATTGACATAAGTACTGATAAAATTCCAATTTGTACCAATATGTATGAAGTACCATTATATTCACACCACAATTAATATAAGTACATATTATTATATTGAGATTATTATCTATCCAATCCAAACTCCCTTAAGACCCCACTTAGAGGCATAGGGAGGCAACAAGAGCTCTACATTGCGCTCGATCTTGCGCAACTTATTGTCTATCACTCAATCGTTAATTCCAATAAAAAATATTAAATAATATAGGTATATAGGTAATATTTATTTATTTATTTATTTATTTTATACTTTATGCATATTAAAAATAGTGTACAAAAAATAGTGTATAGACAAGTGGCAATGGCGGGATTATAGCCGTAGCAATCTCTAACATCCAACCACAAGTCATTGACTATGTAATGCTCACATACGTCATTCATTTACACTTGTATGAGCTGAAAAAAAAATGATTTTCATTCATAACTTATCAAAATATATTTAAAAGAATTTGCATAGTTATCTATTCTGAATCAGTTAAGTACCTACCTACCTACCTACTTCCGAATTAGTGTCCCATCGTTATTTTTCAAATTAAAAGAGTCAAATCCTGAGGTTATCAATAGGTACAAGATACATTCAAAGAGTAAATCCCTTTTCGACCCGATTTGAGGGTAAAGGGAGGCAACATTATCTCTCCACTGCGCTGAGTCAATGGTTTTTTTTACCCATCACGCCGTGTCCCGTTCGGTGTAGGCAGAAAGAAGGGTTCTCCACTCTTTTCTGTCCATGCACACTTCTTTCACTTCTTCCACCAACATTATCATTTCTCATTGGCTTTCCTTGAGAACGGAATCGATGTGTTCGATCCGCGTCATTCTCGGTCGACCGCGCTTTCTTACATGCACTTATGTATTTTATTTGTAGTAGGTATTTAGTTCAAAAAGAAATTTACTGTCTTGTCATTAAAAACGGGAATATCTATAGGTACTTATTGTCTTGAAAATGCTCAATATTTACTGACTTCCTATAGGTACCTATATACAAAATGAGCGGTAATTTCACACAACAGATTAATTTATTTGTATTCAGTCCATTTTAAATAAGTAGGTAGACACTTATATGACAGTGATGTATTTTTAGGCGAAATGTCGGATACATTAGTGCGAACTTCCGTCGCCAACATGAGATCATTATTGACGTGATGGATTTCTTAGAAAATGCTTCTTTATTAATTATTTTTATAACAAAATAATTAATTATAATTATTAAATTATGTCTTCCAACTATATTCCAGCGACCGGACACAATTCGTTTCATATTTACCTACCTACTTATATGTTTAAAAATAATTGTATATAAAATATATAAATTAGTGTCAAAAATTCAATATCATTTTTTTGCTGTAAATAGATGAATTAATAAATTAATTAAAGTAGGCAATGTTCAGTTTCAACCTTGTAATAATATGTCTATGGTTTCAACAGTAGAATTATTATGTACTTTCAATTTGGAATGGTGGGGTAGTGATGGTCACGATTTTCAAAAATGGGTGAGCGACGAGAATGGTGATATTTAGTTGGGATGGAAAGTGTGAAAAAGAAATCGAACGTAGGAAAGTGGCTGGTAGGTATTTGTAGCAGGGTGGGCAGTGCACTAAGACCTATAATGAGAAACAACAACGTCTCACTACAAGCTGAAAAACTAGTGCACAACGCTATCCTATTACCATCAATAATTATGTATGGGTGTGAAATGTGGACAGGGACAAAAAAATAACAATGTTAGTAGTATGAATGCAGTATAGAGATGAGAGCTCTACGAAGAATATGTGGAAAGACTGTGGGATATGGAAAGGAATGTGGTGTTGAAGTTAGTGTTGTGACAAAGATGAAAGTCAATAAGTTGAGATGTTTTGGGCACGTGGAAAGAATGGATGCAGACAGAATGACAAAGAAAATAATTTATAAGTCGAAAGGAAAGGTTTAAGAAGCGTGGCCGACCAAAAATGACGTCTACAAGGAAGGCCACGTCAGAAGCCATAGAAATAGGAGAGGTTGAAAAAAAAGAATGCGTACCTTTGCCTGGACAACTTGGCACTTTTGGCACACGGCATGATGATTTATAAAAAGCTCAGTTTCAATACATAATTATTCGGAATTCCTCTAGATCCGGAGTGGCGGGTTAGTGACATGGGTGTACGTGTAGGAGGCAGCTGTGTGGCGCCACTGGATGTTTCTTACAACTTAAATACCTAATTATTATAATTATAAAAATGTGTTATTGTATGTGGATACTCGAAGAGAAAAAACGCACACTCGCTATATTCTTATGTAATACAAAATACAACAACTATACAATGTGTGTTTCCTGGTAACTTGACCAAACGACATGTACGAAAAATAGACGAATTTGAACATTTTTAGAATATTTTTTCATCTTCTTCTACGGGGGCTAATAAAACTTCATATTTTGTGTTTAGGGTAATTTTTCTTCAAGTGCAGTCAAATATCTCACTTCTGGCTTTTTCTTGCTACGTTTGATTGAACTTTTTATTGCAAATATCGTATTTATTTGGCTTTCCTCAGATATGAATTCGCATATGAGTCTTTAAATAACCTGAGTGTGTATAACTGTTTTTCTCCACATCGAGACCTTTTAAAAATGTGCTCTACCACTTTTTAGTAGAACAAAATTTCTCTTTCTTTGCGAGTGGCGCCATCTTGTGGTAAACTCAGGAACTAAAAGCGTTAATAATATCACGCAGCGAGGCAGTGACAAGGAAAATTATATTAAAAATACCGTTTACTATAAAGACTTTCTACTTACATAATATCGTAGCCGAATGGATATAAAAAAATATTTTTTTACTCCGTAATTTTTTTTATAGATAATAATTGTTTCACACAAAGTAAAGCTTGTGTCGCGAATGAGGAAATGCGTGGTGATTTTTTTATTTTTGCGTTAATCTGACCACGTGTTCAGACATCAACCTATTCATATAACAAACTGTATGAAAACTAGTTGACAATGATGTAACAAGAGAAATAGAGTATGTAGTGTGCTGTAGAGTGACGCGACCACATCTGTCTCTGGGATTCAAAAGATGAAAAGAAATAAAATGTCGCTCTGTCTACATCACACCACACATACCATTCATTCCATTACACACTTGTGTTTAATCTTAATATTAATACGTGAAGAAAAAACTTTTTGTATTTTAACGAAAATTGCGTGGACGGAGGAGTATATATTATGAAATTTCGCACACTTATAGTATAGTTTACAAGGAGTGGCGAATGCTAATATATATTAATGTATAAAAATACTTTGAATCAATAAAAAAAAAACATTACAAACACTGCTGTAGGTTATGTTATTTATTTGATACTCATACACACTTCGATGTATTTGATATTGACACAGACGCATAATATTATAGGTATATTCTTGTTTTTCTGTGGTCAAATTGAGAATCTATATTATAAAAATGAAGATCTATTTTGCGTGGTCATAGCATCACGCCTAAACAGCTAGACCGATTTCGCTCATTCTTTTTTTGTCGTGTTGGCTTTTATCTGGAGAAGGTTCTCGTGAAAGAAAAAATAAGAAAGTTGCGTGGATAATGAGAAACCTCAAACTATTACAGGTAGAATCATAATATATGAACATTCTACAAACTGATAGTTGGTGCGATTGTCAGAATTTCGATGGAAAATATATGGTTTGAAACATGTACATTACATTGGTTAAAGGTTAAAAAGCTTATCCTTATACAAATTATTCGAATTCAATATCATAGTCTGTCGGGATAGATTACCTACTATTTTTAGTCTTTAATAAAAATAGAAAAAAAAAATTTGTTTACGTATCCATGTTGCTGTTTTTGAAAGAAAATTGTGAAATAGCGCTCGCTCAGTCTTTGACAGTTAAATATTATGTTATGGTCGAATTTCAGCACTGGTCGACCACTAGTTCGTTACCTATAAATACTCAAATTTTCTTGTCTTTGTCCATTTTCAATTTATTTTTTGACGGTTAGAATAGTTCGGCATCAGATCTAAAAGCAGGAAGACTCAATTCTGTCTTTCCTATTGGTGTAGGAGATACCTATCCTGAAATAGATTGAAACAGTCCACGTCTAATTGTGACATTTTCTTTACTGATTTATAGCATTATTTTTATCGACCGTGAGTTATAATTTAATAATCACGATGACCGAATAATAATTATTGCAGCAACATCACACAAAAATTCTTATAAGCCTAAAGAGAGGATTCATACTGGTATCTTAACTAGGCGGACGACAGGCATTGAAAATCGTAATTATTAATGGATTGTTTTGTTTGTTCTGTAAATCAGTTATTTCGTCCCGCTTAAGTTTTAAACAGCTGTACTGACCAAAAGGATAATACACAACCTGACAGTAACACAAAGAGCCATTGAAGATGTTGGATAATTCTTTAAGAGACAGGAGAACAAACACATGGATACGAGAGAAGACCAAGGTTGTTGATGTGGTGGAGAGGGTTGCCAGCCTGAAGTGGGGATGGGCGGGCCATGTAGCCAGATGCCCGGATGACAGATGGACCGAGAGAGTGGTGGAGTGGCAGCCTAGACAAGGCAAAAGAACTGTCGACAGGCCCCAGGCCATATGGACGGATGACAATGCGAAGATTGCGGGCCGCGCATGGATGAGAAAGGCTCAGGACAGGAATGATTGGAAGGAGAGGGGGGAGGCCTATGTTCTGCAATGGACGGAGACAGGCTGATGAAGAAGAAGAATGTTTAAAAGGCTCGAAATTGTTTTACTCTAGCATAATAGAGATCTGAACGATTTGGCACCTGACCAAAGCCCAGGCAAAAAACGTCTCAGCTTTCGAAATGAAGTGCCTCAGGAGAATTTTGGGTGCGTGTAAGATGGTACCACTGCATCATGAGAGGAGATGGACTTGGCTGGGACACGTGCTATGGATGTCGAATGGGTGTTGACCGAGGAGGGCGCTGTTCTTCCTCCCATCAGGGTCCCGAAGACGAGGAAGACCCTCTCATACTGTGTTCCGCTCCTTCGAAGCGGAGCTGAGGAATCTGGACATGGTGTGGGAAGAGGTCATAAACATTGCGCAAGATCGATCGCAATGGAGAGTTCTTGTTGCCTCCCTATGCCCCTCAGTGGGGCGTGAAGGGGATTTGGATTTTGGATGTAGAGATCTGTGAACAAGTTGACATTTTTTTTCTCCCCGTAGAAACATTTGTAATAAGAAAGAACAATTCTCACAGAAATCTTTATTCCAGTCCATCTTGTTCCATCAAGCCCTCTACTATTTCCCCCCGTCCGATCGTATCTCTCAAGCGGTAGGGAGAGAGAATAGAATTTCACTCTTTTATACAGATACTCTTCCTTCCAATTCCTTAGAACAAAAATAAACGAAAATATGACGACACAGTGTTCAAAGGATTCGTTTCATGAATGAATGGCCACGCTATTTTGTATCGAAACCCAATTGATCACCCAATGAATCATCACACTCAGTCATTTCTAAATTTCCTGAAGAACTGTTCAGTCCATCACCCAGTTAGGTATATTATTTGAATATTAAAAACGGTGTCGGTGTTTTTTTTAGAGACGGGCTCGTGTTTAAAAGGTCCGCGTTATTTCATCTCTGGCAACATCTGCTCGGAACAGGAATCTCGTTTGCATTTCCGTCCACACACGACGACATGTAGCACACAGGCAGGCAGCCACTCGCACTAGATATAGACGTGCAGATAAATAAATAAACAAATAAAATACAGAAACGGTTACGGGATAAAATACACTATAGCACATTGTAATGTTGAATCGGGCTAAAAACTTTAGTCGCTGTTACAGAGAAATGGAACGGAAAATCACCGTCACACACATTGAATCTTATTGTCCTAAAAAAATAAACAGTAGACGTAGATTAAATCTTTTGCCAATCGGTTAACTTTGGAAAACAAATATTAAATTGAAGCATCTCTTCTATTGGGTTTCAACCAAATTGTTCTCTATAGCCCAGGTCGGGTCGAAGCCTCCTCAAGAACTTTCTTTTACTGACAATTCAGCCCATCTTATATTATTACAACAAAATATAAATATATAGCGCAGCACTCCGTCAGTTGATGGGAATCCAATCTGTGAGAAATTCTGCATCACACTTCCTGGTCTTCTTCTTGCTCCTGACATGTCGTCCAGAATCTTCTTGAGGATTCTGGTCGTCATCATCATCGTCTAGTACCTATAAGCGTACGTCTCTTTCATATCTTCTAATTTTCTGCCATCATCTTCGGACCAATCGTTTTCATGCCATATTCTTCCCCATCCATCTTTCAAACACTTACCGCACATTGTCTTCCAACAAAACATGTCTCCGATATCTCTTCGGATATCTCTCAGCCATCTTAGACCGTAAATCTTAGTAATTTTTATTTTCATGAACTCATGTTTTACGAATCATTATCCGCGATTGCAGTTTTCACCACATTATTATACCTCCACCAGATTGTTACGGATTCATGGAAGTTCTCTACGAAGCCTCATCTTTTCACAACTAAAATTAGTTAATCATATTTCTGCCGTTCTGTGACTTCCTGGCAGGCTGTCCCACCCCTAGCGACGCTCCCCGGCACGCGTCATGCATGTGTGCGTGCCACTGACTCAGATACATTCTGCAGGACGGGCGCTACCTTTTACTTTTATTGTTGTGATACACAATCACATCGACGCTCAGCTTTTAATAGCAGTGATTTCGATATCAGTCAATGACAATATTACATTGTATGTGTGTGGTGTGTTGCCAATGCAGCGGAAGTTATTTTGGGGTTACCTATAATAAAACTACGAAACGCAGAGATATTTTTCCCGTTTATTCGCAGAGATTCATAAAAGTTCTAAATTGTTGTGAGATCATTAATAATTTGTGAAATATACATTATCTATAGTACCTAACTGAGTCAAATTTCATGAACTTTGAAAAAATACATAGTCTTTCAGCCAAGCGGGTTCATGACGTCCTTCCATGTGGGTCAACCCTATGCGCATTTGCTTACACGATTTACTTGAAGAAGAACAGGGATCTTTTTTATTCATATAGGCGGCTAGGTGATTAGTATTTCGCTAGTGTGATCAAATTGTCCCACGTACCTACCTACCAACTAGATTTTTAATTATTTCACAACACCGCGTCTAGTGGAGTGTTCCAATAATTTCTTTAAATCCAACCGTTAAAACATTATGAATTATGCCAAATAGATAGCAATACTGCATATTATGCACCGACCTTCTTGTCATATAATATTGATACATTTTCCTCTAGCGTGATATAGTTCCAGAATTAAGGAACCCACTGGGGTTACGAGCAGCAGTACAAGTAGGCAGGTACCTGGAGCCCAGTAGGTACCAGAATATAATTTATGACGGTTTAACATATTTGGTATCGCGTAGTTCTGGAACCCGGCCAACATATCTGAGGCGTATAAACGAAGCAGGGAATCACATCGGCGTGCAATGTTGGCGCGAGATAAACCGTCCTGGTGGAGCTCCTGCAGGAAGGACGCTCCTGTCCCAAGTCTTAATGACTTCTTCATTCTTTTCTTTCATTAAAACACTCAATATACTTTTGTAAATCACGCACTTAAATTTAAAAAAAGATCAACTAAAGGGTTTCTTTGGCTGATAAGTAGTTTAAGAAGTTTTTTCCTATTAACTGTAAATCTAATCTAAACCAAGTCGGCTCAAGTGGGTGAATTTAATGTGAAAAGTTGATCAAATGCATTCTGATTCAACGGAACTTGAAGTCGGGAGTTTTTGTTTAGAATTCTGACTCACAAGCATTTTTGTTGGTTCAATTAAAGTTTATTGACAGATAAAAATCTGGCTTTTCAGCCGATTACATCAATGTATGAATAGTTGAGCTAGACTAGAAATAGGAATAAATCTCGTAAAGACATAACTCCATCAACACGCAACACAGAACGTTGTATTCCCAGAGGTCTCTTAGAGCCGGCGAGGTATAAACACAAGTTCAGGAGCAGGTGGAGCTGATCCAGACCTCATCCAGAGTACGCGGAGGTAAACATGCTTCTAGTTGTTTATTGGATTTGTAAATAAACACCATTCCAATGTTATTACAGCGTCTTCAGTGCCGAGTAGGCACTCTCTGTTTACCCGCTTCAATCGGAACTTATTTTTGTTTATTTAAGTCACAAACATTTCCATCAAATAACTACTCTTTATTGCAAGAAAACATAAGTATATAATAATATGCATATTTTATGGGCTACTCGTTTCTTAGAACCGGCTATCCAAAACGTTTTTCTTAACCTCTACCTACCAATGCTTACGCGAAGGCTTTTGTCATAAAGACGAATGTCTTTGAAATAAACAAAGCAGAAACATACCTACTAGATGTTTTTTGACCATCACTCCGTGTCCCTTGTGGGGTAGGTAGGCAGAGAGATTGGTATTCCATTTTCTTCTATCCAAACACACTTCTCGCGTTCTTCCAAAAATAATACGCTAAATTTGTCATCTTCTTCTTCTTCTTTTCAGCCTCTATTTATCCACTGCTGGACGTAGGCCTCTTCCATCTCTTCCTATTTGCTGCCATTTGCAGCCAGTTTTTCCCCCCACAGCGGCTATGTCATCGGACCATCGTTTTTGAGGTCTTCCGACGCCTCTCTTATTCTCCCAGGGTCTCCATCTCAAAATCTTTGGAGTCCATCTTGTGGGATCTTGTCTTGCAACAAATGTCCTGCCCATTGCCACTTAAGTCTTCCTATGTGATCCATGATGTCTACCACTCTGGTTCTATTCCTAATTTCTTCATTTCTTATTTTATCTCTTAGGGTTATACCAAGCATGGATCTTTCCATGGATCGCTGCATACATTTTAGTTTTTCGGCATTTCTTTTGTGCAAATTTGTCATGCACAGTATTATTTATTTTGCTTCTGATCTGGAGCCGTACTTTGCTTTTAGATAACAATTCCAATCTTAATAACGATGTCATTGTGAGTTTTGATTGCTAAGTACAAAAATAGTGTCGCGTAGGCCAATGTGCTTTACGAAAAAAATGTATTCATATTATTAATTTACAAGTAATTGTAGTATTAAAAGTGTTTATTATAGACGGTCGACATCGAAATCCGGATGTAATTTTAATAGTGGCCCCCCTGGTCTTTCTTGAGGGTGGAACCGATGTGTTCGATCTATATAAATCTCGGTCGATCACGCCTATCTATCTACACCTTTCTTTTCAACAATATAGGTATATATATTATATTATTATTTTTGAAATTCTGTTTGCACCTAAACTATCCCACCTTTTTACATACCTACATCTTCATTCGTTTCATTTAATGTCCCATTGGGTTTTTCTACATTCCTACCTACTCTTCATTAAGTAGTTTGGATAATGAAATGATACAGCTACTACCGAAAACATACATTCAATTTGTTGATATAACCAATATATTATTATCCCTCCCACATTCCAGAATGGATCGGAGAATGATGTCTCGAGTATTTCATCCAGATTTAGACATATTCGCTTGTTGCATACATTATACGAGTATATCTACTATAACTTTGTATATTATTTAGGTTGTCTCTCAGTATGGAAGACGTGATTGAGCGTCTGTAAAAGGAAAATGGAAGTTGTCTGTATCGAAGTCGCGTTCTGATGCAAATAAATCAGTACAAAAATAAAATACCTTAAAAGCTAATGTCGACCAACACAAAGCAGTGCACTACAGGACCTGGTATATAGAGTGCGGGCGTTTGCTGCTCAAATATCTATAGCAGACTGAATAATGTGTAGGTACCTACTGTCTATTTAGTCTTAGGTATTTTGAAATCAATAGGCCCTACTATTTAAGAGAAAGTCTATGTCATATTTTTGCCTCAATCATTAAGTATGGAAAAATAAATACGTAAACAAATTGCTCCTAATGAAAACTTTCTATAGATTGAGATATTTTCTACATAAAATTACTTCGAGATTTTTACTTAAAGATTTTTCGACATGTTGAACATGTTGAGAATTCTCATGATTAGGAGTTTCGGAGACAAACATTACCACCTAATGGCGAACGTTGTTAACGTAAAGTGATCACACTAAGCCAGCCTTCGAAATAACAGTAGAAGACGGTCGTAAGCCCGTAGTGGTTTGTTCCATTTAAAAATCGAACATTAGTAATGAATTTTTAGAGTCATTAGTTGTTATTTTTTCTTTAAGATCTAGTCCTGAAAAGGTCACAAGAATCTAAACATAATTAGAACGTTGTGCACCAACAAAGCCAATAGGCAATAAATATGAGACATTAACAAAAATGGATATAGTCATATCCTGGCGCCAAATACATGACAGCGGTCGCAGTCTTTAAATTTGGTTGCTCTCTTGTTCTCAACAATTTCCAACTTTTATCTCTATTTTTCATTGTATTTTAAATTTCTACTTGTTGCATACATGGGATTTTTCGACATGTTGAACATGTTGAGAATTCTCATGATTAGGAGTTTCGGAGACAAACATTACCACCTAATGGCGAACGTTGTTAACGTAAAGTGATCACACTAAGCCAGCCTTCGAAATAACAGTAGAAGACGGTCGTAAGCCCGTAGTGGTTTGTTCCATTTAAAAATCGAACATTAGTAATGAATTTTTAGAGTCATTAGTTGTTATTTTTTCTTTAAAATTACTTCGGCGTAGGTACCTACACCTAACATTATAATGTGGTATCTGCTTAGTACAAGTTTAAGACTTGTTTTTTTTTTTTTTTTTTTTTTAGAACTGAGAGAAGTGCGAACTTCATATTATTTAAAAATGCCCATTCCTTGTCTTTAATACATGGGTTTATTATTTGATTCACAATATTAATACAAAAGAAAATGTGTTGTTTTGGTATGGGGAGGTACGGTGTAAGATGCTATGTACTTATGGATCTAAAATGGTTGCAATCTGGGTCCGAATATAGAATGTGAGTCATTTTAAGGCGTCTAGGTACCTATACTCAGATGCGTCACGATAAAGAAGGAATGAACTTTATAGTGAAATCATGTTATCCTCCCAAGTGCAGGAACGTAACTTTTTTACACTAAGACAGGTGGTATAAATAGACTTCATGGTTTTTCATTTTTTGATTTTACATAATTATGTTTAGGTAAGGTTCGGCCACCAGTCAACCTCAGAACACTTTTCTCGGCCAACTATCATCCGGCATTCTGAACACACAACCCATAGATTATATTATTATGTTTATGTGTTGATGGCTATATGGGCATAATAATTATATAGATGATATGTGAAATTCAACGTTATTTGAGGCTAATTATTATGTACTTAGCTATACATAATTTTATTTGATGGGTGAAATATTGTAATAATAATATCATTTTCTTAGAACAATATAATAATATCTCTTGACGTTTAACCCGTTCAAAGTGTTCCAATAAAACTGCCTTCCAACGTTCATTTCTACAAAGTTGTTTATTAAAATTTCTGTGTAACAAAATATTGTGTTTCCAATATTCTTATAATTTCAAACATTCGTAAATTCAGTGGACTGTCGGTACAATAACAATTGGAAAATGATTCAAAATCACGCCTTGTGATGAACAGACTGACGATGATGTTCTGATGGGCAAACAAAATGAAAACAAAAGTGAAATAAGACTCAGACGGTGTTAAATAGAATGTGACGTGCAGAGCCGATAGTGACTCAGCCATGCTACTAACATTCCACAGGTACCTTTTGGTTCAGATCCTCGTGGCGCTGATCTGCCTGGACCTGGAGCCAGGGACCATGGCGCAACTCCACGACGAGTCGTTCCCTTCCCTCCCGAGTGATATACTAAATGGCAGAAGACTGACCAAAGAGTACAGACTGAAGCAGGGAGTGCTGAAGGGACTAATCCTGGAGCCTCGGGAAGGCAAGGGGTTGGATACTGTGGAGGTGTTCCTGGGGGTGCCGTACGCAGCGCCGCCTGTTGGAGGGATGAGATTCATGCCACCAGGTGAGGTTTTTTGCAATACTTATGACTTTATTAAACCAACAAGATGACTTGAAAGAAATCAGAAGAAAAAATATTGTTTTTGATGGCTAACAGTACCTACCTACCTAGTTGTTTGTGTGTGTTCTAGAGAGCTATTATTTGCTCTGAAAGAGGACAGTGGTCGACTGGTCAACCCCTTCTTGGTTCTTAAGCCGATTTCCCTGATAGCTCCACAAATAATAACGCTGTTTGAATAAATCGAACACTAATCAGGAGTGCTAGGCAAACAAAAGAATATCACAGCGGCTACTGCCTTCTTTTGTTATTCCATTCTTTCAATTGTTTTTTTACAGATCTGCTCTGTGGCTGGAATTTATAACAAATGAAGTAGGTAGGAATAAAAACAAAAGAGTAGAGCGGGCTAATTAAAATTCTCACCCGATCTCCCATGAACTTGTTTTCTTTGACTTTTCCACCGCACGATTTTCTTTATTCGATCATCTTATTAATTCGTTTCCGCACTACCAAGAAGTTCAACAGTACAAAATTAAATATAGCTTTATACCTACCTGCTCTTCACTGGTAAATACCTCTTCTTCTTAGATTTTATTGCCCTGACATTCCTCCCATCAGGGTCCCGGAGACGAGGAAGACCCTCTCATACTGTGTTCCGCTCCTTCGAAGCAGAGCTGAGGAATCTGGACATGGTGTGGGAGGAGGTTATTAACGTTGCGCAAGATCGAGCGCAATGGAGAGCTCTTGTTGCCTCCCTATGCCCCTAAGTGGGGTCTAAAGGGAGTTTGGATTTGGATTTGATATTCAAGGGAGCTGCTCATTGTGAAGTTTCATCTTTTTGGAGGTCATCTGCGTAGACAAGTCTTATTCTAGACCAGTCAGCTTGTGTCCCTTTAATTGGATGTAACCTATCACTCCTTACTTCGCTCTCACAAATATCTATCTTATTCGTGTTTTTGTCACGACATAATCCGACAGCGATTTGACAGTTACTGTCCTTCAAAGCCGTATGTCAATTAATACAGGTCTTGCACATGCCTTTTAACCCGTTATGTATTTGATTAGGATTCCATATTTATTTTTTCTACAATAGGTGTTGCCTTAACAATACGGAAATTACAGCTGCCTTATTTATTCGTGTTTGTGTTTCGTCGCAGACTCGTTTCTTTCTATATACCTAATGGTGTAGGTACTTTGTGGTCAATTATCCCAATCATTTGCATCGTTTTACATTGTTCATCCATAAAAATAATAGGTATATTTTTGAATTCGGTGTACTTAAGTATTTTTACAGTTAATTTGATTATTAACAATTCGAAGCAATAATATAATGATGAGACTTTTTTTATATTCAAATATATAGGTAAGTACCTACCTATGCGTATGGTCATATAGCGCTTTCAAATAAAATCAAATTAAAAAAAAAATTACAAATTATAAAATAGAATTTTTATCCCGAAGCCAATCTTTAGCATCGGTTGTCAGAAAATTAAAAAGCTCCTCCAGTGTAACCTCTCACAGCGGGGGTCAGCAATATAACCCCATTTGTGGAGTTCAGATGCACTTTTGGAGCAGCCTGTTCTTAAACGGTTAAGTGTTGTCCATTGCTTTCGATCTAGCTTGAACCCAGAAAATCCCTCAGACGGATCTGCCACAAGGTATTTATTTTTCACGTCTGTGTTTCCCCACTCCTCCGCCCATGCCTGTGTAACTGTGAACTCCTGGCTCTCAGAAGGGTTTCCTTGACCTGAATCTTAAGGGAGGAATGTCGTTCAGGGCCACGTTCAGGAGAGAGTTATTAGTTTTAGCTTTTGTCCACGTGGGGTGGATCTATATTGGATACAACTGGCAGCCATTGGCATTGTGCTGGCTTTTTAATGTAGGATTTTAACTTGGCGCAGAGGATTTTTTTTATAAGCATATTATTATGAGATTTGAGCAAAGCAAAAAAAAAATCAAATCAAGCCCGTAGCATCTTTGTACTGTGGGTGCGTCACTACGTATTATGTTCCCACACACAAATCAAATCAAGGACAAGGGTTGGAACAAGATAGGGAGGTTCCTGGGTAGAGGCACATACGTTATGGGGTGGTAGCAATATATTATTATGTAGATAGGTACCTACATACAGATATGAATGTCGATATGAAATTTATCAGAGGCCAATTACCGAACCTACGCAGACAGTGGATATATGTGGGCTGGTATTTATATAGCTGGTACTATCTTAAGTTCCTAAACCGTAAAAGGCTAATGTTGATGTTACCAATCAATATTTGGCTGAAGGTGAATCTGCTGCTCATGTTTGTGTAGCAATTATCTTGTGGGGAGCAGAAACGGGTTCAATTAATTACATTACATTATTAAACTTACATGTATTACAAATATCGACGACTTGAAATGATTAAGTAGTAGGGAAAATTTCAATATTTAATATGAACCTAGCTTAAAAATATTAGCTATGAACAATATCAAAATAACAAGGTACCAAAGATATCTAAATCTATATCTTAATCAATCAATCAATCAATACTCTAGTTTTGTCACAAATAGCCTGTTTTTATATTTTGGCTCACCTAAAGTAAACACAAATACTCTTCTAAGCATTTTCATAGAAAGCAAGGGAAAGCTCTCTTTCTCAAGCCTTGCTTTAGGCTGCCAATATCTTCAAAATATAGCACTGATTCACTTCTCTTATCATTAGGGTCTACTGAAATACATAGCTAGTCTATGTATGTAGGTATATAAGTACACTTTAGAATGATATATCTTACGTAAGATTCAAATAATTATTATAAATATGGCTTTCGCGGTGTAGTAGGCTTCGAGATCACTTCAATTAAATTTATTGAAAAAATATTCGGCGTATTAGAGTATTAAAATTCAATACTAATGTACTTTTAATGTGGGATAAGATCCTGGAACATTGTCTAATTAGCAACACTAGACCTGCGACTTGTCTTCTCATCGCGATACGAAAATAATATTTATTGAGTAATTTTGTTATTTTGTAACCCTTCACTTGTTTCGAGTGTTCCTAGTAGTATCTAATTAGTAGGTATGGAGGGTCTGTGGAGTGCCATCAACTCTTTGTTATAATGTGCTTTTAATATACCTACCGATACCTCCCTACATCGATAAGGGCGGATCCATTAATAATTTCCATAACATTATCAATATGACAGTAGGTATCACCTTTCAATCATTTTCAATTATTAGTTCTTTCAGAGCCACCTGCTGTAGACCTCTGATTAAATTAGATTTGTGTAAAAAGTAAAATGCGGGTGAATATAACATTAGGTTACTTTGATAATTAACTATTTTTGTGCGATGATTAACCCTTAAGCACTGTTATAGGTCTTATAGACTCCTATTCCAAAAATAAACACTTGCTATCTCGCTCTGGTGCGCCTGAGCATATTGTGCGTCTCAGTACCTTCAAGTCGATTAGTGTGCTAATGGCAGTGAAGCGGAGAGGACGTTTCGCAAGTTTTTTAAGGTCAGTATTGACATTTGAAATTTTTTTGTAGGTCTCACAGACCTATATCAGTGATTACGTAAGTTTTTTAATAAATTTATATTTTGTTTTTAGGGTGGATTCCGAATAACTATGTACTTCTAGCGCACTGCAGCCACGTGCAATTAATATATTAGATTCTGCCTCAGCTTGCACATTACATGACTGGGTTCTGAATGAGAAAAATTGTGATTTAAGAGGTGATTCTGATGTTGATGAAGATTTTTCTCGATAGATCGGAATTATCCAATCATATTCTGATTCTGAAAGCAGTTTGTCTGATATGGAACTGGAAACTGCTCAAGATGTTCCTCAAGAGATGGAAAATGATACTGGCACATACATGATGGAACGTGATACCATAAAATTGTCTGAAGTTTAAGTGCTCTCATTTTTTTTAAGTGATCTTATTTTGTGAAAATTTAGACTGAGTTACAAAGATTAGTCATAAAAGTATATAATTATGTTATTAAAAAAATATTATTTCATCTTTAATTTTTTTATTAGTATATTCACAAAAAAGTTCCTTCAATTGTTGTTTTTTGTTAATTTACCTAGAAAACCAATTAATTTTGAAATTTATCTCAATATCTTTTGTTAAAATGTAAGTTTGTATTTCATATTTTGATATAATAAAAAAAGATATTTCAAAATAAAAATTTTTTGTAAAAAAAATTCAGTTTTATTTTTGGGAGTCTCATAGACCTATATCAGTGATAATGTTACAAAACAAGGTGTCAGTGCTTAAGGGTTAAAAAAACATAGATTACACTAGAGATTATTAGTGTACCTACCAACCTATGCGTAAATCTACACGAATCTCTATTTTCCAAATACACATACATATAGTTATGTTTAGGTATAATATTAATTAATTATTAAATAAATATTTTTTTATTGATTTATCTTGAAAGCTATGGAACCATGAATGGTAGCTCTTTAACATTAATTTTATAAATCAGAAAAAATCATCGGTGGCGACATAAGAGAATAATACAAAAATAATAAGATCGGCACAGTGCCACATGATAACACAGACAGTCAATATCAGAAACAATTCAAGGTGGAGCTATTCTTTGACATTATTGAAGTCATTAGCTATTTATTAAAGGTCTTGTGATATATCATTTGATTTTGATCATTTTCATTCCAGGAAGTGCAACGCAGTGGAACGAAATGAAGTTAGCCACAAACTTCGCTCCGGTGTGTCCACAGATGTTGCCGGACATAAAGAAGGAGCCCTCCCTCTCAGCGGGGAGGTACAACTACCTCAAGAGACTCATGCCCTTCCTACGCAACCAGTCGGAGGACTGCCTCTACTTGAACATCTATGTCCCGTCAAACGGTAAGTGAAAGACTCCGTACGCAGATCTATAATTAAGATATTGGATCTAAAATAAGCCGCGTTCTTTTATGCACTGCACACACGGGATAATATGTCATTGTATTGATCTGTAAATATCTATCTTGTTCATGAACAGATGTAGAGATCAGCGGCCAAGATTCAAATGTTAGATCCTCGTTTTATTTACAGTCGATTGTATTTTGCGTTGTTCCCGTTTTAGTTACCTATTGATCTTCTATTTACACCAAATCACGCGGTCACTAGCCTTTTAAAAATCTCCTACACTTTGTCTACATTCCTTGAAGATGAATCGGATCAATGAAGCTTAATCAATAATTAAAGATACGATTAACTATTTTGTAATCTTTAAATGCTGCAGTTATGTCAGTTTCGCTCACTACTGAGACTCTGACTGAGAAAAGAAAGAGTACCTACCTAAGTATGTTTTTCACTTAAAAAGAATAAAACCAAACATCTTAGACAGCGCTTATAATACGTAATACAGAAAACTAACCTCGTAAGAAAGTATAGTTTTATTGCTCTCATATATTTTCTATTAATTACCTCTTTTACTCCCAATCGTCTTGAGACTGAATTATTTACACAGGAAGCAGGTATGAAGGGAAGGAAGTGTGGTTTATTGAAAAGTCTTGTAAAACAAAGCGCTAGGCTGTGTTCTTGGTGGCTTAACAGGAGGGGGGTGCGGGGTGAGTGGGGAGGCTAGAGCGGACGATGAGAGGGTGGACAAATTGGATAAAACAAATAAACAAAATAAAGGGCTGAGACGATTCAGTGAACAATACGCGAAACTCACATTTCACTACGACGTTAAAGAGAGAGAGCGAGAGAGAGCAGGTGGAGATGTGTGCGGCGGCTGTAATGAGCTTCCCCGACCTTTTTACATCATCAAGTTATTTGTATCAAAACGTTACATATTGCCACCAAATTCTTTGTTGATATTTATACGACATCCTTTCGTGCAAAACAAAGAATTGAGCATTTGACTGAAATTACCATCTCCGTCCTCTTTTACGTTAATCCAAAGTCAGTAGAGAGAAGCGTGGCAAAATTACCTCAAACGATTAATAAAATGAATAAATAAATAATGCTTTATTGTTACAAAAAATGCAGTCCTGATATAATCCATTCACGAGAGTCAAAGGGCGGACTTATCCCGCAGGATGTCTTCCAGCCAACCTAAATATGATCTCCCTAGAGAAATTCTTAAGTAAGTCACTTACATTTTACATAGCTGGGTCTTTCATTTTGTAAACGTAAGAAATTCCATAAGAACATATTGTGTCAGCTTATTTAATTTAAAAATAGTATGTAAGAATTATTACTTCAGTTAGAATAATATTTCTCAAAATTAGTTGGATTTCTCCCCCCGAGTGTCGGGATATGGAGTTATTAGATGTGTGTACAAGAAGGAATCTGAGGTTGATGTGATCGCTTAGACATTATCCGGTTTGTGTCCCGAGATCGCATGTGTGGGGCCTCCCTAGCCAGCCGCTGCGTGCGTGCCTCCTACATGAGTGTGTACATCCGCAGGAATAAAGAAAACCATAGGTTTAATGTTTACTTTTTCATTCCCACTAATGGAAGACCCTTATTTTTTCCTACCGACCGATACCACCCATGGTACAAGGCATCCGACTTTACCCGGTTCCTTGCCACTGAGAGATTGCAAAAGCGTAGAATCAGCATTTAGAAAATTACATCGGAAAAAGAACCATCGCATCTTATAAATAATAGAATCTTTTTTAATAGTAGGGTTTAGGGCGTATCGTATTCTTAACCATGTAGCTACTTATAGATCATGATTATGTTATCTATGGCCCTTCAACCCATTGTGGATCTTGGCTTCCTCAATCAGTCAGTACTTAACCATGTAGCTACTTATAGATCATGATTATGTTATCTATGGCGCTACAACCCATTGTGGATCTTGGCTTCCTCAATCAGTCAGTACTTTGATTTCTAGTCATACGTTCCTGGTGTAAATCTTCAGACACATATCAAACTCTGCTAACCGTAAAAGTTTTAGAAACATCGATATTGATTGAAAATGGATGAGTGGTCTCTAGACTTCCCTAAGGCTAAGATTTCATACGGCAGGATACTTGTATTGGGCGTTTACTTAATAAAATTACCCAGCTGTCTATAGCCATCTCTCCTCTCGCACGTCTCACATCTGCTGTTATCTGAGTGAACCTCAAGAAGGACCAAACTTTTGGCAGTCCTGCGATTCTTTGATATTCCGTCATTGTGAATAACTCTTGGTTAACAAGATCATGTGTATCTCACTTTTTATACTAAGCACACACAAATTATTCACGATATTTTTCGGGAAGAAGGGTGAAGAAGAGTTTGTCGTCTTAAGTCTGTAAGGGTTCGTTAGTCGGTTTGTCATGAGTGTTCTTGTGTCGGATAGTCTGTACGGAATAGCCATTAGCCGTGTCGTCCGTATGTAAATCTGCGTCAGTAACTCAATAACAGTTGGTGCACGGGTGACAGATGCATGGTTATACCTACACGAGGTCTCATTTGAGATGTTCCTTGGGTGAATCTCCCCACCAACTTTTTCCTGAATTTTTGCAAGCGGGTACAAAATGGATCCAGTTCGGACAACTCCATATTACAATTTGTGGATAGACTTATAAAAATGCGTAGAGTATTGTTTTTATTTTTCAACTTTATATTTAAGTAGGTACTTAGGTAATTACCTACTACAAAATCACACATAGAACAATAGTGCGCACTATGGGTGGCTGGGGTGCAAATATGTATGCCTACACGGCGAGGTAAAGTGCTCGGATACTTTTCAGATATTTGGAGGGAATTTAGTACTTATTTATTAGTGGGCACTGGCCAGCTACCCCAGGGTCCATACCCCACACTAATAATATACGGGGTGTATTGATGAGAATAGGAAGAAGTGATTTCAGATACAACCTGGTATCTAATTACTTCTTCCCTTGAATACTACGGGGCCTCATAAACAAAACTCTAAATTTACCGAGGCTCATAATAATATTGTCCGTGCTTTATTTACAAATTTAATCGTTTTTAACCCTTTGAGGACCAAGGGAAGCATGCTTCCCAAAACTATTAACTCATTTTTTTTTATTTAGGATTTTATTTAATTTATTATATAACACAAAACATGTTATGGAAGGTTGAATTCATCGTTATTTATTAAAACCGGTAATAAAGTATCACTAAAAGTGTCAAAATATTTACGTTGAAAAAGTAAAATTTCATCTAAAAAAACTTCGGTTTTTCTGCGGTATTGTGGGAGTAACTATGCTGTGTTGTTCGTGTATTTTTTCATCATTTGATAAGTTGGCCTTCTCTTTATGTGTAGAAATCAAAAGTTTATTCCAAAATATTGACAAAGGTGGAAAAAAATACAATTTTCCAAAAGGGAAGTATACTTCCCTATGGTCCATAAAGGTACTTTTTATGTTTTTATTAAAAGTTTTTAATTTCAAAATACTTAATGTTTTATGTATGTAGACTAATTTTATTGATTGAAATAGCAATAAAAGGGTACATAATGTTTTAAATTTATGATAATTAGAGAGTTTAGTAGCTAATATCCGATAACAGGGATGGAAAAGATACGTAATCATGTCGTATAACAGCACTTGGCAACTTCTAGTCAACGATGGAGAACTTTCTAGATGTACACATTATAGCAAACATCATGTCTAGGGAATATTTGAAGAAACTTGATATGTTTCACATTTTTTTATAATTATGTGACCTAAGATTTTTGAGAAAAAAACTTTAGAAGAATAATATAGGATTTTATTTCAACTTTTCAAGCCTCCACGATTATAGAACTCGGTCAATTGATAAACATGTGCTGAAATACAATGGCCACTATATCACAAAAAGTATACATAACATAAACAATACCCATAAATTTATAAAAGATGGCCCAGCGGGTATTCAAAAATTGTTATGGGGCCAAGCCATCAAATGGATATCTTTTTCAGTTTGGTGTGTAAGTACATGATCAAAATCTCACAACTGTCATAATTCTTGACCAGGGGATCCATAACATACAAAATAAGTGTGAACGCAATGAGCTATTTAGGTATTATATCTATTTTTCTTCTACAAAAAAACTTTTTTTCTTGGCTACTATTCTCAACAGTAATATACATAATATATGTATTATATACTTACTATATAAAAAGAAATGACAAGTTAAAGTCATTTTCTATCTTTTATGTTTGAAAATATTGTAAATTTTGACATAAAAGTAGTTAAAATAGCATCCAAAACATAACTCAATTTTCAATATAAAGTTACCTTTAAGGACCGTAGGGAAGTATACTTCCCAATCGTTTTCTAAAAATCTGGAAAAAAAATTCGAGTTATGTTATATTTTTCTATCATGATACATCATTTTTGATAATAAAACCCACTTCAATGCTTAAATTTATTTCTAGAAACCTTACGGTCTTCAAAGGGTTAAGTAGCTATAACTTATGGTCAATTAAGGTTATTTTGCGTTTTTCAAACATCGTTCCTATCAATGTAAGCATAGCAGTTTTTTATATAAAATAAATCTTTGCTCACTCAAAGTGAACACAAATACAGTCTTTGACTCTTTCACAGTAAGCTACTTAAAGCTTGTGTCGTGAAAGAGGAAGATGGTCGGCACCTGGGATCGAACCCACGACTTCCGCACGAAAGAGTGCGAAAGCCGACGTCGTGCGCTAGTCTACCAACCACTTCGAGTTACAATCGTATCGAAGCATTTGAAGTATGGATCCATCTCAAAATGCATAAAATAATTATCCTGGATCGACATGATCACTAACACAGAAGTCGTATGCAGAGCTAACACAACCAAAAAATTAATACCCAATTTTGTCATTTAATTTTTTTTTTAATTTTCTGTAATTCCACTGACAACTGAATTGATTATGCGGGATATATAAGTATACAGTCAATTTAGGCGCTTAACCGTAAAAGTAAATTAAACCTTTTTTTATTATTTTATTATTTACCTGTTGAACACCTACTTACTTGTATTTACAAAACCTTCACTTATAGAGAGAGCTTGTCAGTGCAATGCTCTTGTTGTCCCTCTATGCCTACCCTAAGTGATGTTTAGAAGCTAGAAGGGAGTATTGTTGAATGATTAATTGTTTCTTTTCAATCGTCTGTCTAAGTTTAACAGCTAGTACAATGGTAGATCATTAACTTTAAGAATGGAATTTTTGCGAATTGTGAATCTATGAAACCTCGAGAAAGAGTTAACAGAGGGTTAAGCACTGACCAAAATAAAAATCTTCATACTTTACAGCACCTTCCGTAAGAAAATTATTTAATTTCAACTACATAATATAATGAGACTATTTCCTACGCAAACCACACACACATTATATGTAGTTAAAAACGTGTGACATTCACGTGATCACCAACTGAAAATATTGTCTAGAGTCCTTTGTAAGGGGAGGGGAGGGGAGGGGAGGGAGGGGGTGTCTAGTAATTTGATTACAAGCGGGTGGCTGAAGAGGCTCCGTGGTGCAATGAATCATAATGTGGGCAGTGCGCGGTGGCCCGGTACCAGCGGAGTTTGTAAATCGCGAGCAGTTAGCCCGGCCTGCTAATGACCGCATTGATTTATGTCGAAACCCGTTAACAGTGCTCACCAGCCACTACGCCCTTCTGTCTTACTTACTACCTACCTACCTTCCCACTATGACCAAAATGATTGTTCAATTGGTTAGGTTTATTCTATCATCAGAATCACATAATAATTAATTCATGATAGTTTCATCTTAATGAAATCAAGCATACTTTCATCAATCTCACATTGACATTATCAATAGAAACGAAGTCTTATTATCATCAATAATATATGACTTTGAAATATACATTCCTAGTACTTATGCAAAGTGTTCCTAGGGAGCGGTGCATCGACTTACAAGACGGCTGTCTTTGAAAATTGCGACAGTGTTTGATGTCGCTACGGCAACCACGTAGACTATGTTCTACACTGACAAATAATATACCGTAGTTTATATAAGTACCGTATTCCTAGGAATACATACGTTTACCTTTACCAATGATGAAGCGATGTGCAGTTTTGGATAAATCAGACAAACTCGTAAACGCTTCGCAACATTATTCACTTATGCAGTGGGTTCCTAAAGAACGGGCCGTCATCTGACAAGACGGCGTCTTTCAAAATTATATGACAATGTTTTTCGTTACTATGGAAACCATATTGGCAATGTTCTCAACTGACATATCCACCGCCGTTTATTGTAGCGGCGTATCCGTAGGAACCCAGACCATTATGCAGTGGGTTCCTAAAGAACGGGCCGTCATCTGACAAGACGGCGTCTTTCAAAATTACATGACAATGTTTTTCGTTACTACGGAAACAATATTGACAACGTTCTCAACTGACATATTCACCGCTTTTAAAAGTAGCGGCGTATCCGTAGGAAAACAAACCATAAGGGAATAAAATAAATATGTTAGAAATAAACCTCTGTTTCCTCGACTGTATGTTACACGGAGTGTTAATTTAGCGAAAGCAACATCCTCATCTGGTGTTTGAGTGATTCCCAAACTCTCTGTGTGTCCACATGTGAAAAATTACAAGAAGGAAAACGATGTGTAATTTATTTAGTCGTAAATTCAATTTTCTTGTTCCCTCTCTCCTTCAGAGCGCTCACTCCGTGACGTAGCGGAGCAATCAACCCGTCAGGGGGGACGATAATTCACAACAACTACAAAAATACAAGGAGATGGGATCATTTCGGTTATTATGAGAGGAGACAAGTGGTGCTGTTGATCCTAAATCCGGGACTGAGCAGCCTGTCTCTTCGTGGGCTTCCTGTGACTCGAAATCCCCAGTACAAATGTCATGAGCCATTCATGCTGTGATATGATGTATTCAATTAGTATAGGCTCCTCTGTATTCTGTCCGTCTAAAATCCCGACATCCGAACTGGGTAGCTGCTGCTATTAAGTGCAGATTGCTCGATGGAAGACAAATAGAGACAAGAACAAACCAGAACCTAGTAAATAGCTGATCTGATATAAAAAAAACTGCCTGTCGCAACACCACCAATATTCATGATATAGAATCAACTAAATAAGATGTGATGTCGGTTGCACTGCTTCAAACCTACATAAGGAAATGGGGATGGATGGGCTCACCGGCATGGGCATTGGGCATGAAGTATGACACAAATATGAAATCGATCATTCGATAAACGAATGTCCCATGTACCCATTCAAAAAGGGACTGTCGGTCTTTGGCGGTCAAATTTTGAGCGACCGTAAGAACAAGGTGGGCCGAGGCATAAACGCCATTTTATTTACACACTAGCTTATACCCGTCATGCTTTACGTTTTTGATTCCGATTGTCAGGCTTGATCGGTAGGTAATTTAAACAGGTTCTAGTCTAGCTTCCCATTGCTTAACAGACCTCTATAACTGACATAAGCACAGAAAAATAAGAATGACACTTTTACAATTTTTGTTTTACCGACCTCATAATATTATACGAACCTACCGACATATTTTGCAAGTTTTCATAGAGAGCTCTGTGGTTTGAATCTTAGCTACATTCCGTACACCCTCTAATGTGTGATAATTAATTAGGCATTCCACCCATAGAGGGTGTTAAGCCGCTGTCAAACATCAAAATGGAGGAATCATTATGCAAATTTTTTCATTAAATCTTTATTTATTGAGAAAAATAAGATTTGAATAACATTATTATATGTATAACAAATCAATCTACTATTATTTTGTTACATTTTCATACCATAATACCAAGATTCCATTCAACGTTTACATGAGTATTTTGTTTCCAAAAGATGGCTTGCTGTCTTTTTGAGAAATTTTTATGAAGATCCTAAAAAATAGAGTATTTTTAAATAGCTCTAAATATATTAAAGTTAATGCAGCTAATTGTATTTAAGAACCTTCTCCAGCATTTTGTACGGCTCTGGGCATATTAATATCTGACGTAGAATTTGTATTTTGAGCGTGATGCTCCCATATACGATAGAAAGCAGACAAACATTTCTGAATTATTATGTAGATTAAAGTTCTCATTTTTTGTAACGAAAGTGAATTATTCATGATAATTTCAAAATGATGGTACCTACGTACGACGATATTGTTGTGTACCTATAGTCTACTCCAAGCCACGTTATGAGTGCATGTGCACACTACTTTATAAGCACGCGGCGTGTTATGGCAAAAAGGAAGAAGAAAGCTAAAGTATTCCCGTGATTTCCCAGTGGGATACCGCGAGTTGAGGTCCCATTCTAGGGATAGAACCTTCGCCAAGTAATAGTTCTGTTCCACATAGAAACTTACAAGTACAATCTGTTACAGTGGGACGCCGCGCCGCGCCCTATCCTTCATGCCCGATAATAATATGAGCTTCTTGTCTCGAAGGATCGAGGGAGTGCAACCCTCTCCAGTCTCCATCTTAAACCAATCCAAAGCTAAAAATATCTAAATTATATTTCCATGTAGGTATACAAAATTTTCACAAAAAATTTCTTCGCAACCAGCACCTACCGACTTTCACAAAAATATGATCAAAATAATACTAAGCATATTATTTTATACTAAATTTTTACCTAAATCAGTGCAATCTATAATAATAAAGGAAAGTGCCTGACTGACTGACTGACTGATTGACTGACTGATTGACTGACTGACTCATCAACGCACAGCCCAAACGGCTAATCGTAGAGAAGTGAAATTTGGAAATCAGGTAGGTCTTAATACAAAACCTTCCACTAAGAAAGGATTTTTGGAAATTCCACCCCTAAGGGGGTGAAAAATAGGGTTGAATGTTTTTCAAAGTATGCGAATATCTCGGAAACTAGACATGCTACGAACTTGAGATTTGGCATATGAATTCTTCTATAGAAATGAGTGTTAGCATATTCGGCAATTTTTCCAAAATTTAACTAAAAGGGACGAAAAAGGGCACATATAAAAAGGGATGATTTTTAAGTGCCTCCTAAAAAGTTTAAAACTGGTTTTATCGAAATTTCAAACAAATGATTTCTTTAGAAAGAGTCAAATTATACTATTTCGTTTTCAAAAGATATCATTAATTAGAGGGGAGGGGGTGAGGGGCACTTTTCCAACGTGTATGTGTGTGTATCCGTCCCCTCTTTATAACTTTTGATTCGCTTGATGCACAGATCCTAAAATTTCAGAAAATATTGAATACTTTAAGCATAAAAAATTTGTATACTAAGAATTTTGAATTTTTTTTTCAGTCAGGGGTTATCAACCTTTGAATTTTTATTTAATTTTTCCATATATCTCGAAAACCATAAAATCTAGAACCCTAAAATTGTGTATGTATATAGAAAAATACAATATCTAAAATATAATTCAATGAAGAAGTTTCAGGATTTCTCAAACTTTTTTTATAAAGAAAAATATTTTTTTTATGACAAATTTACGAGTTTCAGTGCCTATATTTCAGAATTTTATAAAAATATCGAAAAACGCCGAAACGCTACAACTAGATAATTTATTTTTCTATAAAAAATACATACATCATAGCAGTACATCTCAAACTTTTCTTAACAATTTTTGTAAAAATTTAATTTATTGACGACATCGTTTCATACAATAAACATACCGACTCAGGCCATCGACAGTTGGATCTCATTCGGCGAGCCGGGCCGGTGTGGTGCCGCGGTGTATGGCTAAGAACACGTAGAAAGCCGATACCGACCCGCGCCGACCAGCGCAAAGAATGTTACTATGCATTTGAATGGGGATACCCACAGAAAAGCAGGAACCCGCTTTCCGGCATGCTCATTTAACCCTTTCTTAACCGAATTATGAAAGCACCGTAAATAAAAATATTTTTATTGAAAAATGGGCATAAAATGTAAATATAAAGAGATTTCAATATATTTTTTCAAAAAAATATTTTCAGTTTTTTGGAAAATTTTATGATTCCAATTGTCATCATTGGTAAATCGAGTGATGCAGAAATAGTGAAGGACATATAATATATTTTTTTATTTCAGCTACATATTTTGAATATTATTATGTTTTATAATTGATTATTTTTAAAAACACGTATAAATGATTAAAATGTTCAACCAGGTACATATATAATATACAAAATAGTACATATATAATACAATATGTCATACCTACTTTATGTATAATATGATAGTTTTTTTTTCTTTTGGTACACATGTGTACCTATATCTTTTTATATAATATAGCTTGCATTGTTATTGACTCTATATTGTGTTCAGGGTCCCGAGGACGAGGAAGACCCTCTCATACTGTGTTCCGCTCCTTCGAAGCAGAGCTGAGGAATCTGGACATGGTGTGGGAGGAGCTCATAAACGTTGCGCAAGATCGAACGCAATGGAGAGCTTTTGTTGCCTCCCTATGTCCCTAAGTGGGGTCTTAAGGGAGTTTGGATTTGATTGTGTTCAGGTCAATGTCCAATTTCGTCAAGTCAGTACCCCTAGTATAAGTTTTCGATGATCAAATATCGAAACGATCATCGAAGAGCCCCAGACGTTGCCAGAGACAAGATGCTGGAAGGAAGCAGACATCTAGGACGACCACCTAAGCCCTTAAGGATACATACGCAAAAATTGCAAGAGACAAGATACCGGAAGGTAGCAGACCTCCAGCATGACCACCTAACGCTGGAGGGAAAGCTGGTAGCCAGGTAGCCAGCTTTCCAAATCCAAACTCCCTTAAGGCCCCACATAGGGAGGCAACAAGAGCTTTCCATTGCGCTCGATCTTGCGCAACGTTTATGACCTCCTCCCACACCATGTCCAGATTACTCAGCTCTGCTTCGAAGGAGCGGAACACAGTATGAGAGGGTCTTCCTCGTCTTCGGGACCCTGATAGCCAGCTTCACAAGAGGATAATGCATCAGGAACAACATGCAAGTAAGCAGAAACGAAGAAGAAGAAGAATATATATTTTCCTTTCATATTGGTTCTATAAAGTAGAATCAGTAATCAATAACGTTAAGTTTTTCTGGTTCTATTTTATGAAAATTTGCTGTTCAGCTAAATTACTAGAATTATATCGCAAAATCCTTTCAAAATTCACTTCAGCACAGTCTTCTTCATCATCAGAAAGCTCCATATCAGATAGATCACCTTCTAGTATCATGGAAATATTATGAACACTTAAAACTTTTAACATCTTGAGTATTTTTTGACACTAAAGGCAAAGCAACAGATTGTAATATACCGATAACTTAAAATAGAAGTGTTCAAAATAATATGTGCTCGAACTACCACTGATTCCAAATGGAATCATATATTAAAGTATGTATTTTTCGAAAAATAAAAGTGCATCATTTTGAATTATTGTAAAAGGTTAAAGGAAATATATTAAAATAATTAAAAAAAAATAAAACATGCTATAAAACAAAAAATAAATCACCACTATGGCATCTTGAAAATACGCGTTTAGGAAAATCCGCACACTTTGAAAAAACAAAGATTTCAACTTTTCAAACGCGGTCGTTAAAGAGGTTCCCGTCATTTTCAGTGTTCCAAACGATTAAAGATATTGTTATAAATAATATACAAGAGTAATTATAATGACTACATCGACCTTAATTGAGATATCCGAAAAATGCATGGATGATTCCAATTGGAATCGTCGGTTAAGAAAGGGTTAAATGCATTGAAACCATAGGCAACAATCTATGAGCCGATCGGCGCGTATCGGAATCCGCTTTCTACGTGTTCCTACCCAATGAATATATACGTAGGTAGGTACCTACCCAGCCCAACCTACTTTCTCCAATACACGTGTCGAAACTATTGCGTAATCTATAATATTAATATAGTTTTGAACTAGCCGACCCGTCAAACTTCGTCCCGTCTTGGAATATAAATAATATGTTCGAGATTTTATGTTTAAATTTAAGTTGATTTCAGTTTAAAGTTATTTAACACAGACGACGACGTGGTCCTTATATTAGGTATTGAATATGAATTAGTATAATGATACATTCATTAATACCTTTTTAACAAGGTACTGTAACCGATGCATCTGTTAATAAAACATATCATTATATTATTTTCTATCAGCATTCCGTGAATCGTATCATTTATCAAACAACTGATTCCTGTTAAACGCCTGATTTAATTTCAAAATTAGAAAAAATGTATAATGGAAGTTTTATTTTTATTCCGTGCAACTTTTTTCTTTCATATGACCCTTCAGACAAAAGCAAACACGACAAAAAAATGGGCGATATAAGTTCAGCTGTTCTCATAGGGTAAGAAACACGTAGAATGCCGATTCTGACTAGCGCCAACCGGCGCAAAGAATGTTACTATGCATTTGAACGGGGCAACCCACAGAAAAAGCAGGAACCCGCTTTCCGACACGCCCATTTAAATGCATGGAAACCATAGACAACAATCTTTGAGCTGGTCGGCGCGGATCGTAATCGGCTTTCAACGTGTTCTTACCCATACGATGACCGCGCAAATAAGCGTTCCATTTTTATATAAGAGATAAATAATACACTTTCCGTGAATTCAGACAAACACTTTACGTACCTACCTACTTCAATATATTTTTCGTACCATGCATCCTGTACAGCGATTCTGAATTGTTTTTTTTTACGATCGACATTAAAATCATTATGTAGGTACCTACCTATTTTAGTAATTTATTTATTTATTTATTTATTTATTTCTTGCATCAACCCGTAGGTCCTTTGCAGGACACTTGGGATCATCATACATGTTACATCATATACATACAATACAAATAATAATCAAGAAAAAACGAAAACAAGAAAAATTATATCAAAGCACATATTATATTTTTGTTTTTCAGTACTAGAAAGATGTAAAAGGTCTTTCTAGTACCATGTCAAGAGTAAGAGGCAGATAGTAACAAGAACGCGTCAAGACTAACAGAACTACACGAACAGCTAGAATTATACTTGGTTATGTTTTAATATTTATTAGTTAATAAAAATAGAGGTCAGTTATGAGTTAGTTGAGTAGTCGGCCAATATTTCGTCAACAGAATAAAAAGCATTGCCAACTAGATACTTTTTCACCTCTCTCTTGAAGCACAGAGTATTAAGGGACCTGAGACTTGGTGGAAGGTGATTATATAATCTAATACTAGTGCAAATATAGCTTTTGGACATCTCTACTAAAATAATTTACGGTAAGTTCACGAAAAGAATCTGGATTGTATTGCAATTCTTTATGTCTTGATCTGTCAAAATATTTGAAGCCATTTCATAAAAACACTAGCAACAAAAAAAAAACTATGTGAGTAATCTTGCTTTGAATTTATTGCGTAAACCATGAATAGCAAGTTGATATAATATGTTGAAAAAAGGTAAATAGTATTTTGAAGTCAATAGGTAAATTATTTTATATCAAATGTAGTCAATGTGCAAAATATTAAATTTTAAAATTATCTACAAAACCTCACATCATTTTAGGACAGATCGTAAATAATTGTTTTGAAAACACTGGTAAGTCAATGACCACATCATTTCGTCACTGTATAGTGCGAAAAAATTAACTGTCCACTGGAACGTATAAAAATAGAGACGAAAGGGATAGCAGTTAGCCGGATATTATGACCTCCTCACACACCATTTCCAGATCCCTCAGCTCTGCTTCGAAGGAGCAGAACACGAGGAAGACCCTCTCGGTATGAGAAGATCTTCTTTGTCTTCGGAACCCTTGCGGTAGAAAGAAAAGCGCTCCCCTTAAAATATCGGTGTTTTTATTTTCAAAAATTTATAAAATTCGCAGAATGCTAAAGAAGCCCTTACTAGAGCCCGGCCAGTGCGTAAATTACCGTGGGTACAACGCATGAATTACGCTTACGTAGGCGGTATATACCAATTGGACTGACTCCGTTGCCGGAACGTTATTGTTCCAATCGTATGTATCGCGGAAACTATCTGCATCTTCAGCCAGGATGATATATGACGAAACGTTGTTTTATTAAACTTCCCTTACTTACGAAGAACAGCAAAGCTGCTGTTTTCCTCTATATAGTCCAATAGTCTATATAACGAAATATTATATAGAATTACTCTCCATAATTTACCTTATGCTTGATAATCAATTTTCTAAGTTGTAGAATTTATTTTGTGATTATAAGGTGTATTTCTTAAGTGATACTTTAATAAACAAATCAATGAGTTATCCAAACATGCCTCTTTTTACTATCCGGTATCCGGCAGGATATTATTTACGCCGCCGGATAGACCGGATATCGGATAGTTGCCGATATCCGTTTCATCTAATAAAAAATATAAACAGTGGACAGTTAATTTTCTTCCTACTCTACATTGTCGAAAATTCGTTTATAGTCGAACGCCAATTACTTATACCATTAGAATACTGAGGTTGACCACCTCACTTCCTTAAACCTCAACCGGTTAGAAAAGGCACAATGAGCCTCGGACGACTTCGAGCGCAATGGAGAGTTCTTTATGCCTAACCTATTCTCCTGAGTGGGTCCAAGGCCTCCCGTATTATGGGGTGGTTTGGGGGGAACCGCCACGGGCTTGATCTGTGTGCGGCTGGCTTTTTGGCAATCGGGCTAGGTTTTGGCTTTGTGCGGATCGGGTTTGCTGCAGTTTAGTTTCCTCCGGGCTGGTTTGCGGTGAGCGGGGGGGCTTAAAAGGGAGAATATTACGTTATTATAAAAATGGAGACCTACTTTACGTGGTCATCGCATCACGCCTGGAGGCCAAGTCGAAATATTAACGACAGCTCCAACGTTAACAATTTGTTGTTATTTCCATAGAGATAACGTAAAAACTGTTGTTCAACGTGCGTTAAACAATGTTGTTCCAAATTCCGAGTCAAAAAAATAATTCTGTCAGTTATTCAAAATTAACGATAAACGTTACCTCAAAATCTTTGGAAGTATTACGACGCTGCTATTATATTGAAGACGAAACGCATTTTTTTTTGTTTGGAAACCATTTTCAATTTGGTAAACGTTAACGTTCGGAACGTTAACAGTTTTCACGTTTAACGTTATTTATTTCGACCTGAACGGCTGGACCGATATCGTTTATTCTTTTTATGTCGTGTTTGCTCAGGATAAGATATTTATGAACTAAATTTCGAACCTACGACCAGACAAACAACAACAAATCAACGTGAAAGATATAAATTGAAATGTTAAAAAAACGTCTGTAGCTTGAAAAATGCCCAAAGCAGATAGAAATAAGTGTTTTAAAGATCACTAATTTCATTGCTTTTCGAGACCTGAATATTTTTCTATTCATATCCAGCAATATAAAAATTGATTTCAAATAACGTCATTTGATGGAATAAAAGTTATTCGAGTTATTTTTTGGGATTCTCATAGAATAATGTCAGTCAAGTTAGCGAAATTTTTAAGTTCGCGGGCTGATTCTATTTGTATAAGAAGCACATCTTTTTTAAATACAGATTAATAACGACAAATATAAATAAAAATATAGTAATTTAATGGAAATTTTAGAATATATATTTAAAAAAAGAAATGTTGATGATGTTTCTTATTATTATTAATTTTGATGCGAATATAATTAATTCTGCATTGTTTAGGAAGAGAAAGCAAATACAGTAACACGTGAGCGAAGCCACGGGTAACTAGCTAGTATAATATATTTTACTTTCATAACTACCTACCTAGATGCTTTGAAATTGTATAAAAAGTGAATTAAAGTAAAATTGCTTTAGCATTGTTGGCTGATCTGTAAAAAGTAATGGTCCAGAGGTGGTAACAAAAACAGCCCAGAGTTCCACAGAGAACTGTTTTGGGCCCTGCTCTAATCATTTTATGGTCTTTGTGGACCGACCGTGTGACTCGACCTTTGTGGACCGACCGTGTGACTCGACCTTTGTGGCATCGATATTGCTTGACAGGAGGTTTTTGTCATTGTAGTTTCATTTCATTTTGTATGTAACATTTAACGAAGCGCTTACGAACTCTTCAGGGTCTCAAATCTCAAACCCTATTCTGATGTGGTAATCCATATTAATCTATAATAATAAAGGAAAGTGCCTGACTGACTGACTGATTGACTGACTGACTGACTGACTCATCAACGCACAGCCCAAACGGCTAATCGTAGAGAAGTGAAATTTGGAAATCAGGTAGGTCTCAATACAAAACCTTCCACTAAGAAAGGATTTTTGGAAATTCCACCCCTAAGGGGGTGAAAAATAGGGTTGAATGTTTTTCAAAGTATGCGAATATCTCGGAAACTAGACATGGTACGAACTTGAGATTTGGCATATGAATTCTTCTATAGAAATGAGTGTTAGCATATTCGGCAATTTTTCCAAAATTTAACTAAAAGGGACGAAAAATGGCACATATAAAAAGGGATGATTTTTAAGTGCCTACTAAAAAGTTTAAAACTGGTTTTATCGAAATTTCAAAAAAATGATTTCTTCAGAAAGAGTCAAATTATACTATTTCGTTTTCAAAAGATATCATTAATTAGAGGGGAGGGGGTGAGGGGCACTTTTCCAACGTGTATGTGTGTGTATCCGTCCCCTCTTTATAACTTTTGATTCGCTTGATGCACAGATCCTAAAATTTCAGACAATATTGAATACTTTAAGCATACAAAATTTGTATACTCAGAATTTTGAATTTTTTTTTCAGTCAGGGGTTATCAACCTTTGAATTTTTATTTAATTTTTCCATATATCTCGAAAACCATAAAATCTAGAACCCTAAAATTGTGTATGTATATAGGAAAATACAATATCTAAAATATAATTTAATGAAGAAGTTCCAGGATTTCTCAAACTTTTTTTATAAAGAAAAATATTTTTTTTATGACAAATTTACGAGTTTCAGTGCCTATATTTTATAAAAATATCGAAAAACGCCGAAACGCTACAACTAGATATTTTATTTTTCTATAAAAAATACATACATCATAGCAGTACATCTCAAACTTTTCTTAACAATTTTTGTAAAAATTTAATTTATTGACGACATCGTTTCATACAATAAACATACCGACTCAGGCCATCGACAGTTGGATCTCATTCGGCGAGCCGGGCCGGTGTGGTGCCGCGGTGTATGGCTAAGAACACGTAGAAAGCCGATACCGACCCGCGCCGACCAGCGCAAAGAATGTTACTATGCATTTGAATGGGGATACCCACAGAAAAGCAGGAACCCGCTTTCCGGCATGCTCATTTAAATGCATTGAAAACATAGGCAACAATCTATGAGCCGGTCGGCGCGTATCGGAATCCGCTTTCTACGTGTTCCTACCCAATGAATATATACGTAGGTAGGTACCTACCCAGCCCAACCTACTTTCTCCAATAGACGTGTCGAAACTATTGCGTAATCTATACATAATATTAATATAGTTTTGAACTAGCCGACCCGTCAAACTTCGTCCCGTCTTGGAATATAAATAATATGTTCGAGATTTTATGTATAAATTTAAGTTGATTTCAGTTTAAAGTTATTTAACACAGACGACGACGTGGTCCTTATATTATTGAATATGAATTAGTATAATGATACATTCATTAATACCTTTTTAACTAGGTACTGTAACCGATGCATCTGTTATAAAACATATCATTATATTATTTTCTATCAGCATTCCGTGAATCGTATCATTTATCAAACAACTGATTCCTGTTAAACGCCTGATTTAATTTCAAAATTAGAAAAAATGTATAATGGAAGTTTTATTTTTATTCCGTGCAACTTTTTTCTTTCATAAGACCCTTCAGACAAAAGCAAACACGACAAAAAAATGGGCGATATAAGTTCAGCTGTTCTCATAGGGTAAGAAACACGTAGAATGCCGATTCTGACTAGCGCCAACCGGCGCAAAGAATGTTACTATGCATTTGAATGGGGAAACCCACAGAAAAAGCAGGAACCCGCTTTCCGACACGCCCATTTAAATGCATGGAAACCATAGACAACAATCTTTGAGCTGGTCGGCGCGGATCGTAATCGGCTTTCAACGTGTTCTTACCCATACGATGACCGCGCAAATTAGCGATCCATTTTTATATAAGAGATAATACACTTTCCGTGAATTCAGAGAAACACTTTACGTACCTACCTACTTCAATATATTTTTCGTACCATGCATCCTGTACAGCGATTCTGAATTGTGTTTTTTTACGATCGACATTAAAATCATTATGTAGGTACCTACCTATTTTAGTAATTTATTATCTCTACTAAAATAATTTACGGTAAGTTCACGAAAAGAATCTGGTTTGTATTGCAATTCTCTATGTCTTGATCTGTCAAAATATTTGAAGCTATTTCATAAAAACACTAGCAACAAAAAAAAAACTATGTGAGTAATCTTGCTTTGAATTTATTGCGTAAACCATGAATAGCAAGTTGATATAATAATATGTTGAAAAAAGGTAAATAGTAGGTATTATGAAGTCAATAGGTAAATTATTTTATATCAATGTGCAAAATATTAAATTTTAAAATTATCTACAAAACCTCACATCATTTTAGGACAGATCGTAAATAATTGTTTTGAAAACACTGGTAAGTCAATGACCACATCATTTCGTCACTGTATAGTGCGAAAAATTAACTGTCCACTGGAACGTATAAAAAATAGAGACGAAAGGGATAGCAGTTAGCCGGATATTATGACCTCCTCACACACCATTTCCAGATCCCTCAGCTCTGCTTCGAAGGAGCAGAACACGAGGAAGACCCTCTCGGTATGAGAAGATCTTCTTTGTCTTCGGAACCCTTGCGGTAGGAAGAAAAGCGCTCCCCTTAAAATATCGGTGTTTTTATTTTCAAAAATTTATAAAATTCGCAGAATGCTAAAGAAGTCCTTACTAGAGCCCGGCCAGTGCGTAAATTACCATGGGTACAACGCATGAATTACGCTTACGTAGGCGGTATATACCAATTGGACTGACTCCGTTGCCGGATCGTTATTGTTCCAAAAATCGCGGAAACAATCTGCATCTTCAGCCAGGATGATATATGACGAAACGTTGTTTTATTAAACTTCCCTTACTTACGAAGACCAGCAAAGTGTATTTCTTAAGTGATACTTTAATAAACAAATCAATGAGTTATCCAAACATGCCTCTTTTTACTATCCGGTATCCGGCAGGATATTATTTACGCCGCCGGATAGACCGGATATCGGATAGTTGCCGATATCCGTTTCATCTAATAAAAAATATAAACAGTGGACAGTTAATTTTCTTCATACTCTACATTTTCGAAAATTCGTTTATAGTCGAACGCCAATTACTTATACCATTAGAATACTGAGGTTGACCACCTCACTTCCTTAAACCTCAACCGGTTAGAAAAGGCACAATGAGCCTCGGACGACTTCGAGCGCAATGGAGAGTTCTTTATGCCTAACCTATTCTCCTGAGTGGGTCCAAGGCCTCCCGTATTATGGGGTGGTTTGGGGGGAACCGCCACGGGCTTGATCTGTGTGCGGCTGGCTTTTTGGCAATCGGGCTAGGGTTTGGCTTTGTGCGGATCGGGTTTGCTGCAGTTTAGTTTCCTCCGGGCTGGTTTGCGGTGAGCGGGGGGGCTTAACCTTTAAGTACTGAGGTGCCCCGAGCCTAATAGACCCCACGTTTTGAATTTTCGTTGTATTTTCGACTGCATTGAAGGATCCCCCCGTGCTTTCGTCTACCTTCCTCAAATATCACACCCTAACAGTCAGTATCAGTTGCGCTCGCGTGAGAGTGTTTGTGTGTCGTGTGTGCGCACCCCGTTGTCCAATAGACGTCACGTCGGTGTTAACGCAGTATTTTTCATTGCGTCTCAGACGTCAGGTCAGTATTTATGTTATTATTTATATAGTGTCTCAAAGACGTCACATCAAGAGGTTGAAGCCTTTGGAGGACGATGAAATACTAGAGGCAATGAATGCTTCTGATAATGACCTTGATTTTTCTTGAAAGCCTTATTTTACAGAATTTTAGACCTTTCAGGAATCAATTCATTTGTGTTATAAAAAAATTGTAATAAATTTGAAAAACTCACAAAGGGGGGGGGGGGTGCAATCGTTAGCAAGAGATTTAGTTTTACCTCACCTAAAGTTACGTGTTTATAATAATAGACTGCCAAGAGAGTTACGTGCAACAATAGAGAGAGTTATCGGTCCAAAGAACTTGCCAAATCCTCCTTCGGAGATAAGCCAAAGTAACACAGCACCATCAGGTGTAGGTAAAACTTGCGCAATATGTCCACGATCACTTAAAAGACGAACAAGGTTTTTCTGTACTTTTTTTTCATAGCGTATATGCCTCACATGTAGTAAAAAAATATTATGCGGTACGTGCAAAATATAATTTTTAAAACACGATTTTAAAGGATTGTGATTTTTTTTATTTTTTATTTTATTTCAATTTTTATTATTTCTTATATAATATTAAGCTGTTCAGATTATGTTAATGTTATTTTAAACGGTTATATGATTATAGTTTAGGCAGGAAAGAGGGCATTTTTTTTACTGATTTTTTTTGTAACGTTTTTATTTAGCACTTTATAAGCATTTATAAATTTATTTTTTGGAAATAATGTTTCACTGCTTACCATGCTTTTAAAACAATGTTTCATAGTACATAGCGATAAAATGAAATATCGCTTCACAAATATATTTTTAATATTTTTTTTAAATGACGTCTATCAGACGGCACATCGGTATTAGTCTAACAAAACTACTACCTACCTCAGTAGTTAAAGGTTAAAAGGGAGAATATTACGTTATTATAAAAATGGAGACCTACTTTACGTGGTCATCGCATCACGCCTGGAGGCCAAGTCGAAATATTAACGACAGCTCCAACGTTAACAATTTGTTGTTATTTCCATAGAGATAACGTAAAAACTGTTGTTCAACGTGCGTTAAACAATGTTGTTCCAAATTCCGAGTCAAAAAAATAATTCTGTCAGTTATTCAAAATTAACGTTAAACGTTACCTCAAAATCTTTGGAAGTATTACGACGCTGCTATTATATTGAAGACGAAACGCATTTTTTTTTGTTTGGAAACCATTTTCAATTTGGTAAACGTTAACGTTCGGAACGTTAACAGTTTTCACGTTTAACGTTATTTATTTCGACCTGAACGGCTGGACCGATATCGTTTATTCTTTTTATGTCGTGTTTGCTCAGGATAAGATATTTATGAACTTAATTTCGAACCTACGACAAGACAAACAACAACAAATCAACGTGAAAGATATAAATTGAATTGTTAAAAAAACGTCTGTAGCTTGAAAAATGCCCAAAGCAGATGGAAATAAGTGTTTTAAAGATCACTAATTTCATTGCTTTTCGAGACCTGAATATTTTTCTATTCATATCCAGCAATATAAAAATTGATTTCAAATAACGTCATTTGATGGAATAAAAGTTATTCGAGTTATTTTTTGGGATTCTCATAGAACAATGTAAGTCAAGTTAGCGAAATTTTTAAGTTCGGGGGCTGATTCTATTTGTATAAGAAGCACATATTTTTTAAATACAGATTAATAACGACAAATATAAATAAAAATATAGTAATTTAATGGAAATTTTAGAATATATATTTAAAAAAAGAAATGTTGATGATGTTTCTTATTATTATTAATTTTGATGCGAATATAATTAATTCTGCATTGTTTAGGAAGAGAAAGCAAATACAGTAACACGTGAGCGAAGCCACGGGTAACTAGCTAGTTATTAATATGGAAAGGCGCTAGATAGATATTGACTGGTATTCTCAAATTCACGTTCCAACTAAACGCAAGAAGCTCTTGCTTAGAACTTAATCGGTTGCCAGTAGTTACGCAACTAATGTATTGGATAAAACATTTTCAGAATACAGAAATGTCTGAATAAAAATTGGATACGACACAACTCAATCGTCTGTTTTTCATTTCAGAATAATAGTCATTATCTATGTTCTCAAGTTTCTTATATAATTGTCAGTATTCAACGTACACTTACTTATAATGAGATTGCATATTTTGACTTTTATCAATATATTATGCTTTGGATCCCCTCCTAATGCTGGTGGGGAAGCTCCAACTGGTAGACACCATATGCAAGTATATAGGAGAAACACAAAATATCGTTATGGGTCGGAGCGCACAATACCCGAGTGAGAAAATAATCAATATAGGCTAGAAAATATCATCTCAAAATTGAAAAGGGCTAGTGTAAATTTCGATAGAAGAACTTTCGATTCTTGAAAAACGAACATGTACTGGAGGTTCATCAAATACGTTTTAAAGATTATGACTTTGAACTATGTACATTAGTACATCATCCCTAATACTATTTCATCGATGGTCTCACATAGCACCCAAATGGTACGATGCCCTCCCTACTCCTCGCCATGCATGTCATGTCTTGTTCACTCCTCCAGTAGAGGCAACTTGATGAGAGTTGTTTTAAAACGTGCGAGTGTGTGTGTGAGGGCTGCCCTTGTGTTACTTAAGGACACGTTTACCTGTCATTATTTCTGAATCAAACAAAACAGTTTATTTATTTATTTATTTTCAATAATATACGGCCGAGGCCTTTTACAATTACAATATAGTCACAAACAAAATACATAGTTGGCAAAACACAATCGATATACATTATAAAGTTAGCCAGTAGTAAGTAGTGTACCAAAAAGATTACAATATAGGACACTGAGACTTTAATTACTTTTAAAATGGATAAAGCTTAATAGTTAAATTGAATATTTATGTATGGGAACTATACCTAACTTTTCTTAATTTAATACAAATTGCAAAAATGTAAATACTATCTTGTTATTTGAATGCCAAAATGAAACTATAAGATTTTTAGTAAAAAAAAAAGAAAAAATTCTATTTATAAAAAGTTCTATTGAGTTGTGTGTAAAAATTACTCGACGCAGCCTTTATGTATGTACTTAATTATATTAAGACAAAAACATAGCAATTGTTATTTCTTTAGAATTAATTTCAAATACTGCAGGCACCATAATAGGTAGGTACTATCGTAATGCAAAATATGATTTTATGAACATATCATTAGCAGTGGCTGCTCTTTTGTATTTTATTCCTTATCTCCCTATGGCCGTTAGTGGGATCAATTTGAAATTATCGGTATTGATTATAAGTATTTGAATTCATGACATACTTGTATCTATAGGTAGTATCTATTATCACAAGTTTGTCCTATACGTGGAGAATAATTGGTTAAGAGAGGGGGCATGTCTCTCTCTCATCAATATTAAGAAATCCTGGCAATCCTCAACCACACTAACCAAAGTTATGCCATCTTTTTTCATAAACCATAGACGAGGGTATTTCAAGCATAGTGGATGGCTAAAGAGCCATCAAAGGTTGCTTCCTATTGTCTTCAGTGGAGGAAGTGGTACAAACATTTTTTTATTTTTGTTATGTAAATTTGTATAAAAATAAAATGTGGGTGTTAAAGTCAAACGTTGCAAGATTTCAAAGAACCTACGTAGATTGTGTTGCCTTTATTCGACTCTCAGTGCGCCCTTGTCCTACATATTCGCTGACATGACACCTCGTGTGTGTGTGTTTGTGTGTGAGGGTGTGTGTGTGTTGTAGATAGGTGTACATAGGTGGCGCTGTGATTGAAATATACCTAAAGTGGGGGTGAAGTGTGCGTATCCCCCAACAAATTATGTATTTGTCGGATGTAGAAGAATATCTTGGATTTGTTTTTCCATCACATTTAGTGATTTATGCACCCAGTGACGTGTCTCTTTGTCTACCCTTGGTGAGGTTGCTACTCTCTTACAGAACATTTTTGACGTGTTTTTTTTTATTAAAATAATAATATAAGAATTTTGATCCCTGTTTTTTTTTTTAGAAGAGTCGATCGCACAATGGCTCTTTTGAGAGTCGACAAGGAACTTTTTCAGGACAACCCTGCAACACGACTTAATTTTGCTTAATATACTTCCTTCCAAATATTCTTCTTCTTCTTTGTCAGCCATCTCTCCACTACTGGATGTGAGACTTTTTTAATTTTTCGCCTGTTTCTTTCATGCGACGCTCTCGATCAGTGTCTCCCCGCCATCCGAATCACATCGTCAAAGGAGTCTTCCAAGTGGCCAGTTTAAGATTCTGGGTGCCCACTGCCTATCATTATTTTGTTGTCTCCTTAGTGTTCAACACACTGCCAATTTTGTTTTGCAAAAAAGTCTACGACTCTTTATCTTCATTTCTTTTTAAAAAAATTCTAATTCACATTTTTAATATATGTAACTAATCAAATAACAAAATAAGTGTCAGTGTTGTATCTGCCATCGGAACATATCACCTTAGCCCGATGTTCTTCTGACTAAAAATAAACGTAAAGTTGTGAAATATTCCCATAGCACCGCGTCAGTATGGAAAAAATAACACATTTTTATTAATGAAACCATAAATTAGCGTGAAGCTTAAGTAGCGACGTCAAAGATAGCTTTATTTATAGACGCAACGTAAACATCTTAGCCGGAGTAGCGAGAGGTGAGGCGTCCACCTTACGGCCTATCTAAACATTTACATCTCTCTGTTTACTCACAAACAATACACACATCCTATACCTGTCTTGTATTATATTGAATAGCATGAAGTTCTGTTATACACTGCAAGTTAACTTCACATTAAATTTTATTTATTTAATTATATACGGTCTGTTGAGCCTTTTAAACATTAATATGCAAAATTGGTACACAGTTAACATGCACTGAATAACAGACGTGGGTACCTAATTGAATTAAAAGTCTATATTAGATAAGTTCAAACATTTAAAAGCAGTAGAGATGAGAGCTGTACGAATGATTATTGGAAAGATTTGGTAGCAAATTGAGATGAATGAGAATATTAGGAAGGGATGTGGTATGGTAGTTAGTGTTGTTACAATATGGAAGTTCATAGGTAATTAGATAATACTAGTGGTCCAGTTCATTGGTCGAAATTCGACCATAATTAATTTAAACTATAATAATATATTGAGCGAGCGGAATTTCACAATTTTCTTTCAAAAACAATGACATGGACACGTCAAATTTGAAATGTTGTGTATAAAGATTTTTCTATTATTATTGATAAAGATAACCATGACCACAGATAAACAAAGTCTGTGTCAATGTGAAATACATCGAAGTGTGTGTGTCAAATACAAAACATTACAGTGGTGTGCGTAGTGTTTTTATTATTGATTTAATCCATTTTTATGTCTGATTTTAATAAAAATATTAGCATTCGCCACCCCTTCTCTATATAAACTGTAAGAGTGCGAAATTTCATACTCCTCCGTCCGCTCAATTTTCGTAAAAAGGGACAAAGTTTTTGCCTCACGTATTAATATATAGATGCTTTTGTGTATCTTAAAAGAATGGATGCAAACAGTATAACAAAAAGAAATTATGAGGCTAAAACGAAAAGTGTAAGAAGGCGAGGTCGTCCGAGAATGGCGTGGATCAAACACATCGATTCCGTTCTCAAGGAAGGCCAGGTCAGTAGTAAGACACATAGGAGAGGTTGTATCCTCATCGTGTGTCGGTGGAAGAAACGAAAGAAGTGTGCTTGGATACAGAAGATTTGAGGTCCGTTTTCTTTGCGTAAGTACCCCTGAAGGGAAACGGCATGATTAGGTACTCCTCCCTAGAGAAGGTACGTTATGTTTTGCCCCCCCCCCCCCCTTCACATCAATAATGAGAATCTTCATAACGATATTCAAATCTTCGTACATACAACCATAGGCACTTTAATGAGATCTTTAGGTGGGGCTGGTACAGAACTATCTTCATAATAATATAGAGAGGTGTGTTAGCTGTAGTGTGTAGGCCCGCGTATAATGTGTAATTGTGGAATACATTTGAATCGGTGGAAGTTGGCGTCAGGCCAATGCGTGTGGAATACCGAGAAGTAGCTGATGGATTCCCTTCCTCGATACATAATAATAATATGTTATATGTACCTACCTATAGGTAGACATACACAGTAGGTACACACACAACGGCACAGTGGACTTCACACAGCGGCACACCCAACTATTTCACATAAAATACAATAAGAAAGATTCATTTTATATCCTCTTTCTTTTCTTTTCTTATTACTTGGTAGACGAGGTATGGGTGTGCTGCTTCTGAAGATACAACACAACATACGCATCACTCTGAAGAATTTTATCACATTCTGTATAAATAGCTTCTTTCTTCAATGTGAAAAATATTAAATGATAGAAAAATGGTGTACCTACTTTCTGTCCAAAATTTAAATACTTCACACCATACTATTTCCGATATTTTTCTACGCAACTGAAACCTGGATAACTGCAATCCATAACAGAGCAAGGATTCGCGCTTTTGAAATCTTGTCCCGATGTTGGATTCTATACGGACTGTCAAGAGAACTAGCGATTCCATCATCAACGAGCTCAGAATATCAGTTCAGGTCATTATAAGGTCTAGAATTAGTTATTATTGGGATTTTTCAGTCACATCGACAGAAGAAAACCATCTAAACAGCTAAAGGAAGCAGACACCTGCGAGGTGGTGCGCCCTGATTAAAAAAATAGTTCAAAGAAACCTATACGAATACGGCAACATCTTCATCTCTTCCAGTGCCATTCTTTTTTAATTTTTCTTCTAAATCTTACCTGTAGGTAACCAAATTTCTCGTAAAACAGCACTACAAAATCCGCCGTGTGCCGCGCATTTTGTCCCAGGTCTCCCATCATTATCTCGCCACATAGGTACGCGGGAGAGTTTGTGGATAGGAAGGTAGGAGAGAAGAGAAGAGACAGTCCGCTGTATTGGTAGGGACGCTAATGATACCTCGCGAGCTCCGGAGATGTTTGTTTATGTCAATCACTGAAATTAATCACTTGTCACCACGGGGCGGGGGCGGCCTCAGGCGCTGGATCTTCACTACGCTACACTAAGCTTCACTACGCTGCTCGATGCTATGTAGGTACATAACTTCGATATTGTGAAGTTGGTTCGATAAGTAGTGTTGAGTTGAAGACTCCCCCACATAGCATTTAAATTTTTCGATAGTTAATTATTATAGTGATGAACATTGAAACATCTCGGTGCATCGTATGCAGTCATAAAATACCCATAGGTACCTATCTACCTAAAGGTACAGTGCAATGAACATTTTATTTTGATACACAAACGTTTCAACTATAGACAGCGAATTTAATATTGGTGTTTCCTAGAAAATAAAGACCAAATAAATGGTATGGTACCTATCTATATTTATTACAGTTCTAGGAAGATAGTTGTACAATATGTTATCGCGACACTTGATCAAACGAATTGTGAGTAGGTAATACAAATAAAAATGCGACAACAAATAGAGAAATACTTACGTATTCATTTGAGATAATTTTGCAGATAAAAATATGACATTTAATAAAACTTACCAAAAAATACGCAACTAGGTACCTCAAAGATCTCACTTATGAGTTACACACCAAAAACCCTAAAATAAATTATTTTGTCCCACAAATTTCCTATGAAATAATATTATTTTAACTAAGTTGATTTTTGATAGATTCTATTACTTTTATTTATTTATTTATAAAGATAGAATTTGTGGCTTTCATGATTGTGCTGCTATAAAAAAGGAGAAGAACTTTTCCAAAAATTGCCACTTCACATTGTAGGTATATCTAATGTTTTTTTTATTATTATCGTTTTAAAATTGGAATGCTGGGCGTCGTGCATTGAAGTTTTTTTTGTTTTATGTCTCTCGTTCGCAAAAAAAATCCATATAAAAAAAATCGATCGCATTCGCAGTCGTGATCGCAGTCTTACAGTCGGCTACGAACGTTCATGACTTCAGTGTCTTTATCTGCTTCTGTCACTTCTCAAGCAGTCAATAGCAGATTCTTTGTTGTATAAGAGTTGGTGAAAGATTGTAGTATGATCAGGTCCTGGTAACTCATTTTAATAGCTTAGTAGATTGTTAAAAGTGTCTGCCTACCTATAAAATGATTAACTACCTACCGATTTACCGTGGGCTGAAGTCTTGAGAGTGTGTTGGTGGTGCCTGGCTCTCGGGGCGCGGAACACCCTGATAAAATAATATAATTTCCCATCGACTTAAGATGCTGGAGATAAATACAACTTATTGGCAAAGTTTGGCGACGGGGGTGGGAGGGGTTAAGGGAGGGGGCGCACAAACATAGGTACAACTAATTAAAGTTTGAGGCTGAATATTGTTTTGTTTATTCGAATGGACTCTGAGGGGTTTATCAGCTGGAAGAGCTAGAATAATAATTTATTTGGATAGGTAATCCGCAGAAAGAATGGGCTTGTTAAGTTCATTTCAAATTTTAAATGATTAGGACGACCATCACGCGCGGAACAAAACGGTTAAGAATTATGATATCTAACACTTAAAATATCTTTTTTCATTATTATAAGTATAGTTCACTATTGAAAAGTCCATTGGATATTTTTCCAAATTAGTATCAATACTACCAACAACTGATTTCTTTGAAGTGCAAACCTGTTACTGTCAAATTGAAGAAGTATTGTGTCCATGAATGAGTCCTCGTTTAATGTTCCAAAATCCGTCGTACTTTGCTCTGTAGGTACATTACCTATTACGTTGCAGATTATTACAAAATGTTCTTAATACGATCTACTTGCGATCTCTCTAGTTAAAATCTTTGTCCATTCCAACACCATGTAAAATTTTAACGAAATAATTTATTGGGGAGTCATTTCAACTAAATTCATATCGGTTGTGAATTTTTATATGGTTCTGCACATGTCAAAGTGTTTAAAGAATACTAGATTATTAAATAATACAAAACTTCTTACTCAAATAGGTAAACATTATGCATATAAATAAAAAAAACACGTCATTTTATGTAATTTATGACATGCTTAAAACATTTTTGTTATTAGTAATGAAATGGAGGCTGAAAGCACTTGAGTTTGAATTATATCGCCACTAGATCTTATTTAGACCGTTTCGTGAATAAATACCCTTCCGATTGCTTAGGTAAAGTATGACATTTTTCACACTTATCAACACCAGGCGCCGAGGTACCAGGACTCAAACCCGCAATCTGTTGTGCGATAGTTGGTGAACAAACCACTAGTCTATTTATTTTAATAAATTAAGTTGTACCTACTGACATTCTTTACATATTCTTCTAAATTTTGCCGTTGTTCCGGTTCTTAAAAAAACCCAAACCGATGTCACCCGAGCCATCAAAAGACATATTAAAATATTTCGCTATTACTTTCACCCGACACCTTCCCGGCCCCGCCGCACTCCCCCCGCCCCGTGGAAATTCCTCATACAATCTTCCTCAGTGTGGGGGTTGGGGGGTGCCTCGCCACACCGGATACATTGCAATCTCTTCGACTCTGGAGATCGGACAAGAAGTTGCTCCGAGATATATTGCCCAGATTAAGTATTAACACAGTCGCCTACCAGAAACACAACTTCCAAGTTTTGTGTTGACTGCATATTATTTATTGAGCGCCCAACCGAAAGGTAATTACTTAGGTACAAAGATTTCATTTTAATACGTATATTATCTACTAGCTTATACCCGTCTTGCTTTACGTTTTTGATTCCGATTGTTAGGCTTGATCGGTAGGTAATTAAACAGGTTCTAGTCTAGCTTCCCATTGCTTAACATACCTCTATAACTGACATAAGCACAGGAAAAGAAGAATGACACTTACAATTATTTCTGTTTTACCGACCTCATAATATTATACGAACCTACCGACATAATTTGCAAGTTTTCATAGAGAGAGAGATAGCTCTGTGGTTTGAATCTTAGCTACATTCCCTAATGTGTGATAATTAATTAGGCTCTCCACCCATAGAGGGTGATTTGCGCTATCTGTCAAACGTCAAATTGGAGGAATCATTTTGCAATTTTTTTCATTAAATCTTTATTTATTGAGAATAATAAGATTTGAATAACATTTATATTTATAACAAATCAATCTACGATTATTTTATTACATTTTCATACCGTAATACCAAGATTCCATTCAATGTTTACATGAATAATTTTGTTTCCAAAAGATGGCTTACTGTCTTTTTGAGAAATTTGTATGAAGATCCTAAAAAAATAGAGTTTTTTAAATAGCTCTAAATATATTAAAGTTAATGCAGCAAATTGTATTTAAGAACCTTCTCAAGCAAATTGCACCGCTCTGCGCAGATTCATATCTGACGTAGTATTTGTATTTTGAGCGTGATGTTCACATATACGGTAAAGTATTGTCAAAGGCAAATAAAAAAACATTTCTGAATTATTATGTAAATGATCATCACTAATAAAATGCTGGCTTTGGTAACCTTTGCCTAAGAACTTTTGTGTTGGATTTTTGTCAAGATTTAGATTCTGATTTTGTTGGTTTAGTATTTCTTTGAGATTAAAATATTCAGAATAAAGTAAAAGTTTCCTCATGAAACAAGTTGCAACTATGCTTTGTTCAGGAACGTATTGTTTTTTTTTGTTACGACAACACTTATTCGTGTAGACATCAGGTACCTAAATTATTACTATTATTATTTTACTACTATTAGGTATTTTAAATACACGTGAAATTTTAGATTGGTAGGTTACTTACTTTCTGTTACAATGTCTGAATTTTGATCCAATAATTCTGCTGTGGAAATGAAATTAAGTAAGGGTCTGATTCACACAGGAGCCCACTTGAGATGTACCCATATCTACGTATGTAAAGTTGATAGCTATGTCCTTGTACAGGCCGAATCAGCGATAGATAGGTATAACAAAAATATTGGTTTGTGTTGCGCGAGAAGAAGGAAGAAGCCAGTGGCCCGGTCTTCGGAGATTCTCGCACATTTATAAGGACCCCCCACCCCCTCTAGTTCCAGTCCCCAGAGCGATTAAAAAGGTTTCCTTCTTAACTTTTGCATTTATACAATTATTTATTTAAGTTTCTATTAAGGGGAGGGGGAATTTAAAACAAATTAAAACCTTGCGGGGCGTGACCTTTTGGCCAGGTTCTACACATTTTTTAAGTGCATGGAAGGTTCAACCTAAAATACTGATTTTTTTAAGTAGGTAGTATAACTTCAGGCACAAACTCAATTTTACTTTCATACTTTCATTGTGTCATCCGTTCTCCAACACCCGTGGTCCCATCCCCTCACGTAAGTATAGGTATTATTTCAGAATCAGGATATTCGCCGCCGCCCATCCCACGTACTATATATACCCTCTTTTGTCTATGATTATGAAAAGTGCATCAAAATTGTACTTTTTGCCTTTAGTACATGACCCAAGTAATGTATGAGCTTTCGCAATTTGTCATTACCTAATATTTGTCAGAAAATATATTTCAACTCATCAGGGTCTTTCTATGACACTTGTATTGGTCAACATCATTCAACTTACCACTTCATCTGGCATTGTTTTGACAGTTCAAGTCTTATCTCTGTACGAAATGACAAACAACTTTTAATTCTAAATGGCTCAAATTAAAAAGAGTGTTGAGAAGAGTGCTAACTCGCATCTGAATGCGGAGTTTTTTTAAGTTACCTAATCATGTGAGGGCGTAAACTCGATGGAGAATTTATTAATACCGTATGATTCTAAAAAAAACTTTCTCATTGCAGTGTTATTTCAAACCTATACTCATTGAGACCCACAATGCAACGCACAGGGTTATTTGTGTTACCTAGGTTTTCTTCGCCATCCTACGAGTTCCTACGTGAAGAGGGATCACCTCAACATGAAGGAGCTATCATTGGGTAAGCTTATTTGATGAAACTATAGGTAATATTATAATATTACGTACGTATCTTGGAGTTTCTTTCAGTCTGTTTAAAAGTACATATAGTTAGTTGGGCAGCTGCAGCCAAGTGTTGCCCAGTTAGTAGGGACCTACCAGGAACCCGTCTGAACAAAATATTTCCATGCGAATATTATTAGAAAAAAAGGAAAGGCAGTCGGCCCCTCAAAGGATTGCCAATTACACAGCCGCTACAGTGGAGCCCAACATCCCGCACTCCACACGCTCCGGCCGCGCCGCGTTATAAATCTCAAAATATTATGTCCGTGATAGGAGAATAATACACCGTGAAGGGATGCCTGGGGTGGGGGAGAGAAGGGAGGGATATGTTTTTTTATTATTTTTTCCACTGATTTTTTCTTTATCAATTTTCCAAGCCATTTGCTCCATCGGCTCCCGAATGGCCACTTTTATAAAAATATCTTGTGCTGCCTCTATCTCCCGTTTAGCCTAAGAACAGCCCGTCACAGCTTCTCCTTAATGCCCGGAACACGACAACCATTTTGTTTTGTTTATTTTACCAGTTTATCCCCCACCTAGCGGATCATTTCCCTATTGTTACGGATATAATATTATTCAAGGCAATAAGTAGGTACGTACCTGCTGAAAAACACAAGCTCACTGGATCTGACAGAATAGTAATTGCCTATTCAAATGATTCCCTTAAAATAGGGTTAAATACCTCAACTACGAGGATGTTTAGAGAAAAAACTACCTACAAGATATCTAATATTTTGCCTACACATACCTAATATTATTTTCCATATACCTATAGGGAATAGGTATCTTAATTTTATACATATCCTTGGAAAGACTTATTGGTGTCCTATAGTTTTGCGTTTATTTTAATAGTAGTTACCTGCCTTCATAAATTATTTTGACAATAATTAAGATCTATAAGATCTGTGGGTAGAAGACTATGTAGCAGACTAACCCCGCAGCATAAGGGCGTGGACCTCTAGCCAATCCGTCGGGAAAATGATCCATTCAGCTGGAGACAGGGAGGCCTTTGCCCAAGTTATAGCCGACGTCGGGGAAGCTGACTTGGCCCTTCAATAAAAGAACGTACCTACGGTTCATTTGAGAATGTCACATTTCACTTATTTAGGTATCTGCTGCCACGGGACCACCAGCTCCTGGCTCCAGAACATAAAAAAAAAATGTTATTCGGGCCGCTAATCCCGCGACGACAAAAAAATATTGCTAACGATTTTATTACCAGAATTACATCCCGACACGTGACCTGCATCTCTAATCAGTCTCTGGATGAACCTACAGCCTCTCAGGCGTATCGTCTTGTACATATTTTAATAGGGCCATTTGAATGTATGAAGCCAACGCATTCACACATATTATTTTCTACAAATTATTACTTTTGTAATTTAGATTTTTTTTTCTTTCTTTGTTGGCATCAGTCGTTAGCGGATTCCACTTTAAAATTCCTTATTCGAAGCTCATCCCATCATTCCAAACACTGACGCGACGTTTCTACTGGATTCAACCAATTATTTGGGACAATGAGGTGCGGTGAAGCTACTCTCAACACGACCGATCCAAATATTTTGTCAAGCACTTTGTGTTGAAAAAAAAATATCGAGACATTTTAAGTCCTACCAAATCACTCTATTACACTTCTGATACTTGGGCTGGAGAAGAACGGTGCTTATAAAACGGAGTGTTTTGAGACTTAAGTATATTCCGTCTGAGGTGAACTCCTGCAGACTCTGTAGAACCATTGAATAGAAACCAAACTATCTTGCACATCTACGTTATACATACATGCTTTCCACAATTCTCTACCATATTATATCTAGACGTTTTTTTTAGTTTTCATGTTCCTTACACTACTACTTATCTTACAGATATTTGTAGGTATAAAAAAAGCTCGGAAATCAGTAGCATAGTGGTATGGGTGCAAACTTCAAAAGTTTTATGATTGAAGTTTCTACCCGGAACTAACAGCCAATACGTTCCGCTGGTAATACCTTTTTTTTAAAAAACAATCTTTTGACTCTTTCACTGCAAGCTACTTAAAGCTTGTGTCGTGAAAGACGAAGAGTGTCGGCACCTGTTAATATGACAGATGAACAAATTGCACCTTATGCTTAAGCGTAGCATACATTTATTGTATACTAGCTTTCCCGACAGACGTTGTCCCGTAGTTCTTACTATCAATATTGATTTATAATCTATACAAAAATACGTTTAAAATATTATGTTTGCAAGAAATTCTATCAATAATCTCGATCGGTCCTACGTAAGTTATGGTATCCCACAGAATTGCGTTTTTCATGTTTTAACGGAAACATGCTTCATTTTATGTATTTTATCACTTCCCAAAACAGAAAGTTGATATCGATACTAGAAATATGTTTTTTGATACACGTCAATTATGGTATCATCACTTTTGACAAAATAGTCCGACGTATAGCATTGTATTGTCTCTGGACACAATACACGCCGTCTGACTACTTGCACACGCCTATTGTAAGTTCTCTTTACAATATTATACGACGTTCGACTTAACAAAAGATGGATAATCTATTATTTTGTTTTTATTTATTAAGAAATTAGTTGCCGTGTGTACGCGCACATTCAATAAGACTTTTGTTCACTTTAAGCGTATTTTTATGAGTTGGCCAAAAAAAAATCAATAAAATAGCAAAATATGAAATAAAGTTTATGGCGCCGTTTGGAATATTATATTATTTAACTCACAGAAAATATGTTTGTTCGTAACTTGGGTAATCTGTTCATTATTCATGTGTTACACTGATCAATTTCCCAATTAATACGAATTATTAAATATATTGATTGAGTAATTTCAATTCTGCAACGACGTAAATAATTGTATGAAGAACTTACAATATTTTACATGGCTTAGGCATTAAAACAAATTATGGTAAGTGCACTTTAAAATAATTTACGTCGGAAAGCGGAATTGAAAACGATATGGTATGATATCTTACCATAATTTACATCGGAGTATTAGGACATTTTTTGTTGTATGTTATTCATACCACATTATACGCGATTAGGTATTTTAAACATAAGACATTTTACACTTCAAAACTTTTAAATAGTCGCAAAAATTAAGGTTTTTTATACTCTCTTAGAATCTCCTTTGCTTTTTGTAACCGAATCAAGTGAAATAAATGTTCTGATGGCCGATCTCCTTGAGAACAAGGATGACAAAAGCTCAAAGATGAGTAGGTATATACAACATCCATAAGTTTGTTTATTTTTAAATATTTTCCTAGATATTCTTTTTTATATCTAAGTTTTTAAACATAGGTACCTATTATTTACTAGTTGAAATTTACATTTCCTGAAGAAATGCGTGGTTTGTAAATCTACACGTTGAAGAAAGTACAAAGACGTCTACTACAGTATTTATCACCTGTTTATTTTAAAAAAAGCACTATATCGAATATCATATTAAGATATGATTTCTCTGAAATACACTGATTTCGAACTAATCAACGCCAGTAACCGAGAGTAACAGGTGTTTTAAGTGGAAAAAAATGCGTAGGTAAGATTTATTCCTTCCTCCTGAATACGAGAGTTGTCTCTATAAGGGGGATATGTTTTGTTACAATACTCACAGTTCGTACTCATTTGTAATAGGTATCTAAGTAAACTCTTTTATTACCCATCACGCCGTTTCCCGGAATTGGTATGCAGAGAGTACGGACTTCTATTCTTTCCTATCCAAACGAACCTCTTTCGCTTCTTCCAAATGCATAACATTCCGCATACAACTGTTTTATTGTATTCAATAAATAGATAAAAAATATAGGTATTAAAATTGACGATGTTTCAAATATGGAATAATATATTCCTAAAATCTCGTTGAATTAAATGCTCAATCCCTTATTTTCCGAAAAATATTTCTTACAAACCTAAAATAATAAGTCAGCGTATGCGATCGCATAGTTTTCGGAGTCAGTCGAGTCGTACTATTGCAAAAAACATTCTAGTTAAACAATAAAAATATTTCCATCCCAAAGGAAGATCAGCGTGACAAAAAAAATCAAAATAAAATTTAAAGAATCTATTTCGAAATCGAATATCCTTTTATAATGTTTCATTGCCATAAAGGTGGTACCATTGTTGGTCAAGTGGTTGATGCCTAGCTCTTTAGTCGCCGACTTTCGTTGTGAAGGGCATGGTTTCGATCCCCAATTCAATTCTAACTATTTACTTATCTTCTCATTTCGCAACAAAAGATTTCCTTTATGTGAAAGATGTTAAAGTGTATTATTTGTATTCACTTTGGTTGAGCCTATATTTTTTTCAAAAGTAAGTACATAAAGTGTTATAATCATAAATCAATATTGAAGAACAAAAATTTTATTTCGCATTGTTTAAAGGTGACTTTTGTTGAATATTTAGTTGCAAAAATATACAATGCTGGTTTATTATTAATACCTGTAGCCCAAAAAGTGTAGATATGCCGATAAGGTGTTAGGGCAATAAAATAATCCTTGTATTGTTTTTAAATATTTTTGTCGGCACGCACACAAATATTATTATTGCTTTCTACTTTTACAACTCTTATTCAAAACATTCATTGTTAACCTTACCCTAGATTTACAAAAAAATATCGCTTCACAATTGTGTAGATTATCTAAAAAGTCTTATTATCTTTAAGAACATTGAGTGTTGGTACTTTCGGTATTTTCAAAAGGATTTTATCCTTTTGTATACGAGCAAACGCTAGGAGCCGACCTCGGCAGCCTAGTGGTATAGGCGTAAACTTCAGAGTACGAGGTTCCGGGTTCGATTCCCGGTGGGGTAAGAGTTTTTATAAGTGTTTATTCACTTGAAGTGTCGTGGTTGGCCTGTGTAAGATTGGACGTGATGGGTAGACTAGAAAAAAATAACTGAGGCAATAAGTTCCTCCGGCGATACTGAGATCCTTGTATTGAAAAGTGTTAATTAGTTTATTTTTTATTTAAACGCATAGGTAAGTAAGCGTGACACTCCTAAGATTTACTACAAAAATGCATTCGGCATTCGGTAATAAAGTTTTATTCTTAGTCCTATAAAATAAATTTAGGTACTTTTAAGGGAACAAATAAGATTGGAATTATCGCAACATATTTCACAAATAGATACGATAATTTATTTCACAATAATTACAGAGTTTGGCAAAAGAGGCCACCAGCAATGGATTGGTCCCTCGAAACTTTGAACTCCCCCTGAGTGATATAAAACGTTCTGCCTTTCTCGGAGCAATGTCGGCCTGGACCGATCATTGGGATGAGGTAGGTAGAGCTAAGGGGTCGATTTATCGGGACATTAAGGAGTCTATCTCCAGAAAGCCATGGTACCATGAATTCAAATTCTCCAGATCAGAAATAGTCACACTGACTCGCATGAGATTTAATCACCACAGACTGGATAGTCATCTATTCAAAATAAATTTAGCCTCGTCTCCACTCTGTGAGTGCGAACTCGATATGGAGACATTAGACCACGTCTTCCTCGGTTGCCCAATAAGAGATTCATATGAACTTTATTACGAAATCGATGAAATTCAGTTCCCCATTAATATGTCTTGTCTGTTACACTCTGAAAAGCTTTCTGTCTACAAAAAAATTTTAAAATCAGTAAAACAGAATTACATAATTATATAAACAGTAGGAATGTGTGTGTGCGTGTATGTATATATTTTTATAGAAATGCGAGAATGTATGTATGTAAGGGCGTGATTGTTAGTATGTAAGGCCGTGTGTGAATGTAAAAATAGTAAGTCTTTATATAAAATAATAGAAAAATAATAAATTAAAGCGTAATATTTTTGTTTTGCAAAACACCAAATATTTGAAACTGGCACAAATCGTTCCTGAAGGGATGGGATGCCATAAACATAATAATAATAATAATAATAATTACAGAGTAATCTTATAAAAGTGTTAGATACGACAAGAAATTTTTCAAAAATTTCGTAGTAAAATAATATGATAAGTATCACATACGATATTCGAATATGATTTGGTTACAACGTACACTATGTTATGTGTAAGATACGATATTTTTGTGCAAAAAGAAGCCGTAGTAAAATATCGTAAGATCATTTCTACCAAAAGTATTAATAATTATGAAAAACTGACCATACAAAATTAAAATATCGGTATTTATTTAGCGCTGTTTAAAAATTCAATTTTCTAATGTTAATTTCTAGATATTTGTATCATTTCAAACCTTTGAATGGCCGTCCTGTAAAGTTGTCATTTTCAACTTACGATACTCTACGTAGGACCAATCGATCTGTGTGCCAGTGTTTTGAAACTCTATGGTTGTCAGGTAAATAAAAATTGTGTTGTTATGGAATTTTCTTTCAACTTTTTATTAGTTATTCTGTTATCCGGAGCGGAGAAGAATCCAATAAATCAAACATCGGATGAAACTGTTCGGCCGATCTTGAATTATAAGTGTTCGCACTAACCCGACTTTCTTTTATATTACCTACTAGCTTTCCCGGCAGACGTTGTCCTGTGGACCCTTTGGTCCTAATCAGAGGCGGCCCGTTCATTGTGCACTGCGCCTCCAGAAACAAAAATAAACGGACTAAATAATAACATTAAAATATTAATTCTGAAACGTCCATATTTCATTCGTATTCAAAGCTCACGGGATTAACGCAAGAATATAATATTATATGCGCGCAGTTTGGTTGCCTTCATATGAAAAGTTTCTGAAACGCCAGAAACGGTGGAGTAAGTGAAATGGGCTACCGTAAGAATGGACAATTACGTATGCGAGAATGAGAGGGTGCAGAAGACAATAATTTTGTTGTTAGATTATTTCAAAGATGACGTATTTTTAATATCATATTTTATATTATTTATTATCCATTTTTCAACTTTTTATTAGTTATTCTGTTATCCGGAGTGGAGAAGAATCCGATAAAACACACATCGGAAGAATCTGTTGGGCCAATCAAGTAAATAGAGATGAGATAATAGGTATATATATTGCGCTAGGTATATGAATTCTCCATCCACGTCGCACAGCCAAACTTTTCATGATTATAAGCAGTTTCGGGGAACAACATTACTTACCATTTAATGGCGAACGATGCTAACGTAAAGTGATCATACTAGGTTAATAGGGAGCGGTCCGTCATCTGACATGACGGCAGTCTTGTCAATGTTTTTGTTACTGCGGCAACAGTATTTACATTGTTCTAAACTGAGACATTCACCGTCGTTTATTATAGGAGAAGTGTATTCTTAGGAAAAACAGACCATTAGCCAGCTTTCGAAATAAGAGTAGAAGACGCTTGTATGCCCGTAGTGGTTTCATCATACTTAGGTGCCATTTAAAATCGAACATTAATAAATGAATAATTGTTAGAGTCTTAAGTTGATACATTATTATTTTCGTTGGTTATTAGGTTCTGTACCTATTATTTATGACAATGTCCGCATCACAGTGTCCCACTATTACAGATAATTATTATTTGAATTGTGTTTTTTCAGCGGCTCCGAAATAATAGCAGGCGCGCGCTGCTCCGGAGATTAAAATGATTTATCGGCAAAGCGCGATCCTTTGAATATTTTTGTGGCTCGTAAAGCTGAATTATTACCACATTATTTTTAAAAACCTCCTTTATATCTCTCAACATTATTTTAATTTCACATTTTTATTACTCGAGCCATCTAACGAACTCCCATCGAACCTTTACGTTTTCCACTCGGGAAATTGTACAACACACCTAATACGAAAAACTTCAGCTGAAGTGTATTCCTCTCCTAACTCCGCCAGATGTAATGCGAGCTTTACAAAAATTTAGATAGATGTCCATAATCACAGTAATTTGAAATTAAATTGTATAGGTACCTAAAAATATTTTTTTTTTTGTTAAAATAAACTGTGCTTTGAGATTCATTTCTTTTTAATAAAAAATATTTTAGGGCAATGGGTGTTCCAAAAAATAGGACAAACAGAATATGAAAGGACAAATAAAAGATGTTTACATTGCACTTTCCTTGAAATCGGCATTTCGATTTTACCAGTCATTAAATTTCAAGATTAACTTTATGAAAACTGTTTTTAGTTTTTATTAATTTAAGTACTTAGATATACTTAATCGATAATTTTCATTTCAAAATAAAATATTCATATTAAATGACTAAACAAATGAGCGCATAAAGCGTTTACTTTTGTCTTCTTTTTCCTCCGATAGATGGCAGTGTGGTCTCTTCTGTAAGCTGTTAGGGTTAGGTTAGACAATGAGAAGTCCAAACAAAAGAAATAGGTGGGTAGGGAGATCTTTTCACGGCTAAAAAACTGACATGATGTTCCAAATTCATAAAACATCATGTAAACACGGTCCGAACAATGGTCCGTTTCAGCAGCGGCCCCGGGTGCTGTTTGATTTGGGCCCATTTTAATATTTTATACACGCGTTAACAAGAATGGCCGAGCAAGTGAGTCTTTATAACGGGAGATTTTTGTGCTTGAACAGAAACATAAAGTAAATTGTAATAGGTATTACCCAAGTCTAATAATATGTGAACATTCTTTACAAACAAGATTTAATAAGTTATATAGGTATTGTCCTTACGCACAAAAACTGAATCGCGTGTAAATTAAATTGCACTCAAAAGTTACTGTTATTTAATACAGATTTTTTTTTGTAATATTTTTGCTTTTAAACCTAAATTTACATGCCCTTTAATTTACACGTGATTCACATTTTATGTGAAAAAACGATACAAAAATGTTAAGTAGGCATACCTACAGTATCATTCAAGGTGGAAAACCACATTTATAATTAAAGAAATGAAGAAAATTGCATGGAAAATATGTATAAGAACAACAACAACCATGAACAACCATGTAATTATTTGGTAAAATCTGACGGCTGTAAGTAAGTAGGTACCTATCGAATTTGGATAGTACCTACCTTCACATGTCTCAACGTATAGGTATGCTTTTATCACATTGGAGCAATTAACAAAAAATGTACTCCATAGGTTTAGCCGGCAGAATTCCCTGAGGAGGCAGTTTTTTCAGATTCCTGTGCAATCTCAGAAAGGCCTACCCCGGGTAGACATTTTGAGCTAGGAACACCTAGAAACATTATATTCAAACCCGACGAGGAATCGAACCCGGGATTTCTTGGACAGAAGAAAACGCTTATACCACTATTCTACTGAGTTAATACATACACATATGAATAGTAGCAATCTAGGTAAAGATCATGCAGTTCTTGATTGTATTTCCGAAGCTATACTCCTTTCTGATAGCCAGATGATCTATAGATTTTTTGAAGAATCTTCCTCTCAATAACTGTGAGCTCGTTCGTTTAAGAGCATCCACTGGATTTAGTCTTTTTCTGAGGTAGGTATCTTAATTGATTTTTTTTATCAATCCACAGTAGAAACGATTGGCTGCCATTGGCCATTTATACGTTTTTGGATTTCCTTATTACGTTGATAACGAAGTCCAGGGAAAGAAAATGTGGATTAAATCCACGTGGTGAAAAAATGCTGGATTGACTTGATCAACACAATCACAGCGGGAAACGGATGGAAGTGGATGAAGAAGAGAAGAAAGTATCTTTTGTTTCCGCACTCTTCAATTCAAGAGGAAGATCTCTACAGAAAGAGCTTGGTAATAGAATGCCCTAATCACCGTATGAATGGCCTCCTTAGTCTCTCGCTGTGTGACAGAGGTTCTTTATACGTGCTAACCGGGTGAACCCCGCTTCCTGCGTACACAATCCTTTATTCACATGGAGATGTCCCGACACAAATGTCTGTCAGCGCCTCCCGGTGGAGGAGGGGGGGGAGGAGACTTCAGATTAATTATTATTTCACGAATGTCCATTGTCATGAAGAGCGCGTCCTGTGCGGGGGGCAGCGCGCAGGGTGGGGGACCGACCAATAAAAATACAAAATAAAAATAAATAATATCACAAAACGACGGAGGTAATAAAAAAATCATAGCCGAAGGATGAGAGGTGGAATAAAAAATATGAAATTGAGGGAGGCGGGGTAGGGAGGCGGCGTGCCTCTGCTAACAGAAGGACATCGAATAGACACGCAAAAACCCTTAATAATATTTATAGACCTACTTGAAGAGTATCCTGGCTCTACACATTGAAAATATTAAATGGTAAACAGTATGTTGACTATTTAGTACCTTTACATAAATTTGAATTTTCCACATTGCAGAGGCCTTCCTAACCAGCGAACAAAGCCTAAGCAGAATATTGAGTTCCAACCTGTTTATTAAAAATCGTACCAAAATATAAAAACCTCCAACACTGAGAGAAATAAATAATTTATGGTCTTTTGATTAAGTAACTATTTGGTTTCTTCGAGACGATCTAAAATAATTTGTATCGTACAGAACATTGTTTTCTTATTATTTTTATTGTACCTACCTATTTCTGATTGGTTTATAACATCATAGGTAGGTATATATTTTACTGACAAAATGTTTTTAGAGAAATAAAATACAAAAACCTTATCGAAATTGTTAAGATAATATAACCAATATCGATTTCGGCAACTTATGGAGTTGGGCCTAAAATCAAAGGTGCCTATCGCGAGAAAAACTAATTCAAATACCTAGGTAGATATGAGAGAAAACTGAAGTCAAATGCCGCTACAAAGGTTGACATATCTATAATGTTAGAGGTGTGCGGGTCTTTATAGAATTAAAGACACAGATGGACTAAAAATATCTGGCAAATTCAATTTTACTAGAAATCAATCGGAAAAGCCTCAAGCGTTGTATATCTAGTATTTTGGTGACATAATGACAGGTTACTGGGGACGAATGGATTCGATTGACGTGAGAAATGGAAGCCCAAAGCGAGGCGTTTGTCCAAGAATGGACGCGATATTAATAAATAAGAATATGGATCGCCAAACTCAGGTGAGAGTCTTCGTGGAACTTTTGTATTTTGGTGGAAGGGACTAGGATAATAATGTGGTCTGTTTTATCAGATTAAGGAAAACAAAGAATGTGAACGGAATGAATGCAAATCCCACTTATAAACATCTCCAGGGATCCTTTCAAACCCAACAACTACACTACACAAGGGGACACACTCTTAGGAACGCAATAGATGTCTGCAGGTATAGGAGAAGGAGGTAGCTAATTTATTATTAAAATCCACTACGGTCTGGGAGACAGAGAAATAGCTGAGCAACGCGACATCCCTATTCTGTCAGAGAAAACGTAAGAATATGTGAGATTATAAATCGCATTGATTTTGTTATTGTTGTGTGGGCTGGGTCGGGGCGGGTTTACAAAATAAAAGGAGCGAAAGGAAAACAGATGAATGAGACACCCCCAGGGCGCGCCTCTAGGTCCGACAGTTTGTTTATTTATTTATTTATTTACTCGGAACGTCTAACGTTAGATGATATCTCCGGGCAATAGGTACCTGGAAACGACCCAATAAGCGAATTTGCTATATTGTTTATTTTGTCAGTTATAATAAACAATAAGTAATGTATACGACGAGTCAGAATGACCGACCTTCAAAACAACAAGTTGCCAAATACTACTTGATCAAAGTTTGTTGTATGTATTATGTATTCAGAAAAATTCCAGCTTTTTGTTTTATGTACGTACCTACTGTGAAAAAATCCACTTCTTCATAGTAAAAATGCGTCCGAACATCGCGGGGATACCAAAACGCTAATACAAAAATCAGTTCTGTTTTATTGTTAATTAAGCAACAACTTCGTCACAAAGATGACAAATATCTGGCTTCGAAAGGTCGCCTACCCGGCCTACCCCTGCATGCAGTTGAGAGACGAAAAGTGAAATTAATTTGCTGCATTTGAATATCAAGAGGAAGATACTAGAAACTCGACCTGGGATGAGCCGACTGCAAATATACGGGCTCTGGCATATGTGTGAGTGAACAGGGATCACAAGGGCTGAAAGACTGTAGGTACATGAATGCGATACAGTCCTCAAAGTGACACAAAATGAAAGTGCTATACACTTCACAAGAGGATAAGTACAAACTCTTAAATGTGGGTGAGAACCAAACTTTCCCCGTTGGAGTATTGAAACGAGAAGACAAGATAGGGCCAGGACTCGCGTACCACCCCTGGCGGCCCCTCATGCTGTCGCCATCTCCAATAAGCCACCGGGTGTTTCTTCTCCTCCTGCCATGACACTGTACTGCCAAACAAAATGTTGGGATTTATTCACCTCCCCGGGGTTTATTGACGGCCTAGGTAAGTCCTCTTGTCGCAGCCGATGTGAGCTCAATGAAGTTTCCCGCTCGGAACAACTTTTGCTGCTTCCTGTTTTTATTACTCACGATATTTTTATTGTAGTTTGGTCCTTCTTCTCAGTTATTTTCCCAAGACGAAGAGGAAAGTAGCAAATTCTCTTTACTATCATATAGTGCTGTGTACAATTTTGAAATACAGTAAGTACCTAATTTACTTTTATAGACAAGTAGGCGTCTATTAATATAAAATTATTATTGTTAAAAATTCATCAATTTTGTGAGTCTTACGATGCTAACATAAGTACTTAATTTGAATTTACAATATCGAATGTATATAAAAAGGCCGCAGCCCTAATTACACATCGCCGGATAAATAATGGACAAGTGTCCGGACGGCGGAAAATAATAAAATGATTTCCTGTATTTGGTCGGACTGCAAACAGGTCGGAGATTTAATTTGTTTTCGGGTACCGGGCCTCCCCCGATATGAATTAATTGATTGGTGAGTACAAACAATGCTCGCCGCTACAAGGGCGGGCTCCGAATCGATTTCACATCAACACATTAATCAACCGAATTCCAAATTTATTCTATAAAATTTCAAGCAGTGTTTGAGAACTCGTTTTTTTTTATCGAAATTGAAATTTTGTATTTGGGAAAGTTTGGCTGTGCGAGGGTAATGGCGCAGGGGCAATCAATCACGGAGTGCAAATCTGGAGGCTCCACACAGATATTCTTGACGGTTTTTTTTTTCAGGAGAAAAACATCTCAGGCGCTGTCGAGGGACCGGAGCGGAGCTGGAGGTAACTTTATATTTTCATGAAACGAAACGAATGGTTAAGGTTCCTACCTCTATACCTACACAGATACAATTATTGTAAGGATCTATGTAGGTACATAATGTACAATATTGTACAATGTAGAAGAGATTGCTAGCCTAACGATTTCGTCGCCGACTTTTGTACCCGTCTTGGATTCAATCCCAGGTGCAGACCACTTTATTTGTTCAACACGCGAGCTTTGAGTAATTCCTCAAACACATCATTTGTAATACCTATTTAGTAATGACTAATTTATACCCATTTATGTATAAGTAAAGCTGACAGTGTAGTGTTAAATAATGTTACTTATCGTTATACTACAAAGTTAGTTTTTAGTAGCTTTCTGTAAAAGAGTGAAATAATGTATTTGTGTTCTCTTTGAATGAGCATAGATTAATTATCTTAAAAAAAATGAAAAGATCATAAGTACCTCTATCATAATAAATAATCTTAAGTAATTATAAATGCAGAGCTTTATGTTACGCCGACTGCACTTACGTCATTTTTTCGTTTGATGTTTTTGGAGAAATGTAACTATACCTAGTCTAGATTCTATGTGTAGCATATATGAACATATAGGTACCTATAGTTAGTTCTTAAAATTAGATTACGTAGGTGCTTACTTATGTGGAGACAGTCTTCGAGAATGCTCCAGGTAGGTACCTACTTAGATGCACTTCAGAGTGGGCACATTTATGCGGACAGCTCTTTATGCTCGGTTTTGAAGTCGTTATATGAACCCATACAATACACATAGTGAAGAGAAAAAATAGTGTGTAGATGAGAATGAAGTTTTGTGTGAAAACATTTGTTTTGTTGAATGTCGATTACCCGACTTATATATTATTATGGTATATTTCTTGTATTCAATTCCCGTGTACAGGATCGTGGGCGAACTATGAACTTACTATGACAAGTACTTTTTTCCAAAAAATATAATTCAGGGCCGCGTCGCGGTGTGGAGCGGCTGGGCCTCGTGTAGCGCCCTCACCTGTCAGACAGAGGATTATCGTCACTTGGAAAGTTTCGTGAACAAATTAAAGTTTAACCAATTCTACTCCTTCGGGAGCGCCGCGACGCCTATCTATGGGGTGAATACACTACGGGTGGGTGGGTGTGTACAGGTTACAGACTGGCTGATATTAATAATATTATGACGTGGAGGGAAAAAGTAACAAACATAAGCACCTACCCCGCCTCAGTACACTCCATCTATAGTTCTGTTGGATACTGGAGCAGTCCTCAGAGGCAAGGCTGCCCAAAGCAAATATCTATCTTCTATGTATCCATAGGTTAATGCTTTGGCTGTTTTCTACCCGTCGGTTGATTCTAAACGATTTGGAACAGAAATAAATACAATAAATAATAATTAAATTAGGTTAGGTAAGACCTCTTGTTAAAAATCATCGCCTAGAAAACAATAACCAAGCTACCATAATCAGAAAAGAAAATTTACTAGATACCTATAAAGGTAGAAGCTCCTAGCTCCTTTTCTATAAAGAAATGTCATAATAGGCTTATTATTAAAAAGACCAAACCTTGACGTTGGATTAAAAGTTGATTTAACAATTTTATAAGTAAGTAGGTACCTGCTATACGTAATGTTAGTAAGTTAGAAGGTACTTACCTGTTATTTTTTTTTGAGGCCTTCCACCCGATATCGAGTGATTTTGGGAACTTACCTGTTATACGGGAAACATAAAAAAACTGTCGATAGCTTTTGAGGGCGAAGGTTCTTGGTGGTAGATAATTATCTATACACATTGTTGGTATGTATATAGGTATTGGAATCACCCCAAAGTTGGGACGGTCGTGTTTTTTTCTAGTAGCTTTAGTAGAGTAACAGAACTATAGATACCTCCGAGGGAGACTTTTTTGTAGTAGCTTTAGTAGAGTAACAGAACTATAGATACCTCGGAGGGAGACTTTTGTAGTAGCTTTAGTAGAGTAACAGAACTATAGATACCTCGGAGGGAGACTTTTTTGTAGTAGCTTTAGTAGAGTAACAGAACTATAGATACCTCCGAGGGAGACTTTTTTGTAGTAGCTTTAGTAGAGTAACAGAACTATAGATACCTCGGAGGGAGACTTTTTTGTAGTAGCTTTAGTAGAGTAACAGAACTATAGATACCTCCGAGGGAGACTTTTTTGTAGTAGCTTTAGTAGAGTAACAGAACTATAGATACCTCCGAGGGAGACTTTTTTGTAGTAGCTTTAGTAGAGTAACAGAACTATAGATACCTCCGAGGGAGACTTTTTTGTAGTAGCTTTAGTAGAGTAACAGAACTATAGATACCTCCGAGGGAGACTTTTTTGTAGTAGCTTTAGTAGAGTAACAGAACTATAGATACCTCGGAGGGAGACTTTTTTGTAGTAGCTTTAGTAGAGTAACAGAACTATAGATGATAATAAAAAACACAACTTTGCAAAGTATCACTTTTATTTTTTATAAAAACCAAAATATTTTCAACCACAATGTGGCCATCTTCAGTGGTGATTTAAATTAAACTGAAGATGGCCACATTGTGGTTGAAAATATTTTGGTTTTTATAAAAAATAAAAGTGATACTTTGCAAAGTTGTGTTTTTTATTATCATTATGGAAAAGTACCACAAAGTTGATAAAAATACTTTAAATAAATTAAGAACTATAGATACCTCCGAGGGAGACTTTTTTGTAGTAGCTTTAGTAGAGTAACAGAACTATAGATACCTCCGAGGGAGACTTTTTTGTAGTAGCTTTAGTAGAGTAACAGAGCTATAGATACCTCGGAGGGAGACTTTTTTGTAGTAGCTTTAGTAGAGTAACAGAACTATAGATACCTCCGAGGGAGACTTTTTTGTAGTAGCTTTAGTAGAGTAACAGAACTATAGATACCTCCGAGGGAGACTTTTTTGTAGTAGCTTTAGTAGAGTAACAGAACTATAGATACCTCGGAGGGAGACTTTTTTGTAGTAGCTTTAGTAGAGTAACAGAACTATAGATACCTCGGAGGGAGACTTTTTTGTAGTAGCTTTAGTAGAGTAACAGAACTATAGATACCTCGGAGGGAGACTTTTGTAGTAGCTTTAGTAGAGTAACAGAACTATAGATACCTCGGAGGGAGACTTTTGTAGTAGCTTTAGTAGAGTAAAGAACTATAGATACCTCGGAGGGAGACTTTTATAGTAGTTTTAGTAGAGTAACAGAACTATAGATACCTCCGAGGGAGACTTTTGTAGTAGCTTTAGTAGAGTAACAGAACTATAGATACCTCGGAGGGAGACTTTTTTGTAGTAGCTTTAGTAGAGTAACAGAACTATAGATACCTCCGAGGGAGACTTTTTTGTAGTAGCTTTAGTAGAGTAACAGAACTATAGATACCTCGGAGGGAGACTTTTGTAGTAGCTTTAGTAGAGTAACAGAACTATAGATACCTCGGAGGGAGACTTTTATAGTAGTTTTAGTAGAGTAACAGAACTATAGATACCTCCGAGGGAGACTTTTGTAGTAGCTTTAGTAGAGTAACAGAACTATAGATACCTCGGAGGGAGACTTTTGTAGTAGCTTTAGTAGAGTAACAGAACTTTATTATCAGCAATGTTCAATGACCTCTTGGTATTTCAGTTAACCAGATGTTCTGATAAGTCTCAATGTTCGCTTGACTTCTATTTTATTTACGTTATATTAAAATTCATTTTCGTTATCGATGGCTAGTTCATATTGAGTTATTGGCTATGATGAAGTCTTCTTTTTTATAGCACTGCACTCGTTTTCGAGTGGTTCCGTCCATCAATTGATTTCACATAAAGTTTGTACAATTCCTCACATAGAGGGTGCTAATGTAGTTAAGTCTCAAACCATGTGAGAGTAAAAGAGTTCAATAAAACTTGCATTTATTTAGGTAGGTTCCTACAATATTATTATTGAAGTATTATTTCCCTTTTATTAAACAGTGTAAGATGTAACATACACACACACTACACAGACAATTTTTTCCATGTGAGTGGCAGACTATAATTTTCATTCTTTCTTTTTTCTCTCAACATTAAAAGCTCTATTCTTCTTTTACTTCTCTCTTTTTTACGAATTGTGAAAGTGTGCTTCTTCTTTTTCTGTGTGTACCTATGGCAAAGAGATCTCTTAAGCAAATAGGAAGCTAGACTAGAACCTGTTTAGTTACCTATCAAACAAGACTTACAATCCGAACCAACAACGTAAAGCAAGACGGGTATTAGCTAGTTAATAATAATTTTATTATGTTCCAATACCTATGTCCCCTTATATTATACTGGAGTATTTTCTTTTCCAGTATCTTTTATAGGTTTTTTATTATTATCTTATCCGTTCCGTCGTCATCTACACTACCTATATATTATTACGGTACGTGTAGGTATGTGTAAGTGAAAAAAGCTGGAATCCGTTGTTATTTGCTCAGTTATTTGAGTAGTAGAAAGGGAAATAGTTGTGCGAAGATAAAAGGATTTGGGGTGGCACATACAAATGAGCAGAATGTATCATTCCAATGAACACATTTAAAAAACATATCTCAGAGCAGTCACGTCTTTTTCCAGTTTGTTGTTCCCCGAGCATCCCGGGTAAATACGCTGATGCGAGGGGATGATAGTCGTGCTGGGGCAGGTAGCGCCGGAACCTTTGCGAACCCTTTCAACAGCCGGCACAGACGCGTGGCTTTTGGGACTCCGAAATAATCGAGGCTGATTTACCCCGATATAATAGTGAGCTGTGTCGGGCGGGCGGTGGGCCGCGGCCCCCCATTGCACCTCCCTGGATTATTCTCGCTACAAGGTGGCTGAGTAAACTAACCGACATATCACCGTGTAATTGTGTACAATCTGTCCACCCACCATGCTTCATTGCCTACCCGTTGTCTCATACGCCTGTACCATGTACCTTAACAAGGATTGATGTTGCTCATATTATTCCTGCGTGTATCGTTTAGTCGGCTCGTCTTCAAACTACATACTTATTATTTTTGTATTGAATTTACCAAGTCTTGTTAAAGTTCAAAGCTTATTTTATAAAAGTTCATACTTAAGAAGAAACACAAAGATTCCCAGCGTCGCCCCTGCCCCGTCCCAGGTACAAAACTGACAAACTTTTTTTCAGCAGATACCTGAGTTAGAACTTTCCCTTCTTTAAGCACCGAGAGGGGCATTACAAAAATGACGATTAGTCCCTCCCTGGAGGAATCTCTGGGTGGGGGGAGGGAAGGGAAGATTTCTGGATTTTTTTCCATAATTATTAAAATTATAATCTGTGATCTAAAGTTATTAATTGATTTTTGTAGGGTTTGTGGATTTACCAATGAAAGTTAATGAGGTTGTTGCACTTTCGCATCAGAATAATCACGAGAGCTTTCGTCTTAACTCGTTCACTTGACAATGTCATCAGCATTGGAGATCCTGGGTGCATTTGCCTGTCACGAGACATGTATTTCTATTCATAGATAAGTAATGACGATTGCTCTTTCGAGATGTTTGTCTATCTTTGTAAATACAAATAACTAAATATACAACAATGATTGTAGATACAATGTATTATCACGTAGATGTTTCATGCAAAAAAATCCTACTGTTTAGCTATAATTGCAGTTATCTGTTATGAATAATTTAAAACATATTGGAAAACTGTCTCGATTGTCTCTACAATGGCGCTAAAGCTCATATCGAGCCTTGGCCTCCCTTAGGATTCGCCTCCAAGTCCTATTCCTCTCTCGCCGGCTTCATCATGTCACCTCAGCCAAGGTCTACCGATTCGTCTTCATCTTCCTGGGTGTCTATTTAAAAATGATCACACAACTGTCTTGGTTCATATTGTGTCAACACACTTGTAAAACTCTGTAAGTAATTTTGAAATGTTCCAAAACCCTCAGCCTAGAGTCCACTAGGTAGGTACAGAGAAGGTGGTAATAGATGATGATTATATTTGTCTAGAAAACAAAGAGGAGCAGAGAGAGATAGAGGGGGCACTGGGTAGGCAATGTGCCGAGGCAGCAGTGTGTGTTACTGTCTCTGGTATGTAATTACCCGGGTTATTAGGATATCGGCTCGCAAGTAGACCTCCTGCCCCCCATAGCCCCCGCCATCAAATATCATATTACGGCTAGTGGCCACCTCTTGGATACAACACTATTAGCCCCACTACTGGGTGGACATGAACTTATATTAATTTCTTCATTTTTATTTTTGCTTATTGTATTTACCGCGTTGGTCACAAAACGCTTGTTAAGTACAATACTACCTATATGGTTGAAACGTTGAAGCGTCACAACTTCAAACCTTGCATTGCTGTTGATTGCAGTGTGCTTAACGTCAAGTTGAAGTTCTGATTCAGTAGAAAAATATAATAGCTATAGGCACAGACCTGTGTGTTGTAATGGATCTTTAAATTTTCCTTTAGGAAGGTAGCTAGGTACATCAGTAAAATAATTTAACTGAACTCCTAAATTATGACGTTAATATTGTCAATGTTTAAATTTTATATACCTAATATGTTTTGTAAAAGCAACATTTTTGCGTGGAATAAATAAATAAATAAAGAGATCGGGAAGTATAAATACGGAACGTTCGCTACCAGGGGTTAAGATTCCCTGTCATTTCGAATTCAGTCGCCGGCTTTCGTATGAATTGCGTACTGAAGATCGAGGGTAAGAATCCCGATGCCGACCATTTCCCCTTTCACACTACAAGCTTTGTTATTTCTGTGAAAGATGTCGAAAGCGTATTTTGTTCACTTCAACTGAGCCTAGATTGTTTTATTCCAGAAAACAATTTTAACATCTAGGTAGGTTGGTTACATAAAAATGATTTTCTCTTTTTATTTTCTGAATATTTTCGTAGAAACACGTCCATATAATAGTCACAGAAAACACAAAACAAATCAAAACACAAGTGTATAGGTAATTTTGTCTTTATAAACACTCCATATTGTAATAATTGTTCGTCGTTAGACTACAAAAAAAAACAGAAGTGTTTAAAGAAAATTTAATATTCACCGGTATATTCCAGAGGGGTAGTTCCCGGGCCACCCGCTACACAACCCACTCGGCATTTGGACGTCGTGAGAACAAGCTGAAAAATTCCGAAAAGATTTTTTACGTGCGCCGCCCCCAAGGAGAAGGGTCTGCCGTAGGTTGCTGTTATTACTTTTATGATTACACATCAGCTAGGCAAGTGTCCCCGGGCTTAACCCTCCTGCGGGGTCACCCTGGCTTTATCTTATTCCGCCAAAGCGTCCACGCGGCTTAGCCGGATCCCAATAAGACGCCGGTGATTGCCAGCACCAAATATGAAATCACCAAATCGACAAAACGCCCGATGACCGCTCTTTCCTTTTTATTATTTCATATCTTCTTATTTCTGTTGTCCTATTACTTTCCCTCCATAAAATTGTGACCATTATCTACGTATTTCTAGTTTTTATATAGGTAGGTAGGTATACCTATTTGAAATAGATTTTTTCGGACTCTTTGGAGCAGTCTATCCAAAATGTTTTTATTGTATTTTTTGTAAATCTGCTGGATTGGTTAAAGGTTATTTTCCGTTGGAATGTTTTTCACAACAAATAAGCAGATTCTGGTCATTAAATTGCACGAATTTTGAAACATTATTTACTTAGGTATACGTGATTAGATTTGAGACTGAATTGTAATGTTTTGGATACAATAACCATTGTAGGTAAAATGATTAAGATCTTAGTTTTAATTGGTTTGTTACACATTTTTTGAGAACAAGAGGCAACTGATGGTTCATCCATTGCGCACTGTTCAGGGCCAATACTAAAAATACACATTGATATTTATTTTAATTTTAAATTGTTGTAGGAGGATTTCAATTAATTCCTGGATCTCTTTAGATGATTTAAACTTTACACAACATTCACAAATAATCCTTTGATCTCTACATCAATTCTGTCGGAGATTGTTTTTTTTAATATATTTAAAAGAGTAGGTAGGTAGGTACCTACTGAAACATTAATTACTCAAATTTCTCTGTCTAGGTTTTCCCAGAAATGATAAATGATTAACATCGTACCGAGCAAGGACCTAAATAATAATAATATGATCAATGTGTAGCCAGTCGCCCAAGCGTCCCTCAGACCCAAAATATAAAGTTCGTCTATGAAATATTTTGACTGTAAATTAACCAGAATCCGAATTTCGAATTCGAATACGTCGTAAATCAAATATGGAACGCATTCTGTTTGTAATATACGTAACCATATTATGCATTGTGATTGGTCCACAGATTGATTTCGTTCACCAATCATAATATGTTATTGCAGTCACGTTCAAATATCGGAACGTCAGTGCGTGACTGAGCTGCTAACTAGAGTGGGAACATCTCCAGCTGATGGCCGCCGGGTGGCGCTGTGCCCTTGAACATGGCTCCTTCTTACGGCATCAAGCTGTGCCAGCCACGGACTCACCATGACCTCTTCTTGTGTGGAGGGGCTCAGATCGTGTCTAAAGGGCGCTACGTTTTATATAAAAGATATTACATTTCATATAAGTCCTGGCGGAATAATATTCACTGTGAATTCTATTTTATTCTCAAAGTCAAATAAAGCTGTTTTGCTGTAGCTTTTATTTAAATTGATTTCAAGAATTTCATAAATATTCTTCTGCCCTCGGGCTGTGTTCTGCTTAGAAATATTCGAGCTCTGATAACAAAGCTAGTTTACATTTGGCAGCAGTCTAGAAATGCTCGTGTTGCTGTACCGCCATGTTTTCTGACAATATAACGGACACGGTGTGTGACAGGACCTGGCTGGGGACTAAAAATAATTGTTTACCATTCATCTCGGGATGTGTCCCATTGTCCAGATGCCGCTGGAACCTAATCTCCCAGCTCCAGTGCCTGTCAGTGTCCGGATGTATCTCACTGCACCTGACATGCTTTGGAATTCAATTATTTTTTCAGTTAAACCACACCACCAATAATTTATAGAAAAACTATGTCATCTTCTGATTTTTCGAGAGTCGCTTATACACAAAACAGCGTAGTTTTTTAGCCAAAAAGTATATTATAATAATCTAACTAGCGAAATAATAATACCACAGGCCACAGATGCATTTGTTCGTGTAGGTAGGTTCTAGGTACTTACGTGCCTATTTACTCAATGTCAAAAATAGGTTTGTAGGAAAACTATCAGGTATTTTTTTATTGATTATTTTATTCAAACAAACTTACATACTTAGGTATTTAAGTTAAGTTAATAGTGTTATAAGCTATATTGTGAATTTATAATATAACTTAATAAAATTATAAAATAAATAAATAAAATAAATAAATAAATAAAATTATTACAAGTTTCATTGAATATAAATAAATGATAGACCACCAGGCAAAACAAATTCTAGAATAAGGAAGTCTGAAGTCTGGATTTGTTTGCAGATATTTGTATTAGGTATATTAAATAGTACCTACACGATAATAGTATCGTTTAGTAAGTATTTAAAGAATCAATATAGTTAGAGTTACCTACAATTATTATTGACTTCAATGATTTATATTTATTTGTATACTTAAATAAAATAAAAGTTTGTTTTCCACGATAATGTTTATTTCCACAACTACCTAACCGTTTTTCGAAGACCGAAAATTTCCTTATTTAGTCCACTTGATGTTCACTAATAATTTATAAAAATAAAATTTATAAGATGTTGAATATGCATTTTTCTTGGTGGAAGTAATTTAAATAAAAAAAAAAACTAATTATCATAAGCTGTACTATAGCCAGAAATTTGTAATTTATATATTTTATTTATTTGACATAATAGGGAAAAAAAACACCAATATTATTATTATTATTAATAGCTGTACTCTACCGCTGTCTAGAAAATATTTTTTTTATTCATTTTACAAAACAAAACATTAGACAATGTTCTCAATTATTATTACTATTTAACTGTTATTATTTAACTGCCTCTCTCCAGAAATACATTTAGGGCCGAAATTATAAAGACTGGACCATATTTTCGTCAGTAAATGTCAAAGTTACCAACGAACGGCGACTCGTTAGTAAAGTTTACCAACGACCATATTATAAACCAAAATTAACTATCCGTATACTTATTGTTTATGGTTTTCGAAAGCTTCTATGGAATTTTACCGACTCTTATGTCAAAACCATGTCAAAACAAACAAAATCAGTAAAAAAAACGTGCAAAAGCGTTGTATTTTGGTGTGCGTAATTTGTGTTGTTTATATTTTATAATATTTTGTAAGTGAAATCAACTTTGTGAGACAGGACTCTTTATTTTAATCATATGAAATTAACTTTGCGAGACAGGATTTATTATTTTGTTTTAGCGAAATAGAGACATTGTATTATTTTCATTTTTTTATAACTATTCTCTCGGTGTTGAAATAGTTAATAAAGGCATCACTATCACTGCTGGAAAACATTTTAAAATAGGAAAACAACGCGCAACAAAAACACCACAAAATACGCACAATGAATTTAAAAGAATGAAATGACAGCCTGACAGCCACGGCCTATTGCTATTTCTTTCTCTCTTAGGTGAAAGAGTGAGACGGCAATGAAGTTACTGTCGCTTAATCGGTGGTCTGGCTGTCAGTTAAAGCCGATGGTAACATTTTACCGAAATATTACTAACGGATGTTTATAATTCTGAAAAACCTACCTGCTTTCCAAATTTCACTTCTCTACGATCAGCCGTTTGGGCTGTGCGTTGATGCGTGAGTATGTCAGTCAGTCAGTCAATCAGTCAGTCAGGCACTTTCCTTTATTATTATAGATTAAGAAAATAAATATAGTTCAGGGAAGTTGTCATGGCATTAATACAAATTGAACAAGATAAAAAATCAAAATCTTGGGGACCGGTAAAATATGGAGAAGTTTTGCGTTCATCCATTGGTCTCTTGATCTGTATTGTGTCTTGATCTGTATCTTCATGCTAGGCATGTATAATATTTCAAAGCAAATTTCAAGCAACGTTCAGAATGTAAGTGTGGGTGTTTTTACAATGTGCTTGTTGGCTCACACAATGTATTGGAAGAAGTTGCGTGGGAGGTTCAATAGTTATAATTATTATGTGCGAGTGCGAAGGACGTGGCTTTGAGGGGGGTGTAGGGGGGGGGGGGTATTACGAAAGAAGATACGTCTCTGATTAAGCTAAAATAATCAGATTGATTTATGAAGGAGGCTGGGTGTGGTGTGGTCGAGGGTCGATGCCAGAGGGTGCTGATGGACGACTCAACCCGCCCAGCCACCTGTGGAGGGCAGTGGTGGCGATAGGTCTCATTGATTAATAATTATTAATGTAAGTGTCTATCTCTTTCTTACAGAGCGCTACTCCTCGTCCTTCAAACGGAAGCTGCCGGTGCTGATCTTCATCCACGGAGAGTCCTTCGAGTGGAACTCGGGCAACCCGTACGACGGCACAGTGCTGGCCTCCTACGGCCAAATTATTGTGGTCACCATCAACTTTAGACTCGGCATTCTCGGTGAGTTTCGTCTCCTTAGACTTTCTTTGTGACCCCCGCTGGATAACTTCAAGTGGTATGTAAATACCTATTTGTAATGAAACTGGATGTAGTTCTGGCATGTTAAACAGACTCGATAAAAATAAAAATTATGAGATATTCGGCGGCATTCGGAAATATACAATGACATAGAAAAGAGATTCCTACGTACAAAATACGAACCACCTAATTTTTATTCTGTGAATTATTTTTTGACTTATTTAACTACTTGTAATTTAATTCTGACTTTGAAGAGTCAGATAGACTCCTACTCTCAAGTATAGGTAAATGTTTGTACTTCCCTCTGAAATGACTAAATAGCGTTACTCACGCCTACTTGGGAATAACGACGTACATTGTAGGTCCTACCTATATAGTCATGTGAATTCCAATGAAGATGTTCCTGTATTTTCCAGGGTTCATGAAGCCGAGTGTGTCGGAGTACAGCATAGGCAATTTCGGGCTACTGGACCAGATAGCGGCGCTGCAGTGGGTGAAGGACAACATCGCCGCCTTCGGGGGAGACCCCACCGCTGTGACCCTGGCAGGACACGGCACCGGAGCGGCCTGCGCCAACTTCCTCATGGTCTCTCCAGTGGCTAACGGTGAGCATCTTGTAATGGCTTCAAATTGGCTAATCGTGTCGACCGGAGTGAATGAAAGCAAGCTGCGTTGGAAGATTTTAATTTCAGTTGTATGATTATCCTGTAAATCATCAGTTATAGGTACCCCAATCCAAACTCCCTTAAGGCCCCACTTAAGGGAATAGGGAGGCAACAAGAGCGATAGGTACTATGGTCCGTTAAAGGGTTCCATTTTTATTTTTCCGCATTGAGATCTGCGGACAATTTGACATTTCTTCGCAAAAAGTGTTGTATGTAGGAACCTCTGATCAAAAGTTATATATTTTCCACATATTCCTTCGATATAATGTTTTCTAATGTCACTTTACTCAATTATTAATACGCATTTCCCGTAGTAGGATTGGATTTGTCATTTGAACGATCTAGACAAAGAATATTTACAAGGCTGAAAGGAAAGGTGTAAGAAAGCGTACCACCGAGAATGACGTGGATCTAACACATCGATTCCGTCCTCAAGGAAGGCCAGGTAAGAAGTTAGAGAAATAGGAGAGGGTGTATGAGAAATGTTATGTCGGTGGAAGTAGCGAAAGAAGTATGTTTGGATAGAAAAGAGTGGAGGTCCGTTCTCTCTGCCTACCCCTTACGGGACACGGCGTGATGGGGAAAAAATAGACGTGGGTTTATATAATTGTTTCAAGGAAAGTTCTTTCTGAGGACAAACTTAACCGATCTCGTACCTACCTATGTTTGATTTGTATCTTTACACAGACATACCTACACATTTTCAGAGACAAATAAGAAATATTAAACGTTGATAACATTACACGGGCTGGGCGTCTGAATCCTTCGGCTAAGGAGGGGACACGGATCTTCCTCTACTCAAGTGGGGATGTAAAAAGCCCATCCGCGTCATTGTCTGCGCTGGTGTATTGTTGTACGGGGGTAGGTATAATAAGTATTAATAAATATCTCATGGAAAGAAATTAATTATCTGGGAGATGTCGCAACTCCCCGGCGAATATCAGCCGGAGCGTCTCATTTAGTCGTGAGGATTACGTCCTGGAGGAAGAACAGAAATAAATATTAATAATTTGCGTCAATTTGTTTATATATTTGGAGTCGCTCATAATTTGGAAATATCCTCAATACTCCGGAGCGGGCTTTAGGTGTACCGTGATTAGCATGCAGACCGGACGGGATGATTAATATTAACTAGGGACTGGAGGCTGCCTAATATCTCACTTTACCTCCCCTTCCCTCCCCTCCCCTCCCTCTTTATCTCTTTCTTTCTTTCGTTTCTATGAAATTGATACAATAAATAAGGATCCAGCCAGGCGCCTCCTCTCTCCTGTTATTATGAGGAACTGGAATCAGGGCCGCGCCGAGCCCCGCTACTGGGAACAAATGACTTAGGTACACAATATTTCCTCCACTTTTTTTGTAAAAAGGCAGCTTATTAGGTACTTTATACCTGTTCGCAGGTACCTATCTCTACCATCACAATATATTTATGTTTTGGATATTGAAAAATCTAAGTAGGTACTTTCAGGAGTTTGTACAATAGCTTATTATTATTGACAAAAAATTGAATTCAGACGTCATAGTTCTACAGCACAATATTATAAAACATTTAAGTGAAACCTTCCGTGAAAAAAATTTGCTCTCTTAACGAGTGATATTAATTCGGATAACTACGACATACGACATTCTAGTTTTACAGAAAGGGAAGTCCCGTTTTCACGACATTTATAATATGTGGACTGCGACTTCCACGCCATTGTTAATACGTTAATATCAATGCATGTTGTCAACTTACCTATAGCTTTTAATAGTACCTACTTGGAAATGCTTTATAGTGTTGATGGTGGAGAAGTCTCTATAAGTGGTGCGCACCTACCTGTATACCTAGTCGATAGCGAGCGGATGAAGGAATCGAGCCTTAGAGTAAGATAATGATAAACTCATTGTCTTGAGAACAATGAGCGAGCTGCAGACTTAAGCTGCATAATTAAAAAAATTCAAGTCCAAGCGAACCTAATAGAGAAGGGAAGATTTTCCCTGAATATAGTTTTGCAGCACAATGTTGCACTCGCTACTATCTGCAGCAATCTTCCCACTCAGATGGGTACCTACCTACTTACCTATCATTCACTCCCAAAATACATTTCATCAGGTATGCCGTACAGCCACTGCTTGTAAATAATATTATGTAAAGGTATAAGAACCGCGTAATTCTATCTGGAGTCATTTTGAGGTAGGTAATAAAAAATAACGAAGCTCTGCGTGCTTATAATAGGTATGTACACTTCTTATTTTCTTTGTATGATAGGTAGGTACCTACATATGATTATATTCTCGCGTTGATCCCGTCTGACCTTTGAATACGAGTAAAATAAAGTCGTTTTAGAATTAATATTTTAATGTTATTATGCGAAGTGCACAATGAACGCCTCTGGTTAGGACCAAAGGGTCCACAGGACAACGTCTGTCGGGAAAGCTAGTAAGTAGGTACTATATAAGATACAAAATTATGAAACGCGTTTCCTAATAAGGATATACTTAGGTACCAACAGACTTAATTATTTATAAATAAGTTGATAGTTATGAAAAAACACAATATTCATAAAACGTTAATTTAACGAAAATATAAAAACCACGTGTAATAAAAGGGAATCACGTTGGTGTTTATTAAGAAACAGAGAGAGAGAGAGAGGAAGAGAGAGGGAACATTAAAGCACTTTGGTATTTATGAATATCGACACCATTTTGACTTGCAAATTTAAAAACGATTATTTGAAGGACCCCTCAATGTTCTCTGCATAATATCCTTAAACCTTATTTGCCAATCAGCCTGTTTGTCGCCCGTCTTGATGCCATTTGCATAAATTAGCACAAAAATGTCTTTTATGCTAAACAAGATGGTGATCAATAAAATAAATAAATTAGAACTCCTCCATCAAACAGAACGATCAATTGGAAGGAATTACCTTTTTTACTTTTATAATAAATCCGAATGGGAAAAAAGTGAAAAGGCGTGAATTCTTCATGAAGTGGAGAGAACTAGATATTAAGAAGAAGGCAATCTGGTCTCCATACAGCACCAGCAACGATCCAACAGTTAGAGGTGCCGTGAGTGATTGATCTGCATTTTGTGACATAACCTGATGTGGTCCCGAAACTCGACTGGTATCGGCACCGCTCCGTTGTATTGGATCTGCTGTGTAATATTTCACTATTTGCTGCATCGAAGTGGAATTAATCACAGTAGTCAAACACCAGAATTTAACAAAATACTGCACATATATTATATTATTCTGTCTGCATCATGACTGACTTATACCTAGTGCAGGATATGGAGAAGAAAAAATAAGCATAGCCAAATAAATATTCTCATTAGACACCTAAGTTAATTAATGATTGGAGGGAGAGGGGGGAGGCCCATGTTCAGCAATGGACGGAGACAGGCTGATGATGAAGAAGAAGAAGAATAATTAATAAACATCGTTAAAGGAAGTCTGTCGCAAGTGTAGATAGTTGGAGGAGAAAAGGGCAAACACACCCACACGCTTCTTGTTCTCTTCTGGTTTATTAAAGTTTTGAGAATTGAGTTAATTCTGTAAGTCAAAGGAATGTAACAAAATAATAAATTTCCGAGGGGACAGCGGTGTGCCCCTCCCCCCCCCCCTCATGCCCCTCTAGGTGCAGAGGAGCCTCCGCTGAATAAGTAAGCGCCCCCCCCCCCCCCCCCAAGCGCCGTATAAAGTGTCTCGTTGTAAAATCAATCCGTGCAGAACGGAAGACAGTCGCACAGCTGCGAGGCGTTCCGGGCGTTCGGAGAATACGACCTGCCGTGCTCCCAGACAACTGTATACTACCCTTCCCTACTATGTATGCGGGTAGGTGGTGCAATGCGCTGGAGTGCATCCTGGCTGCTTGGGGGGTTTTACCGCATGGTATCATCAACTCTTATTTTGTTCCAAGTCCCTGTCTAGACGATTGAAGCTCTAGGTCTACAATACCCTCGCATGACTCAGAATCCTCCAATAAAACACGCGATTAAGTGGTGCAGTATAAAACAGAGCCCAAACAAACAAAATGTCTGAAGATATTTGAAAATAGGATTCATAGATGATTTTTTTGGTCAATGGTGCATGGGAATAGCAGCTAGCACTATCGGGAGTCTGAGAAGCAATGCGGAGATGCGTGAGCTTACAAGACGACCATTGATCATAAGTCTACTGAGTCTAGAAGATTTGTATGAATCGGGTACGTTGCTAGGTCCAGGGTAGAGAGATGCACACAAAATCTTCTAGACAGGAAGCCCGTTGGCTGATGATGAACACAGTGGCTGATGGACAGCATCATTCGGAACCAGGCCGTGTTGGAAGATCAGTGGGAGTCCGTTAAACTTGGTAAAACCAGGAAGCCAAAACTCTACAAAATTTGTACGACCTTCGGAAGTAAGTAGGTATCATCTCGACCCGGTCTGATAACTGCTCTCTACTAATACCTATATACTTGCTCGTCCAACAAAGATGGTAAGTGGGACAGTTCAGGAGTACCTACTTAGATCTCAGTAGGTTTATAATATATCAATTTGAAACTTGCCGCTCCTGAAAAAGTGATTAACACTCAAAAGAATTCATTGAACAGAGGACAACGTCGGCCACCAATCTGAATTATTAGTCCACTAGGTACCTACGTAATTATGACCCTCGTTTGCCCACACCATCCGCTCTCCACGAGGAATAATCTCATTAGCTGATGGTGTGGTTTAGTATTCACTTCACGTGCCCCTGCCCACTACCACTCCTCGCGGTCAATTAAGATTTTCAATTCGTGCGGGGCAGCAGGTCCGCTCCCGAGAAAGATGTGTCCCGTGTTCAATGCGGTGTGTATGCAGTGCAGACCCCTGTACCACTGTGTGCCTCCGCTCTCCAGCTGGGTGCCGTGTATCACTGTACGGGCAGCGGAACAGATTAACCTTTGTAAAGATTTAGTGTTGACACCCCACCCGGCCGCTAAACAGATCGTTTAAATTCTGCGGGAGATTTCCATTTTAAAAAATACATACACCCGCCCCAGCCATAAAACACGGAGGTCGCTGTACTGAGCTGTGTGGGATGTGTCACTCCTCGGAGATTCTGATCAAACGTCGGGAGAGTCAATCAATAATGCCGGGTCTCTATCTTGGAAGACCTTCATAAATAGGGATCTTGACTCTCATATCAATTTTACTCGACGTATAAATATTCCTTATTATGTTGAGCAAGAAAAAGCAAAACTACGTGGTAGGTGCCATACCCTTCCAAGGGATATCTCCGTCCTTATCTCCCGGGACCTGAAAGCGTAATGGATCTGGCCCTACTGAGCCTTTCATCGCACAATAATTATTGCTTCTGGGATGGAGGGTCTGGAGTTCGGGTCAATTTTTGTAGGTACATCGATATTATTTAAGTTCAATGATAAAATTATAGGAAGGAGAATGGATTTGAGTATGGGACACCAAATGAGGAATTTTATGAAAGTTCCGCCTACATAGATTAACTTCCATCTGCGAAAACACCCATGCACGTCTAATATAAGAGTAAGCTCATAAGTTCTTTCCATTACACAATTGACATGAAATACATAATATGTAAGAACTAAAATAAAATAATCACACTGTATTAGAAAGAAAAGAAGGCGAATAGTTCTATTATCTGGCCAGATGGAGGAACGAGGAGAAGGAGGCAATAAAAGAGGAGAAGTTGAGATTAGGAATCGAAACTAATTTAGATGGTAATGAAAGGGCTGCTGTGTGGGCTGCACGCCTCATCCCTCTGCACCACACGCTATTACAAGTTCTATAAAAATATACCACTTCTAGCATCACCACATAGCGAAACTACTATAGGCTTTGCACGCACAACACCTTAGATAAATAGTGAAAAGGGATGGTATTTATCAAAAGTTAATATTATATCCTCCTGCTTATAAATAAACAGATGCGTATATTTCCTAAGCTCGCCAGTGTGGTAAAGAATTTTCCCGTCCTGGACGACTCAGAAGAAGATCAGCGCCCTGTAATTGGGCTGGAGGGAGGGGTGTTGCGAGGGAAGTGTCAAGTAATGTAATGTTCTGTCAACACAACCAACGTGACAGCGCGGTGTAATGAATGGACCCACGGCTGATGCTGTCCACCAGACCCCACCAGTCCCCCTTTCCATCACTGCTCTGTGGGAGATGGGGGGGGGGAGGGGGGAGACTTGTTTGGAAAAAGTGCACCGTAGCGGGACATTTTCTTTGTAGATACCAATAAATTGTGAATTATTGCAAATTTATGGTACTACCCAAGTCCTACATGTAACAGCAGAAACTAAATAGGTATTAGCCCAATATACATTTTCATTAAGCTCAGCATTCATTTGGGAGTGATATTAATTCAAATTACATAATTAATTATGGTTTATTGTTAAGTTTGTCATCCTGTTTTACTCATAGTATAATATGGAATATACATGAGTCTTGTGATCGGATTTCAAAAAAAAAATAGATTTCGCTGAAATTAATTTTCTCGACGTTTTCGATGGTGTAGATTCCAAAAATGTAAAAAAAAAATTTTTAATTTCCGCGTACCCGTACCGGTACGCGTACGCTAAAAATGTGTGCGCACCCATAACTCATAGTAATTCTTATCCGATTTGATTGAAATTTGGTAGAACGGTTAGCCGTTAGTCAGTAAAATGTTGAGATCTGTACCTTCAGGGGAACCCTCTTAAAGTATCCAAAGAAAATTTCACTTGTTCTAGAAAAAGGGCTAAAAAATAAAAAAAAAAGTCTTCGATTTTCATAAAATTTGGTATACGGGTTGGTCTTATGCTCCTACACAAGCACGTAAAATTTGAGGTCCATAACTTCAGTGGGTCCCCCTTAAAGTACCGATTAATATTGAATATGTAGTTCTAAAGCAGATAATAAAAAGCTCTAACAGTCGATATCATTTTAAAGTTTCTATAATAATTCCAAGAATAAATTCATTTTAATCGTAAAATTATGAATTTTTATGCAAAGATATTTTTTACACGAAAAGGCTGTTATAATATACTATGAGTTCTGGGCTACCCTAGGTTAGCAGCTTTTTTTGTGAATACCTAGTTTTGTTAATAATATGTTGTAACTATTGAGATTGTACTTATTGTTATGAAAAAGACGAACCCAAGTGTCTCGCATGAGATCTAGGGGAGATAATAAAGAATAAATAAAATCTAACGTAATCTTGTGTAATTTTTACGTCTGCTTATTATTTTAAAAAGGCATTCACGCCGTAGGTATGTTGTGAAATAAATAAAAGTAAATGTCTGTTTTTATCGTTTGATGTGACAATATACCTATGTATATGTAATTTAATTATTACGTACATATAGTTTGAGTCGAGTTGGGGATATGTCAGGGTAGACTTAACAGGTACCCAAACCTCCGATTATTTTAAACATGGCGCTCTTTTGGTTCGATACAAGATAATAGCAATATCATTGCTCGTAATAAAGGTGGCAGTTATCCGTTACGATAATATTATGTAAGTAGCGTAGGTCAGTTGGGGAAGGTGTGAAGTGGGGAGGGCTGGATAGGGAAGAAGGTGAGTTAGGGTAGGTACCTCGGTATAATGTGGCGTGTGACTGGAATGAAGTATAAGTGAGTGAGTAGAGCCCAAACAAACACTAATGCCCCCGTTTTGTAAATATTATTTCATTGTTATCAATTAAGCTCATTTGTATTCGCGGCGCGGGCTCACTTCCCATGTTGCTGCCCTCACCTGCCACATTCCAGGACCTCTGCCAGCAAAACTAATTAAAAAAATAATGAAAAATCCTCCAAGAAAAACTTGTAAATGTCTTTTTCTGCGCTCTTCTGAATTTTAATTCGTTTTTTTAGAATAATTTCCATTTTCATACCTTGAATCACAAGCGCAATTTGAAAACAAATTGTTTGGGTCTCCGTACAGCGAGATACACACTCAGTCACCAAGTTGTTTTGTTACCAGGTAATGATGCCACTATATGCCACTATACAAATAAAGTAAATGTAAGAAACACTGTTGGTACTACAGAGAAGATGCCGCAAACATTGTACAAAATCTAAACCTATAGGTAAATAATTGTCTTTATCTTAGTTTGCTTCCACGTTGCTTGAGCATACCTGGGAACTAGAGAGTACCTACTTACCTTTTATACAGAGTAGGTATTATTTGGGTTAGTCTCTTTTTAAGCCCCGATATTATTTTAGCGGTGCTACCATAAAGCGACCGTAATAAGTAGAAATTTATTATTTTTTCACTGGAACGTTGTCTATGTAAAACGAATGGCGCGATTTCCTAGAGAGCGGTCATGCACCGTACCGACTGACGCGACGGTATCCTAAGAAATCAGAGCTTTATGCACTGGCCTCCTAGGGACCGTCAAAATTATATGAAAATGTTTTTGTTACTACGGAAACAATGTTCTCAACTGACATATTCACCGCTGTTTATAGTACCTAGCGGCGTATCTGTAGGAAAACAGACCATTAGTGATTAGTGGCGACCTCCACATTGCATTGAAAAGATTTTGTTTGTCAATTTTTCGACAAGTTTTTTCTTTTTCGTCAATGATTATTATTTTTATAGCGTGCATCTTTTTTTAGCATCATTTGAACAATGAGATGCATAACTAAGTAGGTATTTTTAGAACAGACCCTAGCTCTATGGTGGTGCAAATAATCCCAACACCTATCTACATAATTAAATTTTATTAGGATTGAGATTTATAATTGTGGCGTGAAGACCCTGTTGTTGCCTCTCTAGATAAATATTTTTTTAAAGTAAAACTACATTTCATAATATTTTATGGGTGTGTTTACACTGCAGTAAGTAATAATATGATGTTTCCTTGTAAAGGAGGTCCACCTAATGGTGGTATGTCCTGGTTGTGTTTAAGGATACGATTAAGACGCCGACCGCGCGCCTTGCGGGGAGACAGGGAGTAGAGGGGGGAGGGGCATGTGTGGTGCGAGCTGGTGAGCAAGAAAGTAGTGAAATGGTTAAATTGGCAACAAGCCAAACTTTCTCAATTAGATTTCAAACCAGAAACTCCTTGGAGATCCCTTTCTAAACAACTTTTATATTGTGATACGCGCCTTGTACATACCAACCTACCAACTCCGTCTGGGGAAACTACACTCTACACTAGAACACTCACATGTATCTCCGTATAGAGATATTCATACGCTCACCCGGCTTTGGGAGGGAATTCGCATTCCGTCGGATCTTTCTTGGAAAACCGTTGCACACAACTTGATATCACGAACATGAAGTACCTATATTGCTAAGGGTATAGTCATATTATGTAATCATAGCGGCGAGGCAGAACCAGCCGATATTTTTGTCCACCAGTTTCAGGGCGAGAACAGGCAGTGTGCCGTCTCATAACCGCGTACAGTCCACAAGAAAGATCTCACAAACGGAAATAAACGCCTCACATCAATTATGAATATTGAATCAGTCTCCCGCGCAAAGGCAGACCTACAGAGTACAGACTATAAACAAAAACCTATCTTCTGGATGCAGCGGAACCGCATATAAGCATTGCTTCTTCGTAGTGTTGTCTGAACTACAGCTGTGATCGCATGGTCTCTTCTTGTCTGTTTCTTCAGCTTCTTTAGCCCCGTGATCATTAAAACCTTGCTGCTTAATGTGTCGACACCGGTTGTTGAGGGCCTTTCCACTGCTATAGATTTTGTACTTCGATGTTTTGGGCAGAAGGTGCTTGGCGATAGTCCCTTTCAAAATAAATATGAAACGAAACTATCACAAAATTTAAACATAATTCAAACATGAACCGGTTTTCGGAGACCACCGTCTCCATTATCAAATGTTTCTTAAAATAAATAAAGACTCTTTCATTTTTATTTTATAAAAATGACTTGCGTAAGATGGCCCGAATTCTCTCAACATCCAGGGTGTTAAATTTGGGAAAAACCAATAATATAACCACTTCCTTCTGTTGCTTTGGTCAATTCTTGACTTTTCTTATTTTCCCATATTGTCGATTATTGTTTTTCAGATATGAATTAATTGTTTATCTACAAGAAACTTCTCTATAATGATCTGTATCTTTATCTACCTTCCCTATCTACCGACCTACCTTCCTAACATATAAATGAGTGAACAGACATCTTGTTTACCAATAACGTAGAATCGAACTTAGTTCGAACTGAGAAGTTGACTGGTAGGACACGAACAGCCCACCAGACATTTTGTGGCTCGGAGTGGATGAAAACTTTTCTATGGCAATTCGATTAGGAGTATTGGAAATTCGTATTGAATCGTAACAAACGATTTATGTGTGGATGTCTCTCTCTCTCTCTCTCTCTGTCTATCCGTGCACAGTCCTAGGGCTAGAGAGCAGCCCACTATGTACTTATTATCATCTCCACCCCTACTAACTGTGTAGAGTATTGCAGTAGTGAGTCATATGTCTAATATTTTTTTATTAAAAATACTAGCTGACCCGTCGAACTTCGTATCGAAATAAATAATATGGGTACTCTAGGTTTTATGCAACAGAGCTCAAATTCGTATTTTAGTTATTTAACATGAATGACTATTTACTGGCATTAGCAAAACCTGCATACCACGCTGCATTCATCCGGTCTGAGTTTATTTTTACATCAAAAACATATAACCTATGTTAATATGATGTGGGAAGAGGTCATCATTGCGCAAGATCGAGTGCAATGGAGAACTCTTATTGCCTCACTTTGCTCCCGAGTGGAGTTCAAAGGGAGTTTTAATTTTGATTGATTTGATGTTAATATGTAAAAAAAAGAATTTAGGTATGTCATTATATTCGATATTTCAATAATTTTTTTGCTCAGTTAAAATAATATTGATTGATTAATCAAAGTACGATAAGGAACTTCTCCGTACCGATTCAAAATACGCATTGAGGTGTCAATACTTATTTTACCGATCACGCTGATTCTGGAAGAGGGTAGGCAGAGAGTATGGACTTCCATTCGCTCCAATCCAAACTCATTCGCTTCCTCCAAACGCATAACATTCCGCATACATGCTCTTCTATTCCTTTTGCTCCTGACTTGGCCCTCCTGTACGACGGCACTGATATGGTCGGACGATGTCATTCAAGGTCGGCCGCGTCTGCGTGCACCTATTCTTTCAGATTTATATATCCTTTTAGTCATTCTTTCTGTTACGCCTATAGGGCTCGGGAGACAAAAACATGAAAATATTATGCAATACCTATAAGCGAAACAAACAGAAAAATTTCAAACTACTTCGGTTAGTATACTAAAACCCGTGGGAGGTATTGTGTGAGGACTGCCCTCCCTGACCCCTCTGAGTAATCCTTTCAGAGGCTCTTCTAATGAATTTAATTTAATGGTTACACGACTGTGTAACTTGCAACACAAAACAAGTAAAATTGAAATCCTCATATAATACGAACTTGGGTATGAACAAATATTATGATTAGTAAACTAGATACTCAAACCTCTACTGCAACCAGCCAATTAATCCAATTTGGTATCACTACACAACAACTATTATTTATTTAAACACTACTAGCAAATAAACTCAATCACTAGATGTAACTATTAATCTCTACTTGTTTATTTTAATACGTCACTACGCAATTACAGTATTCCCGACACCTCTCTACGCTTATTTCCAAATATAAACCGAAATTACACTTTCACCGAATAACTAATTATTTTACAATAAATCTACGGAGACTTTCGAATCAAAACACTACGTCAAACTCTAAACAACACAGGCAAGCGTTAGCAGTGTAAGTCTAAAAGCGTGCAGCTACGTATAAGCGTGTTATGAGGGCTCGCCTTGTAATACAGCTATTTTTAAGAAAACTTCCGAGAGGCGGAGTCAGGACAAGGAAGGGGGAAAAAATGGAGTCAAAGGATGATCTTATTGGTGGAGGCGCCTGTGATGTAGTGTGCGAGGGAGACAGGGTAATTGTTTTTGTGACCACTACAAAATGTCTACGCGCGTGAAACATATAATAAAATAATATAATTATAACATATCTTTCCGTATGAATCTTCATACCTAGTAATCAATAAATCTTTTCTTTATACATGATTTCTCATCTTAACTGATAGGTTAGTATTATGATCTACGTTTTTCATAAACCTTAATTTAATACATTTCTTAATAATAATCTTTTGAAAGCTTAATTCTTAAAATTAATTACAACCTTATGAATATATGGAAATCTTATATACTATACATGTTCAATAATTGTCCTAATATTAATTATTATTAATCTTATTACTAATGTTGGCCATTAATCAATTCTATCTTAGGTAATTCTTAACCTACACCTAGGTATATTCCTTCTTAATTAAGATGCTTATCAGTAATTAAGCTAACATGCCTTAATGCATAATTAATCTTATAGTCTAAAATATCTTATATTACTCCTTAAGCATATGTGTTATAATTTATCATTTCAAAACAACATTATAATCTCTACACATTATTTATTCAATATTTAAGTCTTGTTTAAACCATAGTCTATTATAGAACAACAACATACCTACTTCTGTTAATTTACAGTTACAACTACATAGGTACATAATTTGATAATCAAAATACAATGCCATCTAAACAATTATCTTTGCCATAACAACCTCTTATTATATTCTATATTTTATTATTACAAGGGTTTTTTTCATTCTGCAAAACAATAACATGCACTCAAGAGCTACCCTAATCTACGGTGTTTCGAAGCATCCAAAAAAAACCCGTTTCACTAGAATATTGTGAATTAAACAAAAGCCTATGTTAGGGACAAACTGTCGCCGTGTTATTGTTTTCTTATCGCTCGGAACCCACAATGGGATCTACCCACATCCCCTACTTTCATGATTTCTCAGAACAGATTTTGAACGCATCAACCGATCATAACATCCGCCCCCTCTTAAACGTTCAAAATCTGTTATTTAAATAACTTTAAACTAACTTAATATAACCTTCTAGGGCGCCAATACATTCAATGGTAATATCTAGGATAGCTGTGAATGTATAAGCCAGTTATCCTAGTTTAAAATAAAAAACATCCAACACCAACATTAACTACAATTCTATATATGTTTTAAACGTATTTACCACTACCAACTATATACTTCTAAGTTCTACCCACAACCTCTTTTCTTTTTTTGTTTTTGTATTTTTTTATTGTTTTTTTTTTTTTTTTTTGTTTTTTTTTTTTATAATATATAATTTCTAACTATGTCCTATATTTCTAATATAACTTATTTTACTTCACTACTTAGCCTATATTCCGATCGATAAGAAACTCAAACTTTAATTTAAGGTTCAGTTTCCTGGACCTCTTCCTGTTGAACAGGGGCTAAATTTAATTCGTCTGAATGTACTTTAATAGGTTTTCCTTTACGATCTATCCAGTAAACGTTTCCCCGTCCTACTGGTAATAGAACCGTATAAGGACCGGAGTATTTTGGTGCAAACCCAGCATGAAAACCCGCTACGCGTTTTGAGAGTGGATGTTCTCTCAACATAACCTTCTGTCCAGTGACATAACCAGGGACCTTTCCGTTGGTCTGGGCGTATTTACTTCTATACCGGTCCTGGTTTTGACGAATATTTTTATTTATATCTAATCTATTTGATCTTTCCGGATTAGTATTTGGGGCTACCGATGACCATTCGCCAGGTCGTTTAATTTCGTAGCCAAATAGAGCTTGGCTTGGAGTCATTCCCGACGCGTCGTTACGTCTTCCCCTAATTGACTCTAAAATTGAGCTTAAGTGCTCATCCCAACGCTTGTGTTCACGCCCTAATAGGTGAACACGGAGCAATTTTTTTAACTCTTGATTTCGGCGTTCTGTTATGTTAGCACGGGGTAGGTAAATCGCTGTGGTCCAATGCTGGCATTGCCACCTATCTATTGCCGAGTTCCAAGACTCGTGACTAAACTGTGGTCCGTTGTCTGAGAGAATAGCCCTAGGATACCCATACCGTGAAAAAATCTCTTTCTCTAACAAACCTACAATCTGTGGTGCTCTCCCCGATCGCATAGGAAATGCTTCTACCCATTTTGTAAACATATCTGTAACTACTAATAAAACCGTATTCCTCTTAGCTGATCTAGGGTATGGGCCCATCAAGTCAATAGCTAAAATCTCAAAAGGATTTTGTGCTACCGATGATCCTAAAGGCGCGCGTGGACGACTTGGTAACGCTCTTGCTTGAGCACAAGTCATACATCTCTTGACAAACCTTTTCGCGTCTCTATTTATGCCTGGCCAGATAAAATATCTCCGAGTCGCTCTAAGCGTTTCCCTTTCACCAGGGTGGCCAGCATGCCTACTGTTATGATAAAAATTTAAAACGTGAGGGATCATAAATTTCGGTACAATCAATTTCGGAACTGATTGTCCGCTAACCTGTCTATATAAGTAACCATCAATTAATTTGTATATCTCCAACCAATGCCTATCACGGGCATTTGTTGGTGGACTGTTGGCAGAAAGTAAGCTTTCCAAATGGTTTATCATTCGAGACAACCGTAGATCGGTGCGTTGTGCACCACGCACACGATCTGCCAGTTTTCCAGACTGCTGATCTTCAGCGTCCCGAAGATCCAGACCGTTCTCAATGAGCGTCACCTGAGGTAGACCTCTATCTGCTTTCCAGCCCTCCTGGCTAACATTGGGGTACATTCCCCTATCTAACGAATCAATATCTTCAGTGATATTAGATTCGGCCGGATTTCTTGACAAGAAATCAGGTAACTCATTTTTCCTACCTGGGCAGTGTTCTAACGTAAAATTAAACTCCTGTAATAACAATGCCCACCTAGTTAACTTAGCTCTTTCATCTTTAACCCGTTCTAGCCATGTCAACGCCTTGTTATCTGTACGTAGGATGAAATGTGTACCTTCCAAATACTGACGATATTTCTTTATCGCCCAAACAGCCGCGAATGCTTCCTGTTCGTTCGAATGCCAGCGTTTTTCTGCATCAGAAAAACGAGCACTAGCGTAAGAGACAATATCACGACCGCCATCAGGTCGCTCGTGATATAGAACGGCGGCAACACCGAACTTGCTGGCATCTGTTTGCAATACGAATTGTCTCTCGAAATCTGGCCTGCATAGGGAGAGTGGCCTACTTATAGCAATTTTAATGCTATCCATTGCATTTTGTGCTGAGGCATTCCATTTGAATGGCCTCTTCGTGCTCAACAAATCAGTTAATGGAGCTGCTATCTCTGCAAAACGATAAAGATACTCGCGCAACCAATTCGATAAGCCGAGGAAGGACCTCAACTTCTTTCTTGAAGTAGGCACTGGGAAGTTGGCAATAGAGATTGCATGTAACTTCTGGGGATGGTTACCACTAGACGAAACTACGTGACCTAAAAATTCTAATTCTGTGGTACCGATCCTGCACTTATCTGAAGCGCACCGCAAATTATATTGCTGTAACCGTTCTAAAACTAATCTCAAATGATACATATGTGAAGCCCAATCTTTAGAATAAACGATCACATCATCGAGATACACAAGGCAAAAATCGCGTAGATATCCAGCCAAGACCTCTTGACTCATTATCCTTTGAAATGTTCCTGGAGAACCTTTCAAACCGAAGGGCATAACTCTAAATTGATAGCTAGCTCCGTCAGGGGTTGAAAAAGCGGTTAAATGTTTACAATCTTCAGACATTGGGATCTGCCAATATCCTTTCTGTAAATCAAATGACGAGAAATATTTCGCGTTACCTAAATCTTTTAACGTTTCATGAATAATGGGTAAATGTGATGGTTCGTCCTCAGTGACGTCGTTGAGTTTACGATAATCTACACAAAAGCGATATTCATCCTTCCCTCGCTTGGGGACCATAACTACCGGAAAACTATAACATGATCTACTGCTTTCGATCACGCCATCAGCTAGCATGCCTTCCAGCTGGGCCAAGAGATGCTTCTTTTTCTCATCAAAGAGCCTATACGGAGGTAAACGAATCGGGCGTGCATCTTTCAGCTTAATCTCGTGAGGTTGTAGCGGAGCAGGGCCAGAATACGGAAGAAATACCTCTTTAAAATCATTTAAAATACCTATAAGACTCTCTCGGTGTCCGCGAGGTATATCGGATTGCAACTCTGGCAATTCGACATCACACTTCATTTCCCCACGTACCGGTATCAAATGCGTCGTCACTCTTTCTACTCTACCGAAATGAAGGCAACCCCTATGAAAATCTATAACGCACTTTTGTGATGTCATCCACGGCACTCCGAGAATAACATCATCCCTAAGCTTATCTACGACTAAAAACTCACAAATAACCTCTATACCCTGAACTAAAATATTTGTCTCAAGTCTAGCCGTTACCTCCATGTAAGCACCATGTTCTGCTAAATATAATCTGTCAATATGGGTCTGTTGCTTACGCAAATTTCTAACTAATCGGCTACATACAATATTATACGAAGACGCAGAGTCCACCAAAGCTGTACACTCTATATTATTAAACGACATTCTAATACGCGGGAGTAATGGCGTTCCCGAATCTACAATAGCTACACACTGCGGTTCTTCAAAAAATTCTATCGCATCTAAATCTACATCTGATAACCTTTGTCTATCTCTATCGCGTTGTGGACTCTCTACCTCTTCGGAACTTGAACCCAAAAGTCTAAAATTATCGCGCTCAACATCTTTACCCTTACCTTCACGATGTAACCACGCTTGAACCTCGACTGGCCCATCACTACTTTCGCCCGTATCTTCCCATATTAGCACCTCATCTAACGTTTCATTATTATTTATAGAAATTGGTTTAGAAACTATGTTTCTAGACCTAAGCTTCACATCATTATCAAGGACCTTTGCTACAGGTTGAATAGTCGGTCGTAACTCTGATTCAACCTCCCTATGTTCTAATCCGTTTTCTAGTGATTGCCCTGAGACGGCTTTGATCCGGCGTTCCGTCCAGGGCCTTGAGCGTTTAAATTCGCGTTCTGATTTCCGTTTTGCCTACCCCTGTTTTGATTCCAATTATTTCTATCCTGTCCTTGCCCATTTCTATTCCAGTTATTATTATTCCTTGCCTGATTATTATTAAAATTATTATTATCCTGTCTGTTATCAAAGTTATTACTTTCCTGCCTATTATTATTCCTTGTATTTCTGTTCCTATCCTGATTATTAGATCCCTTGTTATTTCTACTGTCCATTCTAAAGCTATTTCTATTTTGATTACCCCTATTTTCAAAATTATTCGTCTGATTAAAATTACTATTAGAGTTTCTAAAGTTACCTGACTGATAATAATTATTATTCCCTTGTCTATCTGACTGAAAATTTCCCCTGTTATTATTATTTCTCTGCCTATGGAATTGTCCGTTACTATTTCTATTATTAAAACTCCTATCGTTCCTATTCCTAATCAATGGACAATTTCTTTGTAAATGCTGTCCGTTGCAGTTGTAACACGAAATGCTAGAAGTTTGCCTTTGAGGCTGATGCAAAGCTGGTGCTGGTTCGTTATTTATTACTGGATATACCAGTTCCGTCGGAAAATCAATCTCGGAGACTCTGTTCTCCAAACTGTCGAACGTGATGTCCTCCTTAGTGAATTCCCTACGCAGAACATTGGTGTAACGTGGCAGCATCAAATTTAATAGGTGAAAAGCAAACTCAGGCGAATAAATAACATCGTTGCCATAAACCCGGTCATAAACTTTCGTTTTCCTACTTAAGAATGAGGAACCCGACTCATTCTCTTGTTGTTTATGTGAGAGTAAATGGCCAGTCAATGCTAGTCTGTTATTATCAATCCCATACCGTTGTAATAAAAGAGCGCTGAAGGCCGACCATCTCAGCAACCCATTTCCACGGCTGGTCCACCAGGTTTTCACGTCACCGCGAAGTTTCAGAGCAGCCAACCTGACTTTCTCCGATTCCCTAATGTTCCGAAGAGCAAAATACTCTTGACAATCCGCGATAAATGCCTTCGGACATTCTTGAGGTAACCCGCTAAAGAAGAAGTTCTCATTGAGAACTTCATCTCTCACATAAACGATCTGCGGTCTTGAATCTAAATTCCTATCCCTCGTTTCTAATGTGTCAGCTGGTGGCACATTATGGTCATCATCGTCATGTGACGAAATGGGTGGCGTTTCGTCAACGCCTAACGAACCTGCCGAAGCAGCCCCATTTCTTGTGACCACCGCGAAAATAAAAAGTTTGCAAACGCGTAGCAACAACTCGAACCAATTGAAAATAATCATTTCACTTGTCGATGTAAAATAGGATTTAAACTAATGAAATTGACGGATAGTAAGAAAAATCTTATTGGATTCTAGTATAAACCGCGTGGTCTCCACGTGTTCAAATATTCGAAATTTCTACAAAAATCACTATAAAAATAATAAAAATTGAAGACTCGTCTCAGGGTGAATTCGTCAATGCTTAATATATAACTAAACACACGTTGGCGCCAAGTTGTTACGCCTATAGGGCTCGGGAGACAAAAACATGAAAATATTATGCAATACCTATAAGCGAAACAAACAGAAAAATTTCAAACTACTTCGGTTAGTATACTAAAACCCGTGGGAGGTATTGTGTGAGGACTGCCCTCCCTGACCCCTCTGAGTAATCCTTTCAGAGGCTCTTCTAATGAATTTAATTTAATGGTTACACGACTGTGTAACTTGCAACACAAAACAAGTAAAATTGAAATCCTCATATAATACGAACTTGGGTATGAACAAATATTATGATTAGTAAACTAGATACTCAAACCTCTACTGCAACCAGCCAATTAATCCAATTTGGTATCACTACACAACAACTATTATTTATTTAAACACTACTAGCAAATAAACTCAATCACTAGATGTAACTATTAATCTCTACTTGTTTATTTTAATACGTCACTACGCAATTACAGTATTCCCGACACCTCTCTACGCTTATTTCCAAATATAAACCGAAATTACACTTTCACCGAATAACTAATTATTTTACAATAAATCTACGGAGACTTTCGAATCAAAACACTACGTCAAACTCTAAACAACACAGGCAAGCGTTAGCAGTGTAAGTCTAAAAGCGTGCAGCTACGTATAAGCGTGTTATGAGGGCTCGCCTTGTAATACAGCTATTTTTAAGAAAACTTCCGAGAGGCGGAGTCAGGACAAGGAAGGGGGAAAAAATGGAGTCAAAGGATGATCTTATTGGTGGAGGCGCCTGTGATGTAGTGTGCGAGGGAGACAGGGTAATTGTTTTTGTGACCACTACAAAATGTCTACGCGCGTGAAACATATAATAAAATAATATAATTATAACATATCTTTCCGTATGAATCTTCATACCTAGTAATCAATAAATCTTTTCTTTATACATGATTTCTCATCTTAACTGATAGGTTAGTATTATGATCTACGTTTTTCATAAACCTTAATTTAATACATTTCTTAATAATAATCTTTTGAAAGCTTAATTCTTAAAATTAATTACAACCTTATGAATATATGGAAATCTTATATACTATACATGTTCAATAATTGTCCTAATATTAATTATTATTAATCTTATTACTAATGTTGGCCATTAATCAATTCTATCTTAGGTAATTCTTAACCTACACCTAGGTATATTCCTTCTTAATTAAGATGCTTATCAGTAATTAAGCTAACATGCCTTAATGCATAATTAATCTTATAGTCTAAAATATCTTATATTACTCCTTAAGCATATGTGTTATAATTTATCATTTCAAAACAACATTATAATCTCTACACATTATTTATTCAATATTTAAGTCTTGTTTAAACCATAGTCTATTATAGAACAACAACATACCTACTTCTGTTAATTTACAGTTACAACTACATAGGTACATAATTTGATAATCAAAATACAATGCCATCTAAACAATTATCTTTGCCATAACAACCTCTTATTATATTCTATATTTTATTATTACAAGGGTTTTTTTTCATTCTGCAAAACAATAACATGCACTCAAGAGCTACCCTAATCTACGGTGTTTCGAAGCATCCAAAAAAAACCCGTTTCACTAGAATATTGTGAATTAAACAAAAGCCTATGTTAGGGACAAACTGTCGCCGTGTTATTGTTTTCTTATCGCTCGGAACCCACAATGGGATCTACCCACATCCCCTACTTTCATGATTTCTCAGAACAGATTTTGAACGCATCAACCGATCATAACATTTCTTCGTTCATTTTCTTTACATGCCTAAACCTTCTTTCTTTATTCACTTTCATTCTAGTCACTACACTAACATCCACTCCACATTCCTTTCTAATATTATCATTCCTCACATTATCAATAAGTCTCTTTCCGCATATCCTACGCAGTGAGCTCATTTCCACAGCATTTATTCCAACTTCCAAACTTTTCGTCCATGTCCAAGATTCACTCCCATTACTCCCATAAATCATGGATAGTATCAGGATTGCATTGTACATCAACTGTCGATTTCAGAGATATCTTCTTAGAGGTCTAAGTGCACCGCCAACCCTTCTCCCAGCCAATTTCCTTCTTTCAATCTCTTTTTCACACCTTGCATCTCTTCTAAATAAATTACCTAAATAGACTTACTTCCAAGTTCTCGACATTCACTTTCACACAACATTGCGTTCTTAAATCTTCTCTTTCAAATAAATGGAAATAAATAAAAAGCACATTTAATGCAGTATCTGTGATTTTTGTTCTATCTTCTATTACAACATGGTGGAAGTGTAGCAATTTTTATTTTCAATAAAGAAACAAATGCTAGGTCATTAGCAAATAATATCCAGCTTCTTTTACATATTAACGATGCAGATTATATTTACGTTATATGTAATTATGTACTCATCCTCTGTAAAAATCAGCCCATTTCTTGTAAATCAACCTTCTCCCGATAAGAGCCTACACGCCAAAAAAATAATTAGCGAAATCGGTCCAGCCGTTTGAAGCAATGCGATTACATCGGGAAATAGCTCTCCATTTTTATAGTGTTCTTAAATTTTCTAATTTTTCATGCATTTTTCTTAATTTTTTTCTTCTAATTCAACCTTCTCTTGATAAAAGCCTACACGACAAAAAAATAATTAGCGAAATCGGTCCAACCGTTTAGGCGTGATGCGATGATATCGGGAAATAAATCTCCATTTTTATAGTTTTCTTAAATTTTCTAATTTCCCATGCATTTTTCTTAATTTTTTTGTTCTAAAAGGACACTCTCCTGATAAAAGCCTACACGACAAAAAAAGAATTAGCGAAATCGGTCCAGCCGTTTAGGCGCCATCCGATGACAACGCGAAATAGCTCTCCATTTTTATATATAAGACTAGCTAGTTACCCGTGGCTTCGCTCACGTGTTACTGTATTTGCTTTCTTTTTGAGATTTTGAGGTAACGTTAACGTTAATTTTGAATAACTGACAGAATTATTTTTTTGACTCGGAATTTGGAACAGCATTGTTTAACGCACGTTGAACAACAGTTTTTACGTTATCTCAACAACAAATTGTTAACGTTGGAGCTGTCGTTAATATTTCGACTTGGCCTCCAGGCGTGATGCGATGACCACGTAAAGTAGGTCTCCATTTTTATAATAACGTAATATTCTCCCTTTTAAGCCCCCCCGCTCACCGCAAGCCAGCCCGGAGGAAACTAAACCGCAGCAATCCCGATCCGCACAAAGCCAAACCCTAGCCCGATTGCCAAAAAGACAGCCGCACACAAATCAAGCCCGTGGCGGTTCCCCCCAAACCACCCCATAATACGGGAGGCCTTGGACCCACTCAGGAGAATAGGTTAGGCATAAAGAACTCTCCATTGCGCTCGAAGTCGTCCGAGGCTCATTGTGCCTTTTCTAACCGGTTGAGGTTTAAGGAAGTGAGGTGGTCAACCTCAGTATTCTAATGGTATAAGTAATTGGCGTTCGACTATAAACGAATTTTCGACAATGTAGAGTAGGGAGAAAATTAACTGTCCACTGTTTATATTTTTATTAGATGAAACGGATATCGGCAACTATCCGATATCCGGTCTATCCGGCGGCGTAAATAATATCCTGCCGGATACCGGATAGTAAAAAGAGACATGTTTGGATAACTCATTGATTTGTTTATTAAAGTATCACTTAAGAAATACACCTTATAATCACAAAATAAATTCTACAACTTAGAAAATTGATTATCAAGCATAACGTAAATTATGGAGAGTAATTCTATATAATATTTCGTTATATAGACTATTAGACTATATAGAGGAAAACAGCAGCTTTGCTGGTCTTCGTAAGTAAGGGAAGTTTAATAAAACAACGTTTCGTCATATATCATCCTAATGGATGAATTGCCGAAAAGGTTATAAAAAAAAAATAATAAAAAAAAACAATTCAGAATCGCTGTACAGGATGCATGGTACGAAAAATATATTGAAGTAGGTAGGCACGTAAAGTGTTTGTCTGAATTCACGGAAAGTGTATTATTTATCTCTTATATAAAAATGGAACGCTAATTTGCGCGGTCATCGTATGGGTAAGAACACGTTGAAAGCCGATTACGATCCGCGCCGACCAGCTCAAAGATTGTTGTCTATGGTTTCCATGCATTTAAATGGGCATGTCGGAAAGCGGGTTCCTGCTTTTTCTGTGGGTTTCCCCATTCAAATGCATAGTAACATTCTTTGCGCCGGTTGGCGCTAGTCAGAATCGGCATTCTACGTGTTTCTTACGAGAACAGCTGAACTTATATCGCCCATTTTTTTGTCGTGTTTGCTTTTGTCTGAAGGGTCTTATGAAAGAAAAAAGTTGCACGGAATAAAAATAAAACTTCCATATTATTATTACATTTTTTCTAATTTTGAAATTAAATCAGGCGTTTGACAGGAATCAGTTGTTTGATGAATGATACGATTCACGGAATGCTGATAGTAAATAATATAATGATATGTTTTATAACAGATGCAGCGGTTACAGTTATTATATTAAGTTGAAAAATAATATAAGGACCACGTCGTCGTCTGTGTTAAATAACTTTAAACTGAAATCAACTTAAAGTTATACATAAAATCTCGAACATATTATTTATATTCCAAGGCGGGACGAAGTTTGACGGGTCGGCTAGTTCAAAACTATATTATTATTATAGATTACGCAATAGTTTCGACACGTGTATTGGAGAAAGTAGGTTGGGTTGGCTAGGTGTACCTACCTACGTATATTCATACACGCTGCACCGGACCTCGCGGTGTATGATGTATGTTTATTGTATGAAACGATGTCGTCAATAAATTAAATTTTTACAAAAGTTGTTAAGAAAAGTTCGAGATGTACTGCTATGATGTATGTATTTTTTATAGAAAAATCAATTATCTAGTTGGAGGGTTTCGTCGTTTATCGATATTTTTATAAAATTCTGAAATATATGCACTGAAACTCGTAAATTTGTCATAAAAAAAATATTTTTCTTTATAAAAAAAGTTTGAGAAATGCTGGAACTTTTTCATTAAATTATATTTTAGATATTGTATTTTTCTATATACATACACATTTTTAGGGTTCTAGATTTTATGGTTTTTGAGATATATGAAAAAATTAAATAAAAATTCAAAGGTTGGTTACTCCTGACTGAAAAAAAAATTCAACATTCTGAGTATACAAATTTTGTATGCTTAAAGTATTCAATATTTTCTGAAATTTTAGGATCTGTGTATCAAGCGAATCAAAAGTTATAAAGAGGGGACGGATACACACACATACACGTTGGAAAAGTGCCCCTCACCCCCTCCCCTCTAATTACTGATATCTTTTGAAAACGAAATAGTATAATTTGACTCTTTCTGAAGAAATCATTTTTTTGAAATTTCGATAAAATCAGTTTTAAACTTTTTAGGAGCCACTTAAAAATCATCCCTTTTTATATGTGCCCTTTTTCGTCCCTTTTAGTTAAATTTTGGAAAAATTGCCGAATACGCTAACACTCATTTCTATAGAAGAATTCATATGCCAAATCTCAAGTTCGTACCATGTCTAGTTTCCGAGATATTCGCATACTTTGAAAAACATTCAACCCTATTTTTCACCCCCTTAGGGGTGGAATTTCCAAAAATCCTTTCTTAGTGGAAGGTTTTGTATTGAGACCTACCTGATTTCCAAATTTCACTTCTCTACGATTAGCCGTTTGGGCTGTGCGTTGATGAGTCAGTCAGTCAATCAGTCAGTCAATCAGTCAGTCAATCAGTCAGTCAGTCAGTCAGGCACTTTCCTTTATTATTATAGATTGCTCACAAACGACACCAAAATAAATTACAAACGTTATTAACGTAAAGTGATCACACTAAGCCAGCCTTCGCAATAACATTAGAAGACGGTCGTAAGCCCGTACTAGTATATGTTCATTAAAAATCGAACAGTAGTAGTCAGTCATCAGTTGTTGATATATTCATAAACACAAATTAGGTTAGCTTTATTTTATTTTGTCACCTTAGAAGAGGCCGTTCTATCATCACAGGAGCTCGATGTTGTCTTGCTTTTTGAAGAGAGGAAGTAGGTACGAGTAGGGATAAAAAATTGTAAGAAAGTAAAGTTAGTAGTACCTAAGGGTGAGGAAGTATCTCTTGGCGATCACGAGTTATAGCGGAGAACAGTATAGAGTCCTTCCCCGACTGCGGAGTTAAGCACCGCTATAAAGGCAGATAGGTTTGCACCAGGATGATGGCAGTGGTGCTCCGCAGGTAATGGGTCATTAGGAGTGGGGCTGGCTCTGTATCAGGGGGGGAACTAACAAATGGCCCCCACCCCTCCCCTCCCCTCCTCTATTCAATTTCCTCTCTTGATTTATGTTCCGTCTTATTCCCAATAACTCTTTAACATTTCCTCTCTTGCTCTCATTCATTCCATTTCGCTAAAATATTTTCCCTCCCCTCCCCCCACCACACAATACGTTATTGAAAAAGTTTGTCGAATAAACCATATCGTAGCATGTTGATTTTATTTTGTCTGAATTTCGGATTATATCTCTCCAAATACCGGGAAGATCCCTTTCCCCGCGCTGGCCTTTCAGTAGTGAATGATTTTCCGATTTTAGTGAAAAGCAGGGTGTTTCTAAGGTATCCGCTATCTCTGTGTCCGCATCTCGGGCCGCCAGGGGGGACTAACGGGACATTCTCCTCCCCCGCACATCGGGCCGCCAGGGGGGACTAACGGGACATTCCCCTCCCCCGCACATCGGGCTGCAGATAAGGCCCCGAGAATCTGGTAGAAAAATTTGCTTCACTTCATATTATTTTCAACTGAAAAACTACACGAGTTATTTTTTTTCTTAAGTCGTTTACACAGTGCCTGGTTCCGGCCGCAACAGAAGCTGGGCTGGATGTCCTTTGTGCCTGAAACTTTTTAATCTTCCGGAAGAAAGGAAGGGAAGAAAGAGGGAGTGGCAGGAACGCTTTGTTACATTATCATTGTGTGGTGCCATAGCGTATTACCTACCCTTATAGGTACTTTCTCCAACTCGAGCATAGCTTTTAATAATGTATACCTCTTTTTATTCAATGGCAGGCAGGTCCCTGGGTAATTATGGTTTTTTTGGGTTTAAAAAGGGATAAGATGGAAGCAGGCCTCCGCACGCGCGTCTCCATTTTAATTTGACCACTTTCGTGTGGTTGTCAAATATTTCACCTCCCTCTATTGTAAATCAAAACTAACCCTGAGGCAGACATTAATAAGAGTATAATATAATATATTGCAGGGCTCTTCCACCGAGCCATTCTGATGTCCGGCAGCGCTCTGTCCGACTGGGCCATCACCTCCAACCCCATCCAGTTCACGCTGCAGGCTGCACAGAGTCTCAACTGCCCACTGAATGCGGATGACCTGGTGGAATGTTTGAGGAAAAAAAGGTAAAAAGTAAAAGTTCATGAAGTTGTTTACATTTTACAGTCTATACTAAGTTTGTTATAATTTGATAAGTATTAATGTTAAGAATCCTGTCGAATGTTTCCTTTGTGAGAGAAATAGAAGTCACTGTTGCTCACCCAAGCAATTCACCATGTTTCAATGGCTTTAGTTTCTTGTAATACAACATGTTAACAGTGATTCCTGGCTAAACGCTCGCTTGTACATGGTTATTTGGAATTATTACAATTTTGTTAATTGAACTACTCCCATAAGCACCATAGGAACAAGGCCACTCCAGCCTATTCACAAAACTCCTAAACCCCCTCTTTAGAAATTATTGTGAATTCATTTCCGAACTTTCATATTTTGTAATTAAAATTGTTTACCTTCTGGTAGCTACGTAGGTCAGAGGTATTTCCCTCTATACAAGTACACGGGCTAATTATTATTATCGGAATATTTCTGGCGAAACAAACACGAGTAGGCAGCTTCATTATATTCTGCTAATGGTTTATTTGTACCACGAAGTACATACATGTATGAAGACCTCTTACGCTCACCCGTGAATCATAGAAGCTGATTGCCTCCTTATAAAGCACCCCCCTCCCCATGTCAGCAGGTGGCGGCTTCGGCTGGACACTCTTTGTGCTAATAACATGTGACATTATCCGAATTCCAGATTATCCGAGATCCTGGCAGTGAGAGTGCCCGCGCCCAAGTTCACCACACCATTCGGTCCGATTATTGACGGCTCAGTGATACCGAATGAACCAGCCAAAGTCATGGGGGTGTACAAGAATCTATTCAGCAAGTTGGTAATCTTTTGTGTCTGTCCTATTAATAAGAACAACACTTGGCTCGCAAAAAGTTTCCCCTCTAAATACTCCAATTAATCCAATGTAGTGCTCCCTTCTGCCGTTTTACTAAATTAGTATTCTTTTGTTTTTATAATGTATTCTCTTCGCTCGCTTTGAACGTTCTTTTGTTTCGTAAGTTCCTCGTTTGTAGACGATAGTTGATGCGAGCCTGGAATGACTAATTGCCCAAAAAGGGGATTTCAGATTGATGGTTGCTTGTGAATGAATGAGTAGGGATTTCCCTTCAGCTTTTGGGGTTTAGAACTTTCATTACGTTCGCAGACATTCCGCTTATTTTATGGATGGTATTACCTACCTACCCACACCACTGGGTAACTCAATCTTGTGTAGAAATTCTTAATGTTAAATATATAATAATAAGTATTTTCAAAACATTTTGTACATCAGCTCACTCCATGCACAAAAGTTACGATGATCATTGATTAAGGTTTCACATATATTAATTGACATTTCAATATATTTAAAAAATAAGAAAACATGATGTCCAGCATGTGTGTTGCCCATTCTTCTGTATGGGTGTGAGTCCTAGCACCTGACTAAAGCCCAGGCACAAAAAGTATCGGAACGAAGTGCCTCAGGAGAATTTTGGGTATAAGATGGTACCACCGCATCAAGAACGACGCTATACGTCGGCGCACCCAGCGCAGGCCCATCACTTCCACCATTGCGGAGAGGAGATGGGCATGGCTGCCCAACTAGCAAAATCTGTACTTGTAGCACTCCCAAGAGTAAAATTTTGTAGACTTATAAGATACCTATAGCATACTTTAACCCTGGATTTGGGCGCAGTTATAGGAGCATTTATTTCTATAACGATCCTATAATCTGTTCTTATAAGAGACTTATAGCATTCTTCAATCACAAGATTTGGACGCACTTACAGGAGCATTAATTTCTATATCGATCTTATAACGAGCTTACAGAATGTAAATAATCAAATAATACACTTGACGAAGCGCAATTGGTTCTATAATGATCTTCAGCTATGCATTCACAAGCATAAATACTCCTATAAGTATCTGCCATAAGTATCTTACCAGACCAATCTTGTTTAATGTTTACTGGTAAAGTACTGTATAAAGTAAGTTTTGTTATGCTTTTTGTGCGTCGTGGAAGTTTTTTGTTCTTGTTTTAAATACTAAAAATGTAAGTACATTTTCTATTATTAATATAATACATTTATTAATAAACAGCAAAATATAATTGATAAAGGACACTCATCTATCCACTGTTGGGAACGTGGGAAGTCATTTTTACTGTAAATATGTACCGCAATTTTATTATTTTATTCACGCGCTTCGGAAAAAAGCTCAATTTACAGTTGTTGTAGAATTTTTATTTCATCAGTTTTATATGAAAATTCGCCATTTTTAAAAATACTCTGCATTGAGTACTTTACAGAACCATTATAGGTACATTGTTACTTATAACAGTTTCAATCAAGATAACACATTGCCTCCATTTTAACAAATTAGGGTAGATCAATTTGAACCTCATTATTGTTAGAAGTTTTTTTTACTTATTTCTTGATGTCTTCAGTTAAATATTTCGACTTATTTTCGATAAATTTAGATAACTGACAAATTGTACGGAATATGCAAGTCAGTTGATGACAGTGGAGGCTGTTTTTATATTAAAAACAATAAAATCTCTGGAAATACGAACCAGGTTTGAATTTTTTACATATTACAGTCTACACAAATGTAGTATTTGCAATCAAAATTTCCTTAAGAAAGTAACGCGGGAGGAATTCACGAATTATTTAATGTGAAAACCACGTGAGTGTTATATTTTCTATAAAAACTTTTCTCAATAAAACAAAAAAAAATAGTTTGCGATGTCATAATCGAGAACAATTTTGATTAGATTGATAAGAATTATAATAGGAAAATGTGTATGATGTAATAATACTATAGGTACTATATTCAAATTGATATTTTCGAATTTTTGGCTTTACAACCTATACAAAATGTAGTATTTGCAATCAAAATCCCCTCTAGGAATAAACGCGGGAGTAATTCGCTAATTATTTAATGTGAAAACAACATGAGCGTTATATTTGCTATGAAAACTTTTCTCCATAAAACAATAAAATAGTGGTCTGCGAATTCATAATCGAGAAAACCCATATGAATGTAATATTTGTAAATAAAAGTTCACTGTTATCAACCAGTTCAGAAAGGCATTTGGGCTTTTTAATATTGCCTCGTCTCTAAATACATGAATAATTATTGGGTAGACATAAAGGTGCACATAATAGGCAATGTATGCAAAAAAAAATATAGGTACCTAAAAGTTATATTACTAGGAACAATTATTTTGAATAGAATTTATTAGAATTACAATAAGAAAATGTATATGTACTACATATAT